>CM069136.1:94392293-94992293 GCA_035221665.1 Okamejei kenojei | reverse complement strand
GAAAATCGGTCTCCCACCAGGGACCTGCGAGCTCCCGATTTTACCGTCCACAGGGCCTGCGGCCGAAGGCTCCAAAGCTCCGCAGTCGGATCGCAGCCGCCGTGCCACCACAGCCTCTGAGTCAGCCAGCTCCGTGATGGTAAGTGAGTCCGATGGTAAGTGAATAAGTGAGTCCGCAGGCTCTGCGACTGGAGCCCTCAAGTCGATTCTGGTTGGAGGCTGTTTCCACGGTGTTAGGCCCCAGCGAAACGGGGACACGACAAGGAAAAGGTTGCGTCTCCGTTCAAGGAAGAGATTAAAAAGTTTAAAAGTTTCCCCCACCCTATCTCACATATACTCAAGTAAAAATAAACCAAAAACATACTCGTTATATGATTATATCATAGGCTTGGTACAGACACACTAGACTTTCGCTAAAAATGTCAGTGTAGAAAAAAAAATGTGGAGAAACAGCAAAAACGTTGTCCCTCAAGTTAGATACAGGAAGAAAATCTCCAGAGATTACCAAAAAACTAAGTCCATTGCTGTGTTTACGGTTTCCTCCAAACGATTTACAGGTTTGTGGGCTAATCGGTTTGGTATGATTGTAAATTGTCCCTACTGTGTGAAGGATGGTGTTAGTGTACAGGGTGATCGCTGTTCGGCATGGACAAGGTGGGCCGAAGGGCCTGGTTCTGTGCTGTATCTCTAAACTAAACTAAAGTAAGCTGCTGCTGAAACTTCACATCCCAGAGCTGAAGCGCCTTCAGCTGATATCACTTCTATACCCATAGTGACCCTGGAGGACACGGGAAGGATCCTGGAGTTCCCATATCATACAAGATATATATCTCATTGGTTGGATGTTCCCTGTTTCTGCATCTATTTGTTGATTAGTTCATCTAATTGAAATAGACTGCAAGAACAGTCGACTGATGCTATGGGTTTTAGAGAGTCATTTTTATTACCTGAGGCTAATAATTCACCTGATTTCCCTTGTAATTACCTGCATTTTATTTGACAATAAATGCCCACGTCACATCCCATCAATTCATTTAAGTACTTCAGTCTTTTTACTTGAATTTAGTGGCTTCTGAGAATGGAGCATAAAAATCGAAACTTCACTGCCGTGAATAAAGGAGCACTCTATTGTCAGAAGTGCCATCCTTGAGATGAAATATTCAACTACTATGGTATAATTCCGCCCTTTTACAGTAATAAACGTGATGTGGCTCCACTTCCCTTTTCAGAATTTAACCTTTATTAAAAGAAATAAGTTCAAAACACCAGAAGAATTTTTTTGTTTCAAGTCCTTCGCAGGTTACACCTAGGAAACGACACAAAGTGTTGGAGTAACTCAGCGAGTCTGGAGGACATGAATGAGGTAGCGTTTCAGGATCCTTTTTCAGATTTGTTTTGTAGAGGGGAGAAAGCTGGAAAAGAGGTCGGGTGGGAAAACGCTTGGCAAGTGATGTCAATACAGCTGCGAGGAGTTTGGAAGGCAGATGGTGTGCAAAGGCCAGAAATGAAAAGACAAAAGGCTCAGAAATAAGGAGATAAGGAATGAAGAGGCATGAAATATGAAGCCAAAAGAAGGGGTATACTGTAGGTGGAAGAGGATGGGGAACCGGTAAAGGGGAATGGAATTGTAAGTGAAAAGGGTGCACTTCCAGGTTGGGCACAGGGTAGAGGTGGGGGAGGGGAGGGGGGGCAGAAAAGGAATGTGGGGCAGAGAAAAGAGGGGAGAGGGAAGGGGTGGGTGGTGAGGAAAGGGGGTGGAGAGGGAAGGGGTGGAGAGGGAAGGGGGAGAGGGAAGGGGGTAGAGAGGGATGGGGTGGGTGTGGGTGGGAGGGGGTAGAGAGGGAGGGGGTAAGGGGATAGAGAGGGAGGAGATAGAGAGGGAGGGTGTAGAGGAGGTGAGGATGGTAGAGAGAGGGAGGGAGAGGGAGGGGGGAGGGAGGAGGGAGGGAGGGAGAGGGAGGGGTGGGGAGAGATAGGGAGAGAGAGAGAGGGAGAAAGAGTGAGAGGAGAGAGAGAGGGGGAGGAGAGAGATAGGGGGAGAGAGAGAGAGGGGGAGGAGAGAGAGAGGGGGGGTGGGTAGAGGAGAGAGAGAGAGGATGAGATGGGGAGAGAGAGAGGGAGATATATATAGAGTGAGGGAGGGACGGGCAGGGAGAGGAGGGGGAGACGAGGGGTGACAGGGGGAGACAGGGGAGAGGGGGAAGAGGGGGAGAGGGAGAGGGGGGAGAGAGAAGGAGAGAGGGGGAGAGGGTTGGAGAGAGGGGGGAGAGAGGGGGGGGTGAGGGGGAGGGGGTGGGAAGAGAGAGGGGTGGGAGAGAGGGGGGAGAGTAGGGAAGAGAAGGGGAGGGGGGAGGTGTTTCTGAGGGCGGGGAGGGGGGGAGGGGTGGGAGGGGTGGGAGAGGGAGTGGGAGGGAGAGGCTGATGAAGGAGGGGGATAGAGACAGATTAGAGAGGGAGAGAGAGATAGTGAGAGGGGATGAGAGAGAGGGGGGGAGGGCGAGAGAGATAGGGTGAGAGGGGGAGAGAGTTATACTATATAGATAGAGAGGGAGAGAGCGAGTGGGAGAGGAGGGGAGGAGTGGGGCGGATAGGGTGAGGTAAGGGGGGAAGAGAGGGAGAGGAAGGGAGGGAGGGGACGCGGGAGAGGAATGGGGGGGAGGGGAGAGGGAAAGAGTGTGAGAGTGAGGACAACTTGCTATATTTGATCTTATTTGATTCTGCACGCCAGGTTGATTGCATTTGTGGGACCACGTGAAGGTTGCAATCTCCCACCACTGTCCCATTGTGATGTCATGTAAATGAGATCCATTGTGATTGGACATCCGTGAGATGGCACTGTGACTCACGCGGCAGTAAGATTTTAACATTTTTTGAAGTTTTTTACTATAAAAGCTGGGAAACGATTAACCAAATTTTCTAATTTTCAAAACATTAAATGGAGGAGGAGATCCACAAAAGCCTTAAATGAATATTCGCAAATTAGCATGTAACGAATGTTCGAACACGAGAGTTTAAATAGTTACTAGAGGCACCCCACTAGTCACCGGCCTCCAACCTAACAAACAGTTATCCACCATTACTCTCTGGTATCTCCCATTCAGCCACTGTTGAATCCATCTTGCTACTCCACTATTAATACCCAACAATTGAACCTTCTTAACCAACCTTCCATGTGGAACCTTGTCAAAGGCCTTACTGAAGTCCATATAGACAACATCCACCGCTTTACCCTCATCAATTTCCCTAGTAACCTCTTCAAAAAATTTAAGAAGATTAGTCAAACATGACCTTCCAGGCACAAATCCATGTCGACTGTTCCTAATCAGACCATGTTGATCAAGATGATTATATATATTATCTCTAAGTATCCTTTCCATTAATTTGCCCACCACTGATGTCAAACTAACAGGTCTATAATTGCGAGGTTTACTCTTAGAAACCTTTTTAAACAATGGAACAACATGCGCAATACTCCAATGCTCCGGCACAATTCCTGTTTCTAATGGCATTTGAAATATTTCTGTCATAGCCTCTGCTATTTCTACACTAACTTCCCTCAATGTCCTAGGGAATATCCTGTAAGGACCAGGAGACATATCCACTTTTATATTTTTCAAAAGTGTCAGTACTTCCTCTTCTTTGATCCTCATCGTTTCCATAGCTACTCTACTTGTTTCCCTTACCTCACATAATTCAATATACTTCTCCTTGGTGAATACCGAAGAAAATAAATTGTTCAATATCTCCCCCATCTCTTTTGGCTCTGCAGATAGCTGTCCACTCTGACTCTCTAATGGACCAATTTTATCCCTCCTTATCCTTTTGCTATTAATATAGCTGTAGAAACCTTTGGATTTACTTTCATCTTACTTGCCAAAGCAACCTCATATCTTCTTTTAGCTTTTCTAATTTCTTTCTTAAGATTCTTTTTACATTATTTTTACTCCTCAAGCACCTCAGTTACTCCATGCTGCCTATAATTATTGTAGATCTCTCTCTTTTTCTGAACCAAGTGTCCAATTTCCATTTCAACCAAACAGGGTCATAAATATTCTGTACTCTTAAAATGTCACCTTTAAATGTGTTCCATTTCCCTACTACATCCTTCCCATAAAACAAAATGTCCAAATTCACTCCTTTTAAAACTTTTCGCATTTCCTCAAAGTTAGCCTTTCTCCAATCAAAAATCTTAACCCTTGGTCCAGTTCTGACCTTCTCCATAATTATATTGAAACTAATGGTATTGTGATCACTGGACCCGAAGTGCTCCCCAACACATACCTCCACCACCTGACCTGTCTCATTTCCTAACAGGAGGTCCAGCACTGCCCCTTCTCTAGTAGGTACCTTTATGTATTGCTGCAAAAAACTACCCTGCACACATTTTACAAACCCCAAACCATCCAGCTCTTTTACAGAATGTGTGGAAAATTGAAATCTCCCACAATCTCTACCTTGTGCTTACTACTAATATCTGCTATCTCCTTACATATTGGCTCTTCCAATTGTCGCTCCCCATTAGGTGGTCGATAATACACCCCTATAAGTATTGCTACACCTTTCTCATTTCTCAGATCCACCCAAATATCCTCCCTAGACGAGCCGTCTAATCTATCCTGCCAAAGCACTGCTGTAATATCTTCCCTCACAAGCAATGGAACACCTCCACCTCTTGCCCCTCCAATTCTATCACACCTGAAACAACGAAATCCTGGAATATTTAGTTTCCAATCACAGCCCTCCTGCAACCATGTTTCACTAATCGCCACAACATCATACTTCCAGGTGTCAATCCAGGTTCTAAGCTCATCCACCTTTCTTACAATGCTCCTCGCATTAAAATATACACATTTAAGAAACCCACCACCTCTTATTCTAAAATATACACATTTAAGAAACCCACCACCTCTTGTTTATTATATTTTACTTCTTTCTCCCCTACATGTTGGGTCTGAGTGCTTTCCTTCTCTGCCTCCTGCCTCACACACTGTCTACTAGCTTTCTCTATTTGAGTCCCTCCCCCCCAACCATTCTAGTTTAAATTCTCCCCAGTAGCCTTTGCAAATCTCCTCGGCAGGATATTGGTTCCCCTCGGGTTCAAGTGCAACCCATCCTTTTTTTACAGGTCACACCTTCCCCAAAAGAGGTCGCAATGATCCAGAAACTTGAATCCATGCCCTCTGCACCAGTCCCTCAGCCACGCATTTATCCTCCACCTCACTCCATTCCTCCTCTCACTGTCACGTGGCACAGGCAGTAATCCTGAGATTGTTACTTTTGCGGTCCTTCTCCTTAACTCTCTTCCTAACACCCTAAATTCTCCTTTCAGGAGATCCATTGTGATTGGACATCTGTGAGATGGCACTGTGACCCGTGCAGCAGCTTGATTTATAAAAAAAATGAACAATGAAAAACCCTACAGGAATATGTAAAAATGTCTCCGTTACTGCAAATGGTAGAGAAGGAGATCCACAAACGCCTTAAACGAATATTCGCAAATTAGAATGTAAACAAACGTACGAACACAAGAGTTTTAATAGTTATAAGAAAGATAAGATCTATATATTTGAAATGATGGCTTCTTTGCGTCATGTTATGTACGATATTATATCTTCTTGTTCGAAAACTGCCACTTTGTCTCCTCATTGTTATGATTCAGCTATTTCAAAAGTGCAGTAAAATCAGACACCATTCATAGAAATTGGTTCCATCAAACAGATTGAATGTTATCTACCGCTCACCTGGTAATTCATTCTTCTATCAGTTCCCTCATAATTAATTGTATGAATTTAATACAAAAACACTCTTCTATTCTGTAAAAATTATCCAGCAGTGACATCTGACAACATATACTGTATGTTCCTTTGTGCTCGTTGCTCAACATGCATCAACGCCTTCCAAGATAAAGTAGTAAATGATCATGTTGTACTTGCAACAAATTATTAAAATAATCACCATATGTTAATCAGTTTATTCATGTCCTATAGTCATTTCATCTCTTCACCATTAATCATCACCATTCAGCATCACTACCTTTCTCTTCCTTATCATTTTGGCATGTAAATTAGGCAATAAATTGAAGATGGGTTTATTCTCCTTCATATTCAGCACAATGCACTGTCTTTGTGACATTACATTTATCATCTCTCTGTTCCCTTCATGTCCTCTTGGTTGAATTTTTTTAATTTTGAGCTATCTTTATTTTATTTTTTGCTTGCCAGTTTGAACTCGAGATTTAGATCTCTAGTTGTCACACCAAGTGACCACCAACACTTCTCCGATGACATGGTTCTGTTAACTGTAGTTATTCTCAGCCCCATCTATCAATCTATGTTCTCCTCCTAAGTGCATCTACACTTTTATTTTATAAACTATTTTTCTTCATGTAGACTTATTTGCTTGTTTGGTCTTTTATTAGATTTAAGCCTTGTTTGATCACTTTATTTTATGTGTATGCCACCATAACATCTGTCTTTATTTCAATTATTACTATCCCATTGCTTCAATCTGTTTGCACTAATCATCATCCAATAACTGGTAGTTTAAAATCTTAGTTGCCTCATGATATACTCATCACATCCAGCACATTAATAGATCCTTCTTCAAAAATGATTTCTGTTCACAATATTTTTATTCTTTATGAGTATTAATGTGTTGTATATAAAAATGTGTTTGTAGTCTTGAACCCAGATGCAAGCAGTTTTAAATATTGTTTTCAGATGTATCAATGTTGCTGTGTGTGATTCCTTACTAGAGACTTTACATTGCATTCTCATCTCTAGAGGCATTCTCATCTCTAGAGAGCTTTGGCCAATGGTACATTATGGTCAACATTAAGGTAGTCCAGATTTAGTTATAACTATTTTCACAATCAATGCTTACCTATTATCTATCAAATAAATCAACCAGATTAGCTAAAAAAGGGTTTGAGTCCACCTCCACCCCCCAAATATGTGCAAATTGACTGCCATTTTTGAACTTTGAATCAACTTTACTGTTTCTGTTGGTCAGTTGGGGTTGGTCATGAGCACATTACAAATGCAAGCTCCCAATCGTACATGATGAGAGTAAAATTTTAAATACAAGTTATTAAACTGCTTGGGTCAGATTGACCAAATGCATACAGTAGTTCACTCCATTCCAAAGATGTACAAAGATGTAGGTAAATTGGCTTGATATAAGTGTAAATTGTCCCTTGTGTGTGTAGGATAGTGTTAATGTGTGGGGATGGCTGGTCGGTGTGGACTCAGTGGGCCGAAGGGCCTGTTTCTGCACCTTATCTCTAAACTAAACTAAATTAGTTTATGATATTTAAGAAGTTTAGCATCGCTTAAGGTGGTTATTTAAATAAACATGAGTAGATAAAGATTTGCCAAGGTGATATCTAGTAACAATTATGCATGGTGTTCAATAACAGCAAAATGATATACTCAAATCAGAAATAACACTGGTTGAAAGGTGCTTTACAGCAATCAATTGAATGGAATTTTGGCCTTGAAAACTTGCATCAGCCAAGTCACATAATATTAGCTAAATTATAGTGTGATCAGAGTAACACTCCTATAAAAGCAATTGTACATGCATTCATTAAAGTAAATTATTTTCAAAGCAATTCAGTCTTTGTGTAATGAATACTCCCAATTAAGCTTGCTGAATAGAACTTATTTATCACTGAATAAAACGTATTTATAGGAACTCATACAGACATTTTAGTTAGCAGTGTCAGTCAACGGTGATTTTCTTTATTTAATTTTGCAAACAGCTCAATGGTTATTGAATAAGGGCACCAGAGTACATTTAGAGTTGGCGGGGAATAGTTGACCAGCATATAGATATGAAGGGAGATTTGATATCTATATATTGCTAAAACTCTCATCTTGTTTGTTTCTATGCCTGTCTGTGTGCATGTCTGTGATGGTGCGGTTCTGTGATGAGTGTGATCCTGAAATTACACCAAACGGTACAAGAGCGCGCTACAATTTTGGCCCACCTTACTCACAATTGTCCTGTGGTGTGGTGTATCAAGTTTCGTTCAGATTGATATTATATTTTATGTTAATCACATTTTAAACTTTACAAAAAACACTTTGACAGCAATCTCTTCCATCTGCAAGGCAGTTAGCAGCATATGACATCACAATGGGATCTCATTTATATTTTTTTTAATTCTGTTTTAACAAAACACAGCAACTTCCACTTCACAATGACATCAAGGTGGGTAGGGAGGGTTATGGAGGGAGGGAAGGAATGATTGAGGGTAGGGGAAAGGGGAGAGAGGGAATGGGGAGGGGAAGAGGAGAGGGGAAAGAAGAGGGAGGGTGAAGAGGAGGAAGAGGAAGTGCTGGGGATGGGGAGGAATGGAGGAGGATGGGGTAAGAAAAGGGTTGGCAAGGCACACTTGGGAAGGGATGGCATGACTCACGTCACGCCGGGGATCTCTGGCATCACAACGGCAACCCATCAGCCATGCCTGCGCAGTTGGGGGTTATGGGTGAGTGGTGAAATATTGCGTTCGAGGACCAGCCCTCCTGTGTGATAGGGACCCAACGGGTCCAACTTGGTCTTGTAAATATATATAATTAGGAGATGTATAGATAGGATAGACAATCAGAACCTTTTTCCCAAGAATAGAAATGTCAAAAACAGGAGGGCATTGGTTAAAGTGAAAGGGCAAAATTTAAAGGATATTTGTGTGGCATTGTTTGTTACACCAACGACGGTGGGAGCCTGGAATGCAGTTGGGATTAGTTTATCATAGTATTGTATTTGGCAAAGACCTTGTAAGCCAAAGGGCTTGATACTGTGGTGTAATTTTCCATGTTCTATGTTCTATAATCCTTCAAGTTGAATGCTGAATATCATTTGAAGAATTTAAAAGTATTTTTTTTAATCACTTGTATAGTAAACAAAATAAATGCTTGTTATTTGACCTGAGAATTAACACAATTTATTCTTTTTTTTTTTTTTAAGTTGCATATGAAATCAATGTGGAAGCCTTGTTAAATGATCATTGATGCCCCATTGTGGTCAATATTGACATTGTTTTACTATAATTATAACTAGATAAAATAATTTACTTAATCCATAGATGTGGTGATTTCTTTCATCTTGAATTTCAATTAAAATCTTCCTTTAAGAAGGTCCCTTCTGAAGAAAGGTCTCGACTCAAAATGTCACCCATTCCTTCTCTCCGGAGATGCTGTCTGTTCTGCTGTGTTACTCCAGATTTTTGTGTCTATCTTCCTTTAAGTTGTTTCTTTTCAATTTATACTTACTGAGCAACTTCAAGTCAGATGACTAGTGCTACCATAAGGTGCATCCAGAAAATAAACAGATCAATCTTCACTGAATTTAGACAGTATTAGTGGAGTTACAAATACAATGACTAATGCATTTGAAGCTATAGTGCTCCTCTCCTCCATTAAACTTTTTCTTCTCATAGTCTTGGCAATAATTCATGAAGGCAAAGATAATGTGCAGGATGTTTCTCAGTTCATTGCAGTTACACTGCAATGATTTGAAATGGCTGTTCATAACTGTGTTAATCCGAATTTCTATATCTGATTGCAACACAGGCAGTATTTTGTCTTTAAATTAGGTAATTCTGCTCCACATCAATTGCTTCAGTAAATCCATTCATGTTATTGTCATTTGTAAAATTGCAATATCTCTTGTGGAAGGTCTTGGTGCACATGTTTGATGAGGTAATGCAGCCACAGTGCTCCAGCAGATATTTCCTAACTTGAATTTTTTTTACCTACTATTGGTTACAAAATGGCCAGTGACAACCAAATGTTTTACAATTGAATGAAAGAACTCTGGGTTTTAATATCAATTCCCAAATCCTCTTACCAAAGCTATACTGGTTCTAAATAAGAAACAAATGAAATGTTGGAGTAACTCAACATGTCAACAACATCTCTGGAGAATATGGATAAGTGACATTTTAAGATGGACTCTATTTCAGACTGATTGTACTAGAGGCGAATAAACTGGAAAAGAGGTGAAGGTGGGAGAAAGTCTGGCAAGTGATAGGTAGAAATAGCTAAGGGGGGGGGGGGGTATTGGCAGATGGCAACAACCTCTCCCCCCACTGTCTTTTCCCTCTCTCTTCCCTGTTTCCCACCTAGATGCACACCCATTTTGCCATATTCCCTTTCACCCATCCTTTCCCATCTATATTTCTTCATCTGGCTGCACATTTTGTGCATCTTCTAACCTTGTATCTTTATATCACACTTTTATCTTCTCACCTATGTCCAATCAACCCCCCACCCCCCCCCCCCCCCAGCTGTATCCACCTATCACTTGATACACTTTGTCCCGCCGCCACCTCTCTTTCAGCCACCTTCCCCTCCCCCATGCCTACCACATCAGCCTGAAGAAGTGTCCTGACGGAAAGCATCACCTATCTCTGGTTTCCAGAGATGCTGCCTGACCTGCTAAGTTACTTCAGCACTTTTTTCATAAACTAGACTTTGGAGTTCCTTGTGTCTGTAATATTGATTCTCAATAACTGACCTCCAATTGAGGCTTTAGACTTTAATTTGTTGGTGTAGTAACAATCATTCTATCCACAGTATGGATAGTTGGTTGGGGGATATAATATTTTGCTCCAACATATTGATAATTCTGGCAAGTTATCTCTCCAGAGTTAATTGTAATTTGACAACATTCAATTGAAAATACTTATAACACAAGGAGTTGAGTATAGGAGCAAAGGGGGTCCTTCTGCAGTTGTACAGGGCCCTAATGAGACCACACCTGGAGTATTATGTGCAGTTTTGGTCCCCTAATTTGAGGAAGGACATTCTTGCTATTGAGGGAGTGCAGCGTAGGTTAACAAGTAAGTAAGTAATATTTATTTATATAGCACTTTTAAATCAAATCACGTCGAAGCCAAAGTGCTTTACAGTGAAGAAATTAGATTACCATACATCCATATAAAATAAAATTAAAAAAAACTTAGATTACCATACATCCATATAAAAAAAAGATGTGACTCGGAGGCAAACCACATCTCCGACCAGGTAGGACTGAGAAAAACTACAGTTTCCCCCCTCCCCCCCCCCCCCCCCCCCCCCCCCCCCCCCCCCCCCCCCCCCCACCCCCCACATAAAAACACTAGACCTCCAAAATTAAAACAATTTAGACACTAAAAGGGGTGAAAAGACGGACTTAGATAGCGGGACTGACATATGCTGAGAGAATGGAACGGCTGGGCTGTACACTCTGGAGTTCAGAAGGATGAGAGAGGATTTTATTGAAACATATAAGATTGTTAAGGGTTTGGACACACTAGAGGCAGGAAACATGTTCCCGATGTTGGGGGAGTCCAGAACCAGGGGCCACCGTTTAAGAATAAGGGGTAAGCCATTTAGAACAGAGACGAGGAAACACTTTTTCTCACAGAGAGTTGTGAGTCAGTGGAATTCTCTGCCTTAGAGGGTGGTGGAGGCAGGTTCTCTGGATACTTTCAAGAGAGAGCTAGATAGGGCTCTTAAAAATAGCGGAATCAGGGGATATGGGGCGAAGGCAGGAACGGGGTACTGATTGGGGATGATCAGCCATGATCACATTGAATGGTGGGGCTGGCTCGAAGGACCGAATGGCCTACTCCTGCACCTCTTGTCTATTGTCTATTGTCTGAGTGAACACAGGTTTGAATTAGCCCAGCTCTTTCTACAACTGGAAAAGAGATTCCCAAACCAGTTTCATTTTTCTCACATAAAAAAATATTTCTGACCAAATGAGAAAGCAAATTATGCAAACCATCTCAATGCTTTTACCTTTTCATACTTAACTGAAATGTCTTGCGCAATAATTTTCCACAAGATTAAATTTTTTTTTAACCGTATTTCAAATGGATCTATACCTCTTAATAATGTCTCCTAATTGCAATCAACAGAATTTAAGATGATTATTTTGCATTCCTCAGCCGTGGAGGCATTTTTGTACCTTAAAAAAAAGTTTAAAATAAACAATAACATTTCCATTTGGTTCTGTACGTTTCCACCATTGATTGAAGATTTTAATTTTCCTTTCAGCCCAAAATGTCTTCACTTTGAGTTGAAGACACCACAAAGAGATATTAAGTCAGAATTTAACATAAAGTTGAATTGGTTGAATGGTTCTTTATTATCACATGTACAGTGAAATTATTTTTTGCATACAGTTCAGTATCATATTACCAAACCTAAACACAATTTCTGATTAGTTCAAAATGCACAGAAATAGTCCACTGAGACTGCATGCAAGTTACCAGGCTTTGGCGTCATTTTCAAAGACCTGATCCAGATGAGCTCCAGGCCGCTTGAGTCACCCAGAGTGGTGAGTCTGTGGAATTCTCTGCCTCGGAGGGCGGTGGAGGCAGGTTCTCTGGATGCTTTCAAGAGAGAGCTAGATAGGGCTCTTAAAAATAGCGGAGTCAGGAGATATGGGGAGAAGGCAGGACGGGGTACTGATTGGGGATGATCAGCCATAATCACATTGAATGGTGGTGCTGGCTCGAAGGGCCAAATGGCCTACTCCTGCACCTATTGTCTATTGTTTATTGCTGCAGACTCTCCATCCATCGACTCCCTCTGGATCATCCAGTGAACCACTTGGTTGCCTTTAGCTTCACTTGGTTGCCTTTAGCCTTTGTGTCCCTGGGGCACCTCCCACAGCCGACCTCGAGGGCATAGAAGGTATGGTCCCAGTTTACTCTTACCAGCCATTACTCTTGTCACTGCCATCGCCAGCTTCCACCATCCTCCTATCCAGTTCTTTGGTCCTCGTGGGATGAACAGGGGCCGGCTCGGTGGCTCCATCTATAGACCACTTTCTGTTGGTTCTTGGCATTATATTCGGCATGGACATTGTTGAGGGGACTTCCTGCATTGTGCCAACTAAGATGCCCATCTAAGCTAGTTCCATTTATTCCGATTTGACCCTTATCCCTCAAAATCTTTCCTATCCATGTACTCGTCCAACTATCATGTAGATGCGTGTTTTCCAGAGCAAAACCAAGATTTTGTTGCAATTCTATCTGTAATTGGATGGTTAGATTAACGTTACTTTCTACATGGAAATTAGCTAGAATCTAGTTTAGATCTACACTAATTGTACTTGATAATTTTCTATTTTCTTCATGCACACTGATTTTATCTTCCATCATTGGATTTTTTGCAGTTTACTTTCAGGTGAAGTGTAAGAAGGCACTGCAGATGCTGGTTTGAACCAAAGATAGACACTAAAAGCTAGAGTAACTTAGTGGGACAGGCAGCATCTCTGGAGAGAAGGAATGGGTGATGTTTCGGGACGAGAGCCTTCTTCAGACTGTTTAGGGAAAAGGGAAATGAGAGATATAGACAGTGATGTGGAGAGATAAAGAACAATTAATCAAAGATATGCAAAAAAGTAACGATGATAAAGAAACAGGCCAGAGTTAGGCTAAATGCAAATTAGAGGAACAGCATCTCATATATCGCTTGGGCAGCTTACAGACCAGTGGTATAAATATTAGATTTCTCTTACTTCAGGAAGACCAGGCATTCCCACACTCTCTATCCCTCCTCCACAATAAGGGTATTGTGTGAGTGTCCAATGTCAAGTGTTTCTGAACTAGTTTCTCCGAATTCCACCACCAAAAGGAGAGCTTCACATAGCTGCCCAATGAACTAGCCTGGTGGTTACGGGAATTTCAAGTGCGCACACGTAATTTTGTCTGGATTAAAGGAGGTGCCGGACAATCAGTTGCCAGAAAATCTATGGTGTACCTGTTAATAAAATCATGAGGTTCACAGATAAGGTGAATAGTTACAATCTATTTCACAGGGTATGGAAGGCTTAAATGAGATGGCATAGATTCATGGAGAGACCAGATAGATTGAAAGGAGAACTGAGGGGCAATCTTATCACACAGAGTATGGTGGATATGTGGAACACACAATGTGTACAATTGCAATGTTTAAGTACTGACACTTTTGAAAAATATAAAGAAGTACTGACACTTTTGAAAAATATAAAGAAGTACTGACACTTTTGAAAAATATAAAGAAGTACTGACAGTTTTGAAAAATATAAAGAAGTACTGACACTTTTGAAAAATATAAAGGTGGATAAGTCTCCAGGTCCTGACAGGATATTCCCTAGGACATTGAGGGAAGTTAGTGTAGAAATAGCAGGAGCTATGACAGAAATATTTCAAATGTCATTAGAAACGGGAATAGTGCCGGAGGATTGGCGTACTGCGCATGTTGTTCCATTGTTTAAAAAGGGTTCAAAGAATAAACCTAGCAATTATAGACCTATTAGTTTGACGTCAGTGGTGGGCAAATTAATGGAAAGGATACTTAGAGATAATTATATAAGCATCTGGATAAACAGGGTCTGATCAGGAACAGTCAACATGGATTTGTGCCTGGAAGGTCATGTTTGACAAATCTTCTTGAATTTTTTGAAGCGGTAACTAGGGAAATTGATGAGGGTAAAGCAGTGGATGTTGTCTATATGGATTTCAGTAAGGCCTTTGACAAGGTTCCCCATGGAAGGTTGGTTCAGAAGGTTCAATCTTTGGGTGTTAATGGCGGAGTAGCAAGATGGATTCAACAGTGGCTGAATGGGAGATGTCAGAGAGTAATGGTGGATGGCTGTTTGTCAGGTTGGAAGCCGGTGACCAGTGGGGTGCCTCAGGGATCTGTGTTGGGTCCACTGTTCTTTGTCATGTACATCAATGATCTGGATGATGGGGTGGAAAATTGGATAAGTAACTATGCAGATGATACTAAGATAGGTGGTATTGTGGATAATGAAGTAGATTCTCAAAGTCTACAGAGAGATTTGGGCCATTTGGAAAAGTGGGCTGAAAGATGGCAGATGGAGTTTAATGCTGATAAGTGTGAAGTGCTACATCTTGGCAAGACAAATCAAAATAGGACGTACATGGTAAATGGTAGGGAATTGAGGAATGCTGTGGAACAGAGGGATCTAGGAATAACTGTGCATAGTTCCCTGAAGGTGGAATCGCATGTAGATAGGGTGGTAAAGAAAGCCTTTGGTGTGCTGGCCTTTATAAATCAGAGCATTGAATATAGGAGTAGGGAAGTAATGTTAAAATTGTACAAGGCATTGGTAAGACCAATTCTGGAGTATGGTGTACAATTTTGGTCGCCTAGTTATAGGAAGGATGTCAACAAAATAGAGAGAGTACAGGAGATTTACTAGAATGTTGCCAGGGTTCCAGCAACTATGTTACAGAGAAAGGTTGAACAAGTTAGGTCTTTATTCTTTGGAGCGCAGAAGGTTAAGGGGGGACTTGATTGAGGTCTTTAAAATGATGAAAGGGATAGACAGAGTTGACGTGGATAAGCTTTTCCCATTGAGGGTAAGGAAGATTCAAACAAGAGGACATGACATGAGAATTAAGGGACAGAAGTTTAGGGGTAACGTGAGGGGGAACTTCTTTACTCAGAGGGTGGTGGCTGTGTGGAATGAGCTTCCAGCAGAGGTGGTGGAGGCCGGATCGATTTTAACATTTAAAAGTAAAGTGGATAGGTATATGGACGTGAAGGGAATGGAGGGGTATGGTCTGAGTGCAGGTAGATGGGACTAGGGGAAAACAAATGGTCGGCACGGACTGGAAGGGCCGAGAGGGCCTGTCTCCGTGCTGTAAATTGTTATATGGTTATATGGTTATATGCATTTCAGTAGGTACATGGATAGAAATTGTTTAAAGTGTTATGAGCCAGTAGCAGGCAATGGGACTAGCTCAGGTAGGCAACTTGGTTATCATGGATGAGTTGGGCCAAAAGACATGTTTGCGTGCGGTAGGACTACATGACTGACTGTTAAATTTTGTATGATAGACGTGAACTTGGGACACACTCATTCTTCAATGGATGATTAATTCTGCTTATGTTTTAAAAGTTAGACTGCATGAATTCAACCCATTAATTGTACTTGAAATGAAGTAATGCAGCTAAATGGAGAAGTTATTATTTACTATCACCATCATTTTTCAAGTACAGTGATTATTTTTAGCATGCTATTCAGGCAAATCATAACTATACATGAACAGTTCATCAGGCAGTCCAAAAGAGAAAATAAAGTGTTCACAGTATAGTATTACAGCTATGGATAAAATGCAGATAAACAAAATAAATACAAGGGTTGCAACAGGGTAGATTGGGAAATCGGGAAAACATCCTTATGCCCCTGTCTTACTTATGCCCCTGTCCCACTTAGGAAACCTGAACGGAAATCTCTGGAGACGTTGCGCCCCACCCAAGGGTTCCGTGCGGTTACCGCAGGTTTTTGTCAGGTTCCCAGAGGTTTTTTCAATTTTTTAAAATAATCGTCGTAACATAGAAGATGTGGAAACCACTTTCGACCATTAGGGAGACTGACAAAAACCTCCGGAGACCTCCGGGAACCGCAATCGATTCTTAAAGGGTTGACGGTGGATATACAATGGAAGACATTTAAAGACTGCATGGATGAACTATAACAATTGTTCATCCCAGTTTGGCAAAATAATAAATCAGGGAAGGTAGTGCATCCGTGGATAACAAGGGAAATCAGGGATAATATCAAAACAATAGTTGAAACGTACAAATTAGCCCGAAAATGCTGCCTACCGGAGGACTGGGAGAAATTCAGAGACCAGCAGAGGAGGACAAAGGGCTTAATTAGGAATGGGAAAATAGATAAGGGAGAAGTCTTTTAGGACCGAGATGAGAAGATCTTTTTTCACACAGAGAGTGGTGAGTCTGTGGTGAGTCTGCCACAGAAGATAGTTAAGGCCAGTTCATTGGGTATATTTAAGAGAGAGTTAGATGTGGCCCTTGTGGCTAAAGGGATCAAGGGGTATGGAGAGAAGGCAGGTATATTATACTGAGTTGGATGATCAGCCATGATCATATTGAATGGCGGTGCAGGCTCGAAGGGTTAGAATGGCTTATGACCATATTGAATGGCTCCTCCACCTATTTTCTATGATTCTATGATTGTATGATCATGCGGAACAAGGAAATGCAGACCAATTGAATAACTACTTTGGTTCTGTCTTCAATAAGGAAGACATAAATAATCTGCCAGAAATAGCAGCCGACCGAGGGTCAAATAAGATGGAGGAACTGAGTGAAATCCAGGTTAGCTGGGAAGTGGTGTTAGGTAAATTGAATGGATTAAAGACCGATAAATCCCTAGGGCCAGATAGGCTGCATCCCAGAGTACTTAAGGAAGTAGCCCAGAAATAGTCGATGCCTTACTGATAATTTTTCAAAACTCTTTAGATTCTGGAGTAGGTTCTGAGGATTGGAGGGTAGCTAATGTAACCCCACTTTTTATAAAGGGAGGGAGAGAGAAAACGGGGAATTACAGACCAGTTAGTCTAACATCGGTAGTCGGTTATTAAAGATGGGATAGCAGCACATTTGGAAAGTGGTGAAATCATTGGACAAAGTCATCATGGATTTACGAAAGGTAAATCATTTCTGACGAATCTTTTTAGAATTTTGCGAGGATGTAACTAGAAGAGTGGGTAAGGGAGAACCAGTGGATGTGTTATATCTGGACTTTCAGAACGCTTTCGACAAGGTCCCAGATAAGAGATTAGTGTACAAACTTAAAGCACATGGTATTGGGGGTTCAGTATTGGTGTGGATAGAGAACTGGCTGGCAAACTGGAAGCAAAGTGTAGGAATAAACGGGTCCTTTACATAATGGCAGGCAGTGACTAGTGGGCTACCGCAAGGCTCAGTGCTGGGACCCCAGCTATTTACAATATATATATAATGATTTAGTCGAGGGAATTGAATGCAAGGTTCACGAATGACACAAAGCTGGGGTGCAGTGTTAGCTGTGAGGAGGATGCTAGGAGGCTGCAAGGTGACTTAGATAGGCTCTGTGAGTGGGCAAATGCATGTCAGATGCAGTATAATGTGGATAAATATGACGTTATCCACTTTGGTGGCAAAAACAGGAAAGTAGATTATTATCTGAATGGTAGCCGATTAGGAAAATGGGAGATGCAACAAGACCTGGGTGTCATGGTACACCAGTCATTGATCAGTTTTGGTCTCCAAATCTGAGGAAAGACATTCTTGCCATAGAGGGAGTACAGAGAAGGTTCACCAAACTGATTCCTGGAATGTCAGGACTTTCATATGAAGAAAGAGTGGATAGACTCGGCTTGTACTCACTAGAATTTAGAAGATTGAGGGGGGATCTTATAGAAAATTGCAAAATTCTTAAGGGGTAGGACAGGCTAGTTGCAGAAAGATTGTTCCCAATGTTAGGGAAGTCCAGGACAAGGGGTCACAGTTTAAGGATACGGGGGAACTCTTTTAGGACCGAGATGAGAAAAAACATTTTTCACACAGAGAGTGGAGAATCTCTGGAATTCTCTGTCACAGAAGGTAGTTGAGGCTAGTTCATTGGCTATAGTTAAGAGGGAGTTAGATGTGGAACATGTGGCTGAAGGGATCAGGGGGTATGGAGAGAAGGCAGGTATGGGATACTGAGTTGGATGATCAGCCATGATCATATTGAATGGCTGTGCAGGCTCGAAGGGCCGAATGGCCTACTCCTGCACCTATTTTCTATGTTTCTATGTTTCTATGTTTCTTGAATCTGGTGGTATGTGATTTCAATCTTTTGTATCTTCTGCTAAATGGGAAAGGGGGGGAAGAGAGAATAACGAGAATGTGGTTGGTCTTTATCTAGATAATATATTTTATGAGTGTTAGGAGAAAGTGTTAACTTAAACAATGTGCTCTTTCACTTCCATAGATTTTCTTATGTGTTTTAGCACATTACACAGTGGCATCGAGGTCACATTTATCAGTGACAGTAAATATTAATTAGGAGATGTTGTTATTTAGCAGCAACTCAGCTAACCTCTATTCCTTTATACACATCTCTGATGGATAAGGTTCATCCTTCAGAAGTAAAATGCTCATTAGTAAGGTGCAAAGTAAAAGACAGATAACCTCCTACAGTATACTGTAATTCTGCCCTCTTTATATTAACTTGGAATTTTTAAGCCATCCCAAGTGAAATAAGGTACCTGTTCGAAATATTATTGGTTACTTCATCTTAGATAAATGCTGATGGATTGTGAACAGTTGAAAATAAAAAAATGAAATAAACAAACCATATGTGAAGAGAAAGTGAGTAATAAAATTAACCGTTGGTCCCTTGGAAACCAAGGAAGATAAATTAATAATGAGGAATAAAGAAATAAGAGAAATATTAAACAACATAAGATAAATAAATAAGGTCAGACCAACGAGCAATGAAGAATGAGAAATTAAGTCTCTAAGTACTGTATCACTGTAAAAGCAGTGTGAGGGAGATTAATGGAACGCGGTCTGGGAAAACCCTTGTATATTATGGCCTGCATTTTAAGGTTCCAAAACTGTTCACAGTAGAAGGAGTGCATGCTTTAATTTTAATTTTATGATATTCCTGAATTCTGGAAAGGTTGTAGCTGGTTAGAATACAACCAATATCAAGGAAGGAGGGAGAGAGAAAACAAAATTGACAGCCAGGTATCTAAAGTTGGTGATAATACAAACATAGTGATCATAATATGAAAAAATTCAACCTACAGTTTGTGAGGGAGAAGCTGAAATTTGATTTATTGGTTTTACTGTTGAGTAAAGGTAACTATAGAGGCATGAGCGAATAGCTGGCTAAAGTTGATTGGAAAGTGACCCTGGAAGGAATTATAATGGAGCTGCAATGGCATGAGTTTCTGGGAGTAATTTGAAAGACACAGGACCTCTTCATCCCAAAGAGGAAAAAGACATGCCAGGGGGAGAATGAAGACACCATGGTTGACAAAGGAAATCAATGATTGCATAAAGGCAATAGGAAAGGCACAAAACATGGCAAGGATTAGTGGGAAGCTTGAGGCTTTCAAAAACCAAAAGAAGGCAACTATAAAAGCAAAAAAGGGGAGACAGATGAAATGAAGGTAAGCTAGCCAATAATAAAAAAGAGGCTATCAGAAGTTTTTTTCAGATACATAAATAGAAAAAAAAGATGGGGCATTGGATCATTGGAAAATTATGCCGGGGAGGTAGTAAAGAGGAACAAAGAAATGGCAGATTAACTGAATTTTAAAAAAGGTTTGCGTCAGTCTTCACAGTGGAAGACACCTGCAGTGTGCCAGATATTGATGAGAGTCAGGCAATAGAACTGAGTCCAGTCATTGCTGAAGAGATGGAGCTTGGGTAGCTGAAAGGTTTAAAGGTGGATAGGTTGCCTGGACCTGAAGGGTTATGAAAGAGGTAGCTATAGTTATGACAATAGTAATGATCTTTCAAGAATCACTAGAATCGGCAATGGTTCTAGAGGACTGGAAAAACACGCAATTAAACTCCACTGTTTGAGAAGAAAGCAAGGCAAAAGAGGGGCAATTATCTGCTAGTTTGTCTGACTTCTCCGGTGGGTAAAATGTTCAATGTGGTCTAGTTAAGAGAAACTTTTGCCTGACAAATCTGTTGAGTTTTTTGAGGAAGTAACAAGTAGGATAAACAAAGTAGAGTTGGGGGATGTTGTTTATTTGAATTTCCAGAAGCCCTTTGGTAAGGTGCCACATGTGAGGCTGCTAAACAAGATAGGAGCCCATAGGCAAGGTACTAGCATGGTGGTGTTTCCCACAGTTGCTGTTGGGTCTGCTAGTTTTCATGTTATATGTGTTAATGATCTGGAACGATGAATTTGTGACCAAGTTTGCTGATTATATAAAGATAGGCGAAGGGGCAGATAATGTTGAAGTAGAGATACTGCAGAAGGACTTGGACAGGTTGGGAAAGTAGGCAAAGAACTGGCAAATGGAATACAATAGGCAAATGTACAGTCATGCACTTTAGTAAAAGTTTCTAAATGGGGAGAGTTTTCAGAATTTAGAAGGGTAAAATGACTTGGGAGCCTTGGTGTAGGATTCCCAGGTTGAGTCAGCAAATGCAATGTTATTAATTTTATGGGGACTGGAATCAGAAAGCAAAGCTATAATGCTGAAGATTTATCAGTCACTGGTGAGGCCATATTTGAAATATTATAAGCAGTTTTGGGCTCATGTCTGAAGAAGGATGTACTGGCTCTGTAGATGATCCAGGGGAAAGTTCATGAGAATAAGGATGACTTGGTTATCATTTGAGGAGTGTTTGAAGGCTCTGAGCATGTACTCGCTGGAGTTTATCCTTCTAATGAGGGGGGATCTCATTGAAACTTACCAGATAATAAAAAGCCTAGACAGAGTGGACAAGGAAATTATGTTTCTAGTAATGGGAGAGTCTAGGTCCAGAGGGCACAGCATCAGAATAAAAGGACATATCTTGAAAATGGAGATGAGGAGGAATTTCTTCAGAGGGTGGTGAAATTCATTGCCACAGGCGGTTGTAGAGGCCAAGACATTTGGTATCTTTAAGGCAAAGATTGATAGTTCCTTTATTAGGAAGGGTGTTAAAGGTTACGGGGAGAAGGCAGGAGAATAGTGTTGAGAGGAAAAAATAGATCACCATTGATTGAATAGCGGAGTAGATTCAATGGGCCGAATGGCCTAATTCTGCTCATGGTTTATGGTCTTATAAGATGGACAATATATTATGATGGGGCACTGTGCACAAAGGGTATAGTAAGCAGGTTAAATGACTGGGTAAAAAGATGGCAAACACCGTACAATTAGTTAAAATGCAGGTTTATCGACTTTACTGTAAAGCTTAACAAACCAAGCTGCGTTTCATAAATTCATGTTAATGTCATTTAAACAGTTTGGGGTTGTTAAATATATGTGTTCCATGAGTTCTGGATGTTAAAGTACACAAAACAGAGAAAGCTTGCATGATAGGTATGGTATGGTTTAATAAGCAGAAAATCTTGCTACATCTGTGATGGCAAAGTTACACCTGGACTATGCAGGACGTTTAAAATGGTATGTATATGTCTTGAAGTGGTGCAGCAAATATTCACCTGGGATGTGATTTATTTTTTTTCCTGAGCAAACTGAACAGTATTCTGTGTGGAAAGGAACTGCAGATGCTGGTTTACACCGGAGAGAGACACAAAATGCTGGAGTGACTCAGCGGGACAGGCAGCATCTCTGGATAGAAGGAATGGATGATGTAGAACAGTTTAGGAAAATTGGAGATGGTCTCACTGAAACGTGTAAGATGCTGAGGATGCAAAGCAACAGAGTGCTGGAAGAACTCAAAGACAGTGACCTGGAGTTCAATGGTGAGCCAAAGGACTATGGGGAGATATGGTGAGATATCAGGGAGCTGCTCTCCATTGTCTCAAAACAAACCACATTGTTGCTGCCCTTGTCTGTGAACTTGATGGGGTAGTCTGGATTGGTGCAAAGTGGATGGAATGCTGTATTTTTGAAGGGGATGTGGTTGGAATAAGTGTGGGAAGTAGAGTCGTCATAGAGGGCGATGTTGGATTGGTAATTGGACAGAGAAAGATGAAGAAATGGTGAAAGGCTAGAAGGAGGTGTCCGAGAGGAGGAGAAGTGCTGGAGACATGAGAAGGAGTCATCAGTGCTGGGGGAGGAGCAAGAGTTTGGTGGTGGAGGGGTATGCAAGGACTTCTTGCCAAAGAGATGGACTAGGAGATGATGGTAGAAGTGCTCTTCATCATGGTGAGCACACAAATCAGTGAGATGTGAAGGGATAAGAATGTGGGGCATCTGCATCAGAGGGCTGGAAGTTTGAGGTGGTAAGATTAACGATGAAGACACAGCAGAGATTGTAGCTGGGGTGATACATGGTGTCAAAAGGGAATAACAATGGCATCCCATTGTAGGTGGGGTAATGGAGTTTGGAAAGTGTGGTCAGAGTAGAAATCAGGCAACTTCAAGTCAAATTCATTGTTATATGCACAGGTATGGAGAGGTACAGGTGTAATGGAAATCCTGTTTGCAGCACTGGTACGTAGATGTAGACAAACATGCAAAAACACTTTGTTCATAAATTACATTAAATTGCACAAAAATTCAAACTGAAAGAAGACTGCAAAGGGAAGGGCTGTGCCCGTGATGAACTAGGCTGAATCCATCACTCTCTGCAGCCTCTTGCATGCCACTGCATTGGAAATAGGCACCAGGGCATTATGCAACCAGTCAGTGCACTTTCTATAGTGCTTCTGTAGATGTTTGTTAGAGTATTTGATGACATGCCAAATTTCTTTAAACTTCTGAGAAAGTGGAGCCGCTGGCATGTCTTCTTTAGTGTAAGAAGGCAGTGGGAGATGTTGGGGCTGGGGATGGGATCAGAGGTTGGGGGAGGGCATGGTGGGATCCTCGGCAAGCAGATAGCAGGGGAGTGTCCATGCAACTTAGGGGCTTGAGTCTGGGGCCAAACTAGTGAGTAGGGAAGCCACAGTGGAATGTTAAACTCAATGTTAAACTAGCTTTAGGACAGTGTATCTTCTTTGCAGACTATTGAGTTAATGTATTAATGTGATACCACAGGATCACAAGGAAATCATAGAAAGGAATCATGATTCCGTTAAGGTAATCCTATTCTGATTTGGCTTCCTTCACGTTTCCGTTTTGTTTCAAGTGCACATTCAATTTCCTTTTGTAAACCTGATTGACTCTGTTTCAACAACCTTTAAGGGCCTGTCAAACTTTGGGGACTTAATTTGTGAGTTTAGAAGAGTCTTCCGGTGGCGCCATGTTCTAGCAACAAACACTGCACATAGCTCCGCTCCCGAAAATTAGCGACGTTTCGCGTTAAAATTGGGTCTACTGGTTGGGACCGATTTAAAAAACTTACCGGAGCCTCTGGACATCGCGCTGCTGATGTCATCAGTAAGCGCTGTGAATTTAACGGTGGTTTAAAGCACATTAAATGCAATATCCGTTCACAGGTCAAAGTCCTCAGAGAATAGTCATGAAACAAACATCACTGGAGAAGCCATACGAAGCCTGAAGAACCTACTTTTGAAGTGGCTCCTGAAGAAAAAGTGCTTTCCGAAATGGCTACAAGAGCTAAGGCGGATAAGCACAAAGAAATAGAGGATTTAAAGCAGTAAGTGAACTGAAAGATGAAAAGGTGGATGAAAAGAAGATGGAAACGTTGATGAGAGAGATGGTGGAACAGCTGATGGTGAATATGAATGCTGGCAATCAGAAAGTTATTGAGTCTGTGCAGGATTCGATCGGCACCATAAATAAATTAATTGATCATGTGAGCGATGAACTATCGAAGAGAATGGATAAGGGGAAAGAAGACACCACAAAGAAGTTTGATGCAGTGCAGGAGACTGTCTCTTCATATATGAAAACAAAAGCGAGAGATGGAGGAAGAGATGGCATGAATGGCTGAGGAGATGAAGAAAATGAAGACATATCAAGACCTCACTACAAAACAGATGGCGACTCAGCTGGTAAGAGTTTTGGCTAAATGCCTGGATTTGGAAACTCGTTTGAGATGCCAAAATCTAAAAATAGTTGGAGTGCCAGAGGGAGCGGAGGGAGATAACCCTCGGGAGTTCGCTGCGGGCCTAAATAAAGAAGCTCTTAAACTCCCTAACCTACCAAAAATTGAAGTGGCACACCGAGTTCTGAGATATAAACCAAGATCACAATAAATTTCAGAATATACATGACAGATTATTGTGAAATGTCGGGACATTTCTGACTTGGTAGAGCTTATGAGCAACATCAAATATGGAGTGCCATTGAAGTTCGGTGAAGCATCTATCAAACTATTCAGGGACTATCTTTATGAAATTGTGCAAAAGCAAAATCAGTTCTCTAAGACAAAGCAGGCTCTCCAAGGGATTAAAGATGTCAGATATGGTGTTTACTACCCAGCTAAGATGAGGATCTCTTACAAGAAACAGCAAAAATCATTCACAAATCTGGAGAATGCATACAAATATGCTCTAACCATCGTGGAAGAGAACAAGTAATTGGAAGGGTTGGACGGTATGGACAAATCTTTCTTTTTACTATTTCACCGTCAATGACTGAGTGCTTGCTAGAAGGAGAAATTCTCCCTGCGCTTTGTCTAGACTTCTTATCGGTGGAATGTTAACTCAAGGACATACTGTGTTCCATGTGAAGCGTAAAAAGATAAACACCGAAATGAAGAACTCAAGAGCAGAATGCGAACAGTGCAATTACTATTGTTTAGAGATTAAATGATAAACCTTAAATGGTATAGATCTAACAATTTTAACAAATAATAAACATAGAATATTAACATAGAAAAAAATTTTTTTTTTAAAAGTAATGAACGTTAATCAAAATTGGTAGAAAGTGGATAATTTATAAACTAACATTTATAATTTAACAAGTTTCAATTATATCTATAATTGTGGCGAGAGGTGGAAAAGCGGGCTCCTGGCTCAGATACAGGACCTGTCTCAGGTTAACCCCTTCAACCAACAGTTGATTATTACCAAGGGAAAATAATATGTTTAAACATTTAGTAGATAAAACTGGTAGTTATATTTGGGAATATATAATGAAATGGATACATATATTGTAAATGGGTACTATACATTTGATTTTGAACTGGTCCCGTTCCATTATGTTATGAGTAACCGAGGGAGTGGAGCTAATTGTTTAATATCGACAATGGAAGTCGATATAATGTTTTCTCCCACCAACAGGTGGGTCAGTTGTTACAGTGCCGACAAGTTCGGACACTGTATTTTCACTTTTACAAGTTTTTTTTAAATTATCACAATTAGTCACATGTGTGCGTTTTTTATTTAAGGACAATTGCAAAAGGAATCTAATAAATTGAACTTTGTAGGGCAAATGCTCCGCCAATATCTAAAGACCTGAGGTACGGATAAACCGTAAGATACACAGGTACTAAATCCATTCAAAATGCAAGACGATAACCAAAATAAACTGGGAGGAATCTCATTCTGCAGTTGGAACATTAGCGGTGTTAACAAACGCATTAAAAGGGGTGAGATATTAGCGCAGCTGAAACATACACATCAATATAATCTTACTACAATAAACGCATCTTAAATTCCAAATCAGCTAGAATGAGGGCGAACTGCTATAGGCCAAACTTTTCACATCGTCATATACGGTCGAAATCTAGAGGCACGTCTGTTTATTATTCACAAAGGCACACCATTTAAACCAAAACTACCCTTAACAATAAGACGGGAGATATTTGATACTCAACGGTGAGATCCATGCAACCAAACCCCAATCAACCTTGGTAAATACATATGCCCCAACTCTGACATTCCGCATTTTTTCAAATAAAATCTTTAATACAATCGCAGAATATAATTACCAAAATTATCATAATCGGTGAGACTTTAATTGTGGTTTCAAGACCCTTACTTAGACAAATCGAGCCAAAAACAGAGAGTTTGATATGAAATCAAAAACTAGTGAACTTTTAAACACATACATAGAAAATACAAATATAACAGATGTTTGGAGGATCGCAAATCCGACCGGCAGGGAATACTCGTTTTATTCAATGGTACACAAGACATATTCACATATAGATTATTTCCTGGTGCATACAAAATTAATTCCATATACTTCGAAACCAAAATATGATTTCAGATCACTCCACACTAACTTTCTTTTTAAAACTGGAAGGAATGTCTAAGAATAAATCTTTTGAGGTACAGACCCTCAAATTAAAAAAGACCCGCAAGGAGTCTATATTAAAACAGCAAAATGGATCTCTATTTCAAAAATAAAGACACTCAGACATATCACCTACATTATTATGGGAAACTTTCAAAGCATAATATAGAGCGTTATAATTCATACCAAGCTTTTCAAAACAAAAATAACAAGAACGAACAAAGACATTTAGAAGAACAAATTAGAATCAACTTGGATATAATAAGTGCTCAAAGACCCAACTACAGATAAACACAATAAAATATTAATACTGAAATTTATATTAAATAAATTCTTATCAGCAAAAGTTATAAGATTATTCCAAATTACAAGACAGGAAACTTTTAAATTTGGGGATAAGCCCCATAAACATTTGGCACGTCAGATAAAAAAACTAGAAAAAATAACCATGACCTCACAATCAAATCAATAGAGGGAATTATAAACACTACAGAATGATATTAATAAAAGATTTGCGCAATTTTATGAGAATTTATATACATCTAAAACGACAACGGACACCAATAAAATTACAGAGTTCTTGGATAACTGTAATCTTCCAAAACTAGAGTTGCAGGAACAAGAGGAATTGGGAGCACAAATATCAAATAAGGAAATAGAAGAAAGAATAATCTCATAAGAAAATGGAAAAACACCAGGTCCTGATGGATTTAGTAATGATTTCTATAAAAGATGTACACATATGGCTTTAAAGAACAAATACTACCGGAAACACTAGCAGAGTCAACGATTACATTAATACTTAAGAAAGAAAAGGATGTGGAAGACCTCAGGATCGAGAGAGCAATTGCAAGTATAAACACAGATAAAAATAATAGCGAAAATATTAGCTAGAAGTAAGTATGCTAGTAAATTAATACATCCGGATCAAACGGGGTTTATCCCTAAGAGACAATCATTTAATAATTTGAGATGTCTGCTCAATATAATGCATTCACACAAAATTGAAGTGAGAACCAACAAGTTACTGTAATTGTGATGATCATGAATCTGTGTCATCTGTCCAAAAACCAATGGGCCCAATGCTGGAGTGGACCAGTTAAGAACTGCCACTAAAACACCTAAGTGTCGTCATACTCTATTTTGGAGACATTGATTGAATGAGGAAGAAATGGAGGAAATGTAAGAACATACATCAATCTCTTATAACCCATCTTCAATTAAACCCGCCAATGTAGCAAGAATGTAGCCTCCGATACTGCCCCTAGATATGGTTCCCATGGGCCGAATTCAGGGACTGATAATTTAACCCAGATACACAGATCTATGTCTGGCAATCCATACCAGCTAACAATGATTTTGAAACTTTTGGATTCTTAATTATTTTAATGTTTTGTCATGGAATTTACATGACCATGGTTCCTGCACCTTACGCATTACTCTACCTGAAATGAAATAACTGAACCCAATGTCCAAATGTAATGCACCCATGCAGATAAGGCTAGGCCAGACTGTTACAAATTAATGACCTCATTCTACCCATGTAGATTGATATGGGTACCAGCTGCGTATTTTGAATCAGAAACTGCACATGCAATCATGCTTTTTGAGTCAGAATCTTAGCCATAGAATGCACCCTGCAATTCTATCCCAGTTTACCCCAGCCTCACGTGAACATCATGGCTCCTCATCCTGAAGCGCACTAGCTAGCTAAGCTGCTTCTCTCTTGCTCAGCTTAGCTGCTTACTCTCAGCATTTTTTTTCTCCTTTCTCTACGCTAAGCAGCTAGCTTAGGCTCTGCTCTAGCTTTCTTGCTGCTGCTTTTCAATCATCTTTAGCTTTTGCTTCTGCACTCGAAGCATTACTTCTGCTCGCTCTTTACTCTTCCCAGCTTGGGTAAACTAAGGTTATTGATCAAGTCGCTAGTAACATAACGAGACATAGTTACAATTTTGGCCCTAGCCAAAGTACGGTCATGTAAATTAACAAATGATGACCTCAAATAGCCTATATTCTAAATGGTACTAATCTAAATTTAATTAGATGGGTGAGGACCTAACCTCTCATAGTGTGAGGTAGCTGAATATATTTATCTTTCAGATCTATG
The DNA here is from genome assembly GCA_035221665.1 of Okamejei kenojei. Lineage (NCBI taxonomy): Eukaryota > Metazoa > Chordata > Chondrichthyes > Rajiformes > Rajidae > Okamejei > Okamejei kenojei. The sequence goes on along the minus strand of CM069136.1, from coordinate 94,963,611 downwards.
GCTGCCAATATAACAAACACCCTTTTTTATTCCAGTTCCCAACTGACATTTTTATTTAAACCTTTTTAACTGGACCTTAAGGTTAAGTATGTTCCGGCCCAGAATGACTCGACACCCACCATTGCCCTTATTTTAGGATGGGGAATTGACACAAATGTTTAAGGCTGGATAATGCATCATCCCCCTATAGATTAGTGGTTTGAACCCCAATACCAAACTATGTCTATTTTGTAACGAGTGGATGTACTTTCAGAGATACTTAGTCGAGATAACTGCAGCCCGGATACAGGTCCAAATTCACTAACTGTTTCAAAATATGAAAGGATATGGATTATGAGGTGGCATCCTGGCCTCAGATTTAGCCTCATCGTCCATGTATTTCCCCTATGTATCAGAGGATTTGCGCAAGTGCTGTAACCTTGTTGAGCGTAGCCTGGATATTTATTCGTAAATAATAAACTAACAAATGGGTATAATTCCTGCTCCAACAAGTTTTTTTTATATATTTATTTTTAGGCTTTTGCAGCCTTAATTCATGCGCCCTCATGATCGCTCCTTAGAGCGATGCACAGTAAACCAGGTGTTTGATATGTGAATTTTTTCCCCCATAATGAAGTCCTGGAATTGGTGAGGACCATTAATTTTCTTGGTGGCCAAATTGTCATTCCCGACTTCATTTCACCGGTATGGTAAATTGCTAACCACATCCGGGACACCTGGAGGTGGCTCTTGTATTTGGTGCTATGCACAGAAGCAATGACACCAACTTCAGGTCAGCATTCTATTGCCCAGGCTCTCCCGGCTGATGCGCACGTGAGGTCAACAACACAGTCCACACGAGTGCTGGTGTGATGGGTCCCCAAACTTTTAGGACAGCATCCTACTGCCCTGTCTCTCCTAGGCTATGCGCACGGAGGCCATGCAACACAGCCCAGTCAAAGGTGCATGTGGTGCGGCACTCGACCGTAGGCCCTGCGCTGTGAAACAGATCAGTATCAGCAACCCATAGAATCCGCGCTGTGACAGATACGGGCGTCAGTAGAACACTGATCACCGTTCAGGTCTCCCCCTCCAGCAGGGAGACCTTGACCAAACCTTGTCCCAGGTGTTGCCAGCGCCACCTCTCATAGAGGCCGGTGTCTTTTTACATGAAGCTGCCCTGCCTAGGCAACTGCTAGATCTGCTCTCTTCCATAGCTGGTTCTTTTTTACACGTGAAGCAGCCCTGTCCCAGGCGCTGCTGGCGCGGTCTCGCGTAGGCCAGCGCTGTGATAGATTTGGCGTCAGTACACACGACCCTCCTGGTCTTCCCCCTCCAGCAGGGAGACCTTGAGCAAACCCTGTCCTTAGGCGGTCCCTGGCGCCGCCTCTCGTAAGGGTGGCGCTTTTTCCCATGAAGCAGCCCTGTTCCAGGCGCTGTCTGGTGCGGCCTGTCCCAAAGGCCCTCGCTATAATATGGAGTCTCACTAATTTGGTAGTGGTGAATTTGTAAGGGTGAAATTACCCTTATTATCGAAGAGGACCCTTGCAGCCAGTCTCGCACCTGTGTATCCAATAGGGCTGCACAAGTTCTCTCTCCCACACAATTTAACTTCATGCCTGGGCACTGTGTCTGGAGTCGCTGACCGACTGTCAGCGATTCAACGCATTATTTAAACGGCAACCCCCGCAGGCTGGAAGCCACTGACTGCTTTGTCCCGCTAGTGATCAGGAAATCCGATGCTTTTTGCTCGGCTATCCCCGCTTCTGTGGTCGACGTCTCACCCACCCCCCCACCCCCCCCACCCCCCCCCCCCCCCCCCCCCCCCCACCCCACTCACCCCCCCCCCCCTCCCCCCCCCCCCCCCCATAGCCGCCTTAGGCATCGGATCTCCGATAAATCGGCAGGAAACCCTCTGTAAAGAGAGGCTCCTGCTCGAACAAAGAACGCTGGTAAGTTAAAAAAAAAACACTTACCTTCTAGGTGAAACTTACCGCCGGCAGGAGCGTTGCCCCACCAGTCGGTGCTTGCCGATGCCTCTGATGTAATGACAAGCATGCGCTCTGGCGGGGCAAACTTCACATAGTCACTCACATGACTCCGAAGGTAAAATTTACTGTACCTCTAATAAATAAATAAATATATATTTTTTTTAAATGTTGCGCTCGGACTCAATAACTCGCAGCATGGTCGTCATGTGGTGACCTAGGAGGTCACTGTAACTCTCCTTCATGCTCAAGGGAAGTTCCCGCATACTCGCATCTGCTCATGCACAGAAAGCAATGACAGACCAACTTCAGGGTCAGCATTCTATTGCCCTGGCTCTCCCGGCTGATGCTGATGCGCGACGTGAAGGTCACACACAGTCCTAAACGAGGTGCTGGTGTGAATGGGTCCCCAAAACTTTAGGGTCAGCATCCTACATGCCCTGGCTCTCCTGGCTGATGCGCACGGGTGGTCATGCACACAGCCCTGTCAACAGGTGCTTGTGGCGCGGCTCTCCCGTAGGCCTGCGCTGTGAAACAGTTCAGTATCAGCAACCCATTGACCCGCGCTGTGACAGATACGGCGTCAGTAGAACACAGACCCGTCCCGGTCTCCCCCTCCAGCAGGGAAAAATACCTGATAGCAACCTTGTCCCAGGTGTATGCCAGCGCCACCTCTCAATAGAGGCCGGTGTTTTTTTACATGAAGCAGCCCTGTCCTAGGCGCTGCTAGTTCTGCTCTCCCATAGGCTGGTGCTTTTACACGTGAAGCAGCCCTGTCCCAGGCGCTGCTGGCGCGGTTTTCCGCGTAGCCAGCGCTGTGGATAGATTTTTGCGTCCGTAGCACACTGACCCAAACCTGGTCGCCCCCTCCAGCAGGGAACCTTGAGCAACCCTGTCTTAGGCTTTGCTGGCGCCGCCTACTCGAAGAGGGTGGCGCTTTTTTTCCCATGAAGCAGCACTGTTCCAGGCGCTGCTGGTGCGGCCTGTCCCTAAGGCCCGCGCTATTATAGAGGAGTCTCACTAATATTTGTAGTGTGAATTTGTAAAGTGCGAAATACCCTTATTATCGAAGAGGAACCCTTGCAGCCAGGCTCACCTGTGTTTTCCAATAGGGCTGCACAAGTTCTCTCTCCCTCCTCCCCCAATTTTAACTTCATGCCTGCCAGGGGCACTGTGTCTGTGAGTCGCTGACCGACTGTCAGCGATTCTAGCATTTATTTAAACGGCAACCCCGCAGGCTGGAGGCCACTGACTGCTTTGTCAGCGGCTGTTATCAGGAAACCCGATCTTTTTGCCGGCTATCCGCTTCTGTGGGTCGGTACGTCTCCCCCCCCCCCCCATAGCCGCCTTAGGCATCGGACCTCCGATAAATCCGGCAGGAAACCTCTGTAAAGAGAGGCTCCTGCTCGAACAAAGAACGCTGGTAAGTAAAAAAAAACACTTACCTTCTAGGTTGAAACTTACCGCCGGCAGGAGCGTTGCCCCACCAGTCGGTGCTTGCCAATGCGTCTGACGTAATGACGAGCATGCGCTCTGGCGGGGCTACGTCACATAGTCACTCACATGACTCCGAAGTAAAATTTACTGTACCTCTAATAAATAAAAATATATATATTTTTTAAAGTTTGCGCTCGACTCAAACTCGCAGCATGGTCGACATGTGGTCCTAGGAGGTCACTGTAACTCTCCTTCATGCTCAAGGGAAGTTCCCGCATACTCGCAGCCTCAGTTTGTTTGACGAAAATGTTTCAACATGATGAAAAATTATCTGCGAGTAAAAATTGGTCAGCATGGTTCTTTCGAACTAATAGTGCAGTGGAGTGGGGTCACTATGTAGTTATAGGCTGTTGAGGTAGTCATAGGCAATCTCCTTTGCTGACCGGGCATTTAATTGGCTCATTGGAGTTTACAGAACCAAGGAAAGTTGTCTGGCTACTTAAAAATGTCTCCCCCCCTTCACTATCCTTCTCACCCCTTCTCTCACCTCCTCTCTCCTTCTCTTCCCTTCTCTCCCCTTCTCTTCCCTTCTCACCCCCTCTCTCCCCATCTCCTCCCCCCCCCACACGCTCTCCAAAGGACTTACCGTACACTGTGTCAGCCGTCTTTTACCTTCCTGTTCATCGCAGGTGTGACTTTCAGGCAGCGCTCCCCCGCTTTCCCTGGCTCCCGCCTTTGTGAAGTGTTTGCACGTGTATGTGTGTGTGTGTGTACACTGACGGTCGATCCAGCCGCAGTTTCATCGTTGATGGTCGATCCAGCTCGAGGTTTTTCAGGCGAGTGCCCTCGAGCTTGAAGGTCGAAGACAGTTGCAGAAAAGTCAAGTTAGTGGGACAGACGCTTTATGAACAATAAATTTCTGATCAAAACCACTTAGCATTTAAATCCCCAAAGCCAAATATTCCCTACTACTGATTTTTAAACATAATTTAAAATTTATGTTCCTTGACCCATAATTACAAATTGTGGAAGCTTTAATGGATTATTACAATGTTTGGATCAGGGCTTTAACTGTCTTTAAAAATGTAACACTTTGAAAACTGCTCTATGCCTAAGATGAATAACCTTCTTCTTCTTGCATATGGCGTGCACAGCCTAAACTTGTATGACAACTTGTTCTATTTGATTGTGCACGCAGGGTTGATTGCATTCGTCAAAACAGGGCGGACCACGTGAAGGTTGCAATCTTCCACCCCAGGTGAATTATGATGGAATGTGATTCTCTTATTATTCAACATAATGGTGTAGAAAAAGATCCTGATTGAGGCATTCATTAAGCTGAATTGAAGCTTTGCTTTCTGTAACGCCGAAGAAAACGTTTCAAATCTTCCTGAAAATGCAATGGCAAGTTTATACCACATATTAATGTAGATATCACATGGCAAGCTCAGGCACAGGAGACAAATGCTTGGGATTTTAAACTGCCTTAACCTGCTGGGCGCGATAGAGTCATGGACTCATACAGTGTGGAAACAGGCCATTCGGCTTAACTTGTCCACACCGACCAAGATGTCCCACATACACTAACCCCACCTGTCTGCATTTGGCCCATATCCTTCTAAACCTGACCTATTCATGGACCTGTCCAAATGTTTCTTAAGCGTTGCAATAGTACCTACCTCAACTACCTCATCTGGCAGCTTGTTCCATGCACCCAACACAATTTGTGTGAAAAAATAACCCTTCAGCTTCCTATTAAATCTTCCCCCCTCCTCACCTTAAATCTATGTTCTCTGCTGCTCCTATTTTCTATTTATCTATTTACATATTAAACCTATTTTCTATGTTTCTATGTTTCTCGATTCCCCTACTCTGGGCAAGAGACTGTGTGTTTATCTGATCTATTCCACTCCTGGATGCCTTAACCCATTCAGCAGGAGTACTTTTCTGATGATCTCTCAATGTATGTTGCGTAAAATACTTTTTAATGCACAACAAATGTATTATCCCCACTTAAATTAATCGTACTGCTTATTCTGAGGCAGGAGCCTTTCTTGCTCCTTTCCAATATCTTCTATTGACACAGTAGAAGATCATTTGGCATATCAGGTAGATATTAGCTCTAAGGTGAATAATCCCAGCAGCCCTACTGTCCTTATTTCCCTGTTCCTTTTCCAACTGGTGACGCCGTACATGGCAGCTGCGCCAACAGCCTGTCTCCTCTTTTTTTGTTCTTTTTTTAGATAAGATTAGATTAGACATATTACTTGTCATTTGCACCTCAAAGAGGCTCAAACTCTGTTTCTATAAGCCATACAAACAGAACAATTCATAAAAAAACACACAAACAATTCAATTCACACAAACATCCATCACAGTGAATCTCCTGATGGAAGGCAAAGTTCTTCTCTCTCCCCCGCACCATTTCTCTCCCGATGTCGAAGGGCGATGTTAAGTCCCACGGCCATTGAGGCCGTGCCTGGCGATGTACGGCCTCGCTCTAGGCCCAAAAGTCACAAAGTTGGCGCCCCCGGCGGGCGCTGGAATGTCCCGCGGCTATTAAAGCCGCGCCGGGTGATGTACGGCCCCGCTCCGGGTCGTTCCAACCCCGCGACAAGGGCTGGAGAAATTGTGTTGCGGGAGCTCTGGAGAGCGGTCTTTCACCCGGACCCACGAGCTCCCGATATCCCGACAGTCCACCGGCAGTAATCTGCAGCCGGAGCTGGAGCTGGAGCTCCGGAGTCGGGCTGGAGCTGGAGCTGGAGCTCCGGAGTCAGGCCGCAGCAGCGAGCCACCACCGTTCCCCAAGCTCCGAGGCCGGCCAGCCCCACGATGGTAAGTCCTCAGCTCCGCAGGCTCCGAGACTGGAGCCCCCAGGTCGACCCGGTCGGAGGCCGCTCCACGGTACTAGGTCCCAACGACAACGGAGACCCGATAGGGAAAAAGTCGGGTCTCCCGTGCAGAGAAGCGATTTTAAAAGTTTCCCCCTAACCCTCCCACCCCCCACATATAGGGGTCGCTGCAACGCGAGTCGCGCCGCCGTACCTGTTTTGCTGTTTTGGTTTGTGTTTACTGTATATTTTTAGTCCTTTTAGTTTTTATATTATGTGGGGGTGGGAAGGGGTTGGGGGAAATCTTTTTTATCTCTTTCCTTGATGGAGATGCAACTTTTTCATTGTATCTCCATCTGCACTATGGCTTTAACATCATAGAGCTGGTAGTCCCTTTGTCAGGGATCGATTGCAGGAGCTCCAACCACAGGAGCTTTGACTGCCTCGATCGCGGGAGCTTCGATCGCCGACTGCGGGAACTTCGATCGCCCCGACTGCGGAAGCTTCTAATACCCTGACCGTGGGAGAAAAGGAGGAAAGAAGGTATGTTATTTGCCTTCCATCACAGTGGGGAATGTGAGGTCGCCGAAAAAAAAACCCCAAGATGGACGTGCTGCCTGCACTGGTGAGGACTCGGAGGGAGTGCCGTGAGTGCAGCGATCTCGGTGTTTGCGAGGACATGGCTCCATGAGGACTTCCCGGAGTCTAGTGCGAATGTGGACACTTTCTGCCTGTCTGGGTGGACAGGGACTGCAGAGAGAGTGACAACGGTCGGTACAACTCTGGTCACATCACCGTGAAGGAGCATGTGTATTACCCGGACATTGAACTGATGGCTGTGGGTCTCCGCTTATGCTGTGTGCCCTGGGGATTCTCACACGCCGTTGTGGTGGCTGTTTAAGTCTATATTTAATGTTTATGTGGTTATGTATCTTGGGTTTTTTTGTATGACTGTTGGCAAATCAAATTCCTTGTATGTTTACATACTTGGCTAATAAATTAATTACTTATTCGCTCTCACACATGTGCACAACTCTCCTTTGATTCTTATGGCTATACACTAAGGATTAATTGACGGTAACCAATTGACACAACAACATGTATTAGGGATGTGGGAGAGAAACAGAGAATTACTTTACCTCATGCTCGATTGTTAGATTCCCTCTCCATTCTGCCTATTTCTTTGAAGTTTCAATTCATATCTTGGTCACCTTAGAATGTAGAATATGAAGCAGTGCAGGCTGAGTCATAGCGAATGGTTTGGCAGGCTGGCCTTGGAGAGCAGGAAGGCAAGGGGTGATCTTATAGATGTGCATAAAATCATGAGGTGAATAAATGTACAGTCTTTTAACCAGGGGTGGGGAATCAAACACCAGATGACATAAGTTTAAGGTGAGAGGGGCATGATTTAATAGAAACCTGAGGAGTATCATTTTCACACTGAGGGTGGTGAGTTTATGGAATAAGCTGCCATAGGATAGTCCTATAACAACATTTACCCAGACAGATACATGGATAGGAAAGCTTTAGATGGATATGGGCCAAACACAGGGAAATGGGACTTGCTTAGGTGGAACATTTTGGTCAGGAGGGTTGAGTTACGCTGAAGGACCTGTTTCACTGCTGAATGACTATGACTCTCTGGCACAGGAATAGGGCCCTTGATCCACCATATGTGGGTAAAACTGTGCTGAGCATAATAGATTTAAACTAATCTCTGCCCTGATGCAGGGTCTTCACCCAAAACGTGAACCATCATCCCAGATGCTGCCTGATTTGCTGAGTTCCTCCAGCAGTTTGTTTTTTGATCCAGTTTACAGCATCTGCTCATCTCATAGCCACTAAACTGATTCCATCTGCCTTCAAATTATCTATATCCTACTACTCCCTGACAATTCATGTGTCTAAATATCTCATAAGCATTATTATTGTATATGCCTCTAGCATCTCCATTGGCAGTATATTCCAGGCACTAACCACTCTCTGTCTATAAAGGTGGCCTCCCAAAACTCCTTTAAACTTTCACCCTGTCACCATAAACCTCTCCATTATTGACACCAATTCATATGCCTTGTGACAAATGGTTTGTGCATTTAGATAGAGCTAGTCTATATGCCATTTTATTCTATTAGCCTAAGTGACCATAGTTTTTTTATTGGCCATATTCTTGTCAAACACTCTCTTGCTTCCTGTCACATTCTCCTTATAATTATTATTTTTGTTGCATCAAATTAACACATTTTACTTATGTAAGTTTTTAACAATTTCTACAACTTTCTCACCTATTTACTTTAAACCCACTGTAGTGGCCATTTGGCATGTTTTGCATGTCATTGATGATGGCATATGCCTTAAAATTTTAGACTGCCCATTATATTGTGGGTGGGATTTATGACGTGTTTTTAGGCGTGTTTGGAGCGAAGATGCTTGCACAGAAGTTTAGTTTTTAGTGTAGTTTGGAGAGCGCAGGAAGAAAGTTAAACCTTCGACCATGTGGTCCACATGTGGTCCACAGGCGGGACCATGCCAGAACATGCAAGATCCCCTCCAAAGTCAAACAAACTTTATTGTCATTTAGAAATACATTGATATATGCAATTCCAAACAAAATTCTGTTGCATTTGGCTCCCCGTGCAACACGATAATAAACAGAAGGATAAAATGGATAACAAGTAAGTGTATGATTTTTTTAACTTTGAATTTCTGTTTCTGTCGGGAGCTAATGCAGCCGCAGCCGAACAAGGTGCCGCCATCTTGAAAAAAAAGAAGGAAAAAAAAGTCATGTGAGTTTTAAAGGAGATCATGCCAGTGTTCCGGAGTTTTTTAATGTTTAAAGTAATAAGCTGGAGTTCGATTAAGATTGTAGTAACGAGTTTTCTATCAACAATATAGCATTTATTCATCAAAAGAATGTGTTTTTAAGATATATCTGTGAAGAAGCTCTGAAGGTCTCTGTGAACCAGCTCATATGTGTATCGAAGATATTCCCCTAATCGCTGCCAATCCTTTTAGCGATTAGGGAATTAATTTCCTGAAAGATATGAAAATCTGCCGCTACACCCACTGCTAAAACTTGAAGGTTAAACAATTTTTCAATCTTTTAAATAAAGATCTTCTAACTGCTAAGTTAAGCTTTCACAGAATACTTTTCATTTAGAGTTTAGAGTTCAGAAATACAGAATAATTAACGCTGATTAACAATCAACCGTGCACCAGTTCTGTACGCCTAGATCTTTCTGCTCTACAACAATACCTAGAGGCCTACCATTTACTGCCCTTGTTCCACGTCCCAAAATTAAACACCTCACACTTTTCTGTATGGAATTTCATCAACCATTCCTCCGCCCACCTGGCCAATCAATCCTGATCCTGCTGCAAACGTTCACAACCATCTTCACAATCTGCAAAACCACTAACTTTATCAGCACATAACCACATCAGCAAACTTGCTAATTTTGCCCTATATGTTCTCATCCAAATCATTGATTTAAATGACCATCAGTGATGGGCCCAACACCGAACCCTGCAGTCCGAGAAGCAACCTTCCACCATCACCCGCTGCTTCCGTCCATGCAGCCAATTAGCTATTCATTCAGCTAACTCTCCTTAGATCCCATGCGATCTAACCATCCTGAGCGGCCTACCATGTGGAACCTTGTCAAATGCCTTAATGAAGTTCATGTACACAACATCAACAGCTCTGCCATCTTCAACCTTTTTGGTCACGCCTTCAAAAAAATCAATCAGATGTCTGATTCACGACCTTGCCCATCCAAATGCTTATATAACCTATCCCTCAGAATACTCTCCAGTAACTTAGCAACTACAGATGTTAAGCTCACCGGCCTATAGTTCCAACATTTTCCCTGCAGCCTTCTTGAAAAGAGACACAACATTTCTCTCCCGTATATAAGAATGACTCGTAAATTTCAACCAGGGCTCCCAAAATTTCCACTCTAGTTTCCCGCAAATGTCCTCAGATATATCTCATCAGGCCCTGGAGATTTGTCTATCTTCAAACAAGACAGTATACCCTCAGTACTTCTTCAACGGTAACCCTGACTGCTCTCAGGGGACATAATGAAATGTCGGTGAGATAATATTGAACTAGTGTTTATGGTGATTGATAAACACTGTGATGGACTCAGTTGGCCAAATGGCCCACTTCCATTCGGTATTTCTGAACTAAATTAAACTCAACTAAAATGATGTGTTAAAGAAAATGACAGTTCCATATGGTTATTGGAATGAATTTCAGAGACAAAGAACTTTGGGGGAGAATGTGACAGAAATGTGTAAGTATACAGAGATACTTTGTTTTGAACTGCTACCACAGAAGTAGAGGGCCTCTCCCACCAGCATGTGTTTGCATGCATCTAGCGCGACCAAACATGATCGCTTGAGGCGTACAGCCTTGCGAGGCCGGTCCAAATTCGAACCACGGAGGCGTACGGAGTTGTGCGGGGCTGGTCCCGACATCATACTCACCAATCACCTGGGCAGGAGGCGGGCCGACTGAATTTGGACGTCGCACGGCGTCGGGCGGTGACGTCATCACGCAACGGCACTCCGGGCAGTGACGTCATTGCGCAACGCCACGCACTAGGTGTACGGCGTCAAGACGCTGCGTATGATGTCACGACACTGCGTACGACGTCAAGACGCTGTGTATGACGTCGAGACGCTGCGTACGTCCTCAATGCGGCTGCGGGCCGACAGGCCGTTGGCGCGCGGAATTTTTGGACAGTGTCAGTTTTTCGGAGCCTCTGCGCAATGTCAGGACAGCCCCGCACAACTCCATAAGCCTCCGACGATCAGTGGGACCAGCCCCACGAGGCCGTACGGCTCAAGCGACCACATTAGGTCGCGCTAGCTGCATGCAGTCGCATGCTGGTGGGATGGCCTTTTACAGCAAAATGATGCACTGTACTTAGTGCATGGCAATCACTGAGTACAATGGTACTTGAAATCTGATGATTACTTCCCACATAAGATCTTTGAAAGGTGACAATGGAATGCTTAACAATAGACTAAACTGTCTTTGATGATCTGCTTCATCAACCCCTATTCAGCTATTTAGGTTTCGACATAGCTGATTCCTCCTATGTTGCCCTAAAAAGACTTGAGGGAAAATTGTCGAGGCAGAAATTAGCTGGGGTGCCAGCCTCGATTTACTAATCTTCCAAATTATCTTGGGGTCTTTCTTCTCTTTTCCATTCATTCGAGAAATATTGGAAAACATGTTTTGACTGTCATAAACCATACAATTGGACAATTATTTGCTTTCCCTGGTACACAATAAGAAATATTTTTTTCAGATTAGCGAGGAAATGGTGGATGGCAATGGCGGAAGATGTTCTACCAGTGTTGACAAACTTGCATGATGCTGGAAATGTTTTCGGTCTGGTCAATAGTGTCCAGTTCCAAAAAGATTCTGACTAAGTCCTGTGGTAACAGATCATTCCCAAGGACGTCAGAGAGCAAATTTTATGTCTTACTCTTTCCCTAGTTTTTTTAATTACTATTTTAAGACTAAGATCTTTGTCTTACATTGTGCTTTTTTTCAGACCACACGCCATGTGTTGCGAAGTGATCCGATGCTTGAATATAGTGCACTAGAAGGAATGCAGTCAAATGAACAAACAGTGTATCTTATGGCTATAAAACTGTCGATCCCTATTAATTCTTGCAGTAATATAATAATTTATTGCTACAAAAAATTCTGTGCTCTCTTTTGCAAATTGGATGATCTATGTTAGGATTTAACATAAAATAAGCTCTATTATTATTGTCACTGAGCATTGTTCATGATATTGCGCAGGTTGTAAAATCTGTTTAAATTTTTGGGCTTTGACCCAGTCATCCTTCTCTTCAAATAACTTAGCGATGTGTTGCCTGTTACTTTTGTTATAAAAATTGCACTTAATGTTATTGGTATTGCTGCTGCAGTTTATAACGATAACAACACATAATGAAGCCATTCAGCCCATCAGATCTGTACAAGCCCATGAGGTCCATTCCTACTAGTCCCATTTCCATTCTCTATAATTTTACGTAGCCCTGTAACTCTAGCCACATGCCTATCAATGTTATTCTTTTTGCCTATAATCTACAGAAAGAAACAATTCACAATAATCATTTAACTTATTAGTCAAGTTGAGTTTATTGTCATGTGCACAAATACGTTGAGGTACAGGTACAATGAAAATCTTACTTGCAGCAGTATCAAAAACACATGCACCCAGACAAACACACACAAAACATAAATTATACATAATTTATACAAGACCAGATCCGATATATCCGAGGATGCTGTAGGAAGCAAGAGAAGAGATTGCAGAAGCTCTGGATGAATCATCCAAGCCAATAATATAGAAGGGCTGTAAAGAAAAGCCTTCGTTATAGATACCAGTGAATCTATGGTAGTATGGTTAATGGAGAGGACTCTGAGGAATAAGATATATACTGTATGCATTTGGATAGGAACAGATTAGGGATAAGTCAGCATGGTTTTGCACATGGGAGGTTGTGTCTTACAAATTTGATTGAGACGTTTGAAGAGGTATCCAAAGCGTCTGACGGGACAAGGCCAAAGACATGCTCTATATAAACTTCAGTAAGGCCTTTGATAAGGTTCTGCATGTTCGGCTACTCTGGAAGGTTAGATCATATGGGATCCAGCAAACTGTATACAAAATTAGCTTAATGGCAGAGAGTGGAGGGCAGGAGTGGAAGAGTGTTTATCGGAATGGGAGCTTGTTATAAGTAGTGTGTCTCAGGGATCTGTGTTAGACCCATTGCTGTTTGTGGTTTATATCAACAAATTGGATGATAATGTACAAGGCATGATTAGTAAGTTTGCAGATGATATTAAATTGGTATTGTAATAGTGATAGTGAAGTTGGTTATCAAAAATTACTGCATGCTCTTGATCACCTAGGCAAGTGGGCTGAAGAATGGCTAATGGTGTCATCTCCAAATTTGCAGATGACACCAAGTCGGAGGGTATAGTTAGGTGTGAGGAGGATGCTAGGAGGCTGCAGGGTGATTTGGATAGGCTGAGTGAATGGGCAGATGCTTGGCAGATGCAGTATAATGTGGATAAATGTGAGGTTATCCACTTTGGTGGCAAAAACATGAGGGTAGACTATTATCTGAATGGTGGCAGATTAGGAAAAGGGGAGATGCAACGAGACCTGGGTGTCATGGTACACCAGTCATTGAAAGTATGCATGCAGGTGCAGCAGGCAGTGAAGAAAGCAAATGGTATGTTAGCATTCATAGCGAAAGGATTTAAGTATAGGAGCAGGGAGGTTCTACTGCAGTTGTACAGGGTTTTGGTGAGACCACACCTGGGGTATTGCGTACAGTTTTGGTCTCTAAATCTGAGGAGACATTCTTGCCATAGAGGGGGTACAGAGAAGGTTCACCAGACTGATTCCTGGAATGTCAGGACTTTCATATGAAGAAAGACTGGATAGATTCTGCTTGTACTCACTGGAATTTAGAAGATTGAGGGCGGATCTTATAGAAACTTACAAAATTCTTAAGGGGTTGTACAAGCTAGATGCAGGAAGATTGTTCCTGATGTTGGGGGAGTCCAGAACGAGGGGTCACAGTCTAAAGATAAGGGGGAATTCCTTTAGGACCGAGATGAGGAAAACATTCTTTACACAGAGAGTGGTGTCTCTGGAATTCTCTGCCACAGAAGGTCGTTGAGGCCAGTTCATTGGCTATATTCAAGAGGGAGTTGGATGTGGCTCTTGTGGCTAAAGGGATCAGGGGATATGGAGAGAAGGCAGGTACTGAGTTGGATGATCAGCCATGATCATATTGAATGGCGGTGCAGGCTCGAAGGGCCGAATGGCCTACTCCTGCACCTATTTTTCTATGTTTCTATGTTTCTATGGGTATAATGCATTACTGTAAGTGTGAGATGTTGCATTTTGGGAAGTCAAACCAGTGTAGGATCTTCACAGTGAATGGTAGGGCCCAGGAGAGCATTGTAAAGCAGAGGCTTTTTGGTGTACAGGTACGTAATTCCCTGAAAGTGGCATCACAGGTAGATAGGGTGGTCAAGAAGGCTTTTGGTACATTACCCTTCATTTGTCAATGTGTTAGGTATAGAAGTTGGGACATTATGTTACAGTTGTTCAAGACATTGGTCAGAATCAGAATCCGAATCAGAATACATTTATTAGCCAAGTATGTATACGTACAAGGAATTTGATGGTGCATATTCCTCTTGGTTTCCCCGCTGCCTCCGCTTCATGGTCCGCTCTGTAGAGTTGAAAGCCTGTCAGTTGCAGCGCATTGTCCGGGGTCAACTCACACAGCCAGGTCTCGCTGAAGCACAGGATAGCGGATTGAGAAATCGGGCAAGTTGGACCAAAGGGCCAGTTTCCACATTGTATCACTCTATGACTCTATGACAACTTAATTCCTAGTTTCTTGCACTTCTGCATCAGTCAGGATGCTTTCTATAGTATATAGTATATCTACTATATAGTATATAGTATATCTGTATTTGGTGCATTCAGCGACTTGCCGAATGTCTTTAAACTTACCATTCAGCGACTTGCCGAATGTCTTTAAACTTACAAAATACTATCTTGGAAACTTTCCAACCAGGTTTCAGAGCCCATCACAGCACGGAGTCTGCCTTGTTGAATGTACATAATTATCTACTTCTCACCATTGACCCCTGCTCCTTTTTTACAGCATTTGATACTGTCTACCACACCATCCTAATTGACCGTCTCTGGTTGGTATTGATGGCACTGCCCTGAGCTGGTTCATCTCCTCCCTCGAAGCTAGGAGTTTCTCTACTAACATAGGAAACTCTTTCTCCTCCCCAGCTAGATTCTGCTGCAGGGTTCCACAAGGTTCCATCCTTGGCCCCATTCTCTTATCCCTGTATATGCTCCCCTTAGGCCAAGTCATCCAAAGGCACGGCATTTCCTTCCATGGCTATGCAGAGATTACACAACTCTATCTCCCCCTGAAGCCCAACAACCGATCAAATCAACTTAAACTTATCTACTGCTTGAGCATATAAAGTGTTGGATGGCCCAGACCTTCGTCCAACTAAACAAGAGTAAGTCTGAGGTCATCCCTCTCGGTCCTTCGGACTGAATCAAAACTATAACAGGCAGCCTTGGAAGCCTCAATTACTCAAACCTCACGTCAAAAACCTTGGCGTGATATTTGACAGCATTGAAATTTGTTAAACAAGTCAATGCTGTGGTAAAAGCTAGCTTCTTCCAGCTTCGGACGATAGCTAAAATAAAACAAATTCTCCAGTTTGACAACCTCGAAAAGATCATCCAGACATTTATCTCCTGCCGCGATTACTGCAACTCCCTTTACACTGGCATCAGCCAATCTTCCCTGTCCCGCTTGCAACTGGTTCAAAACGCCACGGCGAGACTCCTGACGGGCACCCGAAAAAGGGACCACATCACCCCGATTCCGACCTCTCTCCACTGGCTCCCTGAACGGTTCTGAATAAATTTCAAGATCATATTCATGTTTACAAAGCCCTTAAAGGGAGTTGTCCCCACCTACATCAAAAGTCTGCTTACCCACCACACCACCTCCAGGTCCCTCAGATCAGCCGACTTGGGGTTACTGAACATCCCGCGGTCTAGGCATAAGCTCAGGGGCGACTGTGCCATTGCGGTTGCAGCTCCTAGACTGTGAAACAGCATCCTTCTTCCCATCAGAACTGCCCCCTCCATCAACTCTTTTAAGTTGAGACTTAAAACTCATCTTTACTCTCAAGCCTTTCTTGACGTCCTCTGAGGGAGGGCTATATATATGTATTTATATATATACTTAATCTATGAACTACTGTTGTATAATGTTAGTACCTCCACCAATGTAAAACACTTTGGTCAACGAGAGTTGTTTTTTAAATGTGCTATAGAAAAAAAAGTGACTTGACTTGACACTCAAATTTCATTTTCCTCTTTAAATGTGTGGTCTTTATGTATCTTAAATTCATAGAGTTATGGATAGATATATCAAAGAAACAGGCCCTTCAACTAGCTGCATCATTATGTCAACCTTTTCAGCAGTGATTTTCCTTTCTTTTTGAGATGAATACACTGGCATCAGCATGTGAAACACTATTTATCAAGAAAGATGATATGCTGATAGACCCATGACATCTGATTGCTACCTGTGTTTCTTTCATCATTTTAGATCACCTTGGGTCACTTGGGATGAATGCATCTTTAACTCCTCATCTTTATTGCTCTGCTCTCTAATTATTGTTGTTGTCAAATTTATTAGCTGGGCCATTTTCACCTCCAAGACCAGAACAATGGCATAGCTGGTAGACCTGCTATCTCAGAGACAATGATCTGGGTTTAATCCCAACTACAGGTGCCGTCTGTGTGCAGTTTGCACGTTCACTCTATGACTGCATGGATTTCCTCCGGGTGACAATAGACAAAAGACAATAGGTGCAGGAGTAGGCCATTTGGCCCTTCCAGCCAGCACTGTCATTCAATGTGATCATGGCTGATCATCCCCAATCAGTACCCTGTTCCTGCCTTCTCCCCATAGACCCTGTTATTTTTAAGAGACCCATCTAGCTCGTTCTTGAAAGCATCCAGAGAACCTGCCCCCACTGCTCTCTGAGGCAGAGAATTCCACAGACTCACCACTCACTTTCTGTGAGAAAAAGTGTTTCCTCGTCTCCATTTTAAATGGCTTACTCCTTATTCTTAAACTGTGGCCCCTTGTTCTGGATTCCCCCAACATCGGGAACATGTTTCCTGCCTCTAGTGTGTCCAAGCCCTTAACAAACTTATATGTTTCAATGAGATCCCCTCTCATCCTTCTTTCAGTACACTCCAGAGTGTACAAGCCCAGCTGCTCCATTCTCTCAGCATATGACAGTCCCACCATCCCAGGAATTAACCTTGTAACCTACGCCGCACTCCCTCAATAGCATGAATAGCAAGAATGTCCTTCCTCAAATTAGGAGACCAAAATTGCACACAATACTCCAGGTGTGATCTCACTAGGGCTCTGTACAACTGCAGAAGGACCTCTTTGCTCCAATATTAGATTCCTCTTGTTATAAAGGCCAACATGCCACTCGCTTTCTTCACTGCCTGCTGTACCTGCATGCTTACTTTCATAGATTGATGTACAAGGACCCCCAGATCCTGTTGTACTTCCCTTTTTCCCAACTTGATGCCATTTAGATAGGTGCTCAGGTTTCCTCCCACATACCAAAGACATGTGGGTTTGTAGGTTAATTGGCCTCTGTAAATTGCCCCTGGTGCGTAGGGTGTCAATGAGAAAGTGGGATAACATAGAACTGTAAATGGGTGACTGATCATCAGCATAGACATGGTGGGCCAAAGGACCTGTTTCAATGTATCTCCAAAACTAAAGCTAAAACCTTCTGAGTTTGTTTTTGATGAGATAATGCACTAGTTAGCTTTATTACATTATTTAGGTCGTATTTGAGAGTGAAATAATTGCTAAAGCTACATAGAGTTCTCTTGTCCATTTGTCCTCTGATCAATCAACACTTCCAATATAGATATCCCTCGGCAGAGGTAGATTTTGAACTGATACCCATGCATAACTAATAGGTCTCTTTCTATGTCAGCAGTTTGTTTTTTGACACTGTCTAGTGTATTTTTGTTTGAGGACTGATGCTCTCCCTTTAAAAGGGATATCTACCCATAAAATGGTTGCATCAGTCTATGTAGAGCATAGTGCCTTTTGGATTATTTCTCCTGCTTGTGAGTTGATCTGATATGTGAGGAATGAAAATAAATGAAGCATTGGATTAACCCTAGAAAACCTCTCAGTTTTTTCAGCCTGGTGTATATTTTATCTGCAATTTGATCCATATTCAGGGTTTTTTTTACTTTGTAAATGTATGTGGTCATCCCACAATGCCTGCTTGTCCCAATTATATGCTCATATTTTTTCATCTGTCTCAATCCTGCTTCCTTCTCTTGGATAGATTTGGAGGTTGGCCCATTCAGAAGTCAGTGCGTTAATCTGTCTAGTTGTCGTTCATTTTGCGCTGGCTATGCACAGTGATGAGCTCCTGCTTCCAGCTCCAATCTTTCTGCACGGTTTGTTACGCTGAGCCTCAAATGAATTGGTCTGCTAACCTTTCACTCAATTACTTGAACTTGCATTTAATGACTATGTAATTCTTGCAAGGAATTCATCTCTAAACAGCAAGCAGCATGTTAGGTATTATGTTCCCCGAGCTCTGGTTTTAAATTGCACATTAAGACTCAAATCTGCAGCTTACATCGTATTATTTTCAGTCTACAGACTATGTACTGCTGAGAAATGTAATAGTCTGAAAACTTGATCCATTAGTGCCTATTTTACACCCATGAATCATGCAATTAGACCTAAAGCAGGGCGGAATAGTGATAATTTCCAAGGGAAACTGCACCCCTCAAGAAAGTGTCCTGAACATTTCCATACACGATTACCTTGGTTATCCTGACATTTTGTGACATCAATTACATACCTAATGATGTTACAAGTCATCTTCCATGAGATTCCTCCTTTGGCAGCATAAATTGGAGATTCTGGGTTCAACATGCAGTTGGCCACTCAATACATTGAGAAGAACATTGACCACACAGTGGGAGACTTGGCTGAGCAGCTTCACAATGCACTACAGGCTGCCGAAACACTTTCCAAGGTCCACAGAGTGTGCTTGAATGAATATGGGAGTACTTTCACAGCATATCACTGCTCAGATACTCAACCAATGGGTGGTTTAGTGGTGACACCACTGGTATTTCTCTATTAGCAGCCAAGGTTAGGGCCTGCAGCATTGCCAGTCGCTGGCATAACAGTACTAATTATCTGTGACCAATGAAGCATGTTGGTTACTCTATATGGGGATGTGCTTCAACAAAGTTAATGCTTTCTGAATTTTTATAACAAAAAAAACATATCACACAAATGGTGAGAAGCATAACATTTTTCCAATCAAATTATCTTCTTTGTATCTTCCCCCTATCTCTACCAAATATGTCAATTTTGAGGTTCTGGCACTGCATCATATTGCCCGCTGTGTGGCTGCAGTCAGACTAACAGAATGCTGTTCCTACTCCCTTTGAAACTACACAGGTCTGTACTATGAAAATCTCTTATCTTGGATGGGATGATTTCAGGTTGACCAAGGTGAGGAATCAACTTTGGAATACTGGGTGTGAAACACAGGAGAACATGCTGGCCAAGGGGAATGCATGGAGACATTGTGAGGAGAAACATTGATTTCCCGAACCTTAATGCAGACAATAAATCAAGGCACATTTTAGAAAATGGCATAATAATCTGCTGGCACCCAGATGGATCTCACATTGTTTCAATCCCCAGAATCCTAAATCATAGATTTCTGTGGCCTTCTGCCTTCCCTCATCTCCTGGAAGTCAGCTCGACAAGCAATCTGAGAGGGACTCTGCACACAGTAGGATGTAGGTGGAGGGGGCATGTCCTGCTCTGGGATAAGACAGAATGAGCTCCTCCATCTCATAAATCCGCTCCCTGCTCATGTAGAACAGAACTCTGCTCATGCATAACATCTTTTCACTTCTACACAGCCATACATTGTTAATACAGAGCAACTGTCTGACTAATGACAGCAACGAACTGTTCAGAGAAGGTAGCTTTCTGCTTAATAGGAGTATTGTGTTATCTGGCCACAGATTACTTTTCCTTCTGAGCTTCAAGCTACTCTGGAGGCAAGCATTCTGTTTGGTCATAGTTAGACTACTTGGAATTAGCTTCATTTTGTGTGGCCTCTATCTGTATTTCCACAGAAATTATCACTTGAGCTAATAGGTGCTGTGTGGTGGCACTGTCCATGTTAATCATGAAATAAATCTCCCTGTCATAACCTCTTGGCTCGACACATACTTCACAATTAGTGAGGAAGTCCTCCTTGAGTTGTATCACTGGGATTCAGTGAGGTGAGCCAGATAGTTTGTTGACCATCCTATAAATACATAGATATAATATGTGCGGGATTAGGCCATTTGGCCTTTCATGCCAGACCGCCATTCAATGAGATCACGGTTGATCGTCCACAATCAGTACCCCCGTTCCTACCTTCTCCCCATAATCCTTGATTCCGCTAATCCCAAGAGCTCTATCTAACTCTCTTTGGAATGCACCCAGCGAATTGGCCTTTACTGCCTCCTGGGGCAGAGAAATATACAAATTCACAACTCTCTGTGTGAAAAGGTTTTTCCTCATCTCAGTTCTAAATGGCCTACCCATTATTCTTAAACTGTGGCCCTGGTTCTTGACTCCCCCAACATCGGGAACATTTTTCCTGCATCTAGCCTGTCCAATCCTTGAATATGTTTCTATAAGATCCCCTCTCATCCTTCTAAATTCCAGTGAATACAGGCCTAGTCGCTCCATTCTTTCATCATATGACAGTCCCGCCATCCCAGGAATTAACTTTGTGAATTTACGCTGCACTCCCTCAATAGCAAGAATGTGTTTCCTTTCAAAACTACACACAATACTCCAGGTGTGGTCTCACCAGGGCTCCATACAACTGCAGAAGGACCTCGTTGCTTCTATACTCAACTCCTCTCTTTATGAAGGAAAACATGCCATTAGCTTTCTTCACTGCCTTTTGTATCTATATGCTTATTTCAGTGACTGATGTACTAGAACACCCAGGTCTCGTTGTACTTCCCCTTTTCCTAACCTGACACCATTCAGATAATAATCTGCCTTCCTGTTCTTGCCTCCGAAGTGGATAACCTCACATTTATCCACATTACACTGCATCTGCCATGCATCTGCCCACTCACTCAACCGGTCCAAGTCACTCTGCATCCGCATAGCATCCTCTTCACAGTTCACACTGCCACCCAACTTTAACTCCTTCATCTAAATCATTAATATATATTGTAAATAGCTGCGGTCCCAGCACCGAGCCTTGCAGCACCCCACTAGGCACTGCCTGCCATTCTGAAAGGGACCCGTTAATCCCTACTCTTTGTTTCCTGTCTGCCAGCCAATTTTCTATCCATGTCAATACCGTACCCCCAATACCATGTGTTCTAATTTTGCCCACTAATCTCAATGTGTGGGACCTTATCAAATGTTTTCTGAAAGTACAGGTAGACTACATTCACTGGCTCTCCAATCCTCTTGCTGACTTGGATCCTGTTACTGCTATCCAAATGCGTTGCAATTACATCTTTGATAATCTACTCCAGCATCTTCCCCACCACCGATGTCAGGCTAACTGGTCTATAATTCTCTGCTTTCTCTCTCCCTTCTTGAAAAGTGGGATAACATTAGCTATGCTCCAATCCACAGGAACTGATCCAGAATCTATAGAACATTGGAAAATGATCACCAACGCATCCACAATTTCTAGAGCCACCTCCTCGAGTATCCTGGGATGCAGACCATCGGGCCCTGGGGATTTATCAGCCTTCAGTCCCATCATTCTACCCAACACCATTTCCTTACTAATGTGAATTTTCTTCAGTTCCTCCGTCACCCTAGGTCACCAGTGCCCTAGTACATCTGGGAAATTATTTGTGTCTTCCTTATTGAAGACACAGCCAAAGTACCTGTTCAACTCATTTGCCATTTCACTGTTACCAATAATAAATTCATCTGTTTCTGGCCGCAAGGGACCCACATTTGCCTTAACTATTTTTTTTAAATTCACATACCTAAAGGAACTTTTACTATCCTCCTTTACATTCTTGGTTAGCTTACCTTCATACCTCATGTTTTATCCTCATAATGCCTTTTTAGTTTCCTTCTGTTAGTCTTTGAAAGTTAGCTAATCCTTTGGCTACCCGCTCATCTTTACTATGTTATACGACTTCTCTTTTATTTTTATACTGTCCTTGATTTCCCTTGTGAGACACAGTCACTTCTTACTCCCCTTAGAATCTTACTTCCTTTTTGGAATGAAATGACGCTGCATCTTCTGGATTATTCCCAGAAACACCTGCCATTACTGTTCCACCCTGCTAGGTCCCTTTCCAGTCAACTTTGGCCAGCTCCTCCCTCATGCCGACATTGTCCCCTTTATTCAACTGCAAAACTGACACATCGCATTTTACCTTCTCCCTCTCAAAATGCAGATTTAAACTTATCATGTTATGGTCACTACCACCTAATGGTTCCTTTACCTTGAGATTCCTTATCAAATTCGGTTCATTACACAGCACTAAACCCTGAATTACCTTCTCCCTGGTAGGCTCCAGTGCAAGTTGCTCTAAGAATCCATCTAGGAGGCACGCTACAGACTCCCTTTCTTGGGGTCCAGTACCAACCAGATTTTCCCAGTCTACCTACATGTTAAAATCTCCCATAATCACTGTAGCATTTCCTTTGTTACATGCTAATTATAACTCCTGATGGAACTTGCACCCTATCTCCAGGCTACTGTTTGGGGGCCTGAAGATAACTCCCATTACAATTTTTCAGTTCTATCCACAATAACTCTACATTTTCTGATTCTATGTCACCCCTCTCTAGGAATTGAATTTCATTCTTTACCAACAGAGCCACCCCACCCCCTCTGCCCGCCTGCCTGTTTTTTCGACAGGATGTATACCCCTGAATATTCTGCTCCCATCTCCGATCCTCTTGCAGCCATGTCTCTATAATTTCCACAACATCATATTTAGCAATTTCTAACTGAGTCTCAAGCTCATCGACTTTATTTCTTACTAGACGGGGTGTGGACCCGTTGGATTGCCGTTCCCCAACGCGATATTCCACTACTCACCCATACACAACACGATGTTCAATGAAAATGGAGATACCATCCCGACAAGCCTTCCCCAACTGTGCACGCGCGGATACTGGGCCCACTGCGCGCGCGGGGAGCCGACGTCATTTTGCATCACTGCCACATCACAGGTGCCATTTTCAATTGTGACATGGCAGACGGGCCTCCCCCAACTGGGCTATCGTGGCTGATGGACCAGCACTGTGCAGGCATCGACTGGTGAGTTCAAACTTTTGCCATTGATGGCAGAAATTATGTTAAAGTTAATATAGTGAATAGAGGGCCCATGGAGGCATTTGTAAAATAGAAAACTCACCCATGGAGCCGTTGGGTCCACATTATGAGGCCAGGTGAGTGCACGCGGAAAAAAAATGGTGATCTGAAAATCAAAAAAAGCCTCAACTGCGCAGGCGCTGCTGAGGATCCTTTGGGTGCCCTTAGTAATGCCAAACAAGAAAACAGCAAAAAAAAAAACTAAATTAATGTTTATTAAGGTAAATACTTCTTCAAATCGAACGAACCTTGCTAGTGCATACTGCAGGAAAATGATGAGTAAAGTGGGCCTAAAATTGTAGCTCTGCATGTACCGTTTTAGCGGTGTTTGGGGAACATGCACACATATATACAAACGAACAAAATGAGAGTTTTAGTAATACAAAGACCGGCCCTGTTGCTCAGAAGGGTAAGGAAAAGAAGAGGAGGGCAGCAGTAATAGGGAACTCTATAGTTAAGGGGTCAGATAGGCGATTCTGTGGACGCAGTCAGGAGAACCGGATGGTAGTTTGCCTCCCTGGTACCAGGGTCCGGGATGTGACTGAACGTGTCCAAGATATCTTGAAATGGGAGAGAGAGGAGCCAGAGGTCATGGTACATATAGGTACCAATGACATAGGTGGAAAAAGAGAAGAGGTCCTGAATGGAGAATTTAGGGAGTTAGGAGGAGTGTTAAGGAGAAGGACCGCAAAGGTAACAATCTCAGGATTACTGCCTGTGCCACGTGACAGTGAGAGTAGGAATGGAGCAAGGTGGAGGATAAATGCGTGGCTAAAGGACTGGTGCAGAGCGCAGAGATTCAAGTTTCTGGATCATTGGGACCTCTTTTGGGGAAGGTGTGACCTGTACAAAAAGGACAGGTTGCACTTGAACCCGAGCGGAACCAATATCCTAGCGAGGAGATTTGCAAACGCTACTGGGGAGACTTTAAACTAGATAGGTTGGGGGGAGGGACTCAAATAGAGAAAGTAAGTATTCCGTTTGTGAGGCAGGAGGCAGAGAAGAGAAGCAGTCAGGCGCAATACGTAGGGGGGAGAGAAGAAAAAAATAACAAACGGAGAATAAGAAGTGGAGGGTTTCTTAAATGTGTGAGCAGAGAGACAGAGGGGTGTAAAATGAGGGTAGGAGCAATAGGTAGCAAGGTGAAAAGTGGCAGGCAGAAAAATCCAGGGCAAAAATCTAAAAGGGCCACTTTTCAACATAATTGTAAAAGGGGCAAGAGCGTTGTAAAAACAGGCCTGAAGGCTTTGTGTCTCAATGCGAGGAGCATTCATAATAAGGTGGGTGAGTTGAATGTGCAGATAGCTATTAATAATTATGATATAGTTGGGATCACGGAGACATGGCTCCAGGGTGACCGAGGCTGGGAGCTGATCATCCAGGGATAGTCAATATTCAGGAGGGATAGACAGAGTGGAAAATGAGGTGGGGTAGCGTTGCTGGTTAGAGAGGAGATTAACGCAAAAGAAAGGAATGACATTAGCTTGGAGGATGTGGAATCGATATGGGTGGAGCTGCGAAACACTAAGGGGCAGAAAATGCTAGTGGGTGTTGTGTACAGGCCACCTAACAGTAGTAGTGGAGTTGGGGATGGCATCAAACAGGAAATTAGAAATGCGTGCAACGAAGGTAAAACCGTTATAATGGGTGACTTCAATCTACATATAGATTGGGTGAATCAAATTGGTAGGGGTGCTGAGGAAGAGGATTTCTTGGAATGTATGCGGGATAGTTTTCTAAACCAACGTCTAGAGGAACCAATGAGAGAGCAGGCTATTCTAAACTGGGTATTGAGTAATGAGGAAGGGTTAGTTAGCAGCCTTGTTGTACGTGGGCCCTTGGGCAAGAGTGACCATAATATAGTTGAGTTCTTCATTAGGATGGAGAGTGACATTGTCAATTCAGAAACAGGGGTCCTGAATTTAAAGAAAGGTAACTTTGAGGGTATGAGACGTGAATTGGCCAAGATGGACTGGTAATTGATCCTTGAAGGGTTGACGGTGGATATGAAATGGAAGGCATTTAAAGACTTAAAGACTGCATGGATTAACTACAACAATTGTTCATCCCAGTATGGCAAAAGAATACATCAGGGAAGGTGGTGCATCTGTGGATAACAAAGGAAATCAGGGGTAGTATCAAAGCAAAAAATGAAGCGTACAAATTAGCCAGAAAAAGCAGCCTACCAGGGGACTGGGAGAAATTCAGAGACCAACAGAGGAGGACAAAGGGCTTAATTAGGAAAGGGAAAATGGAGTATGAAAGAAAACTGGCCGGAAACATAAAAACTGACTGCAAAAGTTTTTATCGATATGTGAAGCGCAAAAGATTAGTTAAAACAAATGTAGGTCCCTTGCAGTCAGAAACGGGTGAATTGATCATGGGGAACAAGGACATGGCAGACCAATTGAATAACTACTTTGGTTCTGTCTTCACTAAGGAGGGCATAAATAATTTGCCGGAAATAGCAGGGGATCGTGGGTCAAATGAGATGGAGGAACTGAGTGAAATCCAGGTTAGCCGGAAAGTGGTGTTAGGTAAATTGAATGGATTAAATGCTGATAAATCGCCAGGGCCAGATAGGCTGCATCCCAGGGTACTTAAGGAAGTAGCCCCAGAAATAGCAGATGCCTTAGTGATAATTTTTCAAAACTCTTTAGACTCTGGAGTAGTTCCTGAGGATTGGAGGGTAGCTAATGTAACCCCACTTTTTAAAAAGGGAGGGAGAGAGAAAACGGGGAATTACAGACCAGTTAGACTCGGTAGTGGGGAAACTGCTAGAGACAGTTATTACAGATGGGATAGCAGCACATTTGGAAAGTGGGGAAATAATTGGACGAAAGGTAAATCATGTCTGACAAATCTTATTGAATTTTTTGAGGATGTAACTAGTTGAGTGGATAAGGGAGAAGCAGTGGATGTGTTATATCTGGACTTTCGGAAGGCTTTCGACAAAGTGCCACACAAGCGATTGGTATAGAAACTTAAAGCACACGCTATTGGTGGTTCAGTATTGATGTGGATAGAGAAATGGCTGGCAGACTGGAAGCAAAGAGTAGGAGTGAACAGGTCCTTTTCAGAATGGCAGGCAGTGATTAATGGGGTGCCACAAGGCCCATTGCTGGGACCCCAGCTATTTACAATATACATTAATGATTTGGATGAGGGAATGAAATGCAACAACTCGAAGTTTGCGGATGACACGAAGCTGGGGGGCAGTGTTAGATGTGAGGAGGATGCTAGGAGGCTGCAGGATGGCTTGGATAGACTGGGTGAGTGGGCAAATGCATGGCACATGCAGTATAATGTGGATAAATGTGAGGTTATCCACTTTGGTGCCAAAAACAGGAAAGTAGACTATTATTTGAATGGTGACTGATTAGGAAAAGGGGAGATGCAATGAGACCTGGGTGTCATGGTAAACCAGTCATTGAAAGTAGGCATTCAGGTGCAGCAGGCTGTGAAGAAAGCGAATGGTATGTTGGCATTCATAGCAAAAGGATTTGAGTACAAGAGCAGGGAGGTTCTACTGCAGTTGTACAGGGTCTTGGTGAAGCCACACCTGGAGTATTGCGTACAGTTTTGGTCTCCTAATCTGAGGAAAGCCATTCTTGCCATAGAGGGAGTACAGGGAAGGTTCACTAGACTGATTCCTGGGATGGCACGACTTCCATATGAAGAAAGACTGGATAGACTCGGCTTGTACTCGCTGGTATTTAGAAGATTGAGGGGTGATCTCATAGAGACTTACAAAATTGTTAAGGGGTTGTACAGGCTAGATGCAGGAAGATTGTTCCCGATGTTGGGGAAGTCCAGGACAAGGGGTCACAGTTTAAGGATAAGGGGGAATTCTTTTAGGACCGAGATGAGAAAATAATTTTTCACGCAGTGGTGAATCTGTGGAATTCTCTGCCACAGAAGGTAGTTGAGGCCAGTTCGTTGGCCATATTTAAGAGGGAGTTGGATGTGGCCCTTGTGGCTGAAGGGATCAGGGGGTATGGAGAGAAGAGGACACTGAGTTGGATGATTAGCCATGATCATATTGAATGGCGGTGCAGGCTCGAAGGGCCGAATGGCCTGCTCCTGCACCTTATTTCTATGTTTCTATGTTTCTATGTAATATATACTAGACCAAGCAGGACCCGTTGGGTCCCTATCACATGGGAGGCCTGGTTCCCCAATGCAACCCGTTCCCCCAACGCAATATTCAACCACTCACCCATAGCGCCCACAGGCGGCCTGGTCCCGAACACAACCGGTTCCCCAATGCAATATTCCACCACTCAGATGTTTCCCCAATGCAACCCGTTCCCCCAACGCAATATTACACCACTCACCCATAGCCCCCAACTACGGTTAATTTCACCTTATTCATCCTCCCTCATTTTAAACTAGCAGAACTCAGTGTACTGTGACTTTAACAAAAATGCAATTGCAGTTGCTAGCGAGCAGAACTCAGTGTACCATTGTGATGTCATAGCTGTAAGCACAAAGACATTTTTCTCAAATTTATAAATTTGAAAATGTTAATAACTTGTAAAGTATAACATTAATCTGAACGAAACGTGACACAAACCACCACAGGACAATTGTGAGTAGGGTTGTGCAAAAAAAAATAATTACCGTTAGCGTGTACCGTTTTGGCATATTTCAGGGATCACAATCACACGCATAGAAACAAACAAGATGAGAGTTTTAGTAATATTTATTACTAGACTAAATGTCACATGGGAGGCCTGGTCCCCCAATGCAACCCATGCCCTAACGTAATATTCCACCACTCACCCATTCCCCCAACGCAACCCGTTCCCCCAACGCAATATTCCACCACTCGCTCATAGCCCCCAACTGTGCAGGCATGGCTCATTTCCCCTAATTCCCAGCAATCCCACCCCCTCCTCTTCACCCTGTCTCTTCTTTCCCCTCTCCTCCTGACCTCCCCAATACCTCCCTCACCTCTCCTTCCCTTTCCTTTCCTCTACCCTCAGACACTCCCTCCAAAATTCCTCTCTCCCCACCTATCCCCCACCAATCCCACTCCTCACTTCCCCTATCCCCACCACTATCCCTCCTCCCCTCCCCCACTACCTTCCTCTCCCTCTATCTCTCCCTGCCCCTGGAGTCTACCATGCAAGCCTGTAGCAGCAGCAGCAGCCGTCGGCCTCAGAGCCAGCCTCAGCACCCAGGCCCCGGATCATCGGCATGGCCTCTCCCTGCCCCCAGAGCTGGCGGCCACAGCTGCCCGCAGATGCAGCCCCAGCCTCAGCGCCAAGGTGGCGGATCCCCGCGGTGGGCGCGGCCTCACCCCACCCCCTGAGCCAGTGGCCGCTGCCGCCCACAGATGCAGCCCCAGCCCCAGCGCCAAGGCAGTGGGTCCACTCGGGCCTGGAACAACAGCAAAATTGAAGTAACGTTACCCATGTCGCCGTTGTGAAAAAAGATAGCGATCTCAATTCTGGAAAGGCCCCAACCGTGCAGGCATGGCTGAGGACCTGTTGGGTACCATTAGTGACGCCAGTAAAGATATGCACGGGAACTCTCCCCCAACTGTGCATGCTCGGGTGGAGGCACTTTTATGTTACTTTTTAAAAACCATTAATAACTTTTAAAGTATACCATCAATCTGAACAAAACTTGTTTCATAGACAGCACATGACAATGGTGAGTAAGGTTGGGCAAAAATTGCAGTGCTATTGTGTACCGTTTTAGCACAAATAGAGGTACAACACAAATCTGAAAACAAATGAGAAGAGAGTTTTAGTAATATACTAGACTATGGGACCCATAGGGTCCCTGTCACACGGAAGGCCTGGTCCCCCAACGCAAAATCCCATCGCTGACCCAAAGCCCCCAAATGCGCATGAATGGCTGACGGGCCCGCACTAATTAGCAATGTTACAACATTTTGAGATTTAGAAAACCAAGTCTGCAATTTATCCCAACTGATAAAGCATAAAAAGAAGTTTAATTTGACTCCTAATTCACTTTCATATCTTCAGTATTTAAAAAGTTATGGCCATTTTCATACTCTGAAATTAGCATCTTGTTCCCTATTGCTTTTCCATTGACTTAACTCAAAAGCTGTGATCGAGGACAGTCAAAAGCCCATAACTTCCTTAAAAATTAAGAGAACTGAATTAAATTTTTAGTTATTATAAATTGAAGCATTCTGAAACAAATATGAAACAATCTTACATGGATGACTTGAAATTAAAGCATATAATTAGTTAGTTACCTAATTGTAGCTAATTACAAAATTCAATTACCAGATCTAAACATCTATCAACCTCTTAAGAAAAGGTTAACATTTTTAAATAGCCAAGTGTCCAAATAACATTCACACAAGAATTCACGATATAACATGATTTTTAAATCTAATTGTCATGAATTTACGGGCCAAATGGAAGGAATTTAGTGTTTAATTCTGATAAATTAATGGGCATTTTAATCATCTTGCGAGTGGGATTTTTGTGGGACGCGATCGACTAGAACGTTGCGGTTGCGGTGAATTTAAACCCCATATCGGCAGGAAAAACACTGCCGGTTCGTATGGGGCCTAAATCACCTTTTCACAACATGGAATTTTAATTAAAGGCATCCTAAGAAGCACGTTTATATGTAAAAGTAAACGGCTTACCTTGCTTTGTCCCGTACATGAGATCAATCCCGTTGTCGGCGTTGACGGCTTTAGAAGTCGCTTTTTAGTTTACTCCTGATATTAAATTATCCAGCGATGTTTTTAAAAAACTTCATAAAATGCAAGTCGGATCGATTATTCTTCAGCAGCTAAACTCCCTCCCTTGATAACCTCTCTCCCCTCCCTTGGTTCTTGGTTACTTGGTCCTCCAAAATATTCCAACTGGAATTTAAACTGGAGGTGGTGAAGGGAAGGGTTTAGCCAGAGAGGGTTATTGGGAAGAAAGTGCCACTTTAAATTTAGTTGCATCTGGCTGGACAACCGTGGTTTGGTGGAGATTATTCCATGCTTTAATAGTGCGTGCGAAGAACGAATTGCTGTACACATCTGTCTTTGTGGCTAGGACCACAAATTGGATTGAATGCCCTCGTCTGCTCCTAATTGGTTTGGGGTTGGTGCAGGTCTTGTGATCTATGTCTAGCTGACCATTTAACATTTTGTAAAAACAGGTCAAATGGTGATCTTCACGTCTGGCTTGGAGAGGGTCCCCCCCCAGAGAATTCAGAAGTTTGGTGACACTCGCTTCTCTCTCATAGGTGTTAGCAACAAATCTGTCTTTGGACATGTTCGATGGATGAAATGTTTTTATTTGTGTATGGGTCCCAAGCTGCAACTGCGTAGTCCAGATGAGGTCTAACAAGGGTGAAATACAGCTTCTCCTTGACAGAAGCTGAACAATGATGGAAGTTGTGCCTCAGGAAGTTTAGGACACCTGTTACTTTCACTGTTGCATGATGAGTCTGACCGGTCCAACAATTTCATTCTGCAATTTGATGCCAAGATACTTCGTTTGTTTGGATTCTTCAAGGGTGACACCAAGTATGTTGTAAGATGTGACGTCTGGATTCCTACCTCCCTCTTCTCCCTCTGCCCCCCTCCTCCACCACTCTCCCTCCTCATCTCCCCCACTTTCCCCTCCCTCCCCCTTCCTCCCCCTCCCTACCCCCTCCTCTTCCTCAATCCCCCAGACTCACTCCGCACCTCCCCAGTATCTTGATGTAAACCACCGCCGGCCCTGTTCTGTCCAGCAGGGTGTCGATTAATTTGTATTTGAGGCGGGTGGCTGTTGGGGAAGGCGAGCATCCTGGAGCCGGGGAGGCCTTGAGGTGGGGCTGTCGGGTGAGGGGGGTCGAGCATCCTGGAGCCAGCGGAGGGGAAGTGCTTGAGGCACAGTACCCCAGCCTGGGGGGGGGGGGGAATTAATATAGGTTAACTTACCCGTGGAGCAGTTGTGATGGTGAAAACAAAGATGGTGATATGATAAGGCCCCAACTGTGCAAGTGTGGCTGAAGACCTGTACGGTGCCCTTTGTGATGCCAGTACGGACGCGCCTGGGAACCCTCCCCCAACTGCACTTGTGCAGGTGGGGATGCTGTTTTAATTTAAGTTTTAAATGTTAATAACTTGTAAAATATGCCAGCAATCTGTACAAACCTATTGTCTATTGTCTATTGTCTATCATATCATATATATAATATAAAACTCTGTGTGTGGGTGTCATCGAGCCAAGCCGAAGTGCGAGCACACTTCTTGTTCAGTCCCACCGCTGAACAAGAAGTGTGCTCGCACTTCGGCTCGGCTTCTAGAACATGGCGGCGGTGGCCGTTATCGTTGTGAGTGCGCGGGGCAGCGCGATGGGAGGTGGCCCTGGTGACCATTACTCCCTATGGGAGAGGCCATCTATGGAGACCTGCGATTCCTCTAATGTTCGCAGGGACACGGGGAATCATGACGTTATTTCCTCGCTGGTGATCCCGATCCCACCTGGCGATCTCTGGCAGTCACGAGGGACGACCTCCTCTCCGTCTCCTCTGCCCGATCGTCTGTCACGCAGGTGGGAGGGCTATCCCATCAAGGAAGCCACGATCGGCCGGCCCTCTGCTGCTTTTGACCATCCGCCCTTTCACAGCAGAGAATTCCACAGACTCACCACTCTCTGTGAGAAAAAGTGTTTCCTCGTCACCGTTCTAAATGGCTTACTCCTTATTCTTAAACTGTGGCCCCTGGTTCTGGACTCCCCCAACATCGGGAACATGTTTCCTGCCCCTAGCGTGTCCATGCCATAACAATCTTATATGTTTCAATGAGATTGCCTCTCATCCTTCTAAACTCAGTGTACAAGTGTACAACTCCATGCTGACTCAGACCAATCCTGTTACTGCTATCCAAATATTTGGCTATCTCATCTTTTATTATTGACTCCAGCAACTTCCCCACCACCGATGTCAGGCTAACTGGTCTATATTTTTCGCTTTCTTCACTACCTGCTGTATCTGCATGCTTACCTTCATAGACTGATGTACAAGGACCCCCAGATCCCGTTGTACTTCCCCTTTTCCCAACTTGACGCTATTTAGATAGTAATCTGCCTTCCTGTTGTTGCTACCCAAGTGGATAACCTCACATTTATCCGCATTAAAATTCATCTGCCATGCATCTGCCCACTCCCCCAACCTGTCCAAGTCACCGTGCATTCTCATAGCATCCTCCTCACAGTTCACACTGCCACCCAGCTTTGTGACATCTGCAAATTTAGTAATGTTAGTTTGAATCCCTTCATCCAAATCATTGATGTATATTGTAAATAGCTGCGGTCCCAGCACCGAGCCTTGCGGTACCCCACTAGTCACAGCCTGCCATTCTGAAAGGGATCTGTTAATCCCTACTCTTTGTTTCCTGTCTGCCAACCCCTTCTCTATCCATGTCAACACTCTATACCCAATACCATGTGCCCTAATTTTGCCCACTAATCTCCTATGTGGGACCTAATCAAATACTTTCTGAAAGTTCAGGTACACTACATCCACTGGCTCTCCCTTGTCCATTTACCTAGTTACATCTTCAAACATTCCAGACGATTAGTCAATCATGATTTCCCCTTCGTAACTCCATGCTGACTCGGACCAATCCTGTTACTGCTATCCAAATATTCGGCTATCTCATCTTTTATAATTAACTCCAGCATCTTCCCCACCACCGACGTCAGGCTAACTGGTCTATATGTCCCTGTTTTCTCTCTCCCGCCTTTTTTAAAAAGTGGGATAACATTAGCTATCCTCCAATCCACAGGAACTAATCCTGAGTCTATGGAACATTGAGACATT
Organism: Okamejei kenojei; assembly: GCA_035221665.1. Classification (NCBI taxonomy): domain Eukaryota; kingdom Metazoa; phylum Chordata; class Chondrichthyes; order Rajiformes; family Rajidae; genus Okamejei; species Okamejei kenojei. The sequence continues at coordinate 94,930,516 of CM069136.1, read as the reverse complement.
ATCACCAATGTATCCGCGATTTCTAGAGCCACTTCCTTAAGTACCCTGGGATGCAGACCATCAGGCCCTGGGGATTTATCAGCCTTCAGTCCCATCAGTCTATCCAACACCATTTCCTGCCTAATGTGGATTTCCTTCAGTTCCTCCGTCAACTCAGATCCTCTGGCCTCTACTATATCAGGAAGATTGTTTGTGCCCTCCTTAGTGAAGACGGATCCAAAGAATCTGTTCAACTCATCTGCCATTTCCTTGTTCCCCATAATAAATTCACCTTTTTCGGTCTTCAAGGGTCCAACTTTGGTCTTAACTAATTTTTTCCTCTTCACATACCTAAAGAAGCTTTTACTATCCTGCTTTATATTCTTGGCTAGCTTACCTTCGTACCTCATCTTTCCCCCCGTATTGTCATTTTAGTTATCTTCTGTTGTTCTTTAAATATTACCCAACCCTCTTTATTTCCCACTCATCTTTGTTACGTTGTACTTTTATACTGTCGCTGACGTCCCTTGACAGCCATGGTTGTCCCTTTCTCCCCTTGGAATCTTTCTTATTCCGGGGAATGAACTGATCCTGCACCTTCCGTATTACTCCTAGAAACACCTGCCATTTTGCCACACTGTTATCCCTGCTAGTGTATCTTTCCAGTCAACTTTGGCCAGCTCCTCCCTCATGGCCCCATATTCCCCGTTATTCAACTGCAACACTGACACCTCTGATCTACTCTTCTACCTCTCCAATTGTAAATTAAACCTGACCATGTTATGGTCACTGCCTCCTAATGTCTCATTAACCTCGAGGTCCTTTATCAAATCCGGTTCATTACATAACACTAAATCCAGAATTGCCTTCTCCCTGGTAGGCTCCAATACAAGCTGTTCAAAGAATCCATCACAAAGGCACTCTACAAAGTCCCTTTCTTGGGATCCAGTACCAGCCTGATTTTCCCAGTCTACCTGCATGTTGAAATCTCCCATAACAACCACAGCATTACTTTTACTACATGCTAATTTTAACTCCTGATTCAACTTGTGCCCTATGTCCAGGCTACTGTTTGGGGGCCTGTAGATTAGTCCCATTATGGTGTTTGTACCCTTACAATTCCTTTGTTCCATCCATACTGACTCCACATCACCTGTTTCAATGTCACCCCTTGCAAGGGACTGAATTCCATCCCTCACCAACCCCCCCACTGCCCACCTGTCTGTCCTTTCGATAGGAGGTATACCCTTGGATATTCAGTTCCCAGCCCTGGCCCTCTTGCAGCCATGTCTCAGTAATTCCCACAACATCATACTTGCCAGTTTCTAACTGAGCCTCAAGCTAGTCCACTTCATTCCTTATACAAGCCCTTATTCCTTATAGCAAGCCCTACTTTTATTTGTTGTTCAATTAACAAATTTACAAATTTACAGGTGTTACCAGTTTTTAAATTACCCTCTCTTGAAAACTCACCAAGGCCTTAATTTCTGCAGCCAATCCCCACACTCGCTCCTTCACCTGTGCTCATCTGCCGACCTTGAAGGTCTGTGTTGCAGGCAGGCCCCGACCAGTTTTTAAATGACCGGCTCTTGAAAACTCATCTTGTTTGCCCTTGACTCCTCTGGGGCAATGTCGATGCAATGGCACCCTGTACAAATTCCTTATTTCTTATGATAGATTGCAGCTGCTTCATGCCTTGAGCATGTATTAATAATATAACACCCTAACCCCTTCTGTTCTTGCCTTGCTCTTTCAATCCCTGAAATGTTGCTTTATGTCAGCCCAAATGATGGATGGTGGACTTGATCCTTAGCATCATATTCCCTTCTTCTTTCTCTCCCTCTAATATCTCCTCCGTTCCCTTCTGAGACTCCTGCTCCTCCTGTTTATTCCTTTTTGGTTACCTCAACTTTTGGGATGGAGAATACAGAGAGTTTATCACATGACCCTGCAAAGCCAAAATATTAACTAGGTATCATACCGGCCACCTGTGACTAGAGCATCTAAATGAAGAGGTAATAAGTCAGATAGCAAAGAGGTTGTTGATTAGAGATATTCAGAACAAATGGGATAGATTATTACTGTGAAACATTACTTGTGAGCAAAAAGACCCCCCAAATAGTCAACAGGAATTAGAAGAACAAATGTGCCAGGAGATTGCAGACAACTGCAGGTCAAATAGGTTTGTTGTAGTAGGGGATTTTAACTTTCCCCTGCGGAAATCATAGTGTGAAGGATTTAGATGGGGTGCAATTCCTCAAACGTGTTCAGGAGAGTTTTCTTAAGCAGTATGTGAAGGTCCCCACGTGTGAGAGGGCAATGCTGGATATAGTATTGGGAAATTGGGAGGGGCATATTAATGAAGTGTGTGTGGAGGAGCCTTTTGGGACCAGTGACCATAGTTTGATAAGGTTTAAGATAGTTTTGGACAGGGACGGAGATGTTCTATGTGTTAAAATGCTCAACTAGGGTAAGGACAACTTTGAGGGTATGAGAGAAGGTGTCGCTCATTGGTTGAAGCAGGTTATTTGAGCGGAAAGTAACATCGGCCAAGTGGGATCTTTTTAAAAATGTACTGAAGGGAGCTCAGGATGTGTACGTCCTCGTTAGAGTGAAAGGCAAAGCAGGCAAACGTAAGGAAGATTGGCTGACAAGGTAAATTGAGACATTAGTCAAAAACAAGAAGGATGCATTGGATAGGTATAGGCAGCTGGGATCAAGAGCATCCCGAAAGGAGTTTCCGGAACTAAGGAGTATACAAAAAAAGGAAATCAGGCGGGTAGTATTAAGGACAATCACAAAAGATTTTATAAATAAATAAGGGAAAAAGGGGTAACTAGAGAAAGAGTGGGACCTCTCAGGAATCAAAGCGATCACCTCTGTGTGGAGCAACAGGATATGGGCAAGGTCCTAAATGAGTATATTTACTGAGGATAAAGGCAGTAGGATGGAAGAAATTGGAGCAGTCACTGGAAGTATCTTGAGAGCAGTCACTGGAAGTATCTTGAGAGCAGTCAGGGTTAACGTTGAAGAAGTACTGAAGGTACTGTTGTGTTTGAAGGTAGACAAATCTCCAGGGCCTGATCAAATATATCCACAGATCTTGCGGGAAACGAGAGGAAATTGCGAGAGCCCTGGTTGAAATATACGAGTCGTCCTTAAATACAGGAGAGGTGACGGATGACTGGAGGGTGGCAAATGTTGTGCCTCTTTTCCAGAAGGGCTGCAGGGAAAATGCTGGGACCTATAGGCCGGAGAGCTTAATATCTGTAGTTGGTAAGTTACTGGAGAGTATTCTGAGGGATAGGATATATAAGCATTTGGATGGGCAAGGGCTGATTTGGGATAGTCAGCAAGGTTTTGCACATGGGAGGTTGTGTCTCACACATTTGATTGATTCTTTTGAAGACATGACCAAAACCATTGATGAGAGGGCTGTGGATGTTGTGTACATGGACTTCAATAAGGCGTTCAACAAGGTTCCGCATGGTAGGCTGCTCTGGAAGATTAGATCGTATGGGATTCAAGGAGAGATAGCTGAATGGATATCATATTGGCTCCATGGAAGGAAGCAGAGAGTGATGGTGGAAGGTCGTTTCTCGGACTGGAGGCCTGTGACCAGTGGTATGCCTCAGGGTTTGATGTTGGGCCCGTTACTGTTTGTCATCTGCATCAATGATTTGGATGAGAACATACATGGCAAGTTTAGCAAGTTTGTTGATGATTCAAAGGTTAGTGGTTTTGCAGGTAGTGAAGATGGTTGTGAAATATTGCAGCAGGATCTGGATCGATCGGCCAGCTGGGCAGAGGAATGGTTGATGGAACTTAATACAGAGAAATGAGAGTTGTTGCATTTTGGGACGTCAAACAAGGGCAGGACCTAAACAGTAATTGGTAGGCCTCTGTGTAGTGTTGTAGAGCACAGGGATCTAGGAGTACAGGTGCATGGTTCCTTGAAGTCGAGTCACGGGTAGATAAGGTGGTCAAAAAGTATTTTGGCGCTTGTATTGAGTATAGAATACAATGTAGAGTCAATGTATTGAGTATAGAAGTTTGGAAGCCATGCTGCATTTGCATAAGACGTTGGTGAGACCACATTTAGAATATAGTGTTCAGTTCTGGCCACCATATTTTAGGAAAATATTGTCAAGCTTGAAAAGGTTCAGAAAAGATTTATGAGGATGTTGCCAAGTCCAGAGGGTGTGAGCTATATGGAGAGGTTGAGTAGTCTGGGCCTCTATTCCATGGGCACAAGAGGATGAGGGGAGATCTTGTAGAGGTATACAAAATCATGAGAGGAATAGTCCGGGTAGATGCATAGAGTTTTTTTGCCCAGAGTAGGGGAATCGAGGACCAGAGGACATAGGTTCAAGGTGAATGGGAAAAGATTTAATAGGAATCTGAGGGGTAACATTTTCACACAAAGGGTGGTGGGTATATGGAACAAGCTGCCAGAGGAGGTAGTTGAAGTTGTATCATTGTTTAAGAAACAATTAGACAGGTACATGGATAGGACATGTTTGGAGGGATGTGGACCAAGCGCAGGCAAGTGGGGTTAGTGGTAGCTGGGACATTGTTGGCCAGTGTGGGCGAGTTGGGCCAATGGGCCGGTTTCCACACTTTATCACTCGATGACTCTATGACTCTCTATGACTCTATACTACAGACTGCATATTTGGTGGCTTGTGTATCAGTAGTCCCTCTGCCTATTGGCTATGTGATTGTCTCTTCCATAAAGGTCAGCCACTGCACAAACGAGATCCATCCTCCAGTGTGGGTGATATTCCTCTTCTTCCTCATGGTCCTTATTAAAATGGAATCGAAGGGACATTGAATGATGTCTTTATTATTGTCCCATTGGACATCATACCTGTAGAAATTATGATGATGGCAGAGGGTATTGTAGACATGGGAGGGGGCTTTAAATAGATTCACAAATGATGTCATGGAAAGTGCAGCAGAAAAAAAACAGGATTTTCAGCCTGCCATGCATATGCAACCTTTTTATCCATCTATACTAATCCCAATTGCCCGCTGAGGACAAAACACTTCTCAGTCTTGCCTATCTAACTGCATTATCCAACTGTCACTTAAATATAGTGATTGTCTGATTCCAGGACCTCTTCATACAATAATTTTTACAATATTCTTTGAATGGGATTGCTAACAGATGTCCTAGATTCCCTTGTAAACAGAAACTCCTTCCCATACCAAATTGAACTATTTTTCCCTCTCCTGCATCCTCCTCTATCCACGGCAGTAATAACATGTCTTGATGTTGGCTACCTGACCTGGAGAAGATGCCTTTCAGATCTCATGTCCTATGGTTGGTGCACGGCAAGGTTCCAGTGATGAAGACTTATCTGGATCTGTGCAAGTCCTATGTTACCACATAGTTCTGTCTGCAAACCATTGTAGCACAATTTCTAAGTTATTTTTGTCCTATTTCTTGAATTTTTGTGATAGATCTGATTAGTCATTAGTGCTTGTGCTGCATACGTTCAGCCTACTGAGAAAAGGTGTGAATGTTTATTGACCGTGCATAGAATATAGTGGAACTGTGAGTAATCGGATATAACAATACAAATAATATTCATGGCAACCTCCTTACTTTATTATATAAGTATAACTGCACCTTTAACAACTTTGGTGGACATTTGATACATTATTTTGCTGGGCACTGTTGAGTGAGTATTTACTGCCTTTAACAAAGGATACATAGAAACATAGAAACATAGAAAATAGATGCAGGAGTAGGCCATTCGGCCCTTCGAGCCTGCACCGCCATTCAATATGCTCATGGCTGACCATCAACTCAGTATCCTGTACCTGCCTTCTCTCCTTACCCCCTGATCCCTTTAGCCACAAGGGTCACATCTAACTCCCTTTTAAATATAGCCAATGAACTGGCCTCAACTACCTTCTGTGACAGAGAATTCCAGAGACTCACCACTCTCTGTGTGAAAAATGTTTTCCTCATCTCGGTCCTAAAGGAATTCCCCCTTATGCTTAGACTGTGACCCCTTGTTCTGGACCTCCACAACATCGGGAACAATCTTCCTGCATCTAGCCTATCCAACCCCTTAAGAATTTTGTAAGTTTCTATAAGATCCCCCCTCAGTCTTCTAAATTCTAGCGAGTACAAGCCAAGTCTATCCAATCTTTCCTCATATGAAAGTCCTGACATCCCAGGAATCAGTCTGGTGAACCTTCTCTGTACCCCTTCTATGGCAAGAATGTATTTTCTCAGATTTGGAGACCAAAACTGTACGCAATACTCCAGGTGTGGTCTCACCAAAACCCTGTACAACTGCAGTAGAACCTCCCTGCTCCTATACTCAAATCATTTCGCTATGAATGCTAACATACCATTTGCTTTCTTCACTGCCTGCTGCACCTGCATGCCTACTTTCAATGATTGGTGTACCATGACACCCTGGTCTTGTTGCATCTCCCCTTTTCCTAATTTGCCACCATTCAGATAATAGTCTACCCTCCTGTTTTTGCCACCAAAGTGGATAACCTCACATTTATCCACATTATACTGCATCTGCCATGCATTTGCCCACTCACCCAGCCGATCTGTTGATCTGTTAAAGATGTGAATATCACCCCATGCCTCGGTCACATCACAAAATATGTTTTCATCCTCTTCAGCTTTTTATACAGTGATTAAAATTCAAAGATTTTATTTCCTATGTTTTCTTATTATGACCGGTCAATGAAAACTTTTTGGGGAAGATGGCGATTTGTAATTAGCAAGAAAACAGTTAAAAATAAATTCTGACCTAATTTAGCTGGTGTTTAAATTTAAAAAATCCCAGTCATTGTTTCTGAAAATTGGTCCATTTTTCAACCTCATCAAACACTGCCTGAACGAGAGGTATAATTCTCAGATACTGACTGATTTAAGTGTTTTTTGAAGCTTGAAATGCTGAATACAAAGTGATCAATAATGCTATCGACCACAGAATAGCCAAATGAGTTGAAAACAAAAAAAAGATTGGCAGGAATTGTACACTTTGTCATTAAGCAGATCCATTGGTAATAAATGTGACCAATGGTAGGATTGAGCATATGGCGTGATTTTCATTTGAGTACTGTATTTGCAATTGAGCAGAATTTGTTATTTTGACAGCATCACTTTGTCAGCAGCAGAGGAATGATCAATATATTTTCATGGTGGCGCCATGTTGCGAATAAGCAGACGTCCCTATTTTCACAAAGTGTGTTAACGCCTTAGTGCTTATAGAGCAGTAGTGATCATAAATCATTATATCACTGTCTGTATAAGAACAATTACTTCTGATCTTTATATACAATTGCCACAAGCCTACAGGTGTTATTTTCATTTCACGTACAATATATAAGCTTATTTTGTGAATAATTTTCATGAGCCTCAATAGGTGCTTATAGCTGCCAACTTCTGCCTTTCAATTATGCCCACGAACCACATTTTAGTCTCTAGCACACACACTCATACACATAAAGAGAGAGCAAGAAAATGAACAGAAGAATTACTATTGAATGTATGTTTATATAATTCTGTTAAGATTACATTCATCACAATTTCCCCAACCACCATATTGCAAAGCCATAGTTTTGTTTTATATTTATCATCCTCTTCACTTCATTCCTGCAAATCACATTTACATTTTCCATTGTTAAATAAAAACAGGAACAACCATTTCTGGGTTATTTGCACCATTTCAAAAATTCAGCTGGGCTGTTTCCATTATGAATTCACGATCATCATGCTGCATTGTTTCCTGTGTCATGGATACCCGTGCCATTTACTGCACCATGCTCTCCCTGGATCGCCATGGGACCTGTGACCTCTCCCCCTTCAACAAACGTCACCTTCCTTACTCTCATGATCTCATATCCCAGAATATCCTGCCCCTTCTTCAAATTCAAGACTGAAAGATCATTAAAGGGTGAATGATCATCCATCCCTTCCCATCCACCTCCCTCACACCAGATTATATGTCTGGATTTCTTTCCCCGCCTTCAATTGAGCTATCCTTCACTCCATCCAATGCGCAGTCCGTTGTGATGAAGGATGAATTTTCATACTTACTCGTTTCCTTTTTTTTGTAATAAAAAAAAGGTGTATAACGAGCAAAGCTGAGCATTTATTGCCTATTCCCATGTCAGTATGGTACGTAACTTGGAGGACTGTGTTGGTATTGATATTCCTGTGCTCCCAAGGACCACATGTTTGTTGGTGGAATGCATTGTTTTTTTGTGTGGTGCAGTTGGAGTAACCTATGCAAGTAATTGCAGTTTACTTTGTAAACAGCACATACTGCAGTTATAGTGTGCCTGTGGTTAAGGGAAATAATTCTCATGGTGGTAAATGACATTCCAAATATATGTGCTGCTTTGATATGGTTTATGTTTCAGCCTCTTGACTGTTGTTTGAATTGCACTCGTCAGGGCAAGCGACAGCATTCCATATAAATTCAGGACATGTGCGGAATAATCTTATCATCATCCAGACATAAGAGACATCATATGCAAGGAAAGAGCAGGAATATCGTACTGAGTAAAATACAGATTCAGCTCAAATCACATTGAATAAAGAGGCAGGCTGAGAGAGCCAAAGGATCTGCTGCTGCTCCTATTTGCTATGTTTCTATATCCAACCTCTGACCTCCCTAAATCTTCAAACAATCTCTGATGTATTAAAGTATGTGAGAGCCCATGGTAACAGTAAAGCTAAGGGTTATGCTGGTGAGCAAAACTTCAACAGTACCTGCATCCACTGGTCTTGAGGAACTCCTTCAAATTCTTCTGGCGTTGTTGTCACTTCAAGATATTTCACGTTTCCAAAAATGCTCTGTGAACCTACACAGATGTTTGAGCAGCAAATAATCCACAGCTGTGCACGCAAACAAAGGAGATGTGTGAGGGAAGTTTTTATTACACAAAGTGCTGGAACACACTGCCAGCAGTGGTGGTGGTGACAGATATGTTAGTTGTGTTTAAGAGGTTTTTAAATAGGCACATGGATACACAAGGAATGGAGAGATTTAGATCATGGCAGAGAAGAATCATTTAACCCGGCATTTCATTTGGCATAGATGTTGTGAGCCAAAGTGCCTGTTCTTGTGCTATACTGCTCTACGTTCTATATAGAATATGGAAGATTTTCACAGGTTCTTCAAAAAGTAATTGTGTTGAATTTTCAGACCACATCCGTGAATAGCTATTGCACAGTGCGAATCATGAGTAACATAGTCCTTTCTTTCACTGATTCCCAGCTGCCACCTGCGTCCTTGAGGTGCCTCCCTTTCGCTTAGTAATTTCCTTACTATCTGACACTACAACAGTGAATACTTTAGAGCTGTTCTTTGAGTGATTTTTGAATGCTTAACAAGTGCTGATATAATTGAATTTTTTTAAACTCACGGCCTAGTATTGAGCAACATAATTTTATTTTGGATGAATCTAATGCCTCTTGCCAACAGTGAAGTATTTATAAAACCACAGTGCATCCCTAAATGTTGCTTCATGTACTGACCACATAACTCCACAGATATGCATCATTTCTCATGTCCAAGCTTGCTCTAATCCAACATCCACACTTACAATCAAGGACCCTTCCCCCCACACCCACGAAGCACACACACAACACATACACACTCCTTAGCATATGCAAGCTTGAACATTACATGATTTTAGCACATTACAGGTCTCACTTCAATAAAAGAATAACTCCCGAGGCCAGGTTGGCATCTTCATTATGAATTCAGAGAGGGGGAAAATTATGTGCACAAGGAGGAAGCTTGGGTTATATTTGCTTGTGTGTTTCAAAGCTAATATAAATAATACTTACAAAATATATGAAAATACATATCTTGAGAAAATCTTGACAAAAATAAAAACAGATATAGCAACTAATATAAACTACTACTCAATAAATTACGAAGTTCCATTTGGAAGTTCAGATAATGAAGGCACTTGATATTAATCCTTGTGATTCATTATGGCCCTGAACTATTTAATTGGATTATCATCTGATAAGTGCCTGAGTGGAATATTGAATTCTATTTATAATGTAATGTATTTCATTTAACTAGCAAATGGTGGCGTATCAAGATAATTGTGAAAAATAACATTTTCATATAAGCTCAAAGTAATGGTGAGACAGATAAAAACAGAAACTGTTTACTTAATTTTTATAAACTTGATTAACAATCACACTCAGTGAACTGATGCAAAATGAGTGGATCATTATTCATTACTAGGTTCTCAACCAATAAATATGATCTTAATATTCAAAATAATTTAACTTATAATCTCTACAAAACGTGAAAGCATAGCAATGTCATCCAGATTCAATTATCCAATGCGAAAGTCTGCCTTTCACAGAAAGTGGTTAGATAAATTAACTGTTCCTCCGCATAATTTAGTTTTGTTTGTTCTGCCTATCAACAGTTTCTACCAGTTACAATATGTTTCCATTCAAATATCAGCCATTTTCCTTCTAGTGGATGGCCTTGTTAAAGGTTTTGGAGGATTTGATTGTCTCTTTGTTCCTCCATATGTAACCATGAGAGGCCATAATCTAGTTATGTTACAAAACTTACCTTTAGCGGTGCTGCAGTTCTGCCGCTGCCCGTGTGCGCGACTTTGGCGCCTTTGAGAGGGGGGCGGGTTTAAAATGTCATTTGCTCCAGACCATTCAAATCAATTAATCTCAGGGGATTTAGTTGCTGAAGAGAAATCACTCCAACATTTGTTTTATGGAGGTATTAAAAATTATCTTCCTAAGTCGTGAATGCCGACAATGGGACGGATCTTACGTAGGGGACAAAAAAAGGTACACAGTTTATTTTTACATAAAAACATGCTTTTTAGGAAGCTTTTAATCAAAATTTTGTGTCATGAAAAGGTGACTTAAAAAATATACGAACCAGCAGTATTTTTCCTGCCGACTGGGGGTTAAATTCACCGCAATCCACAACGTTCCAATCCATCGCGTTCCCCAAAAACCCACTAGCAAGTGGATTTAAATGGCCATTAATTTACGGGAATTAAACACTAAATTCCTTCAATTTGGCCTATAAATTCATGACAATGAGATTTAAAAATCGTGTTATACTGTGAATTCTTGTGTGAATGTTATTTGGACACTTAGGCTTTTAAAAAATGTTAACCTTTCTTAAGAAATGGATAGATGTATAGACATAGTAATTGAATTATGTAATTATCTACAATTAGGTAATTAACTAATTATATGCTTTAATAGTAAGATTTACCAGTTTGCAGTTTGATCTTAATTTTATGAGGAGTTACGATGAGGGATTACGTGAAGAAGCCCTGCCAGGCGCATGCGCGTCATACTTCAAAGCAGCGGTGTGAAAACACAGAAACAATAGCTGAAGTGATATAGTAAGGCTGAGAAGACTGGAACTACCAGATGATCTTTGCGATTATGAGGGCCGGGAGCGGAGGGCACGTAATTCCTCATTGTAACGTCTCATAAAATAAAGATCAAACTTCTAACTGGTAAGTTCGCATTTAATCTTAGTATTTTACTTCGGAGTCACGTGAGATCCATTCCATACGCACACTGCTTCAGTTGACACAGTAGTGTATAAATAATGTATTGAACAATGCTTCAAATTATCCAATAATCATTTTTTAAATAACAAAACAGTAATAACCCCTCTATCCCAGGGGAAATTACAAATGAAATTTATAAAGACAAAGCTAATCAAATCAAACGGACCTAACACAGCATGCCCAAACCCTGGCAATGTCAGGACAGGTTTATCATAAACTTTAGAAAATTTGATTCCTTAGACCATCCTGCAGCCTTGGTCCGGATGTTGATGCCGCTCTGGTGGAGTAAGATTTAAACACATGAATGTCTATTCTAGGGGAATCCAAAACCTGGTTTACCATCTAGAAATAATTTATACTGACAACCTTTTTATGAGGTTTTTTGTGACTGATGAGCATTGCTGTCTCAGAGCCCCTGAGACTCTTAGTTACCTCGATATTAACTCAGGTGCTTAACTACACATAATGTTTGGTCAACAGGGTATACTTTAAAACGTATTTTGGTTCCGGCCATTCCTGTCCTGCTTTGTTTGATTAAATCATACACATAAAACATAATGTTATCTACAGAAGAATACATGCTATCTAGTCGTAACTTTTGCAATGTTTACACTCTTTGCGCTGATACTAGCGCCATGAGCTTAACCACATTAAGTGTTAACTTCTGAAAAGACAATGACGTAATTGGAGCCCATTGCTGAAGCAGTGTGAGAACTATACTGACATCCCAGATTTCTGTATATCTAGGTTTAGGAGGATTTGTGTTCTCTCATGAATCGGGACACTAATGGATGAGACCGGATAGGCTGTTGTTCTGAAACTGCCCTAAATAAGAGGACAAAGCACTCCGAACACTATTAATGGCACTATAACTCAAGTGTTCATCAAAACTGCAACATAGCAAGGGGCTCCAATATATCCGGTATGCTTGCAGTATGATAAGATATATCTGACTGTAAACAAAACATCTCCCATTTCTTAATATGAGAGACATATTGTTTGATGCAGGAAGATTGTTCCCGATGTTGGGGAAGTAAGGGGTCACAGCACTTTCTTCACACAACAGGGGATGGCGGTGCAAAGGGCTGAATGGCCTAGCACCATTTCTATGTTTCTATGTTTCTTAGTGCTATCTCTCCAAGCTGCAGTTATCACATCCATGGTCCTATTCGACAGTCCAAAGCCTTGGAACGGTCTGGTCAGAACCTGCAGATCAACAAATTAATATGATCATGTAACATAGAAACATAGAATATTACGTGCAGGAGCAGGCCATTCGACCCTTCGAGCCTGCATCGCCATTCATTATGATCATGGCTGATCATCCAACTCAGTATCCTGTACCTGCCTTCTCTCCATACCCCCTGATCCCTTCAGCCACAAGGGCCACATCCAACTCCCTCTTAAATATGGCCGACAAACTGGCCTCAACTACCTTCTGTGGCAGAGAATTCACCACTCTCTGTGTGAAAAATGATTTTCTCATCTCGGTCCTAAAAGACTTCTCCCTTATCCTTCAACTGTAACCCTTTGTCCTGGACTTCCCCAACATCGGGAACAATCTTCCTGCATCTAGCCTGTCCAACCCCTTAAGAATTTTGTAAGTCTCTATGAGATCACCCCTCAATCTTCTAAATTCCAGCGAGTATAAGCCAAGTCTATCTAGTCTGTCGTCATATGGAAGTCGTGCCATCCCAGGAATCAGTCTGGTGAACCTTCTCTGTACTCCCTCTATGGCAAGAATGTCTTCCTCAGATTAGGAGACCAAAACTGTATGCAATACTCCAGGTGTGGCCTCACCAAGACCATGTACAACTGTAGTAGAACCTCCCTGCTCTTGTACTCAAATCCTTTTGCTATGAATGCCAACGTAACAAATGACTTTCTCCTGTTACTGGATGCACCAACAAATTACTGCAGTTGGGGACAGTCATGAAAGGCTGTCATCATTCTGAGCACCAATGGGAACCATGGCTGTGTAGGCCAGTCCGGAACCACCAAAACTCCTGAAGGCGTCCTGCTCTATTTTGGTGAGACATTGCCTAATCAGGCAGAATGGGGGAAAAGCATAAAATAATGTACATCCCCTATGTAGCGAGAATGCATCCACCGCTACTGCTCCTGGATCTGGTTCCCATGAACATATTTAGGCAACTGGTGATTTAGCCTGGATGCAACAGATCAATATCTGACAATCATTTTAAAACTTCAGGATTTAATCATCCATTCTATGTTGTCATTGAACTTTCGTGACCTGTTGTCTGCCACCACATTGTCTCTACCTGGTAGGTAGACTGCTGAGACCCAGATATTTCTGGAAATACACCAGTTCCACATGAGGTTAGCCAGATTATCACATGATACTGACCTTATTCCTGCCATGGGATTGATATATGGCACAGCTGTGGTATTATCAGGTGAGTAATATCGTCGTCCCACTGGCCCTGCCCCTGGATCCATCACCTTTTGCGCTGAAAACGACCTGTGTGGTGGTATCCTGGCAGAAGGGATGTATGTCTTCATGAGACGGATTGTTTTGGCATCTTTCTCCAGGTCCTTGACTTGTTTGATGAGGTCCACCCCAAACAAATAATCTGGGCTTGAACATTTGTAGACCTACATAGAGCTGCAAACTTTGGGTTAAAGCATCGGTTTGATGGCTATTTTCCTGATGGAATTGACCTCGAAGTAGGCGTTGCAGAACAGGGCCAGCATATCTTGTTGAGTACCAGACATCGGTGCCCCCTGGACCATTTTTCCAAATGCAGTGTTGCCTGCAGCCACCAACTTGAGGATGTGTGGGGAATCCTAGGGCATTCGACCCCAATTGAAATATTCCATGGCTCTTTAAATTTGGAGCATTTTCTCATTTGATTGAGCCATCCCCATACATTTAAATTGAAAGGAGGGAGTCTTCCATATCATCAGACTCATGAGACAAATGAGCCTGAGAGTACTTTATTTTGGTATTCCTGAGTGCCCTGAAGCACTGGAAATTGATGAAGGCATCTTTATAATCAGACCTATGTGACGGAAAATGAGCCTGAGAGTACTTTATTTTAGGTATTCCTGAGTGCCCTGGAGTCACACTGAAGACACTGATAGAGGCTGTTGAGTCGTTAAATTGCCAATAGAAACAATAACTCTGTAATTGGAGCCTGGCATTAGTTGCGTTTGCAGCTGACACCTTATCTCCAAAAACCCGTAATCTAAATAGCGGTAATCGTCATGCCTTTTTATTATGTTTAAGCAATCATAGACATAAAATATAATGGCATAGCGCCAGCCAATGCTTTTATCTGAAACCCACCGCATGACCACCTTCATATAATTTGGCTATAGATAGGCTTGTAACCGGAGCCCACTGGCGAAGAAGCATAAAAACCTCACTATAGCCATATTTTTTAATCCCACCATTGCTGCCTATCCCTACGTGAGAACATCCACCGTCCGATGAGACAGCTCCTCTCCCCGAGATCCCCTTACTGGATTTACCAGTAGATTTTTATTCTTGGGCATAAGCATGTAAGGCTCCCTAGCCATTTGTAATACAACGGGAAACCATGCTCGTGTAGGCCAATCTGGCACTACCAATACCCCTGAAGCAGAGTCCTCCTTGATCTTTTGCAAAACATCTGCTGATGAGACAGAATGAAGGAAATACATGTGCATCCACTGCTACTGCCCCATCTGTTACCATGCCTGATGATTTAATCGAGATGCAAACAAGTCAATATCTGGCAATGCATACTGATCAATCATTTGGTTAAACACTTTCTGATTTAACATCCATTCAATGTTGTCATTAACACGTGACTTCCTGGCAAATAAAGTGCTGAAAAATATTTTGGTCCAGCTCCAAATCTGGTTAGCCAGTCTATCACAAGAGAATTTTTATTCTTTGAGCCCATACCAGGTGCCCTACAACTCTAAATAATCTTAATTCAACCATCTGCCTCCACAACTAGAAGACATATCTGTTGCACCCAACCCAGTGCACTCACATCAGTCTGTAATATCAGTGACGGTGATTCTTCCTTAAATTTTTTGAAACATGTACTATCCACCATTGTATGTCAGCAATCGCCCAGCTGAAACAACTGCATAGGCAAAAATTAGCCCCTTTGACTTTTTGATTGGGAAGTTGTTGTCTGGTAAGGAATATAACTTGTTATATCACATCTTTCCTTGCGGCCTTGTTGTCGACTTCTTTAAGAACCTTTTTTTGCCTTAATGAAAATGGTTATAACAACCTCATAAAGTCTTTACCCTTTTGCAAGGAACAATTTCGTGGTGGTACACTGGTCGGTTTGCACAACTCGCCAAATTCGGGTTTCTAATAGCGCCCTCCCGACATTATTAATTTCAAAATGCATTACAAAGGAGTCCCAATCCTGTGCTTCAACCATATCATTTGTATCATAACTTTCACCACAACTGTAATACTGCTTACAACAGTTTGCACAAAACTTCATCTCCTGGGCCCTAGCAGCAAACCCATCTATGCAAATTTGGTGATTACCGGTACCTTCAGGAGATCACAATTAACTCTCCTGGTCACTCTCCTCTCTCGCCGACACCTTCTTCACTTTCTGCAACTTCACCCAACCGTACCTTCTGACCTGTTGAAAACTGGATGCTGGAAATGGAGGGTGAAGTCAGACGCCCACTCCTTAGATGCTGCTGCACCCGCTGAATTCTCCAGCTTTTCGTGTAACCTGTTTAACTTATCGCTCGGAGGAGCGCTGCTGCTCCAACTGTTACTGCACCATCTGACGTCATACCAATGGCTGTACGGGCTTCTATTCACGTAGTCACTCACGTGACTCCGAAGTAAATTTAATGGTTACACATTGCTAACAAGTTTCATATACATTTGTCAACTAATTGAAGTACTTTTCACAAGATTTACGTCTTCCAACCTACATAGCTCAATTCCCAAATGTTTTCCTTAAATTTAGCATCTCTTGAACCAGCAAATAGAAAATGATGGACATGCCCATTTATTGTGCACGTTGATTCTTTCTCTCTAGTCCAATATTAATCCACATATGCTTCAAGATAAATGATAGATCCCAAGAGGCCCAGCCTGAAGCCATCCCCCTCCCCCGGCTGCAGGACGCTCCTCCCTCCCCCACTGACCCCCGACAGCCCCCGCCAGCCCCCGCCTGAAGCCATCCCCCTCCCCCTGGCTGCAGACGCTCCTCCCTCCCCCACCTGACCCCCGACAGCCCCCGCCTGAAGCCGTCCCCCTCCCCCGGCTGCAGAATGCAACAGAGAAAGAGACATTTTTAAGCTTCCATCCTTTTCCACTTGCCGTGCCCCGGCTGTGCCTGCCATTTTGCCTGACAGCAATACCTGAAGCTGTTCTACACTCCACTCCCAATGGGCAGAAATGGCTCCCCAGAGAGCCACTAAGAGTGGATAGGGGGGTTGCGGGGGATCGAGTGAGTGCAGGACGCTCACCCCTCCAACAGCCCCAGGGGCCGGTGGGGGCTCCACACACCCATCAGCCCTCAACGCCCCCGCCTGAAGCCGTGCCCTTCCCCAGGCTGCAGGATGCTCACCCCACTGGCCCCTGACAACCCCCGCTGAAGCTGTCCCCCTCCCTCGCTGCAGAATGCAACAAGAGACAACAAGAAATAACTGAACTGAATAAATATAATCTTTAACAATTAAATTGTTGTTGTATTATAAGAGTTATTCCCAGTTTAAGCTTTAATAAATACCTTTTCCACTTGCCGTGCCCATCAGCTGTACAGTAATGCCTGCACAGTAATGCCTGCGTGTTCCACATCATAATGGGAACCCAATGAATGGGACTTGCTGTGCCATCGGGGAGCCGCTAAGAGTGGATGTGGGGGGTGGGGGGGATGGAGTGAGTGCATGAGGGGTAAATGGCAAGAGGAGGGTGAGGGGAGGAGGGGAGATCAGGAGCATCACAACGGGGACCCAGCAACCGTGCCTGCGCGGTTGGGGGCTATGGGTGAGTGATTGAATATTGCATTGAGGGACCTGGCCTCCCGTGTGAGACTTAGTCTTGTCTCTCTGTCTCTCTGTCTCTTCTCTATCTCTCTATCTCTCTCTCTATCTCTCTCCCTATCTCTCTCTCTAGCTATCTGCATCTCTATCTATCTCTATCAATTCAATTTCAATTTATTCAATTTTAAAAAAACATTATTGGCATGATAAAATATATCGTTATTTTGCCAATATAAAACATAACATACATATTTTAAATGCATAAATATAAATACAAGTATACAGTGCATGGATAGATATGCCCCTGTACATATACATATATCAGTGTTTGCCCAATTGGCTTGGCTGTTAAAGGGTTTGCAACAGTTTACGGATGGATAAAGCGTGAATAAATATTTTATTAGATCAGGACTGTGTTTAATTGCAAAATTGGCGCTCATTCTGTGACCCGCTTAGTGGCAAGATGGCACCGATTACGTCATTTCCGTTTAGCGACAAGATGGCGCTGAGTGCGTCATTTCCGGTTCGTCGTAAAATGGCGTTGACTGCAGAAAGTACAGAGTGAAGACGTTGTTGAATAATTCAAGTGGTGAGGAGGAAGAGTGCGGTAGGAGGGGGGGATAAAAGAAGAGGAGGGGGTTATGGAGGGGAGAGGTGTTTATGGAGGGAGGGACTGATTGAGGGTAGGAAAAGGAGAGTTGAGGGAGGAATTGGGGGAAGGTAGGAGGAGAGGGGAAAAAGGTGGAGGTGAGGAGGAGAGTGGGGGAGGAGGGGGAATAGAGGGAGAGGAGGGGGGAGCGGGGAATAGAGGGAGAAGAGGGCAGTGGAGGGGTGAGGAGGTATAGTGGGGATAGTGGAAGTGAGGAGTGGGGGAGAGGTGAGGGAGCGATTGGGTGAGGGGAGGCGGAGAGGGGAAAGAAGAGGGAGGGTGAAGAGGAGGGGGATGGAGTGGTGGGTGATGAGGGGAAATGAGCCGCGCCTGCGCAATTGAGGGCTACGGGTGAGTGGTGGAATATTGCGTTGGGGGAACGGATTGCGTTGGGGGACCAGGCCTCCTGTGAGACAGGGGCACACCGGGTCCAAATTAGTCTAGTAGTATTTAAAATCATGACAGGGTAGATGGTCAGAATTTATTTTTGCCAGGATGAAGATATGAGATACTTGAGGGCATAGGTTTAAGGTGAGAGGAGGAAAGTTTAAAGCAGATTTACAAAGGCAAATGCTTTACTTAAAACGGTTATAGATGCTTGGAATGCACTGCTAGTGGATGTGGATGCAATAGCCAGCATTCAAGAAGCATTTAGGGAGAGATAATGAACAGGCAAAGAATAAACAGATATGGATATAGTTCAGGCTGATGGGACTAGTTTACACTGGCAACATGGTAAGCATAGTCATTGGGTCAAAGGCTTTGTTCCTCTACTGCAGTAGTCTATATTGTGTGTTCTATGGATTGCCTTGCATAATCAACATACTTTATAACCAAGTAGTAGCCTTAGCCATGCTTGTAAATACGTTTTAATCTTATTCCTTCGAATGTTTTCATAATTTTTAAGACATTGTCGAGTTATCCAGTTTTGTCTGAAAACTGGCATATTTCTTGAGAGTTATAACTTACTAGTTCTGATATAATTTTACAAAATCCTTTTATGCAATTTCCTAAGTACATCTCTATTTTACTTCGGAGTCACGTGAGTGACTACGTGAATAGAAGCCCGTACAGCCGTTGGTGCGTCATGACGTCAGACGCTGGTGCAGTCGCGGTTAGAGCAGCAGCGCTCCTCCGAGCGGTAAGTTTAAAAACGGAGGTAAGATTGTTGAAGTTTTTACCATAGGTCATTTCTGCGACGGTTTGAAGGAGATATGTTGCAGAAAGTAAAGAAGGTGTCGGCGAGGCGCTCCGCAGGTAGAAAGGAGAATGACCAGGAGAGTGTTGGGGAAGGAGGCCCGTCTGGTACACCTGGTCCGGTGCTGGCTACACAGCCAGTGGTTGCGGGCCCACTGCCGGGGGGCAGTGAAGGCTTGCCAGTAGGGCAGAAGGCCACTGGCAAGTCTGTCAGGCCCGTAGATGAGTCGGGCCAGGAGGTTATACCCTCCATTGGAGAGTCCGTTTGCTCACGGCTCTCCCAAGTCGAGATTTTATTACAGAGAATGCTCGACAGGGACCAGCTCCGTGAGGAGGAGTGGTGCCCAAGCCAGGCTGATGGAGAGCTTGTGCTAGCAGCGCCTGTTTCAGGGCTGCAGAACTATCCTGCCTGTGAGAAGGATGTTCCATCAGTGCAGTTTGATGACACTGAGTCTATGCTGGGGGAGAGCAGTAAAGAAGTTCGGGTGGAGGTAATCCCAAACATTGCTGGGAAGTTTGCTGAGCATAGAGAGGCAGGAGAGGCGATTGATGGGGAATTGGCTGAAGCCATTCAGTATATGCTCTCCCACCAGTTACAGGAGCTAGCTCTGGATGAAGCAGCAAAAAATTATAAGGCTCCTATTAATTGTGATCTCCTGAAGGTACCGGTGGTTAATCACCAAATTTGGTCACAGATGGGCATGCCTGCTAGGGCCCAGGAGATGAAGTTCCAAAAAGTGCTTAAACTGTTGGCAGCAGGTATTACAGCTGTGGTGAAAGTGATTGACCCAAGCAATGTGGTTGACGCACACCAGGATGGACTGGGATTTCTTTGCAGTGCGTTTTTTGAAATCAATAACATCAGGAGGGCTGCTATTAGGCCAGTGCTTAATCCGAGTTTGGCAAGTTTGTGCAAACCACCCACTGTACCACCACAAAATCTGTTGTTTGGCGGTAACCTAGCGAAAAGAGTCAAAGATTGTCATGAAGATGTTAAAACTATGGCCCTCATTAAGCCGGCTGGTAAGCAGGGCAAAAGGTTTTCTCCATATTGGAAAGGAACTAATGTGGATGCAGGAGAAGGAACGAGCCGTTCAGGTTTCCAATTTCGGAACTGGCAGGCTGCCAGCATGAAGGGGAAGGTGCCTTTCTCCACAAGAGGTCGAGGACAACAAGGTCCGCAAGGAAAGATGCAGGTAAGGGAAACATCAACAGACGATAAATTAATTGATGTTCCTGTTCAAAGTGGGGGAAGGTTAAAATTGTTTCTCAAACAATGGCAGCAGTTGACATCTGATTTGTTCATACTTAGTAGTATTGAAGGGGTGAAAATTGAATTTTACTCTAAGGACAGTCTACCTAATCAACATTTTCCTAGTCGTAAACTTGTTTTTCCAGATGAAGAAAATGTGCTTATTCAAGCAGAGATTCAGTCGTTGCATAAGAAAGGGGTAATTGAGCCTTCTGTCTATCAAAGTCGACAATTTATGTCAAATATATTTCCCAGATCTAAAAAGACTGGGGGGTGTAGAATTATTTTGGATTTATCAAGTTTGAACAAGTTTTGTTTGTTATAGGCATTTCAAAATGGAAACCTTTATCACGGCCAAACATCTAGTGTCCAAAGGGTGTTATATGGCAACTATTGATTTGAAGGATGCTTATTACTCAGTGTCTATTCATGAGGATGATAGAAGGTATTTGAAATTTAATTGGATGACGCAGCTGTGGCAATTCAGGGCATTGCCGAATGGATTAACTTCAGCTCCTAGGTTATTTACTAAATTGGTAAAACCTGTGTTAGCGTTACTTAGAGCTAAGGGGCATGTGGTAATGGCCTACTTGGATGATATTCTGATTGTTGGAAAGACTCATGCTGAAACTCAATCATCAGTTTCAGTTGTTAAAATCACTTTTGAGCAATTGGGATTTGTGATTCATCCAGATAAATCTAAATTATCACCAGTCCAAATTATTGATTATCTGGGATTTACCATTAATTCATATCACATGTTGGTGACTTTGCCCAGGGATAAATTGAATCAGTTAATTGAGGACTGTGTTAATCTCATTAGAGAACAAAGGCCTTTGATTAGACAAGTAGCCAGGTTAATTGGGAAGTTGGTGGCAGCATTTCCAGCTGTGCAGTATGGTCCTCTGCATCATCAACAATTACAACGATCAAAGGAACAGGCACTGAGAATACAAAGGGGCCATTTTGATAGGCCTATGCAGTTGTCAGCTGGGCGATTGCTGACATACATTGGTGGATAGCAAATGTTTCAACAAGTTTTAGGAAGGTTTTGGTGGAACCACCGTCATTGATATTACAGACTGATGTAAGTGCACTGGGTTGGGGTGCAACAGACATGTCTTCTAGTTGTGGAGGCAGATGGAATGTGGATGAGACATCGCTTCTTCAACTAAGAGGGATTAATTATTTAGAGTTGTTGGGCACCTGGTATGGGTTCAAAGCTTATTGTTCTACAAGGAGGGATCTGCATGTGCAGGTTCAGATTGACAACACCACAGCAGTGGCATATGTAAACCACTTGGGTGGAGTTAAGTTACAGTCTTGTGATAGACTGGCTAACCAGATTCGGAGCTGGTGTATTGACCAAAATATCTGGCTTTCAGCACTTTATTTGCCAGGAAGGTTCAACACGGTAGCTGACACTAGATCACGTCAGTTTAATGACAACATTGAATGTATGTTAAATGAGGATGTATTTAACCAAATGATTGTTCAGTATGGATTGCCAGATATTGACTTGTTTGCATCTCGATTAAATCATCAGTTACCTCGATATGTTTCATGGGAACCAGTTTTTGGGGCAGTAGCAGTGGATGCGTTTTCGCTGCATTGGGGAGGAATGTTTGTGTATGTATTTCCTCCATTCTGTCTCATCAGCAGATGTTTGCAAAAGACAAAGGAAGACTCCGCTTCAGGGGTATTGGTAGTGCCAGATTGGCCTACACAAGCATGGTTTCCCGTTGTATTACAAATGGCTAGGGAACCTTACATGCTTATTCCCAAGAATAAAAATCTACTGGTAAATCCAGTTACTGGGGTTCAACATCCTTTACATGATCGTTTTGATCTGTTAATTTGCAGATTTTAAGGAGGCCATACCTGTGGAGAGGACTGTCTCATCGGACTGTGGATGTTCTCACGTCGGCCTGCAGGGATAGTACACAGCAGCAATATTTCACCTACATAAAGAAGTGGGAGCAATTCTGTCTACAGCAGAATATTGTATATCACACTGCAGGGATCACGGACGTATTGGAGTTTTTGTCAACTCTTTATTTCGACCAAAAATTAAGTTATAGTGCGATCAATTCAGCCAGAAGTGCTCTGTCTTCTTATTTACCTATGAATGCAGAATGACATGCAGTAGGGACACATCCGTTAGTTTCACGATTCATGGAGGGAGTTGTCAATTCTAATCCTCCTAAACCCAGGTATGCCGGATTTGGAATGTGAGTGAGGTTCTTATGGTTCTTCGCCAGTGGGCTCCGGTTACAAGCCTATCTATAGCCAAATTAACTATGAAGGTGGTCATGCTTATGGCGTTGGTTTCAGCTCAACGTGTACAAACGTTGCAAAAGCTACGGCTGGATAGAATGCATGTGTCGGCAGATACCATTATATTCTATGTCTATGATTTGCTTAAACATAATAGAAGAGGCAAGACAGGATGTAAGATTGTGTTTTCAGCATACCCCGCAGATGATCGCTTGTGTGTAGTCTCACATTTATCTCATTACATTGAGATTACTAAACCTCTGAGAGGAACAGAGTCGGCTTTGTTTATTCGTCACAAAAAAACACACAGTAAGGTGTCGGTGCAAACAATTTCAAGGTGGCTAAAGCAGGTCCTGGCAAGTGCTGGAATTGATACTGATAAATTCAAATCTCATTCCACCAGGGCGGCATCAACTTCCGCGGCAAGGGCGATGGACGTGCCAATAGACCATATCCTCGCGGCTGCAGGATGGTCCAGTGAGCTAACTTTTCAGAGGTTTTATCACAAGCCGATTTCAAGGCTCGGGATGTTTGCTGATTCTGTTTTGAGTACTGTTACACTTTCCCCCTGAGTTAGAGGGGTTTGTTATGATTTGTTTGTAAATAAACTGTTATTCATTTAACAAATGTGCTAATGATGCATGATTGATTGTTAACGACTTTTGAGTCAATCCAGGCAGTGTGAACGGCGGATTTCGATCTGCGGCGTGAATTCACAGTGCTTTGAAGTCTTCACGTAGTCACTCGCGTGACTCCGAAGTAAAATAGTAAGATTAAACGAGAACTTACCAGTTTGAAGTTTGATCTTTATTTTATGAGGAGTCGAGTTGAGGGACTACGTGCCCTCCGCTCCCACCCTCATAGATCTCATCTGGTAGTTCTAGTTTTATCATCTTACCATTATACTTCAGTCATTATTAGCTGTGAATTCATTCCGCTGCTTTGAAGATTGACGCACCAACGGCTGTATGGGCTTCTATTCACGTAGTCCCTCAACTCGACTCCTCATAAAATAAAGATCAAACTTCAAACTGGTAAATTCTCGTTTAATCTTACTATTCTTTCTAAAATATACAGACAAGGATACTTCAGAGTACTCCATCTGTTCAGCAATTTTTATGCAATACAGCTGGCTCCTTCAAAGACATTAACTCCTATGTTTCATCCAGGCAGGCACATTTTATTTATATAGTTATTTTTTAATTACAAAGATTGATTTTGTCTTTCAATTATACACCTTAACATACAAATAAAACAATCCGGTTGCCAGGTTGCATGTACTTCCAAGCAAATAAGTTTTGAAAGTACTTCTGAGAGGAAAAATACCAAGTACTCTGAACTGGCAAATGAAGCTGCCCAGAATGGCTGGAAGACCAAGATTTTCTCTGTAGAAGTGAGATGCAGAGGATTTGTTGCTACATCTATGACCAGTCTATTGAAGAAAATGGGAGTGAGAGGTCGCTCCCTCCAACAAGCAATGAAGTAATTGTCAAATTCAGCAGAAAAAAGCAGCAATTGGCTTTGGATTAAAAGGAAAGATAATAATTGGGCTGCAAGATGAAGACAGGAGGATATGCAACTGAGGGGAGAGTATCTGGGATGCCAAGTACCACCGTTGAGCCCTCTGGAGACATTGTGGGCTTATCATTAAAACGTCAAAGAGGGACGTTGCCCACCTGATAATCCCGATGATGTACCTACCCTACTTTCACCACTCCAATCCCATTGCCAATATCAAGAGTGCCGACTTACTACAAGGATTGAAACATCAAGTCCTATCACCTCTACTGCAAGTATTAACTGCAGCACTTCGATGGCAGCCTCGCCTACAGTCTGTCTGTCATTTGCGTCTTTTTATTGGTTATTTTTAGTGTGTTTAAAAAGTATGTGTTAATGTTCTCTGGTTTGTTTTATGTGGGGGTGGGCAGGGAGGTCAGGGGAAACCTTTTTTTTTCAATCTCTTACCTTCCCGGAGATGCAATTGTTTTCCGGATTGTATCCCCGGTCGCTCTGCGGCTTAACATTCTGGAGCTGGAGGCTTTGCTCGGGACTGACTTTGAGCCCCACCATGGGGCATTGAATTACCATCAGAGCCGATTCCTTGCCTGGGATCGTTAACATCAAGGGTTCGGAATCTCGGATTGAGACCAACATCGGAAAGCTGCAAAAACTACACGACTATCAAATCGCCCCGACCCGGGGTAGATCGCCTAGCTTGGGGGAGCTGAGGTTCCCTCCCCCCAATGCATGAGGTTGATCGCCCCGATGAGGAGGGCTCACCGCCCGCTATGGGAGTAACATGATCCCATCAATGGAAGGTTAGAAGCCCCCGATCGCTGGAGGACAAAGAAGGAGGGATTGAACTTTTTTTTGCCTTCCATCAGAGTGAGGAATGTGGAGGAGTTACTGTGGTGGATATTCACGTTAAAATGTATTTTGTGTGTTCTGTTGCTTTTTATTGGTATGACTGTATGGCAAATCAATTTCCTTGTATGTTGCAAAACATACTTGGCTAATGAAGTATGATTATGATTATAATTATGTCCCACCTCAGCTTACCTCTCCCTGTATTCTTTACTAATAACTGCAGTCCATTCAACCGTTGAGCACTCTGAAGTTAAAAGATGGCGGCACAGCAGGGACATTCATGATATTACTGTTGTGCTGAATGCAAGTAAGCATTTCATTGTTCTATCTATAAACACTTGGCATTCTTGACAATGGGAGTTTTCATGACTACTAATCCTCCTGTCGTTATCCAGCAAGTGCACTAATCCTTTGTGCCGCCCATTTATAGAATCCATGACTTTGTTGCATAGCACAACGATAAGTTGAAAAGACCTGGATCTAATAAGATGATGGCAAACTGTTTTTGTGAGACATGTAAATCCTCCATCATCAGCGAAAAATGTTCATGTGTCTAGTACATAACTAAAACTGATCTTGAGCTCTTCCGGTTTGCGTGGCTTTTATATTTGCGCAGAACCGGTACATGATAGCAGTACAACTTTTCGCCACCTTCCTCACCATTCTCCTGTGCTCAAGTGCAACAAGTTTTTTTCTGATCAATGGTATAGTTTAACAGTTCTTAAGGGTTAAAAATCTTTAAAAAACCGCACATGCTCAGATTGGTCTCCTCTCGTGTCAGTCATGTCGATGGCGATACACCTTCCTGTGCACTACTCGGCGTCTTTACTAGAGCTGAGTGACGGCCTGCTGTGGCCAGCGGAAGTCTACACAATTGTTGGACGGACCGGAAGCGTCACGGAGCCGGAGATGTCGACCAAACGGAAAGCGGAAAATCTGATCCCGGCGGAGAAGAGCGACCAGTTACTGATCCGCCCACTTTGAGTTCCCATCGCACCGACCCCCAGCACAGCCCCTTCCCCTCTGGTCCCGCTCACTGGCTCCTGGTGAACTCTAACTAAACTAAACTAAATAGCTGAAACTTTGCTTCTGATCTCACATGTTCTGTCTTGAATCACGTCACAGAGTCATCGTGTCATGCAGCACATAAACAAATGCACTGATTGCATGCCAAACATCATGTAACCATTTGCACCAAATTGGCATTAATCGATTTAAAAAAAAATCTCCTCACATTCCCTTTGTGTTCATTTATAATCAAACTTCTGTTGGAAATCCAGTTCTGTTGAGTAAAAATTGCTAACAAATCATTATTAAACCGCTGACATTTATCCTTCCAAAAGTGCCGACAATTTTGGAATCCCCACATGAATGCAGAAATCCCAGCTTTCTCTGACAGCAAATTCATAGCTGTGCACTGCATTTGGATGTGGATCACCAGTTTTTATTATGTATTCTTTCCACCCATCTATCCATTTTACAACCTATCAGTCTAAATCTTGAAATCTATTGCTATCCTCCTTACACTTTTGTACCATCTTCATACTTTAAATCATATACATACATGTAAAACTTAAATAAGTAGTAGAGATGATACCAATCCCAAGGCAACTACTGTATGCTGCCCTTCAATTTAAAAAAAACAACCATTGTTGCAATCAGTTATATATATTTTTTCTTTCTTGAAGAATTAAATATCATTTGGCATGATTTACCATTTTTGAAACCCATATTTTTTGTATCATTTATTTCTGAATGTTTTTTCAGTTGTTTCTTTGAATAAAGGTACCAATTCCCTTCCTAATTGGTCTTTAACTTACTGAGCTATTTAAATATAACGATAACATTAGCTGCCCACAAGTTCTTTGCCACTATTTACTTCTTTTGAATTGGTTAAATTTGCCAATTTGTATTTCAAATGTGTGCAAATATGCTACAGTGATGATTACACTAAGACCTAGCTATTTTAAATGTCAAGTTCAAGTTACATTTATTGTTGCGTGCACCAATTGGTACAGTGAGATTTGAGTTACCATACAGCCATACAAATAAAAAGAACACAATACACGACAGGATGTAACATGAACATCCCAATGGAATCAACATTTCCCACTGTGAGCGAAGGCAATAAAGTTCAGTCATCTTCCTCCTTGTTCACCCGTGGTCGGGGTCTTTGAGACCACCACAGTCGCCGCTGCCACGGCCTGTTTTTCAGGCCATCTCGCCGGGATGATCGGAGCTCCGGCATCGGAACAGAAGAACACACTCAGTGGCTTGGAATTTCCGAAATGGCCGCTTCTCCAGAGACCGGGGTTCCAAAGTCCACAGGCTGAGCCGGGCGGAGATTGAACACTGGCGACACCCGGCAAAAGATTCTAGGACTCCGCGATGTTAAAGTCAGCAAATGGTTGATTTCTAACATCCGAGGAATATTTTTGATTGGTGTTAGTGTAAAACAAGCAACATTGATCCAACCATAGCTCAGCTTCCTCAAATTTTATTTTCAAGCACATTCTATCTTTCAAAATGAATTCCCAATTAACTGTTAAAACGTTTGCTGACAAATATTAGATGAGAAGTAATCAACATATTGCAAAGAATCCATTCAGCACAGCCATTAAACATCTGACTATTTTTATGCCACAGCTGAAATGACGTTTAATTATTTTTAACTTTTATAACCATCTCTATGTTTTTGAACTATTAACAGTAAAACTCAGTTGGCAGATGTTAAAATGGATGTCATTAAGTAGTTTTGAAGCCATTTATCATCATGCAAGCTGTACATTTCAGAGGAGATGGTCTTGGTCCAAATAAAAAAGTTTTAAATATGAAAACTTTACTCTATTCTTAATAGGCTAAATAGAGTCATGTATCAAAAATTGTTGCCGATTTTAGTTTTGAAAATTGTTTTAGGTGCGTAAAGTATTATCAGTTATCTCAATATGCCAAAGCTACCTGAATAATTTGCAAGTTTTTAAAAAATATTTTTAAAAGCTGGTAGATAGACCTGAAACATCATGTTATTAAGATTTTCATTTTGGCATTCACCAAGTTAATCATTCTTCAGCATTAAGGATCAAGTCTTATTTATGACAGTCTTGATATCTGCTATTTCATCTTTCAAAATCTTATTGTATTTACCTTATCCTAAACTTACCTTGTTTATTATTTCATGGAATTAGAAATTAAATAGAACAATCACAAAACAGAGAGTAGGCTTAGGATCTTTTAATATTATTGCTCTTTTCCCTTTTCAAAATATTCTCTCTAAGTATTGGGTAAAATGAACCATTGAGCTGAGATGCGGAGGGAAATAATGCAGATGGTCTAAAATTCTGTTTATTGTGTACAGTGACACAAAAGTAGTTGGTGTGGTAGAATTGAAGATGGTTAACAAAAATTACAGCAGGATCTTGATCAGCTGGGCACGTAGACTGAGGAATAGCTAATGGAGTTTCATGCATATAAGTGTGAGCTGTTGCATTTTCCGAGGTCAAACCAGTGCAGGACCTTCACAGTGAAAGGTAGAGCCCTGGGGAGTGTTGTAAAGCAGAAGGATCTAGCAGTTGATGTTTCTCCAAACTGAATTCCAGTGCTCAACTGACAGTGGGGAGAATAGGCATAGGGTGCTGGATGATGTTGATCCATTATTAAGATAGGCAGAACAATGGGCAATTAAATGTATTGTTCACAATTGCCTGTCAGAAACCAGCACCACTGCGTTGCTAATGTTTTTAACGATTTAATAATAATTAATAATAATTCATAATGCACAGAAATGCACTTTGGAAGGACTGATAAGGGTAAGCTGCATAAAATGAATGGTAGGGTCCTTGGGGCTATTGAAGAGCAAATTCAAAGAACTCTGAAAGTGGCAGTGGACAAATATTGTCTGGCACAGAAGGCATGCATTAATGCTTGACTTCCTTGGCTAAGGCATAGAGTATAATACCAGGAAAGTCTTAGTACAGATTTATATGTCATAGCTTGAATATTATGTGCCAGTCTGATCACGATACCATAGAAAATAAGTCATTGTACTGGAGAGTGGGGAAGAAATTCACCTGGATGGTGCCAAGGATGTATCATTTTAGCAATGAGGAAAGACTGGATAGGTAGAGTTGAGGAAGCGGAGGTGGTATCTGATAGGTGTACACAATATTATGGCCAACAAAGATAGCATATATCATAGTAAATTTGTCCCTGTTGCATAGAAACATAGAAAATAGGTGCAGGAGGAGGCCATTTGACCCTTCGAGCCAGCACCGCCATTCAATATGATCATAGCTGTCATAAACTAGAGGACATAGGTATAGACATAGGTATAGGTATAGGTGAGAGGGAATCTAACAAAGTACTCTATCATGCAGAGACACACTGAGTGAAAGAAGGAAGGAGTTACCTCACAATATTTAAGAAGTAGCTAGACAAGCATTTCAATCACCAATGGCTCCATGATCCCATGACCATTTATAACTTCTTAGAGCTATAATTAGCCACATGGTCTCCTTGTATGCCCCTACAAATATTTTATTGTGTCCTCAACATTTATGTCCAAGTCATTAATTAATATAATTAAGAGCAAGGAACCAAGCATTGAACCCTATGTAACCCCACTAGCCATCATAAAACACACTGTCAGCTATTATCTTTTGTTTCCTGTCATTGAATATTTCCAATCTAATTTGCACTCTCCCAGGGGCATGGCTTTCCCTTTTTGAGCAGCTAGCCATGTGAAAACTTGTCAAAGAGCTGGTTAAAATCCAACTTGACAACATTAAATCATTGCCTCCATCAACTCTCCTTTTAATCTCCTCAAAACATTTGACTGTCTGTCAGGTTTTGACCTTTCATCAATAAATCCATGCTGGCTATCCCTGAATAGTCTTTCTAAATGAAGTTACATTCAATATTGTGTGTGACAAATGAGCTCATGACTAGCAAATTTGCATTTATCAGGTAGTATCTTGAATAGTTCAATTAACTACACCCAAAATTATACTTTTGCTAATTTGGGTAGAACATTATTGGTGCTTCATCGTGGCCAGGTACATTGTGGACTACATTTGGTGATTTGTGGATTGGTTTATAGATAAAGCAGAAATTTGATGCCATAAAACTCATCTGTTAATTAACATCTGCAATATAAAGTTGTTTCTACTTTGCGAGAACAACTCTCTTGGAATTATCTTGGCTTAAATTAATATTATTGCTTCTAGTGCTCTGCTGACTATGTCATAATTATCTCTACTGATATATTTTAGCTACATAATTGAATAGCATGCAATCTTATTTTTTTCATAATCATCTAAAGCCTGTTGCTGTCTCATATATAGTGCCAGGAATTACTATTTTAATGCGTCAACATATAATGGCTGTGTTTCTAATATATGGTGTTTGATTTAGTTTTGATTTGAATAACTTAGATAATAAAGCAGTCCCTGGTAACATAGAGCAAGGCTTGGCAATATTTGGGCAGGGTCTGATAAGTGGCAAATAATATTTATGTCACATCAATTCGAAACAATTACTCTGTCCAAAGAGAGAATCCAACTCCATACAAATAAATTATCTTTCAGTTTATCACCATCAAAAACCATGATTCAGATATATCCAAAACATAATTAAACCCAGCCACAAAAATATAGTTGAATAGGCACGTCTCTGGGCTGTACATTCTGTGGTAAGTGGATCATCAGCTGACTTTATCATATTTTTCCATAATAAAGAGAACATGAAGCAAGAGTATGATGGTTACTACACTGTAACCTAGCTGGGTGCAACTCCAACAACACAAGAAATCTGACATAAATCGGGACATATCAAAGTAATTGGAGAAGTTTCCCGACCCGGAACGCCATATGTCCATTTCCTTCCTTAGAAGCTGCCACGCCTGCTGAGTTCCTGCAGCAGTATGTTTTAAAAAAAAAAATCAATCTGTTCAATTGGCAAACCTTCACACCAGTTTAACAATTCACTCCCTCCACCACGTGAGAACATGACTGCTCGGCGCACCAGCTAAAAATGCCCTGCATGTCTCTCCTCCAAAATCTAAAAGCATGAAAACAGCATCAGAATACCATGGTCTGCAATTTCTTCTCTGATACATACATCACTCTTTGCTAGAAATACATCTACCTCGAAATTCATCCATGGTCAATCACAGTTGCATTTTGTTGCATTTTATTCCTCTCCCAAAATTTGGTTCTATTGCTTTCAATTGAATCACATTTTGGAAGTGCAATTGAGTTACACATCTGCTGTTGCAGAGTGTATTTGTTGCTAAGAATTGGGATGTATGTCTATACATTCCACCATGGAAACTATGTCTAGAGTCCGGATCTCTCGAATCAACTTTATGTGGGAGTACTTTCAGTATGATGCAGAAAGTCATTCAGCTTCTGAAGGGCAAGCAATTAAGGAAGGGTTAATGCTGTTATAGGTAAGAATCTGAAGAAAAAGTGGTCTGTACACTTTTAACAGCCACGAATAGAGCGCAGATTTGCGAATAATCTGACATTTACAATATAATTTCTAAAGAAAGACTTATGGGCCCGGTTCCACTTAGGCGACTTTTTAGGCAACTATAGGAGACATTGCAGCCGCCATATTTTCGTGGGTTGTTACCAGGAAGTCGCCTTCATGGTCGTGAGGAGTTCCTGCATTCTGCGAACTAGTCGCGGCCTCATTATGGTCACGGAGAATTATTCAACATGTTGAAAAATTAGCTGCTACTAGAATGAAGCCGCCATGGAGAGTAGCGAGAATTCTCGAGCCGTAGGTGGGTCGCCAGGAGGTCCTAATGGGTTGCCAGGAGGTTAAAGGTTCTCAGAGGTTCTCGTAGGCTGTAGCCAATGCTGACCAGTAAATTTCATTGGCTCATTGGGAAAAAAAACATAAGCAGTAGTTTTCAGAACCAAGGATAACCGACCAGTAATGTTAAATGTCCGCCGAACTTCACAACCGTGTATCTCTGGTTTCTTAAATGTTGTATGGCTTCTTAACAGTTGTCTCCACTCCTTCTCCCTCCTGTTTTCTCCACTCCTTCTCCCTCCTTCCACCCTTCTCCCTCTTTTAAAAGACTTACCATACACTGTGCAAGTTGTCTTAATTACAGCGCCAACCTTCCTGTTCATCGTGGTGTGTGTCTGTATCACCTTGGCTTTGCACCGTGCGAATTTCAGACAGCGCTCCCCCCGCTTGCCTTGGCACCCGCCTTTGTGATGTGTTTGTGTGTTCCACTCTGATAGTCGCCATTCCAGTTGCCGGTTTTTCAAAGCGACTGCCGGCAACTTGACAGTCACCGGCAGACGCCTGAAAAATCGCCTAAGTGGAACAGGCCCAGTAATATGAGCATTTCCAGTTATATCAACATCTTGGAAATTAATTAAAAATAAGTTTATTTCACTCATAACCAAATTAAATAGTGACATGAGAAAACCTAGGTATCTATTTTAATCACAGCAACAAAATTAGGTAATTACAGTACTTCGGCATTGGTAAATGTTTGTTCTTAACCATTGGAAAAGGAAATTGTTAATTGTAAAGTCTTTAAAGGTTAAAAAATAAGCATTATTTTAATGCATTTTCTGTGAATGTCAATCATAAGTGAATCTTATGCTTTACCAAGATGCTTGACCATGTTAATCAAGATTCAATATAGGACAATTAAAAAAAAATATATATATATATGTCGATGTTAAATTATGCCCAGTTCTGTGATCTTTCTATTAAAAACATGCAAAGCAATTTTACTTAAGATCCTTATATATAACAGAATTAACCCAACATTAACACAACAGTTAACCAAAGGTGAAATAGGGAGCATCACGTGGCTTATTGATATGAATATTAGCCAAATGTTTTATTGCAGGTTGCAGCATCTAACAATTGATTTGAAAACTAATTGACCTTAAAATTTCATTGGCTAGTCCCAAAGCTGTGCAATCAAAAATCAGCATAGCTCAAAACAGAACAACATTGCATAATTTTTACAACTTATTTCGACCCCTGTAGTTTTGTCAGTTTTGTTTGGCCTAACACTTATTTCTCTGTGTCAACTTACACAACTCAAAAAAATTGCATTGCCCATAAATTTCCTGTGTTACTCAACCTCAGTAGATGCAAAGGGATAGGATTGAGGGTTTTGGATCAAGTCATTGGTACCAGTCACAATGCAGGATTTAGATCTGAAATATTGACCATTTATTTGCCACCATCGATGTTGCCTGTTCAGCAGAGTTCCTTCTGCAGTTTGGATCCCGATTCCAGCCTGTGCAGTCTCTTGTATCTCCACGACGATAAACCTCACTGGCCTGTAAAAACAAGCCTTAACCTCTAAATTCTGCTTCCTCTGAAACCTTGCTGATCAAGGTTCCACATGGTAGGCAGCTCTGGATGGTTAGATTGCATGCGATCCAAGGGAAGATAGCTGAATGGATAGCAAATTGGCTCCATGGAAGGATGCAGAGGGTGATGGTGGAAGGTAGCTTCTCGGACTGGAGGCCTGTGACGAGTGCCTCATGGTTCGGTGCTGGGCCCGTTACTGTTTGTCATCTACAACAATGATTTGGATGAGAATATACATGGCAAGATTAGCAAGTTTGCTGATGATACAAAAGTGAGTGATTTTGCAGATTGTGAAAATTGTTGTTAAAGATTGTAGCAGGATCTGGATAGATTGGCCAGGAGGGCTGAGGAATGGTTGATGGAATTTAATACAGAGAAGTGTGAGGTGTGACAGTCTAACAAGGGCAAGTTTTGGGAAGTCTAACAAGGGCAAGACCTACATGGTAAATGGTAGGCCTCTGTGGAGTTTTGTAGGGCAGAGGAATCTAGGAGTGCAGGTGCATGGTTCCTTGTAAGTCGAGTCACAGGTAAAAAAGCTTTTGGCACACTTGCCTCCATCAGTTAGAGTATTGAGTATAGAAGTTAGGAGGTCATATTGCAATTGTATAAGACTTTGGTGAGACTGCATTTAGAATATTGTGTCCAGTTCTGGGCACCATGTTACAGGAAATATATTGTCAAGCTTGAAAGGGTTCAGAAAAGATTCACGAGGATGTTGCCAGAACTAGTGGGCATGAGCTATAGGGAGAGGGTACACAAAATGCTGGAGAAACTCAGCAGGTGCAGCAGCATCTATGGAGCGAAGGAGATAGGCAACGTTTCGGGCCGACACCCTTCTTCAGAGTCTGAAGAAGGGTTTCGGCCTGAAATGTTGCCTATCTACTTTGCAGAGTTCACACTGCCATCCAGCTTTGTGTCATCTGCAAATTTTCTAATGTTACTTTGACTCCCTTCATCCAAATCATTGATGTATATTGTAAATAGCTGCGGTCCCAGCACCGAGCCTTGCGGTACCCCACTAGTCACTGCCTGCCATTTTGAAAGGGACCCATTAATCCCTACTCTTTGTATCCTGTCTGCCAACCAATTTTCTATCCATGTCAGCACTCTACCCCCAATACCATGTGCCCTAATTTTGCCCACTAATTTCCTATGTCGGACCTTATCAAATACTTTCTGAAAGGCCAGGTACACTACATCCACTGGCTGTCCCTTTTCCATTTTCCTAGTTACGTCCTCAAAAAATTCCAGAAACATAGAAACATCGAAAATAGGTGCAGGAGGAGGCCATTCGGCCCTTCGAGCCAGCACCGCCATTCATTGTGATCATGGCTGATCGTCTGCTATCAATAACCCGTGCCTGCCTTCTCCCCATATCCCTTGACTCCACTAGCCTCAAGAGCCCTATCCAACTTCTCTCTTAAATCCATCCAGTGATTTGGCCTCCACTGACCTCTGTGGCAGGGAATTCCATAAATTCACAATCTAGGTTAAAAAGTTTTTACTCACCTCAGTCTTAAATGACTTCCCCTTTATTCTAAGAAGATTAGTCAAGCATGATTTCCTCTTCGTAAATCTATGTGGACTCGGACCGATCCTTTTACCGATCCTTTTACTGCTATCCAAATGTGCGGCTATTTCATCTTTTATAATTGACTCTAGCATCTTCCCCACCACCGATGTCAGGCTAATCTTTCTATAATTCCCTGTTTTCTCTCTCCCGTGTTTCTTAAAAAGTGGGATAACATTAGCTAACCTCCAATCCACAGGAACTAATCATGAGTCTGTGGAACATTGGAAAATTTTTTGTTTTGGAGGTTTAGTCTTTTTATTGGGGGGGGGGGGGGAAGGGGGGAAATGCTTTTCCTAGTCCCTTCCTGGTCGGAGAGGTTGCTTTCCTCCGAGCAGCATCTTCGACCAGTCTTCATGGTGTACCATCGGTTTTGGAGCTGCTCTTCCTGAGGGGACCGGCCAGAACCACAGTTTCGGCGGAGGCACAGCTCTATCGCGGAGCGGGCAATGGCTTGCCCGGGTCGCCGAGCTGGATGCTGGATCGGCCGATTGGAACATCGCAAAGTTACGGGTCTGTGGAGCGGCCAGTCGCGGGCAGCGGTGCTGACTTTAACATCGCGGAGCCTGGAATCTATCACCGAGACCGCCAGAGGTGGATCTCCATCTAGCACAGCCTGGAACTCCGTCCAGCCGTGGTCTCCGGTAAGGAAGCGGCCGTTCCAGGTAGCTCAAGCCACTGAGAGGGTTCTCCCGACGCCGGAGCACCATCACCCAGCAAGAAGGGCCTGAAACATCGGGCCATGTAGCGGCGACTGCGGAGGCCTCAATAGGTTCTACTATGAGTGGACAAGGGGATGGGGACTGGACTTTGTTCCTTCCCTCAGAGGGAACCATTGTGGGGGGGTGTTTTTATGTTTAATGTTACATTTTCTTTATAATGTTATGTTGTATTCTTATTAATGTGCTGCAATGGCAACTCAAATTTCACTACATCAATTGGTGTATGTGACAATAAATGAACCCCTTACACCCATTGGAATCTTTCTTCCTCCTAGGAATGACCAGATCCTGCACCTTCTGTATTATTCCTAGAAATACCTGCCATTGTTGTTCCATTGTCTTCCCTGCTAGGGTATGTTTCCAGTCAACTTTGGCAAGCTTCTCCCTTATGGCCCCATAGTCCCCTTTATTCAACTGTAACACTGACACCTCTGATCGACTCTTCTCCCTCCCCAATTGTAGATTAAACCTGACCATATTATAGTCACTACCTCCTAATTGCTCATTAACCTCAAGTTCCTTTATCAAATCTGGTTCATTACATAACACTAAATCCAGAATTGCCTTCTCCCTGGTCAGCTCCAATACAAGCTGCTCTAAGAATCCATCAAAAAGGCACTCTACAAAGTCCCTATCTAGGGGTCCAGTACCAACCTGATTTTCCCAGTCTACCTGCATGTTGAAATCTCCCATAACAACCACAGCATTACTTTTGCTACATGCCAATTTTAACTCCTGATTCAACTTGCAACCTATATCCAGACTATTGTTTGGGGGCCTGTAGACAAGTCCCATTAGGGTATTTTTACCCTTACAATTCCTTAGTTCTATCCATACTGACTCCACATCTCCTGTTTCAATGCCACCCCTTGCAAGGGACTGAATTTCATTCCTCACCAACACAGCTACCCCACCCCCTCTGCTCACCTGTCTGTCTTTTCCATAGGAGGTATACCCTTGGATATTCAGTTCCCAGCCCTGGCCCTCTTACAGCCATGTCTGTCATTCCCACAACATCATACTTGCCACTTTCTAACTGAGCCTCAAGTTCGTCCACTTTATTTATTTTACTTCACGCATTCATATACAACACTTTGACCTCCGTATTCACGTCCCCCCCTCACACTGCTCACAATTGGCCCTGACCGTAGTCTTTTATCCCTTCTCAAACTTTCCTTTCCATTAATTTGAGAATCTTTTGTAATTTTTCCTGTACTCACTTCCCCTTCAACTCCATCTTTATAGTCCCAATTTGTCAATCCCCCCCCCCCCCCACTATTTAGTTTAAACCCACATGTGTAGCCCTAACAAACCTGCCTGCCAGAATGTTGGTCCCCCTCCAGTTAACGTGTATCCCATCCCTTTTGTACAGGTCACCCCTACCCCAGAAGAGATCCCAGTGGTCTATAATATCTAAATATTTTTCCTGCACCAGCCCTCAGCCACACATTCAGATCCCCTA
Organism: Okamejei kenojei; assembly: GCA_035221665.1. Lineage (NCBI taxonomy): Eukaryota > Metazoa > Chordata > Chondrichthyes > Rajiformes > Rajidae > Okamejei > Okamejei kenojei. Next base: position 94,893,133 of record CM069136.1, on the reverse strand, counting down.
TCTCCCTGTGCCTATCCTCACTAGCACGAGGTACTGGAAGCAATCCAGAGATAACCACCCTAGAAGTCCTGCTTTTCAGTCTTCTTCCTAACTCTCGTTGGAGAACCTCCTTCCTCTTTTTCCCAATGCCATTTGTGCCTATGTGCACAACTACTGACGGCAGTTCACCTTCTCTCTCTCAAAGCATCACACTGCCTCATCTATCCTGTCATGTGTTCACCGCATCCCGGCCTCTCCAGCTTTTTGCCTAGCCTCCTCTCCACAGCCTCCTAACCAAAGACTCTCGAGCCAAAGACTCAAAGACACTTCCCTCACAAAGCCACTCCCTCACTGCTGCTCCCATAGAGCAGCCTTGCATATATTGACTGATAAATTGCCTAATTTACCAATTTACAAACCAAATTCTTCAGTTTTAAACTGTTTTTCCCCTGTGACTTACTCATCTTTCCCACGGGTTTCAGCCAATAAGCTCTTCTCCCTGCTTCTCTTTGATTGCTGCTTGTCCAAGATCCACGTAAGCTCTGGGCTAACACTGGCTTTTTGGCGCTCTTTTTAAACTGTTTTTCCACTCTGACTCACCTCTCCCACGGGTTTCAGCCAATAAGCTCTTCTCCCTGCTTCTCTTTGATTGCTGCTTGTCCAAGATCCACGTAAGCAATAGTTTAGTTCAAAAGTATTTGCCTTGGCTGGTTGTAGGCTTATCAATGTTGGTTGCATAAATGGTGCACAACCCAGGTTCATTCCCATCTGGATTAATCTCCAAGTAGTGATCTCCTTTCTGGTGTTGTTGCTTGTTTCCCGCAGATTGTTGGTTTCTTGCTTTAAGCTTGGCCCGACATGCTGAGGTGATAAGGCCTTTCTTCTGGCAGTTATAGCACTTGGCCATTTTGAACTGACAAACTTGGGATGAGTGATTACCGTTGCAACGATAAAAACTGGCTGAACTCGGCTCCCCGACATACTTTGGTTTTGGTTTAGTGCCTCTTGGTTTGGCCATAGGCACTGCCTTGTGACTGTAAACGGCCACTGCAGTCTCTGGTGGACGAAACTCACAAACATTCTTTGATGCCATCTCCATTGCGGTAGCAATCTTGCATGCTTTCTCGAATGTACGATCTGGAGTGTTCATGAGTTTGGACTGAATTTGTTTATGCACTAGACTACAAACAAATCTGTTGCCTAGAGCTCATCCGAGAAAGGTTCCAAAGTTACAGTGGAAAGTTAAATTTTTCAAGGCAACAATGTAATCATTGATTGTCTCATTCTGCTTCTGGTTTCTAGTGCCAAATTTATAGCTTTCTGCAATTTCCAGAGGCTTCGGGTTGAAATGCTCCTCCAACTCCTTCATAATGTCATTGAATGGCACGTCTTTTGCCTTTATGGGCGCAAGGAGATTCACGAGTGCGCCGAACACTTCAGAACCAATCTCCGTGAGCAGAATCGCTTTCATGCATTCACAAATGGCCTTACTTGTTTCAGTCGCTGCCTCTCCTTCGCCAATAATCTCCATTATGTTGTTAACGGCTCTCTACTCTTATCAAAAGTGCCAAGGTTTCTGATGTAGCCAGTAGACGCTGCCATCGTGTTGTTCTCTTTTCTTTTTAAAAGACCTTTCAAAAACTCAGATTTCCTGTCTATTCTGGTGTAACAATTCACCCAAAACTCAGCTGTGCAAAAGCTATTCAGCTTGAGGAACTTGACAAAAATAAAAAATCTTATACAGTCCCTAGGACAGCATCTTGCCATGTAGACATGACATAGAGATAGCCTGACAAACTCTCGATGATTTGTCAAGCTGCTGTTTTAAACTACAGTCCCCTGCATAGAAGAATCAGTGGCCTATCGTGTCCAGCTTGCAAACTGCGACAGCGCTCCATATTTACTGTTTAAATTGTTAAACAATACAGCATGTTTCAAAACAGTCCTGCACTGCATTTAAAGGATGAGTTCACAAACCCTATCGCATCCTCGTTGCCAATTTTGTTGTATTCCGGACGGCAGAATGAATAACAACTTACACGCTGGTTGCCTGGATCACGAGAGCTTTATTACCCAACATTCCCAGCTTATAGTGAACACCAACTCATTAACATATACATGAATATGTATGAATACATTACAGCTATCAAGTTCGCAATTCCTGACCGAAGGACTGCCAACAGCAAGAACTTGCAGATCAATGGAATAATATGCTGTACATGGAGAAACCTAACAATATTGTTGCATGAACTTTGCAATTGAAGATTCCAATGTTTATGGGATTCTTAAAAAAGAATTTAAGGGTGAAATGCAACTCTGCTTCAATTCTCTTAAAATGTAGTAAATAATTTGTAGGCCAACCATTCTGACAATAAATCATTGTGAACCTCATCCATTGTTAATCACAGTTCCTCGAATTGGTTTTGAGGATACTTAAAATGCCTTATGGCACCAGTCAAGGACCAGGCTGTAATTTAGGTTCATCAAATGTAAATACTGCATTTGATGCCAACATTTATACCAAGAAAGCTTTTGAAATGATAAGCAATGAAGAACCGAGTCTTTCAAAAGACAAAATAAATAATATTACAAAATATATTACAATGTATTTTGATGTGGGATCATTGATGACTAGTTAGATATTCGCTTTATCAGTTCCTATCCCATATATATTGCAAACCTCATGCTTTTTATATTGCCAGGTCACTGATAATGCTACTGCAAGAGGCTGTAATGAACCACCAGAGACACATAATGAATGATTGGTTACAAACTGGATAGCCTGAATTATATTCTAGCTCTGGTGGAATTTCATCGTCAATGACCAATCCCATTCTCTATTAATATAGCCATAGCTTCAAGCTGAAAATCAACCTCTATAAAAACCTAAATTAAATTACATGACTGACCAGATCAATATCATTCTAAGGATTGTGCTTCTACTAATGCAAATTTCCTTTGCAGTGCAATACAAATTTATTCAGTGTCATGCATCTTTTATGATTAAATTATAAAAATCTACTTAGCAGGCTGAAAGATATTTTATGCCAATGAAAAGCAACAACCATTATTACAAGAAAGAAAATCACTGCCTGGTTCTTAGAAAGCAATTTATTTCAGGCATGTGACTCATGAATTAGATGTTGTGAGGAAAATGGCGCAATGCAGTTGGACAAGATGAATAAAATGTTTCCCACAGGAGCAAAATATCTTGACTTTAGTACCCGAAATGTGGTACCCTCAGAGAATGTTCAATTAAGTGTGTGCTGTCCATAGGAATGCACTAAACGTCCTTGAGATGAGTCCATATAAAGAAGAGTGCAATTTGTACTAATTTTGCAATGACATCAGTTTTCCAATTACATGTCTGAATATTATTGAGATACATTAAGTAGAATAAAGTGATATTAGCAAAATGCTGAAGTTACCAGTTTCACATAAAAAAGGAAATTACACTTTATAAGCTCACGAGAAAAAATATTGATTTGCAGGTCCTCATTTTCTTTTTTCAAATATGTTGGACCATCTGTGTGTTTCCCTTTTGTCATGGAATATCTTTGAGGTTATTATATTTCAGAGCACATAACCCATTGTGGTAATGATTGCTGGTGTAGGGTATGATGAAATCAGAAGTGCTTTCATGAAATGTTGAAGAACATTAGGAATTTTTTCTCTGAAATGGTCCTTGATCTACAGTAAAGAATGTTAAGGCAATTATAAAACCATAGGACCAGAAGTTGTTCACTATTTCATGCCTGCTCCATCATTCGCTAAGATCAAGGCTAATCTGACTTCCTCAAATCCAATTTCCTACCTCTCCTTAGAACCCTCGATTCCCTTACAGATTAGAAATTTATTTCAGCTTTAAATAATTTAACGGATTCTATCCAAACAGCACAAAGAGGCAAGGAGTACCAAGGTTACAACTACTGAGAGAAGACATTCTTCCCATGGTTGATCTTAAATGGGTATCATAGAAACATAGAAAAATAGGTGCAGGAGTAGGTAATTTGGCCCCTCAAGCCAGCACCACCATTCAATATAATCATGCTTGATCATCTAAAATTTGTACCCTGTTCCTGCTATTACCCCATATCCCTTGATTCATTTAGCCATAAGAGCTAAATGTACCTCTCTCTTCAAAATATCTAGATTTGGCCTCCACTGCCCTCTGTGGCAGAGAAATCCACAGATTCACAACTCTCTGGGTGAAAAAGATTGTTCTCATCTCAGTCCTAAGTACCCTCCCCTTATTCTTAAAGTGTAAGCCCTGGTTCTGGACTCCCCCAACATCGGGGATATTTTTCCTGCACCTAGCCTGTCCAATCCTTTAAGAATCTTATCTATCTATCTATATACTTTTAAAACTGTGTGCGTGTGCGTGTGCGTGTGCGTGTGCGTGTGCGTGTGCGTGTGTGTGTGTGTGTTATTTTGCATGTGAAACGTATCTCTTCGAAAACCAGATGCAAAAACGCGGAAATATTTTCCATTTCAGTAGGGATTTAACTTATGAGTTCAGAAATCCACATTTTGGTCAATAATGTCCCCAGATTTTGAATAAAATTGATCACAAAACTCAATTTAAAAAATCGAAATGCCCACATGCCGACCAATCCAGGCCCACCTGCGTCCTGGCCACGCCCCCCCACCGCTGTGGATTACAGGCGCAGAGGTATAGAGAAAGTTCTGCAGAACAAAGATTCTACAACGGCGTTCCGATGTAGTTTCTTTGTTCAATAGATCTCGGGGCAGCGACTCCTCATGCGCTGAATTTCTACGTATGGGTTCCGCTGAACTTCCTCCTCACAGCCAGCGCAGCACACAAAGCCCCGCCTGCCTGTGTGCCCCTCCCATCCCCTCCACGTTCATTCCAACTGTGGGTTTCCAGAGAGTCGGAAGCCGGTGCTTCTTTGCTGTGAGCGCTCGCTCTTGGGCAAACGCCTGCCCACATTCCCACCAATCGAAGCCCACCTGCCTCCAGGCGCCGCCCCCCGCCACTGTGGACTACAGCCCTGCGCCCAGATCAAGCATGCTTGCACCACTCCTCCTGCAGCTGGACTCCCACGCCCGCCCACTTCAAACCCCCCCTCCCCCCCCCCCCCCCCCCCGTTCTCAAAATGTTCTGCAGATCGGGAGGTCACCGGAGGTCACAGCCGGTCCCCGGTGGCCACCGGCTTGAACATGGCGGCGGCAATTATTGCCGCGCGGGGCATTACTCCCTCTGGGAAACCTGAAATTCCTCTGTTGATCGCAGGGACACGGGGAATTGTCACGCGAGAGCTGCCGCGGCTCTCCACGCCGCCCGAGGTCGGCCCAGCAGGGCTCTCGCTTAACCTTTTTTCCCTGTTGCCAGCCGGACAACCTTGACAGCTTTTTAGTTTGCCAAATAACAGTTTAGGTGGTCATTTAAGACGGTTTGCATGACGCGTGCGATAATGTGCTCGGACGAAGTGCGTAGTTACCAGTCAGAATTATGCTCAATGAAGCATTCACATATTACGATCAAGAAGGAACTGCAGATGCTGGAAAATCGAAGGTAGACAAAAGTGCTGGAGAAATTCAGTGTGTGCAGCAGCATCTATGGAGCCTGAGGATGCATGAGGGTACAGGGTACCATTATCAGGGCGATAGCGGCCGCTGCCTGCAAATAACCCCTCTCGCACGCCGAGGGGGAGAGGGGGAGTGGGGGAGGGGGAGTGGGGGAGGGAGAGGGAGGTCTCCTTCCGCCGGGCGGCGTGTGGGAGGAGGATGCGGTAGAGCCGTTATCACGGCTGATGCTGCCGCCGCTGTTCAGGGCCCGTCATTCGCTCCGACCCTTCGTCACCACGCACCTGGCATCTTTGCCCTGCAATCAAAGATACTAGAGGAATACAACCGCCGCCGTCGACACGAAACGCTCCTATTTGCCAGAGATGTTGCCTGACCCACGGAGTTACTCCAGTTTTTTGTGTCTTTCGGTATAAACCAGTATTTGCTTGCCAAGCCGGGCAAAATGGGCCAGCGTTTAGGTTGCACGGCGGCACTTTGGGTGGTAATTGGCACCCGGGCAATCGCTAATTTTGAGCCCTGCCCTGTCCGAGCCACCTGCTCACCGAGTTCAGATCCGTCCTCCCCCTCTCTCTCCCCATCCTCACCCCATCCTCCTTCCAGCCTCCTTCCCTCTCCCTCCCTCCCTCCCTCCCGTTGCAAACCCAACGTGCTGCCAGTCGCGCCTCTCGCAAATCCTTTGATAAAAACCTTGAGACCCTCCTCCCCCTCTCTTTCCCTTCCTCTCTCTCTCTCTCTCTCTCTCCCCCCCTCTCTCTCTCTCTCTCTCTCCCTCTCTCTCCCCACCGATCCCCAACCTCTCGTTCTCTCCCTATCTCTCCCCCTCCCTCCCCCTCCCTCTCTCTCCCCCTCCCTGTTCCCCCCTCCCTGTTCCCCCCTCCCTGTTCCCTCCTCCCTGCCCCCTCTCTGCCACACCCTCTCTGCCCTCCCTCCCACTCCTTGTTCCACCTCCTCCCTGTTACCCCTTCCCTGTCGCCCCCTCCCTCTCCCCCCTCCCTCTCTCTCCCCCTCCCTCCGTCTCCCTCTCACTCGCCCCCCTTCTCTCTCTGCCCTCACTCTCTAACATCCCCTCCCTCTCTAGTTGGGGGCTTTGCATCAGTAGATAGGGTGATTATGGGGTAAAAGGAGCAAATTAATAATATTAATATATTAACAAGGGGGTAGCTAGCGTGTGTGCAGTGGGATAGTTAGTGTGTGTGGGATGGTGGTTAATGTGTGTGACGCCGCAAGCCGCACCCCCCCCCCCCGTCAACCTCACGTTGGGGGAACAGATCCAACGGGTTGCACTTGGTCTCGTACATAACTAAATCTCTGATCTTATTATCTTCCCGTTTACACGGTCTTTCTACTTGCACAAAAAACGGTACGCGATAGCGCTATGATTTTCGCCAGGGCACTCACTGTCCTCCTGTGCTGCGAATGTACCAAGTTTCGTTCCGGTTGGTTGAATGTTGTAAAATTTAGCAAGGTTTAAAAATCTTTAAAACTGCACGTGCGCAGATCGATCTCCTCTCCTGCTAGTCAACGCCACATGGTTTAGTCTCTTATCCGGTCAATCCCAGGAACGGTCCGCCCCTTCCTGCACCATCGCGTCTTTAATGGAGCCGAGGGACGCTCTGGATGGTCGGCACAGGTCTCCAATCAGACATAATTTTTGGAGAGACTGGAAGTGCCTCCAGCCCAGCCTGGAGCCGGAGATGTCGCCGATGTCGCAAACGGAAAGCGGAGACTCTGATCCCAGTGTAGGAGAACAACCAGTGACCAGCGACCAGAGCCCGCTATGAATCCCCATCGCACCGCCGGCTCCTTCCCCTCCTGCTCCCCCTCCCCAATGATACCCCCATCTCCCCCATGGCTCTTCATTCGTCTTTTCTCCGAGTTCTCTCCTCTCCCACCCACACACCCCTCTTCCCATAACCCTCCCCCCCGCACACCCCTCCCACCACACCACCCTCTCCCCCCTCCTACACCTCCCTGTCCATGCACACCCCCCATGCCCTCCTCCCCTCCCACCCCACACCCCCTTCGCCAGACACCCCACTTCCCTCCCACACATGAAGAGGAGGGGATGGGAGTGCTTGGGGATGAGGGAAAATGAGCCGCATCTGTACAGTTAGGGGCTTTGGGTGTGTGGTGGAATATTTTGTTGGGGGAATGGGTTGCATTGGGGAATGGGTGAGTGGTGGAATATTGCGTTGGGAAATGAGTTGCACTGGGGGACGAAGCCTCCCATGTGACTGGGACCCGACGGGTCCCACTTAATCAAGTGTTTCTATAAAATCCATTCTTATCCTTCTAAATTCCAATGAATACAAGTCCAATCGACCCATTCTTTCATTGTATGTCAGTCTCGTCATCACGGGAATTAACCTAATTGCCACACATTACAGCAGGTACGGTCTCACCAGGGCCCTGTGCAACTGCAGTAGGACATCCTTGCTACTAAACTAAAATCCTCTCGAAATGTAGGCCAACATGCCAACGGCTTTCTTCACTGCCTGCTGTACCTGTATGCTTACTTTAATTGACTGATGTACAAGTACAGCCAGGTCTCATTGCACTTCCCCGTTTCCTAACCTCACACCATTCAGAATCCAACGGGATCCCACTACTGGCCACATCTTCCCATCTCCACCCTTTTCTGCTTTCTCTAGAGACCGTTCCCTCCGCAACTCCCTGGTGAACTCGTCCCTTCCCACCCTAACCACCCCAAGCACTTTCCTCTGCAACTGCAGGAGATGCAACACCTGTCCCTTTACCTCCCCCCTCGACTGCATTCAAGGACCCCAACAATCTTTTCAGGTGAGGCAGAAGTTCACTTGCATCACCACCAACCTCATCTACTCTATCCGCTGTTCCAGGTATCAACTTCTGTACATCAGTGAGACCAAGCGCAGGCTCGGCGATCATTTCACTGAATTCCTCTGCTCAGTCCGCCTTAACCTACCTAATCGCCAGTTACCCAGCACTTTAACTCCCCCTCCCATTCCCAATCTGACCTTTGTGTCCTGGGCCTCCTCAATTGTCAGACTGGCCCAACGCAAATTGGAGGAACAGCACCTCATATTTTGCTTGGATAGCTTACACCCCAGTGATATGAACATTGACCTCTCTAACTTCAAATAGCCCTCGCTTTCCCTCTCTCTCCATCCCCTCCCCCTTCCAAGTTCTCCCACTGATCTTAATGTCTCCGACTACATTCTATCTCTGTCCCGGCCACTCCCGACATCAGTCTGAAGAAGGGTCTCGACCCAAAATGTCACCCATTCCTTCTCTCCCCAACGCAAAATTTAACTTGTAAGTAGTTTTCTAGTTCCCGAACAAAAGCATGTAATGACCCGTTGGACCTGCTCATTTCAAATAGTGTTCTCTGATTCATCAATTGTGAAGTAGCAGTCATAGCATAACATTAACTTGTCTTAGTTTGTAAATAAGGAATTTAGGTTGGAAATAATTATAAACATATTGATTAAAGGGAGCTACAATAGATTGAGGATAGAAATGGTTAAAGTGGAGCCGACAGCAGACTTAGCGAGTAAGTCAGTAGGAAAGAAGTGGCAGGCGTTTAAGTATTCTGTTCAATTTTGGGCATTTTGCATATGAAATTATGACATTATGCTGGAAAAAATGCAGAGAAGATTTACAAGGATGTTGCCAGGACTTGAGGGCCTGAGCTATGGGGAGAGGTTGGGCAGGATTATACTTCATTCCTTGGAGCACAGGATGCTGAGGAGTGCTCTTAGTAAAATCATGAGGGGAATAGGCAGAATGAATGCACAAAGTATTTATCCCAGGTATGGGAATCATGAACTGGAGAGCATGGGTTTAAGATGAGAATGGAAATATTTAATATGAAATCTGAGGAGTACCCTTTTGACAAAGAGGGTGGTGGGTATGCAGAATAAGCTACTAAAGGAAGTAATTGTGGTTTGTACAGTCATAATATTTAAAACACGTTTGAACTGGCATATGCCTCGGAGCAATGTGGAGGGATATGGCCCAAATGTGCCCTATGGAACAAACTTAGATGGGGAATCTCGGTCAACATAGATGAGTTGAGCCATAGAACGTGTTTCCGTGCTGCAGAACTCTAACATCTAATAGGCAGAACCTCTAACAGCAGAGTCTAGCATTAAAGTTCTAGAGTAGGATATGAAGGTGTGAGCGCAACTGGTGGATGATATTCTTATATATGCTTCACCAAAAATAGATTTCTCCACTCAATTACCACTTTACTATCTGTGGAATTTTTAATGTGTGATCGATCATCCAAAGTAATAGGACAAGGCAACAAGAATCAATTTACTTTCAATGACTTTGTCATCAATTTTGTCCTGATAAATTTTGCATTTCATTTCACCATCCCTCTCATTTCTGCAGTTGAATCCTTCAGAATGACATTTTATACAAAAATTAGAATGGGTTTTCATGTGCCTTAATCTGTTTAAGTGGCTCAACAGTCTCTTTAATTCATGTAAATTATCCCAGGAATAAACCTCCTTAAAATTCACTGTGGCTGTGTAATTAATAAACTCAAGAAGAGCAAAACCAAATTCTGAGTTTGAAGTTCAGTTGCTTTACCAAGAGTGAAAAGGTTTCAAATTGACCTACCTGCTTAAATTTAGGATTAATATAATCAACTGTATCATTGCCTCTTTGAGGTCCTGTTCCAAGGGTCAAGACAGTTTAAGATCTGGGCAGATTTTGATTGAATGAAAATAAATGAATACAAACCATTTTTTTTGTGTCGGAAAGAACTTTGATTTAAATCAGCAGATGCTGGTTTAAATCAAAGGTAGACACAAATTGCTGGAGTAACTCAACGGGACAGGCAGCATCTCTAGAGAGAAGGAATGGGTGACGTTTCGTGTCGAGACCCTTCTTCAGACTGATGTCAGGGGAGTAGGTGGGAGAGAGACAGAATGTAGTTGGAGACAGTAAGACTGGTGGGAGAACTGGGAAGGGGAGCGGATGGAGAGAGAGGGAAAGCAAGGGCTATTTGAAGTTAGGTCAATGTTCATACCAATGGGGTGTAAGCAAAATATGAGGTGCCGTTCCTCCAATTTGCGCTGGGCCTATGACAATAGAGGAGGCCCAGGACAGAAAGGTCAGATTGGGAAAGGGAGGGGAAGTTGAAGAGCTGAGCAACCAGAAGATTGGGTAGGTCAGGCAGACTGAGCGGAGGTGTTCAGCAAAACGATCGTCAAGCCTGCGCATGGTCTCGCCGATGTACAGAAGTTCTCACCTGGAACAGCGGATACAGTAGATAAGGTTGGAGGAGGTGCAAGTGAACCTCTGCCTCACCAGAAAAGATTATCAGGGTCCTTGGATGGAGTCGAGGGGGGAGGTAAAGGGACAGGTGCTGCATATCCTGCAGTTTGCAGGGGAAAGTACCTGGGAAAGGGGTGGTTTGGGTGGGAAGGGATGAGTTGACCAGGGAGTTGTGGAGGGAATGGTCTTTGTGGTAAGCAGAAAGGGGTGGGGATGGGAAGACGTGGCCAGTAGTAGGATCCCGTTGGAGGTGGCGAAAGTGTTGGAGGATTATATGTTTTTAAATTTTATTTTGTCTCATTATTTTATCTACATTGGAAGTTATTTTTTGCAAATAACTAAGCAGTTCACAAGGATCTAAGTCCAACCTTATATGTGCAAACATTGCCACAGTAAACACCAGATCATAAGGTCACAAGCAAGTTTGATGGATAATAAATCAATGATCTAAAGGATTTATGTTCTTTTGCAATCACGATTGGAAAAAGTATTAAACCACTCAAAAGTATTACAAAACCAGAGGACAGAAGGGACAAGGAAGGTGTGGATGAAGAAAGTAATCAATGCTGCCTGTAAGAAGATTAAAACAAAATAAGAGGTGCTTTGTAAGAAGTTTCTGCCATGTAGAAACGTAGGCTGAACTAATGACCAAGCAAGTAGTACAGAAGCAAGTTGTGTCTGATTCATGATGCGGACATTTTCAAATTATGTCAAGGCAGTCATATCCCCGAAGTTTTAAAAATCTACCCCAAGTAAAAGGAGGGGGTAAAAACCAACAACAGCAGAATATATTTAGCTAACGCCCAGTGTCATCTCACAGATGAATTAACAAACCCGAGCCATCCAGCTTGTTGTGTTGGGAAATATTGCACAGCAGCTTCCTATGCCGCCTGTCCCACTTTGGAAACCTGAACGAAAACCTCTGGATACCTTGCGCCCCACCCAAGGTTTCCGTGAGGTTCCCGAAGGTTTTGGTCACTCTTCCTAATAGTCGAAGGTACACAAAAGGCTGGAGAAACTCAGCGGGTGCAGCAGCATCTAAGGAGCGTAGGAGATAGGCGACGTTTCGGGTCGAGACCCTTCTTCAGAAGAAGGTCTGGAAGGGTCTCGACCCGAAACGTTGCCTATCTCCTTCGCTCCTTAGATGCTGCTGCACCCGCTGAGTTTCTCCAGCCTTTTTTGTACCCTCGATTCTCCAGCATCTGCAGTTCCTTCTTTAACACAACCTCTAATAGTCGATAGTGGTTTTCACGTAGTCGAGGCTTCTTCTATGTTCCTGCGATTATTTCAACAAAACCAAAACCTGCCTTGACTAAAAATACATTGCTGTTTGGTCGAAGCCAGTGGAGTGGGGTTGCTATTTATTTACAGGCAGTCGAAGGCAATCTCCTTCGCTGACCGGCCAATTTGATTGGCTCATTGGAGTTTTCAGCAAAAATCCTGTGGGATCTTTGGTTTTCAGGACCTAGAAGATCTGCCGGAAGGTAAAATGCCCGCTAACTTTATTAAACTTAACACTCTCTCCACTCCTTCTCTCCCCCCCTTCTCTTCCCTTCTCCCCACTTCTCTCCCCTTCTCTCTCTCCCCTTCTCTCTCTCCCCTTCTCTGTCCTTCTTTCCCATTCTCCCCCTCCCTCCCGCGCTCTCTAAAGGTCTTACCGTGCTCCGTGGCAGCCGTTTACCTTCCTCTTCATCGCGCAGACAGCGCTCTTCCACTGTCTCTGGCCCCCACCTTCGCGATGTGTTTGTGTGTGTGTGCAGTCGGTAGCGAAGATCCTGTTGGATCTTTGGTCAGTTGATGCAGCTCACGCTTCGGTCGAGGTTTCCAGGCAATTGACCAAAACCCCTGGCGACTCATGGAAACCTTGGGTGGGGTGCAAGGTCTCCAGAGGTTTCCGTTCAGGTTTCCTAAGTGGGACAGGGGCTTTACTGTATGCAATGTTGTCCTCAGATTCTTAGACTGTGATTAGATATTGGATATCATAATGATATGCTATTCCAGAGGGAAGCGAAAACAGAGGAATTACAAACAGTAAAACTCCTGCTCCTGCTATATGCCCCAGTACCTCTGCTCGAGAATTTTCACTGGCCAATACAGTGGGTGATGGTATTTCTATTGTTCTATCCATTTATGCCAGACACCAAGACTATTGTTATGGAGTAACTTTTTTGGCGACTGCCGGCACCCGTCATAGGTCGTTGCAGGTCATCGAAAATGTTCAACATGTTTTAAATTCAGCAGCAACTAGAAAGACGCTGCGACTCTTTGGGCGACTAAGGAGACTACTTACTACCATACAAGCGATACCCTGATGACATGTCGCTGGGTGAAGCTGTATGGTTGTGAGCAGTGGCCCAAAGAGTCATACCTTGTTCCGGTAGCCACTGGATATTTAACATGTTATCCAGTATCGACCTGTAACGACCTATGATGGGTGCCGGCAGTCGCCAAAAAAGTCACGTAAGTGGAACAGGCCCATTAGGATGAGTGAGGGTGCATCTCCAAGCTCCTCAATAGTATTGTGGTGATCACCTGTCTGCTCAACTCCTTCAAGCACAGCCTCCCACTGTCCTCAATACCCTGTCTCAGGCCTAATTAGTTGAATTCAGTACATTTCTGCTCTTCCACTTGTCGAATCTGTGACCGGGCACCTTGCTGGTCTCTGCACCACTCCCCCATTTTGGGCGAAACCCAAAACTGGTTTGAGTGCCCAATACCAACTTTTGTCAAAATGCAGCTATTCTGTTTCCTGATTTAGGCCTGCCACATTGTCAACTGGAGGAGCTGATACATATATACTTTTAAAATGTGGATAAATGTGAGGTTATCCACTTTGGTGGCAAAAACAGGAGGGCAGACTATTATCTTAATGGTGGCAAATTAGGAAAAGGGGAGATGCAATGAGACCTGGGTGCCATGATACACCAATCATTGAAAGTAGGAATGCAGGTGCTGCAGGCAGTGAAGAAAGCAAATGGTATGTTAGCATTCATAGCGAAAGGATTTGAGTATAGGAGCATGGAGGTTCTACTGCAGTTGTACAGGGTTTTGTTGAGACCACACCTGGAGTATTGCGTACAGTTTTGGTCTCCAAATCTGAGAATAGACATTCTTGCCATGGAGGGGGTACAGAGAAGGTTCACCAGACTGATTCCTGGGATGTCAGGACTTTCATATGAGGAAAGACTGGATAGACTTGGCTTGTACTCGCTAGAATTTAGAAAACTGAGGGGGGATCTTATAGAAACTTACAAAATTCTTAAGGGGTTGGATAGGCTAGATGCAGGAAGATTGTTCCCGATGTTGGGGAGGTCCAGAACAAGGGGTCACAGTCTAAGGATAAGGGGAATTCCTTTAGGACCGAGATGAGGAAAACATTTTTTGAGTCTCTGGAACAAAGAAGTAGTTGAGGCTAGTTCATTGGCTATATTTAAGAGGGAGTTAGATGTGGCCCTTGTGGCTAAAGGGATCGGGGGTATGGAGAGAAGGCAGGTACAGGATACTGAGTTGGATGATCAGCCATGATCATATTGAATGGCGATGCAGGCTCGAAGGGCTGAATGGCCTACTCCTGCACCTATTTTCTATGTTTCTATGTTTCTAAATTAAACCTTTGTAAAGATTGCAATATAAGTTTTGTTTTCTTATTGCCAATTGCCAACAACCTTCAAGAGGTACCAACCATTTAAATGTCAGTGTATCTCTTTGACAACTGAAGAGATGTTTAAAATTTTGGTTGTTAATTTGAAGTAATATAGTCATATGGGAAATTGTCAGAAAGTTCTTAAAAAAAACAATAATTCAAGGAACAGCAGATGTTTTCTCTACTGCTGTGAGAAGGCAAGGAAAGCATTTTTTATACATAAGAGGAATACAGTTGAAATAAAAAGAACCAATTTAAGTAAGGATAGTATCAATCAACATTTGAAAATAGCCAAGAAAATAGTTGGAACCTGAATCAATGAATGAAGGGTTTATTAAAAAATAATAAGAACCAGTCAGGACTAACAAGAAGAATGGAGAGGGAAATCAAAAGTAATAAGAAATGTAATTACTTGAAATCAAGAAATTGCTGGAAGCAGTGCTCCACGATGAATCACTCAGATACTGCAACTGTATTTGCTGAATGGAGTCTTTATTTAAACTTCAAGATTGAATAAGCTGTTGTACAATTTCAACAAAAAATATGTAGCCTTTGAATTATGCCAGTTCATGCAGATATCAGTATTTATTTCTTCATGATTCATGGACTACGGCTCATTTGCTTATAAATTCCCACTAAATACTTCATTGGTCACCAAATGTACTTTTATCCACATCATATAATTGAACCAATTAATTCTATTTTAGTTATAATGCAAATTTAGCTGAATGTTTATAAAACCCTGATGTGTGTACAGTAATCTTTTGTTTTAACGCACATCTTTGTAATGTCTGCCGATTACATCCCTGGCTCATGCTGCCTCCCCTGTCGCTTACTGCCCTGGTTTCCCATGCCCCACCCCAGCTCGCACTGCCTCCCCTGCCACTTCCAGGCCATGCCTGCCACCGCCGCTGCTATTGCCGTCCCTTCGCTGCACTCCAGCCACCCACGGGCCGCGACCATTAACTACGCCAATCCTCGCCTCTGCCCCAGCTGCCAGCAGGCCAGGGCCGTCAACTCACCTGGATTCCAAGCCCAGTTCTGGATCGAAAGTCCGAAGAAGGGTCCTGACCCATAACATCCATGTTCTCCAGAGATGCTGCCTGACATGTTGAGTTACTCCAGCATTCTGAGTCATGTTATGTATTAACCTGCAACTGCACTTGTTTGTTTCTACTACTTATACAATGATAATACCTTACACAGTTACAGTGGACAATCAGCAATAATGGACACCATTCCAATCCTCCCCCCTATAATCCGTAACAAGGAAGCTTTATTGTATTGGATTGTAATGTTCAGTTTTGGTGCCACAGTCCAATGTTTAAAGATGCTGTAGATGAGTAGCATGTGAAAGGGGACAACTGAAGACATGGAGAAACCAGAGAAGCTGATTTTGTTTGATTAGAACAGGGAAGATTAAGAGGATATTTGTTATATTTATAAAAAATCATGAAAGCTTTTTCCTAAAATACTAAGTGTCTTTTGAACGAGATTATATATTTCCAAGATGAGGGACCAATCATTTAAAATTAAGCTATGTAGAAATTCCTTTTCACTGAGGGTGGTGAATCTCTGGCATTCTCTGTCCCCAAGAATTGTGGAACGTCCCCCATTCCTTCACTCCAGAGATGCTGCCTGCCCCGCTAAGTTACTCCAGCTTTTTGTGCCTATCTTCTGCTGATTAGAAATACTTGAAATAAAGGTAGATACAATTTTAAAGATTTGACACAGATATTAGATTGTGGATATTTAAGCACAACTGGACATTAACTAAATTATATATTTTTGTCCAATTATTATACCATGTACTATTTCCCTGATCCAATATCAACACTGGCTGTAAAATAACATTAACTAACTTTGATAAGAACATGTTTTGACAACGTTCATTCAAAGAAAATGCCTGCTTTTCAATTCATAAAGCTGTGTGAAACATTTCCGTGATTATTGTGAGCCTTCAGAGATGTTAATCCAATACACATTCACTGCTTTTTTTCATAGGTTTGACCTCTGTGCAGAAGGCCACAATTTCCCTGCTTGGTAAGCTGCCCAATATATAAATTGAAAGGAAAATTTCTTAGAAACTACTTATTAACTACTGTAGGTATCTCAATACAGATTTGGGCAGTTTTCCATTTGAAAATGTCCACGAAGCATTATGTAAGTGCAAGTAAAATGGCTTGACTAATAGAGATCAGACCGCAATCAGGTGACATGCTTGTATGGCCTCAGCAAATTGACAAAATCCTTATATATGGTCCACTGAGAATTTGCTGCCATGTAACTTTAAAATTAATGGCTGTTGTAAAATAAAAGTATTGTGCTTAACCTTAAAAGTGGAATTACATTCTATTAATTTTTTCATCAGATGACTTTCAGCTATTCTCTTGCTTAAGCTGTTTCATTGATTTCACATTGGAATAGGAACAAGTCGATGTTAGCAAGTGATTAAATACTGTATTTCAGGCTTTGTGTCCAAAATTCTAATTTGCGCATCAGCGAGTCGTTTTGGAAAGGTTTTTTAATATCTTGAATCCTAAATGTTTCTGTTAATTTGCTTTCTTATGAGCTAACCATGCTGGTTCACTGAAACATCAACAGTTAGGGAAAAATATCAACAAAAGCCATGTAAATAGGGCTTGAGTTTTTCATTCAACTAATTCAAAATGGCGAAATAAACCACCTTGAAGGCTCACCTGAAAAACTGTTTTATTTTCTTGCTAATAGCAGCACATGCTAGTGATAACTGTCACCTGTGAAAAACTTACACTTTCATTAATTGTTTTTCCATCCTACTGCAGTGGCTTCCAACATGCTTGTGGGGATTGCTCTTCACCACTCGGAGATGCATGGAAGTCAGTGACTATCAGTGACCAAGGTCAGATGGCTGAAGATTCAAATGAAAATGGGGTGAAAGTCAAAAGTTGTTGTTATGAAGATCATACAAAGTATAAATTATGGTAAAGCTTGAACAAGTCTGTATATGCTCCCAATTTTGATTCAGTTGTGTTTTATTTTGACTGAAATGTTATGTATTGCTTAAGAGAAAATTTATGAATTTAAAATATTGATTTTAATGAATTGATCCAAAAATAATAAATGAAAAATTAATCTCATGTTTATCATTGAGACACAGCAAATATATATTCAAAATGGGTAAAGGTTCTTCTTCTTCGTGTGCATGGCATGCACAGCCTAAAGTTGATCTTTTTGATCTTCTTTGATTGTGCATTCATTGAAACAGGGCGGACCACGTGAAGGTTGCAATCTTCCACCCCAGGTAAAGGTTAATCACAAAACAATACTCGGACTGTTTGTGTATAGGGAAACTGGCAACTTAAATGTCTATGAAACTGTTACTTTGTTTGAGAACAGCCAAATACATAATTCTGTTATCACAATATTAACACATGAACACACGTACACACAAATGCGTAAAGATACATCACAAAATCAAATGTGTAATGAACCAAAAAACTGCATTAAGTTCATAAGTGCATAAATCATAGGAGCAGAATTAGGACACTTGGCCCATTGAGACTACTCCACCATTCAATCATGGCTGATCTATCTTTCCCTCTTAACCCCATTACCCTGACTTCTCTCCATAATCCTTGACACCCGTACTAATCAATAACCCGTCAATCTCCGATTTAAAAATATGCAATGAATTCCACATATTCACAATGTCCCAGCCCAAAATGGTGTCTGTCCATTTCCCTTCCCAGATACTGCCTGACCCGCTGAGCTCCCCCAGCAATTTGTTCTTTGTTCAAGGATCCAGCATCCGCAGTCTCTTGTATCTTGAACAAGGTTTTCTTTCAGTTCCATGAAGCATTCTGAGCCGAAATGTTATGCACTTCATTTACCACAGGGGCTGCCAGACCAGCTGAGCTTTTACACCATTTTGTGTTTTTATTATGTCCTGGTTTCCACGTATGCTCAATTACAAGACACACATCAGGAGGAGAGGAGTTAGTTCCTCCTGTTGCAAACCTATTTTTCTGCTCTATGCATTGGAATTTAAGACTGTATTTCACAGAAACTTCCTTTATATGATTTATTTCTCCCACTTATTTGGAGCCAGTATCAGGTGGTTGGAGAGTACGGCAAACTAATTGAAAACATATTTTAGGACATGCCATACCCAGACTTTGGAGCACTGTTGCACATGTCTAACCTTCCAAGACAAATAATTTATCATGAAGTGCTGTGTCTGAACCCTTTTTTTCATGAAGACAATTATGAATCCATCCATTCCTCAATTACCATATGAGGTCTTCATCTGAAAAATCTAATGATTATTCGAGATAACAAAGGGTTGCAGATGATGGCATCTAATAAGAAAAGTGGGTTATAAATGGAGCTAGATAAGGGAGGCATGGTGAGCAGATGGGAACAGTTGTTTAATTTAGTTTAGATTAGAGATACAGAGCAGAAACTGTCCCTTTGGCCCACTGAGTCCACGCCAACCTGCGATCCCCACATACTGATGCTATCCACACACACACACTGGGGATAATTTATTATTATATCAAGTCAATTAATCTACAAACCTGTACATCTTTAGAGTGTGGGAGGAAACCAGAGATCCTGGAGAAAACCCATGCAGGTCATGGGGAGAACGTACTAGCTCCATATAGATACCTCCTGTAGTCAGGATCAATCCTGGGTCTCTGGCGCTGTAAGGCAGCAACTCTATTGCTGCACCACCATTCCACCCTAGAGGGAGGGAATTGGATATTCGGTGGGTTGATTGTGTGGGTGACATGTATATAGTCAAGAAGGTTGTCACTATTCGATTGAAATGTATGCAATTTCAGCATTTGGCTACAATGTGTAGCTGCTGCATTTGTGCATTTGGAGCAGATGGTCAAATAAATTTGGAGATGATGCAAAAGAGGTTTACGAGAATGCTGCTTGGATTAGGTGCTATTTGTTACAAGGTGAGATTGGACAGACTGGGATTGTTTTCCCAAGAAGTTTGAGAGGAGAGATGATAGAAATATATAAAATTATGAGAGGCAGAAACTGGCAAAAGATAGGTTGATCCATGGACTAGAGGCCTGTGACTAGTGGTGTGCCTCAGGGGTCAGTGCTGGGCCCATTGCACTTTGTGATTTACATCAATGATATGAATTAAAATGTAAGGCATAATTTGTAACTGCAGATGACACTAAAATAGGGTGTAGCGTAGATAGTGAGGATTATTATCAAAAGTTACAGCAAGACCTTGATCAGTATAATTTGTATAAGTGCAAGGTTTTGCATTTTGGAAAGTCAAATCAGGGCAGGACCATCACAGAGAATGGTAGACCCCTGGGGAGTGTTGGAGAGCAATGGAATCAAGGACTACAGGTACATAGTTCCCTGAAACTGGTGACACAGGTATATAGGGTGGCCAAGAAGGCTTTAGGTGCAGTAGCCTTCATCAGTCATAGTATTAAGTTGGGATATTATGTTACTATTGTACAAGATGTTGGTGAGGCCATATTTGGAATATCATATTGAGTTTTGGTCCATCCTGTTATAGGAAGGATGTCACTAAGCTGGAAAGAATGCAGAGAAGATTGACAATGATGTTGCCAGGACCTGAGGGACTGAGATTCAGGATAGGACATCTACGGGCAGCACTTTGGCGCAGCGTAGAGCTGCTGCCTTACAGCACCAGAGACTGGGGTCTGATCCTGACTGTGGGTGTTGTCTGTATGGAGTTCGAATGTTCTTCCTGTGATTGCGTGGGTTTTATCCAGGTGCTCTGGTTTGCTCTCACATTTTAAACACATGTATGTTTGTTGGTTAATTGGCCTCTGTAAATTGTCCCTTCTGTATTGGATAGAACTAGTGTATGGGTGATCGCTGGTCAGTGTGGACTTGGTGGGCTGAAGGACTTGTTTTAAATCTGTAGGACTAAACTAAACTAAAATAAAATAAAATAAAACAAAAGTAATCTTGCACTTCTGTCATTATGTTTCCTTGGTCAATTTAGAAACTCTTTTACCCTCACTTTTTCTACCCTCACCTCTAACTCACCTGCAGCATCTGTACCCTGGGACATTAAGTTACCAGTCCTAGCTAGGTTTAGATAATGACTATAATGTCCCAATCACACATCCATATTCAGCACCTGAGTTCTTCCACCTTACCTGTCAGGTCTCTAACAATGAAATAAATACAATTTAATTCAACCCTCTTCCTTGCTACTGGTTCTTCCGTCTGCTGAACTGCTGTCATTGACTTCTGTATTGACTTCCAGACTCCCACCTGCCTCACTGCTGCAATGGATCCTATCCATCTGCCAATCTAGTTTAAAGTCTCCCGAGTACCATTAGTAAACTAGTCTATCAAGATATTAGTCCCCGCACTGTTCAGGTGCAACCCACTCCCTTCTACACCTCTGCCCCGTAAGAGATTGCAGTTCTCCAAAAGTCTGAATTCTCTGCCCCTGCCCCAACCCCTCAACCAGGCATTCATCTGTCCTTTCGTCCTAATCCTACCCATCCTAGCACGTGGCACCAGGAGTATTGTGAAGATTACTCCATTTAATGTCTTGCTATTTAACTTTTTGCCTATCTTCCTATATTCATTCAGTAGGACTTCATCGCTTTTCCTGCCTATGCCAGTGTCAATGTGGCTCCTAGACCTTGGCACCAAGGAAGCAGCGCATCATCCTCGAGTCCTGTTAGTTGAATCTCCTGTCTATCCCCCTAACTAATGCGTCACCCTGTCACTGTAGCCTTTTTCTTACATTACCCTGTCCTATTGTGCCTCAGAGCCATACCTGATGTTACAGACTGCTGCTGCAGCTCTCCTCTGAACAGTTATCCCTCCCTACAATATCTAAACGGGTACACATGTTTTCAAGGGGGATGGCCAGAGGAATTGATGGACTATCTGCCTACTCCCTATCTTGGTGAATCTATTTTCTATCTGCACCTTAAATGTGACCACCTCACCATAACTCTCATCTATGAAACCCACAGTCTCCCGGATGATACTGAAATTGTTCCGCTGTAGCACCAGTTCCCTCACGCAATCAGTCAGGAGTTGCAGCTGCATGCATTTCCCAAGATGTAGTCCTCAGGAACATTGGAAGTTACCATGACTTCCCACATCCTACAGGAGGAGCATAACAGTGCCCTGAGTATCATCCCTACTACACTGACCTACGAAGAATTGCAAAAAAAATGACCTTATCTTGCTGTCACCCTCAGCACAGCCTCCTTACTAAAGCCTCTTGAGCCAAAACATCGACATTTCCTTCAAACACACCACAAGAAGCTCAACACATAGCTTCTCCCAAAATGGCCACTCCAAAAATGTCCCTTCGCTGGTGCCTTCCTTCCATTTATACACCGCTCGGGGGAGTCATTCTGGAATATTAACTTTTGCTTTTTAAATCTCCCACACTGCTCCTCCTCTCAGCTGCTCACTCACCAGTAAAATGATTCCAATTTTAGTCTTCTTCTTATCAATGAAAACTATTTCTATTTTCACAGATGTGTTTGGCCTAAATAAAGATAGCCATTGTGCTTATTTTGGTCTCCTTGGCAAAACATGTGCCTATTTGGGCATCGACTATATTGTAGTTTGAAGATATCTCTGATTCAGCTAACCAAAGATAGAAATTGAATTGTTGGCAAAATTAATAATGTTCTGTGTTACCATGGTGATAGCAATGACAGTTACAATAATCAAGTGCTTGTTTCAGCTGGACAATTTGCTTTTTACCTCTCAGACTCCTTGTTAACGCAATATATTGGGTTAAATGTTTAACTACACATAACAGTTGGTCAACAGGATATGCTTTAAATGTCACCTTGATTCCTGACCTTCCTGCTCTACTTTGTTTGAGTAAATCACAGACATAAAATGTAACATCATCTTGCGAGAAATGCATATAATCTATTCTTAACAAGTGCAATGTTTGGACACGTTGTGCTGAAACCAACGCCATTAACATAACCACTTTAAGTCAATTTTTGCAAAGATAATGACGCAATTGGAGCCCATTGCCGAAGCAGTGTGAGAACTATACTGATATCCCAGATTGATGTGTATCTTGGTTGAGGAGGGTTTTTGTTAAAAAGTCCTCTCATAAAGCTGGATACCAATGGATGAGACCCGATAGGTTGTCGTGCTGAAGACTGCCCTAAATAAGAGGACAAAGCACTGCGAGCAGTGTTAATAGCACTATAACTAAGGTGCTCATCAAAATGCAAAGTAGCAAGGAACTCCAACACATCACGTATACTAGCAGTATCATACGATATATTAGACTGTACACAGAACCATTCCCATTCTTAATGTGCACGAGGTATTGTTTTTTAGTGCTGGTTCTCCACCCTGCAGTCATAACCTCCATGGTCCTGTTTGATAAACCAAGGCCTTGGAATGGTCTGGTCAGAACCTGCAGACCAACAAATTGATACGGTCATGTAATGGGTGACTTTCTCCTGTAACTGGATGCACCAACAAATGACTGCTGCTGGGAATCCGCATGAATGGCTGTGCCATCATTCTCATTACCAATGGGAACCATGATTGTGTTGGCCAATCTGGGACCACCAAAACACCTTTGGCTGAGTCACGCTCTATTTTAGTAAGACATTTCGGAATCAGGCAGAATGGAGGAAATGCATAAAATAATGATTGTCCCCAGTGTAACGAGAACGCATCAACAGCTACTGCACCTGGATCTGGCTCTCAGGAGACATATTTAGGCAACTGGTGATTCAGTCTGGATGCAAAGAGATCAATATCTGGCAATCCAAATCTAGTAACAATGGTTTGAAATATGCTGACATTCAACATCCATTCTATATTGTCATTAAACTTTCTCGACCTAAAGTCTGCTACCACATTATCTATGCCTGGTAGGTAGATGGCCGAAACCCAGATGTTGCGTGAAATACACCAATCCCAGATAGTATTAGCCAAATTATTACATAACACCAATCTAGCTCCTCCCATATGATTAATATATGCCACAGCTGTGGTGTTATCAATCTGGAGTTGAACGTGGAAATCTTACATTGTGGAGAAATATGCTTTTAACCCATAAAAAGCATCCAATAATTCCAGGTAATTAATACCATGTGTGGGAAGAAGCAAGTCCTCTTGCTCAGTCCATCTACCACCACAGCTAGACTCTGTGGCTGTAGCCCCCCATCCGAGAGTGCTAACATCAGTCTGTAAAATTACTGAAGGTTCGTCCACCAAAATGTAATTGGTGGCTTGGCTAACATGAACAATCCACCACTGCAATTCTGCCAGAGCCGTGGTGGGTAACTGCATAAGCCGATCAAAACGGCCTGCATTGTGTTTCAATGCTTGTTCTCTTGCTCTTTGCAAATGTTGATAATGCAAAGGCCCGAACTGTACTGCAGGAAAGGCTTCTACCAATTTCCCAATGACCTTCGCAACGTCTCGGATGGAAGGATAAAGGGTTTGAGTAAGACCAATAGAGACATTAATAATATCTATTACCTTGGCTGCTGGTAATGTAACTGTCATATGAACTGAATCTAGAAGAAACCTCAAATACTAAATCTTTTGGGTTGGCTGTAACTTGGACTTAAGTGGATGGACCAAAAATCCCAATGATTCAAAGAGATTCTTGGTTGCTGTAACAGAGTCTGCAGCTGACTCTTTAGTGTTGCCGACAATTATGATATCATCTAAATAGGCCATAACAATGTGATTATGGGCCCTCAATTGCCCCAGCACAGGTTTCACCAATTTAGTAAATAACCTAGGTGCAGAACTTAATCCATTAGGCAATGCTCTATATTGCCACAGCTGTCCCATCCAATTAAATTTCAAGTACCTGCGATAATCAACATGAATTGGCACCGAATAATAAGCATCTTGTAAATCAATGGTGGCCATATAACAACCCTGGGACATCAGCTGCTTTGCATGTATGTAAGAATTTAGTTGAAACTTTGACCTGTGGAGGGCAGTAATACGCTTAGCAGCGTCTACACTGCCGGAATCCCATAAGAAGAAGAAGAAGAAGCTGCTTTGCAGTAACGAATGTGTCCATTTAAAAATGCCAATAGAGAACTGAGGTATTCAATTGAGTGAGATCCAGAATTACTCGACAACCACCATCTTTTTTGGGTCTGGGAAAAATATTAGACACAAATTGTTGAGGATGATGAAATGCTTTTTCAATCACACCTTTACGGAACAAATTCTGAATCGCCATACTGATTTGCTCAGTCTCTGGAACAGAAAACACCAACACTTTACAAGGCTTATGCTGGACAGGTGGATCTATCCCTGAGATAAACTTAATGGTGGACCCCAACACAGTATTTAGTATAGAGATATCAGATGTTATACAACACCATTCATTATAAATTAAATGTGACCGACCTCCAATAGGAGGTTGCACACTCGAATTTGTAACTTGAACACAAAGTCCCTGTACCTTAGGAGGTGGTTTGGAAAACTGTTGTCTGGCTGTGTTGGGGTTATAGGCAACCTGACGTGGTGGATACCCTTGTTGCCACTCTGGCCTCCCTCTGCTGGGCCCAGCACCCGGATCGAACCTGCGGTAAACGACCCCCGGCTTCCGAATAAACGAACGAGCTGTGGCCGGCTTCATTAGCACCATGGTTTTCGCCTCCTCGTCAATATCTCGAATTTGCTTGACGAGATCGGAACCAAAGAGGAGTTCAGGCGACTGGACTTTGGTCGCTTTACAGAGCGCAGCAAATTTTTGGTTTAAAGTAGGCCTGATGGCAATTTTCCGAATGCAGTTAATTTCGAAAAAGACTTTACAGATCATACCTAACATGTCCTTCTGTAACTGAGATAACACGGTCCCTCGGACCATGGTGCCAAATGCAGTGATCGTAGCTGTCACCAATTTGAGGACGTGCTGATAACGAACCTCCTGCCCCCTCATGGAAGGACTCATGGGTGCCCATATTGCTGGATTCACCATTGGCACTTTTAATGAGGCACAGTTAACAGGTGTTTTATATTTACTGCTTGTCTCCTGCATGACAGATAGTTGTAGCTGGTGAGAAACTAAGTAATTTACATTAGTTGCTAGGTATTCTTCCATCGGCTCACCAGTTCCCTCCAGAATAGCAAAAGACATTGCTATGTCCGGTACACCCGGAGCAAGGCTCTTGTGCTCTGGTGTTTGCACATAAGCAGGGACACCAGACATTGGGTCAGCTGCATCCTGCCCCGCATCTCCCATTTGATAGTCTAGGGAGGCATCCCCCAGTCCTATAATAGGCGCTGGAAGGAATTCCCCATGGCGGTATTCCAGGTAATCCTCTTCATAAGGTCCCTGCTACTCAACTGCCTGAGGAATATCAGTGACCTTAGCCCCTTGCTGTATTAAAACCTGGAGCATGTGTTCCATTTGTTGCATTCTACCCCACATCTTTTTAGCACCTGGGGGAGAATCACCACCGTCATCTGAATCATTTGTTTTCCTTTTGGCCTTGCTGTGGCTCGCAGCAGCCACAGCCTGTTCAGTTTCAGGCACTGGCCTGGAACCACTTTCAACATTTCCTACCGGTGAAACGGCCCCCGGTATCAGAACCGGAGGTCCCGTTGTTATCTCCTGACCCGATCGAGAATGCGACTCTTCGCAAGGTATACACTTGGAACGCACCCTCCGTCCAGACCGGTCCATTTCCAACTCCAACCGACTTCGCGAGCCAGCATTACGGAGCTAAATACCCTGCAGGAAAAGTTGTTTAACACTTACCTGCAAAGTTTCTACTTACCCGCTGGTGGAGCTGTGCCCTCCAGCCCGTTCAGTGCGACATGCGCGGACCTAATGACACGCATGCGCCTGGCGGGCCTTCTTCACGTAGTCACTCACGTGACTCCGAAGTAAAATTAAAAGCGATCTGTTATATGGGAGAATGAAAAATTATCCATCTGAAATGTTAACTCGCTTTTTCCCTTCACAAATATTGCTTAACCTGCTGTTTAATTTTTTCGGAGTTATCTGTTTTTATTCCTATCTTTTCTTCCAAGTCTTCATGGAGGGAAAGTTTGTCATCACTCCATGCCCGGAAGGTAATGTTGGACATATTAATTACTGTGGTTCAGATTTCCACTTTGTAATTTGCTCAAGTACGGCACATAATATACTCTGCACAGTCGTATTTCCAATATGTGCTGAGGTCACATTCAGCTGACATTCTATCTACACATTCAATGCAACATAACAGAAGCCAGAAGAGGGTGGCACCACGTAATAAATAATATGTCTAAGATTACCTTCTGGAAAATATTGTCATATTTGCTCTCAACCCAGGGAAATTTAAATTATGAAGTTCAGGGAGGAACTATATGAAATAAGTAAAGAGGAGTTAGTGGTGAGGGCAATGTTTTTGAGAAATATTTTAGTCAGCCCTTAATGCACTTTGATTTTTGAGCTCCTCGTGTACAATTTGACTGCTTTGGCGGAGTCAAGACTGTGAGTTAATTCAATGAACTTTATTAAGAACAGTAAAACAATGACTCACGCAAGTCTAAAATACAGCCAACTAAATTATGTTGCATCCAACATGTGTGGCACTGGAGTGAATGAACTGGACAAAAAGCGCACAAAACCCGCTCCCCGCACCCACGTGACTGGAGTAGCCAATCTGAGGGTTTGACTACCCCAACGTACCAGCAGGTGCCGCTACAGGACCCCCCCAGAACCCGAGGTACGGAACCCAAGGTAAGGGACCCGGACACAACAACCAGAACGCGTGGTCAGCGGAGGCGGGGATGGACTTAACTACTGGGACAGGCCAAAGAGGGCAAGGAGATCGTAAAGGGGTGGGTGTGACAAGGCAGACTGGTCGAACAGGACCAGGAAACCACAATGGCGTGGATGAACGGGTACGACTGGGTCAGGGGAAACAGGCACAACCGGTGCAGCTGGATCGGCCGGCAGATGACATCTTCGTCGGGGTAGTACGACCACGACCGGGTGAACAAAAACATATGCACAATTCTGCAGAACCGACGGCACATGCACCACCGGCAAACCATGCCGTGAAGTGGGAATGGGAGCTAGCCCACTCATCTGCTCCCAGAGGCTCACCAGCAACACTGGGGCAGACCCGCCTGCCGACGGCAGCGAGAAAGTCCCCAGGCATCTGCAGGGCCGAGCCGTACACCAACTCGGCGGAGGAAGCAGTCAAGTCCTCTTTGGGGGCAGTGCGGATACCGAGGAGCACCCACGGTAATTGGGCCACCCAGTCCGGACCCGTGAGCCGAACCTTCAACGCCGACTTAAGGTGGCGGTGAAGATGTTTAACGAGCCTGTTGGCCTGTGGGTGGTAGGTGTTGGTATGATGTAACCGCGCCCCATAGAGCTGAGCCAGGGAAGACAATAAAGTAGTGGTGAACTGGGCTACCCGGTCAGTGGAGATATCTGATGGGACCCCGATCCGGGCAATCCAGTTGGCCGCCAGGACCCGAGCGCAGGCAGCGGAGGAGGTGTCCGAGAGCAGGATTACCTCCGGCCACCTTGTAAAACGGTCCATGATGGTGAGTAGATGCATCGCGGGATGTCGGCAACGGGCCCACCAGGTCGACGTGGACATGCAGAAAACGGCCCGTGGGGAGTCAAATTCCTGCACCGGAGGCCACACATGCCGCTGGACCTTGGAGGTCTGACAGGGAATGCAGACACGGGCCCAGGCTGCCATCTGCTTGCGGAGCCCGTGCTAAACAAACTTGGCCACCACCAGTACAGAGGTCGCCCGTATGGATGGGTGGGCCAGCCCGTGGATGGAAACAAAAACCCGGCGATGCCAACTTGTGAGGACGTTGGGACATCGCAAAGGAAAACGGCGTCCGAGGCTCCACATGGGACATCGGCCAACTGGAGGCCAGAAACAGCGGTGCGGTAGTCTCCGCCATCCCTGCGTCCGCACACTGTGCTGCAGCCAGCTCATCGTAGACCACGCCATTGTCTACGGCTGAAATGGAGGGGAGGGCGGTGCGGGACAAGGTGTCAGCAACGGTGTTGAGCTTGCCCGTGACGTACTGGACGTCCATGGTGAACAATGTGGAAGAGAGGTGCCGCTGCTGGCGGGTGGACCATGGTCGACCTTACCCAAGGCAAAGGTAAAGGGGTTTGTGGTCCATGGAGGCAGTGAATATGCGACCCTCGAGGAAATAGCGGAAGTGCCTGATGGCCAGGTACAACAGCAGGAGATCTTGGTTGAAGGCGCTGTAGTTGCGTTCGGGAGCTCGCAGTTGATGGCTAAAAAAGGCCGTCGACGAGCTGCTCCAGGATGCTGCCCACAGCTGAGTCCAAGGCCTCCATGGTGAGAGCCATTGAGGCTGAGGCCTGCGGGTGGACCAACATGTTTGCGTTGGCCAGGACCGCCTTGGTACCCTTGAACGCCACGTCTCCCTCCGAGGACCATTCGAGCTCCTGCGGCTTGCCCGCAAGGCACTGGAACAGGGGCGCATGATGTTGGAAGCTGCCGGCACGAAACGGTGATAAAAATTCACTGTGCCCCTGTTTCACAAATTCACAAACTCCTGCAACCCCTTTACAGTGCGCGGCTGGGGAAACTGCCGAATGGCCCCGACCTTTGAGGGTAGAGAGGCGGTGCCGTGAGGTGTGACGCTGCGCCCCAGAAAGGAGATGGAACGGAGGCTGCACTGACACTTGGTGGGGTTGATTACAAGGCTGTGGTCGAGGAGGTGCTGGAAAAGGGTCCGCAGGTGCACGATGTGCTCATCCTGTGTGGGGCTTGAGACCAGGATGTCATTGAGGTAGATGAACACTAATAGCAGACCACTCCAGACCTTATCCATAAGCCTCTGGAATATCTGCGCGCCGCTCTTTAATCCAAAAGGCATATGTAGCCACTCGAACAAGCTAAACATGGTGATCGATATGGTTTTGGGGACGTCGGGTGAACGGGAATCTGATTATAGCCCCGGACAAGGTCGAATTTCGAGAAGAAAGCAGCACCCTCGAGGTGGACAGAAAAATCTTCGATGTGGGGCACCGGGTCGTGGTCTGCAGTTGTCATGGCAGTCAGATGCCGATAATCCCCACATGGTCTCCACCCCCCAGATGCTTTGGGGACCATGTGTAGTGGGGATGCCCATGGGCTCTCTGAGCGCCGGGCGATCCACATGTCCCCCATTAGCTGGAACTCGTCCAGGGCGAAGAGCAGCTTGTCCGGTGGAAGGTGGTGTGCCCTGGCGTGTATCGGAGGGCTAACGGTGGGGATGTGATGTACAACTCCGTGTTTGGGGGTTTCCGGTTGAAACAGGGAGAGAGGAGCTCAGGGAAATCGGTGAGGAGGGAGGCGTTGGGGCCGTCAACTTCGGCGATGGCGCTGAGCTGTGCTCTGGGTGGGGGCGTGGGCCGCGGGACCGTGGGGCCGAGGGCCGATTGCGGAATCATGCACCTGCCCCGCACATCGACTATGAGGGACAACGCCCACAGGAAGTCAGCAGCCAGGAGCGGTTGTGCGACATTGGCCATAATGAACGTCCACTCATACGGGCAGGAATCAAAGGCGAGCGAGAGGGTCCGCGTGCCGAAGTACAGATGGTGTTCCTCTTAATGGCCGTGAGCACTGGGCCCTGCTTAGCAGCACGGGTGTCGCGTCCGGTCGGCGGGAGGGTACTGACAATAGCCCCAGAGTCAACGAGGAAATGTCTGCCAGAGAGATGGTCACGGACGTAGAGGCGGTTGTTTGGGCCAATCGTGATCGCCTCTACAGACGATCGGTCGAGGCATTTCTCTGAAACGAGCACCTCACCCAATGGAGGTGATAGAAACACTAATTGTGCTTACCCTGTTCCCCAGCGCGCTGCTGTGGCTCTGCGATGGAAGCTGTGTGCGGGGCGTCACCGTGCTTTCGCCGAGGCTAAAGGCGCGCTGGCGTGAAAACCTGGTTGATGGCACCGCCATCTTGCTGTATCGCCAGCCAGAGTTCATCGGCCCTTTCGGTGAGCTGTATGGGGTCGGTGAAGTCAGCGGCGGCGATCATGGGGCAGACGTTGTCCGGCATCTGCTTCAAGAAGGCCTGTTCAAAGAGCAGACACAGACAGTGGCAGTCCATCAGGGCAAGCATTTCCACCATCAGCATGGACGACTTGCGATCGCCCAACCCACCCATGTGTAGGAGGCGGGCGGCGCTGTCTCGGCGGCTGAGCCCGAACGTGCGAAGGATGGCTTTGAGGCCTTCGTATTTAGCGAGTGCTGGCGGGTCTTGCAGGAAAGGCAATAACCATGAAACTGTCTCTTGCATGAGCGCTCCGCCGACATGGAAGTACTTTGTGTCGTTCACCACAATGTTACGGAGGTGGAATTGTGGCTCCACGTGGGCGAACCAAACCTGCGACTGCTCGGCCCAGAACACCGGCAGCTTAAGGCCAACGGCATTCTGTTGAGCGTCGGGAATGGCGGCGGCTTGCATTGTTGGCGTCCAATAACGATTGGACGCGTCGAGGTCACTAGTTTGGCGGAGTCGAGACCGTGAATTAATTCAATTAACTTTATTATGAACAGTAAAGCAATGAATAACGCGAGTATGTAAGACAGCCAACTAAATGATGTTGCATCCACAAGTGTGGCGTTAGAGTGAATGAACTCAACAAAAAGCGCACGAAACCTGCTCCCCACGCCCACGTGACTGGACTAGCCAATCCGAGGGTTTGAATACCACAAGGCACCGGCAGGTGCCACTACACTGCTATATTTCCAACTTTA
Source organism: Okamejei kenojei (assembly GCA_035221665.1). Taxonomy (NCBI): domain Eukaryota; kingdom Metazoa; phylum Chordata; class Chondrichthyes; order Rajiformes; family Rajidae; genus Okamejei; species Okamejei kenojei. The sequence continues at coordinate 94,861,964 of CM069136.1, read as the reverse complement.
CAACAACAGAAGAACTTTATTGTCTCTGAAACATCTTGGAAACTTTGAAAAAGTGCCACTTAAATGAAAATCTCTTTCTATAGTTACTGAAAACGTACAATATATGATTTGGTACAGGCGAGGATGAAGGATCAGAAAATTGGGATGAATTCAGATGCTTCATCCACACTATTCATTGAGCCATTGGCAAGGTCTCGATTAGAGCCCATCTGGAGACTGATCCTAAATAGAAATCAAAGTGCTGCAGTTGGTCAAGCAGCATGTGCGGAGCTGGTTGTCTGTATTTTGGGTCTTCACTGCCACCACAGTTCGGAAATATTTACAAAACTTATATTTAAAAAGTTCATGCTGGGATTTTACCTTCATTATAAGTATAACATTGAATGCATCCACGGAAGGCTTTAACAACAGTAGCACAGAGCACCAGTGATTTGTACGGCCACGTGATGGTACTGGTCTCCAAAGAAACAGAATGATAATTATAATTACCAAGGCTAACGTAACTCAATGTGTGTGATTGGCTGTTCTCTCAGTCGGAACATGGGTTCTATAAATTTTGATCAGTTTAATTGGGTTTGCTGCAGCATAACAGACACCTTCTGGACACAAGAGGTTAATGTCAAGACTCAGGAAACCATGGTCCCAATTATAACAGGAACTTAGGGAGCAATAGGATAGTGATTATCATATTTCTGTATAGTTCAAATGAATAGAATTGTAAAGGCTCCATGGTGCCTCCGCATTAACAGATAATCTTTAACATACCGAAACAGAAGTAACACGCTGCTGTTTTCTTTGGTCCAATGAATATATTGGTTACTTTGCATAGATGTGATAAATTGTTCAAAAAAGTGGAGTCTTGAGCACCAAATGTTTGAGTGCCATGTGATGTAATTCCAATGAAAAATAATTTGTGAGGAATATTTGTGCTCCATCTATCTCTCTGCTCTGGTGCTGAACTCCAAATGGAATTCCATAATGGAGCCCAAACATGCAGGAATTCATCACTCTGATGAAACATTTCTCAGACACTACATCAGGTCAGGTTCTGTGCAAAGTCAGATGTACAACCTGAGAACCCATTGACTTTAATGTGGACACAAAACAGTCAGAGGGAAAGGTAAGTGATTTTAAAAAGTGGTTTATAAATCACAGGAGCAGAATTAGGCCATTTGGTCCATCAAGTCTACTCCAACATTCAATCAAGGCTGATCTACAGCATCTCTCCCTCCTAACCTCATTCTACTGCCTTCTCCCCATAACCCCTGACACCCATAATAATCAAGAATCTACCCATCTCTGCTTAAAAATATCCATTGACATGGCGACCATAGCCTTCTGTGGCAAAAAAATCCACAGATTCACCACCCTCTGACTAAAGAAATTCTTCCTTCCTAAAGGAACATCCTTTAATTCTGAGGCTATGACCTCTAGTCCTAGACTCTCCCACTAGTGGAAATATCCTCTCCAATCTCTCCAGGCCTTTCACTGTTTGGTAAGTTTCAATGAGGCTTCCCCTCAGCGAGTACAGGCCCAGTGCTCATAATTTATTTAGGAGAGAGTACTTCAGTCCTCCATAAATCATGACATTAATAGTGCATTTATGAATTTCAAGCAATTTCATAAAAAACACCAGTAAAATTTTGCTGATATTAAATAACTTTCATCTGATATGTCTGCAAATTCAGTCAAAATCTTGTCAGTTTGCAGGAGGACTCCTCTGGTAATCGCGATTATCTGAAAAGTAACCATATCATTTTCACACCACAAACAGCTTACAATAGATTGTTCCCTTTATCATCGATACTTTTTTGCATATCTTTCATTCATTGTTCTTTATCTCTCCACATCACCGTCTATATCTCTCGTTTCCCTGATCCCTGCCCAGTCTGAAGAAGGGTCTCAACCCGAAACGTCGCCTATCTCCTTCGCTCCTTAGATGCTGCTGCACCCACTGAGTTTCTCCAGCCTTTTGTGTAACCATATTTACAGCTTGCCTTAGCAAAAGGTAATTAGCTGAAATAATATCATTCCATTTTTAATTCCCTAATTTCAAATATCAAACTCTACTCAATGGATTGTTGGGTATATTTAGCTCAGATATGCAGACTGCTTTATTTATATTTCTATTGACTGAAATATACCTTCACAGATTTTCATTTAACGTGGTCATTATTATTTTCTGTTCACAGAGGTTTAAGAAAATATTAGGTAGACAAAAATACTGGAGATTAAGCTTGCGGGAGAGCTGGGAAAGGGGAGGGGAAGGAGGGAGAAGGCAAGGACTATCTGAAATTGGAGAAGTCAATGTTCATAATGCTAGGGTGTAAACTACCCAAGCAAAATATGAGGTGCTGTTCCTCCAATTTGCGCTGGGCCTCACTCTGGCAATGGATGAGGCCCAGGACAGAAAGGTCAGCTTTGGAATGGGTGGGGGAGTTGAAGTGCTGAGCCATTGGGAGATCAGGTTGGTTCATGCAGACTGAGTAGAGGTGTTGGGCGAAGCGATCGCCAAGCCTGCGCTTGGTCTCACTGATATAGATAAGTTGACCTGGAACAGTGGATGCAGTAGATGAGGTTGGAGAAGTAGGAGGTGAACCTCTGCCTCACCTGGAAAGACTGCTAGAGTCCTTGGATGGAGTCGAGGGGGGAGGTAAAGCAACAAGTTTAGTATTTCCTGTGATTACAAGGGAAAGTACCCGGGATGGGAGGGGTTTGGGTGGGAAGGCACAAATTGACCAGGGAGTTATGGAGGAAATGGTCTCAGTGGAAAGCAGAAAGGGGAGGAGTTGGGAAGATGTGGCCAGTGGTGGGATCCCATTGGAGGTGGCGAAAATGTCGGAGGATTATATGTAGTATGTGACGGCTGATAATGTGGAAGATGAGGACAAGTGGGTCTGTCCTTGTTACGAGTAGGGGGATGGGGAGTAAGAGCGGAGCTGCGGGATATAGAGAAAACCCTGGTGAGAGCCTCATCTATAATAGAAGAGGGCAACTCCCGTTCCCCAAAGAATGAGGACATCTCCGATGCCCTGGTCTGGAAGACCTCCAGGGTGCAGATGAGGCATGGACACAGGAATTGGGCGAAGGGGATAGAGTCCTTACAGAAAGCAGGGTGGGAAGAAGTGTAGTCCAGATAGTCATGAGAGTCAGTGGATTCTTCCCTTCCCCTTTCCCAGCTCTCCCAGCTCTCCCAGCTCTCCCACAAGCTTACTGTCTCTGTCTCTTCCTTTCTTTTTCCCGCCCCCCCCCCCCCCACCGGACATCAGTCTGAAGAAGGGTCTCGACCCAAAATGTCACCTATTGCTTCTCTCCATAGATGCTGCCTCACCCGCTGAGTTTCTCCAGCATTTTTGTCTACTTTCGATTTTTCCGGCAACTGTAGTTCTTTCTTTAACAAAGTATTGATTGTTTTGATAATATACTCCATCTTGCAGCCAGGGTATTTTGCTCTAAAAAGTGGCTATGCTTAATTTATTGGGCTTCCTGATTTGCAATATTACTAAAAATGGCATGTGTTAATATCCACCACAAATCTCATAAAAGTTCTGTATACATTACCAGGATTCATTCAATTTCATGCAGGATTCAATTATTTATATCAACACTCATTCTAATGTTTCCTGCCATTCTACCCTCCCAATCGTTAAAAATGTAACCTGTTTAAAAACATAGGTGTGAAGGAAATGTTAAGGGTGATTAATATATGTAGTCATGCCCATTATGAACTTACCCATTAAACCTGCCTGTCAACAGAGCTCTCCTTTTGAGAAATTTGATTGCAAGTGACCCTGTTATAATAAAATCATGTATTAAGCTAATGAAGTAATTATATTAGGTGCAGATATAGCCAATGGAACATATATTATGGAAAAATATGGGGTCACCCTCTTTGGTGGAAAACATTGAAGGATGGAATTTTTATGGGGTGGTGACGGATGAAAGGTTATGGTGTTTAAAAGGACCTGGATGTTGTTGCTCACAAATCACTGTAAGTTAACAAGCAGTAAACCAAGCAGCACGCTAGCATTTAGTGAAGTGGATTTGAGTACAAGAGCAGAAATGAATTGTTCCAATTATATAGAACGCTGGTAAAAACGTGCCTGGAATATTGTGTGTACAGTTCTAATCTCTACATTGAAGAAAATGTATGTATACAATGGAATGAGTGAAGCAAAGCTTCAGCAAATGTTTCCTAAAATGGTAGATTTTAACAGTTCAGGAGAAATTAACCAAGTTAGGACTATCTTCTCTGTAATTTAGAAAAATGAGAGTTATTTTCATTGCTACCAACAAAACTCTTAAGGAGCTGGACAAGGTTGGTGCAGGGTTAATATTTTTACTCTCTGGGACAATTAGAACCAGGGAGCACAGTCTCAGAATAAAGGTTCAAGACACCTCAGTTACCGAATATATTCCAGAAAGATAACTACAGATTTGCAAGAGGAAGCGAAGGATATCAAGTGTTAAGGTAAACAAGCAGCCATAAACGTACTAGATGGCAGAGCAGACACAAGGGGCTGAATAGCCTATTCCTGCTTCTATTTCATTTGTCTGTAGGCATCAATGCTATTATCAATTTCCGTTTCCATCATCACAAAATCACTTCAGCCACTTCCTCAATCTTTGCCTGACATTGCAAAAAATGAAAGCAAAGCAATTATGGTATTGTAGAAATGTTGTGATACATTCTGCTTACCAAGCATTTAGCTGCTTTTAGTCAGTAAAAAAAAAAAAAAAAAAGCCATACTGGAAGATGAAGAGAGTTGCAGGATTGATGGAAAAGCTCTGGCACGGACTTCCAACACTTTCGAGTTATGCTTCACTGTATTTTACTTCTGTTCACAACTTGACTGGAATTAATATCTGCAGGAAATCCAGATGCATAGAATCTAACATGGATAATAAATAAAACTAGGCCAAAAGAATAAATAAGGAAATTGAATTATTCATTGCTGAAGTTTTAAAGTATTATTTTGTAATCAGAGATAGCAACAACACAGATCATTGCTGGCACAGTACAAGAATGCTATAACGATTCAACATGAATGTGACAATAAAATGATTTATTTTGTTGACCTCCAGCACCTGGAAAATATTTTAAAATTGTTCCATTGATGTAAAGATGAATGTGTTTGTTGTTTAGTAAACCTCCCAGAGAAACCATCTTGCAATGACTTTTGCTTTTATGTAGCTGCTTCAATAAAGCAAATTGTTGTAGCTGAATGTAAAGATTAAATAACTTTTCTGTACGTTCGATTTTTGAGCACTAGTTAGCAATGACAATTGTTAGGGATCTTATTAATCTCTCCTGTTGAAACATTTATGTTCCATCAAACACAAAACATTTTTTTTTGTTTCACTGAAATGCATTAAGTAGTAATGAATGCATTGGAATTAAGGAATATCTAAAGAACTGAATCCAACATGTTCTTAATCACCAACAGTCAAAAACCTTCAACTCAACAAATGTTATGAGCACAGAGTATTGACGGAAATAAAATGTATGGAAAATCATTAACACCCAACTCTCTTTGGACACTTCAATGTACTCTTCATATGCTTGACTCAAGGCAGTCTTCAAAATATTCATCTCATATTCTGCTGTTGTTCTACCCAAAGTATTTATTCCAGCCTACTCTCTGTGTGTGAGAAGCTGCCCACAATAAGCCTAAACATTCCACCTCTTTCTCTTTCTCTCTCTCTCTCTCCTTTTTTACTCACCTGAAATGAAACATCTTTCTTTCATTCCTTGCCTGGAATCAACGCTCCAACCATGGCCTGCGGACTTTAACATCAAGGGCTCGCAGTCTCGGGAGAGACTGAGTCGGGACGATCCAAAAACACACAACGTTCGACTAGCCCTGACCCGGGGAAGATCGCCCGGCACAGGGTAGCTGAGATTCCCTCCCGATGCAGGAGTTTGATTGCCCCGACAAGGAGGCCTGCCGCCGGCTATGGGAGTAAGATTGTCCCATCAACGGAAGGTTAGAGGCCCCCCGACCGCTGGAGGACAAAGAAGGGAAGAGATTGCCCTTTTTTCACCTTCCATCACAGTGCGTAATGTGGTGGATGTTTATGTTAAAATGTTTTTTGTGTGTTCTGTTGCTTTTTATTAGTATGACTGTATGGCAAATCAAATTCCTCGTATGTTGCAAAACATACTTGGCTAATAAAATATGATTATGATGTTCAAGAAGGAATTACAGATGCTGGAAAATCGAAGGTAGACAAAAGTGCTAGAGAAACTCAGCGGGTGCGGCAGCATCTACGGAGCAAAGGAAATAGGCAACGTTTCGGGCCGAAATCATACTGCAGACTGATGCAGGGTGGGGTGGGGGGTGGGGGGCAGGAAGAAGAAAGGAAGAGGGGGAGCTGGAGGGCTGAGAGAGAGCTGGGAAGGGGAGGAGACAGCAAGGCAAACGGAAATTGGAGAAGTCAATGTTCAAGCTGCTGGTGTGCAGACTGCCCAAGCGGAATATGAGGTGCTGCTACTCCAATTTCTGGTGGGGCTCACTCTGGCCATGGAGGAGGCCCAGGGCAGAAAGGTCGGAATCGGAATGGGAGGGGGAGTTGAAGTGCTGAGCCACAGGGAGATTCAGTTTGGTTAATGCAGACCAAGCGGAGGTGTTCGGCGAAACAATCGTCTCACTAATGTAGATCAGCTGACATCTAGAGCAGTGGATGCAATAGATGAGGTTGGAGGAGGTGCAGGTGAATCTCTGTCGCACCTGGAACGACTGCTTAAATGAAGTCGAGGGGCGAGGTAAAGTGACAAGTGTAGCATCTCCTGCGGTTGCAAGGGAAAGTGGCCAGGGAGGGGGTAGTGCGGGTGGGAGGGTAGAATTGTCCAGGGAGTTATGGAGGGAGCGGTCTTTGCGGAAAGCAGACAGGAGGGTAAATGGGAAGATGTGGCAAGTGGTAGGGTCACGTTGGAGGTAGCAAAAATGGCGGCCGACTATTTGTTGTATGTGACGGCTAGTGGGGTGGAAGGTGAGGACTAGGGGGACTGCCCTTTTTCCGAGTGGGGGGATAGGGGGAGCGAGCAATTTTGCGAGGTATTGAAGAGACTCTGGTGAGAGCCTCATCTATAGTAGGGGAGGGGAAACCCGTTCCCTGAAGAATGAGGACATTTCCGATGCCCTGGTGTGGAATACCTCATTCGGAGTGAGCTAGATGTGGCCCTTGTGGCTAAAGGGATCAGGGGGTATGGAGCGAAGGCATGTACAGGATACTGAGTTGAATGATCAGCCTTGATCATATTGAATGGCAGTGCAGGCTCGAAGGGCCAAATGGCCTACTCCTGCACCTATTTTCTATGTTTCTAAGTTTCTACACTGGGAGCAGATGCGGTGTAGATGGAGGAGTTGGGAGTAGGGGGTTATAGGAAGCAGGGTGGGAAGAAGTGTAGTCTAAATAGCCATGGGAGTCAGTGGGTTTATAGTGGATGTCGGTCAGAATTCTATCACCTGGATGGAGATAGTGAGGTCAAGAAATGGTAGGGAAGTGTCGGAAATGGTCCAGGTGTATTTGAGTATGGAAGTTAGTGGTGAAGTTGATGAAGTCAGTGAGTTGTGTGTAGGTGCAGGAGGTAGCACTAATGCAATCGTCGATGTAGCGGAGGTAGAGGTCGGGGATGGGGCCCTGGTATGCCTTGAACAAGGATTGTTCGACGTACCCTACTAAGAGGCAGGCATAGCTGGGGCCCATGCATGTGCCCATAGCTATGCCTTGTATTTGGAGGAAATGGGAGGAGTCAAATGAAACATTATTGACGGTAAGGACCAGCTCCGCTAGACAGAGGTGAGTATCTGTAGAAGGGGATTGGTAGTTCTCCGGTCGAGGAAGAACTGGAGGGCTTTGAGACCCTCCTGATGGGGGATGGAGGTGTAGAGTGACTGGACGTCCAAGGAGAAGATGAAGGGATGGGGGCCGAGAGAATGGAAAGCCCGGAGATGACGGAGAGTGTCTGAGGTGTCTTGAACATAGGTCGGGAGGGATTTAACCAGGGGGATAGGATTAAGTCGAGGAATGTGGACATAAGTTCGGTAGGGCACGAACAGGCAGAGATAATGGGTCTACCAGGACACGTGTAGCTATGGACACGCACATCTCCTCCCCTTCCCAGCTCTCCCTCAGCCCTCTGGCTCCTCCTCTTCCTTTCTGCATCAGTCTGAAGAAGGGTTTTGGCCCGAAACGTTACCTATTTCCTTCGCTCCATAGATGCTGCCGCACCCGCTGAGTTTCTCCAGTACTTTTGTCTACCCTATGATTATGATTATGATAATAGCTTGTTTTCTGACATTTTGATAATAGCTTTTCTCTGGTGTTTTCTCCAGCCTCCTCCCATGGCTAACTATCTCGAATCACATCCTCAACATTTCACTCCTTAAATATGGACCACTAAAAATCCCTATTCCTTTTCTTCTGCATCTGATGAGCAAGTCCTCAGCAGTTTATTCTAGTACTTAATAATTCCACTTCCAAACCCCTGCACTATTCAACCTGACCCATCCTTTTATTACATTTCATTAAACTTATCATGTTTGGCCTCATGTCCTGGTCTATAACTTGGCGGCAGTATTTCATCCTCTCTCGTTTGTACCTTGGCTGTACTTCAAGTCTAATCAAATTATATCCTGGACTAGACAGTGCCCTTGTTGCAGTTTCTTCATAATGTTTATGGCGTATTCTTAGAACCATTACCATTCTGAATCCATTTTTCCTCATCAGTTACCAATGTACATTTGTTTATTCAAATCCTAACCTTTTTCATGAAACATTCAGCCAGCTCTCCTTACACACTTTGTGTCAAATTTTAGTTGGAAGCATCTTTGGATACTTTCAATCAATAATATTTCTAGAAATGTAAAATTATAGCATCGTATATAGAGGCCGATCTGCCCATTTGATACATTCCAGTCACAAATGGAGGAATGTCATTATCCCATATTCGCTATTCTTAAGGGGCTGTCCCACTTGGGCAAACTAATCTGTGAGTTTAGAAGAGCGTCTTCGACCTTCAAACTCACAGCATGGTCGCCACGTGGTCCTATGAGGTAGCTGGAACTCTCTTTCATGCTCAAGGGAAGTTCCCGAATTACTTGTGGCCTCAGCTTGGTCGTGGAAAACTTTGCAGTAAAATTTGGTTGGCATTGTTCTTTTGAACTCGTAGTGCAGTGGAATGGGGTCGCTATTTAGTTAGAGGCAGTCGAGGGCAGCCTTAGCCAATCTCCTTCACTGACCAGGCATTTTGAGTGGCTCACTGGAGTTTTCAGGACCTAGGTAAACCTACTGGTAGGTAAAATGCCCGCTAAACTTTATAATACTTCTTAAAAGTGTCTCCACTCCTTCTGCCACCCATCTACATCCCCCATCCCCTTCTCCCCCCCCTCTCTGCCCCCCCCCCCCCACCCCCCTCCCCCCCGCACTCTCTAAAGGACTTACTAAAGGACTAGCTGTTTTACCTTCCTCTTCATCGCGGGTGTGAATTTCAGACAGCGCTCCCCCGCTTTGCTCTGTGTGTGTGTGTGTGTGTGTGTGTGTGTGTGTGTGTGTGTGTGTGCGCGCGCGCCTGCCTTGCTGCCATCGGTCGATCCAGCTCGCGGTTTCAACGCGGACAGTCGATCCAGCTCGCGGTGTCAACGCGGACGGACGATCCAGCTCAAGGCTTTCCAGGCGAGTGCCCTCGAGCTTCAAGGTCGAAGACACTCTTCTTAACTCACGGATTAGGTTTAGCCCCTTTACCTACTTTTTTCCTCCAACTTCTCTCTCATACATGTTCATGAACATATGTTTGCGGATTTTTTTGTGGTTGACTTGCCAGCATAGTCATAGGGTCATACAATTTGGAAAATTACCCTTCAGCCCAACTAGCCCACACCAAACAACATGTTCCAACCATACTAGTCCCACCTGCCTGCTGTTTGGCCCATATCCCTCTAAACCTGTCTAATTGTTTCTTAAATGTTGCAAATGTCCCTACCTCAACTACCTCCTCAGGCAGCTCATTCAATACACCCACCACCATTTGTGTGAAAACTTTATCCCTCAGTTTCTTATTAACTATAACCATATAACCATATAACAATTACAGCATGGAAATAGGCCATCTCAGACCCTTCTAGTCTGTGCCAAACACTTACTCTCACCTGGTCCCATCTACCTGCACTCAGACTATAACCCTCCATTCCTTTCCCGTCCATATACCAATCCAATTTATTTTTAAATGATAAAATTGACCTGCCTCCACTACTTTCACTGGAAGCTCATTCCACACAGCTACCACTCTCTGAGTAAAGAAGTTCCCCCTCATGTTACCCTTAAACTTCTGTTCCTTAATTCTCAAATCATGTCCTCTTGTTTGAATCTTCCCTACCCTCAATGGAAAAAGCTTATCCACATCAACTCTGTCTAACCCTGTCATCATTTTAGAGACCTCTAAATAAAGACCTAACTTGTTCAACCTTTCTCTGTAAATTAGGTGCTGAAACCCAGGCAACATTCTTTACCCATTCAGCTGAAACCAATGGTTCTCGATTCCCCTACTATGAGCAAGAGTGTGCATCTACTTGATCTATTCATCTCATGATTTTATACACCTCTATAAGATCACAGCCTGCATAATCTCTCCTAATATCGCAGGTCCTGGCAACATCCTCGTAAATCTTCTCTGTACACTTTGCAACTTGACAACATTTTTCCTATAACATGGTGCCCAGACCTGAACACGATATTCTAAATGTTGCCTCACCAACAACTTTGCAATAGAAACCAGAGCATCTACTGGAAACCTATGTGGTCTCAAGCACAACATGCAAACTCTGCAGAGACGGCACCGAAGTGCAGGACTGACCTTTGGTCTCTGGAGCTGGTAGGCAGCAGCATTAACTACAGACACACTGTGCTGTCATTTCCTGCTGCTGTTTTAGTTTCATTACCCAGCTATTCAATCATGCAGAAAATCGGGAGCGGATTGCAGTTTATCAAGTCATCCATTTAAACTGATATGATGGCTTATTCTATAATATAGGTCTTGTCAATTTATGTACTTCCAAATATTCCACAGACTTAACTGAATTTGCTTTCCTGCATTTCCCAATAATGATAAATTAATTGAATTAGTGAGAATGTGGTCCCAAATGTTCTGGCCGTCTATCCACTTTCAGTTACTCCATAGAGATGATGTATTGTAATATACTGTATTCCCAGCTGCACTCACTTTTACCTGCTTACTTTCATCCAACATGCTCTGGATAGTTCTGCGCAATAGATCCAACTATTTTCATGTCTGAAATGTTATAAACAGTATAGATATTTTGAATACTTTGAAATCCTAATAGTACATTCACAATATGAAGGGTTTTTTTCTAATTGCTGCTTCAGCTTTCAGATCCTAATTCCAGGTAGTTCAATTTGTTTATCTCAAAGATTATGGTTAATGTTGCAAGATAAAATCCCAAATTAATTAAAAGAGGAATAATGAGACACAAGGACACAAAGCGTAGGAGTAACTCAGCAGAAAACAAGCCTGAATCTGAGCAAGGATATGGGTTTTAAGACAGGAGGAGGATTGTTTGTTTTGGGCCTGTCCCACTTAGGCGATTTTTTTCGCGACTGTCATAGTCGTAGCAGGTCACCGAAAAACTGGCGACTGCACTAATGGGCCTGTCCCACAGGTGGATTTTTTAGGCGAGTGCCGGCGTATATGACATTGAAATTTCACCAAAATCAGCACTGGTGACAACCTACAACAAACCTGTCAACAAACGACAATTTCCTGGTGACACCCTACAACATCATGGCGACTGCTTCCATTAACCTGGCAATAACCTACGACAGCACCTTCTTCACGCTATGCTCATTTGGCATCAAACTCAAGGTCGCCACTGTCACCGAAAAATGTTCAACAAGTTGAAACATTTTTGGATACCAGAAAGACGCTACAACTCTTTGGGGGACAGAGGAGACTACTCACGACCATACAGGTGATACCCCGGCAACAACCAGCGACCATGTGGTGTCCACATAGTCTCCTGTAATCCCCTAAAATGTCGCCTAAGTGGGACAGGCCCATTTGTCATATGAAGGACTCGCATGGGTTACATATTTCAAGGGGGTTTAGGCTAGTATTAGACATAGGAAGTACCTGTGGTCGGTAAATGGTAGTAGTTTTGTGGTGGGAGTGATGCAATGGGCCCAGTGCAGTTTGTCAGGGTTTGTGACTAGGAGCAGATGGTTGGCAACAAAGGATTTTATCGGGGTCTGGGGTTAGGTGACTCTTTGCTTAGGACGTGGCTAGTGCACAAGGGGAACAGGCACTTCAAGGTGAGGCAGGAAATAAATTATCTGCAGAAACAATATTTATGCTTGTTATTGGATATCTTCCAACTACAAGATTTCTAAATTGCTTCTGACACCATTAATAATCAGATAAGAGGAATTATGGCATCTGGTGATGTATCATCAATCACCAACTTGTATGAGTAAATGTTAAATTGTTAAGTGCAATGTGTCTGCTTGTTCTAGTGTTGTTACAAAACCTACCATCAGCGGCACTGCAGATCTGCCACTGCCTGTGCGTGTGATTCCAGAGGCTGGGGGGTGGATTAAAATGCAGGATTGTATTGGTTGCCGTAGAGGATTTCCTCGGGCTGCTAGCTGATGAAGAAAAATTGTTCGTGCTTCCGTTCCTGGGTTTTTTCCAATTTGCTAGACCATTGCATTGCTCAATTGAAGTTAAACACGACGTCTAATGCCTTCAATGCCTTCAACATCACAGATTGCAATATCAGGACAAAACAAAAGGTATGTCATTTATTTAATATATTATCTTGTTTTTTGGTGTGGCTTCATTTAAATCTTATGATGCGAAAAATGTTATGTAGGCATTTTACGAATTGGCCATGTCTTGCCTGCCAATATGGGCTTAAAATTTATGGCAATGGCTACATTCCAATCGATCACATTCCAGAAACATCCACTCTCAAGATAATCAAATTCATTATTTTATTGCACAATCATGTCATAAGAACATCTAAATCATATATATTTTGTTTTATTGTCTTTCCATGATCAATATTTTCAAACTGAATATCCACAGTACAGTTTTAGTCAGATGTAATGTGCAAAAAATAATGATTTTGATTATCTTGAGAGTGGATGTTTCTGGATTAATTTATGGGAAAGAAACATTAAATTCCTTCCATTTGGCATATACATTCACGACAAAGTGATATTTAATAATCAACTAATATGTTGAATTTTTGTGTGAATGGGATCAGTTTGTTATTTGGATACAGGCTATTTTTTAAGTCTTTTCTTAAGAAATGGAGAGATGTTTAGATGTTTAGATCTAGGAAAGAGCCATGGTTTTCAAGGGAAATTGGACACTTGTTTCGAAAAAAGAGAGATATCTACAATAATTATAGGAGGCATGGAGTAAATGAGGTGCTAGAGGAGTATAAAGAATGTAAAAAGAACCTTAAGAAAGAAATTAGGAAGGCTAAAAGAAGATATGAGGTTGCTTTGGCAAGAAAGGTGAAAGTAAACCCAAAGGGTTTCTACAGCTATATTAATAGCAAAAGGATAACGAGGGATAAAATTGGACCATTAGAGAACCAGAATGGACAGCTATCTGCAGAGCCAAAAGAGATGGGGAGATATTGAACAATTTATTTTCTTCGGTATTCACCAAGGAGAAGGATATTGAACTCTGTGAGTTAAGGGGAAAAAGTAGAGTAGCTATGGAAACTATGAGATTCAAAGAGGAGGAAGTACTGACACTTTTGAAAAATATAAAAGTGGATAAGTCTCCAGGTCCTGACAGGATATTCTCTAGGACATTGAGGGAAGTTAGTGTAGAAATAGCAGGAGCTATGACAGAAATATTTCAAATGTCATTAGAAACGGGAATAGTGCCGGAGGATTGGCGCACTGCGCATGTTGTTCCATTGTTTAAAAAGGGTTCAAAGAATAAACCTAGCAATTATAGACCTATTAGTTTGACGTCAGTGGTGGGCAAATTAATGGAAGGATACTTAGAGATAATATATATAAGCATCTGGATAACCAGGGTCTGATCAGGAACAGTCAACATGGATTTGTGCCTGGAAGGTTATGTTTGACAAACCTTCTTGAATTTTTTGAAGCGGTAACTAGGGAAATTGATGAGGGTAAAGCAGTGGATGTTGTCTACATGGATTTCAGTAAGGCCTTTGACAAGGTTCCCCATGGAAGGTTGATTAAGAAGGTTCAATCTTTGGGTGTTAATGGCGGAGTAGCAAGATGGATTCAACAGTGGCTGAATGGGAGATGTCAGAGAGTAATGGTGGATGGCTGTTTGTCAGGTTGGAAGCCGGTGACCAGTGGGGTGCCTCAGGGATCTGTGTTGGGTCCACTGTTGTTTGTCATGTACATCAATGATCTGGATGATGGGGTGGAAAATTGGATAAGTAAGTATGCAGATGATACTAAGATAGGTGGTGTTGTGGATAATGAAGTAGATTTTCAAAGTCTACAGAGAGATTTGGGCCATTTGGAAAAGTGGACTGAAAGATGGCAGATGGAGTTTAATGCTGTTAATTGTGATGTGCTACATCTTGGCAGGACAAATCAAAATAGGACGTACATGGTAAATGGTAGGGAATTGAGGAAAGCTGTGGAACAGAGGGATCTAGGAATAACTGTGCATAGTTCCCTGAAGGTGGAATCACATGTAGATAGGGTGGTAAAGAAAGCCTTTGGTGTGCTGGCCTTTATAAATCAGAGCATTGAATATAGGAGTAGGGAAGTAATGTTAAAATTGTACAAGGCATTGGTAAGACCAATTCTGACAGGGGGGGAGAGGGAGTATGATGTACAATTTTGGTCGCCTAGTTATACGAAGGATGTCAACAAAATGGAGAGAGTACAGAGGAGATTTACTAGAATGTTGCCAGGGTTCCAGCAACTCTGTTACAGAGAAAGGTTGAACAAGTTAGGTCTTTATTCTTTGGAGCACAGAAGGTTAAGGGGGGACTTGATTGAGGTCTTTAAAATGATGAAAGGGATAGACAGAGTTAACGTGGATACGTTTTTCCCATTGAGGGTAGGGAAGATTCAAACAAGAGGGCATGACTTGAGAATTAAGGGACAGAAGTTTTGGGGTAACGTGAGGGGGAACTTCTTTACTCAGAGAGTGGTGGCTGTGTGGATGAGCTTCCAGCAGAAGTGGTGGAGGCAGGATCGATTTTAACATTTAAGAGTAAAGTGGATAGGTATATGGACGTGAAGGGAATGGAGGGGTATGGTCTGAGTGCAGGTAAATGGGACTAGGGGAAAACAAATGGTCGGCACGGACTGGAAGGGCCGAGAGGGTCTGTTTCCATGCTGTAATTGTTATATGGTTATATGGTTATATGGTTATATAGTAATTGAATTTAGATGATTTTAATTGATTAGATGAAACTGATGAATATGATTTTTTTGTTGGGTACTTACTATTTTTTTTAGCATTTAACTATCATTTCTACATTTTTTTTTCTAAAACTGCAAATAATAACTTGTTTCTGTTAATGCTGTTCAGTGTGTTTTTTTCTTTACATTTGAAACAGTTGGATCTGAAGAAGAAATGCAAAATTGTCAATCCAAATGTCAAGCAAAAGAGACTGATTTAGACAGCATTCGCAGAGATTATCTGATTTTACTTCGGAGTCACGTGAGTGACTACGTGAAGAAGGCCCGCCAGGCCGATGCGCGTCATTACGTCCGCGCATGTCGCACCGAACGGGCTGGAGGGCACAGCTCCACCAGCGGGTAAGTAGAAACTCTGCAGGTAAGTGTTAAACAACTTTTCCTGCAGGTTATTTAGCTCTGTAAAACTGGCTCGCGTAGTCAGTTGGAGTTACAACATGGACCGGTCCGGGCGGAGAGTGCGCTCCAAGCGCGTGTCTAGCGACGAGCCGCATTCTCGATCGGGTCGGGAGATAGTAACCGTACCTCCGGTTCCGATACCGGGGGCCGTTTCACCGTTACCACCAGTGGAAAGTGCTTCCAGGCCAGTGCCTGAAACTCAACAGGCTGTGGCTGCTAAGAGGCACAGCAAGGCCACAAGTAAAACAAACAGGCCAGTACTATCTGATGATTCAGATGACGGTGGTGATTCTCCCCGAGGGGCTAAAGAGATGTGGGGAAAAATGCAACAGATGGAACACATGCTGCAGCTTTTGGTACAGCAAAGGGCTAAAGCCACAGAGACTTCTCAGACAATTGAGCAGCAGGGATCCTGTGAAGAGGATTACCTGGAATACCGCCATGGTGAATTCCTTCCAGTGCCTGTTATAGGACTGGGGGATGCCTCCCTAGAATATCAAATGGGAGATGCGGGGCAGGATGCAGCTGACCCTATGTCTGGTGTCCCTGCTTATGTGCAAACACCAGAGCACAAGAGCCTTGCTCCGGGTGTACCGGACATAGCAATGTATTTTGCTATTCCGGAGGGAACAGGTGAGGCCATGGAGGAATATCTCGCAACTAATATTAATTACTTAGTTTCTCACCAGCTGCAACTATCTGTCATGCAGGAGACAAGCAGCAAATATAAAACACCTGTTAACTGTGCTTCATTAAAAGTGCCAATGGTGAACCCAGCAATATGGGCACCCATGAGTCCTTCCATGAGGGGGCAGGAGGTTCGTTATCAGCACGTCCTCAAACTGGTGGTGGCCACGATCACTGCATTTGGCACCATGGTCCGAGGGACCGTGTTATCTCCGTTACAGAAAGATATGTTAGCTATGATTTGTAACGTCTTCTTCGAAATTAACTGCATTCGTAAAATTGCCATCAGGCCTACTTTAAATCAAAAATTTGCTGCACTCTGTAAGGCGACCAACGTCCAGGCGCCTGAACTCCTGTTTGGCTCCGATCTGGTCAAGCAAATTAGAGATATTGATGAGGAGGCGAAAACTATGGGGCTAATGAAGCCGGCCGCATCTCGTCCGTCTCTTCGGAAGCCGGGGATCGTTTACCGCAGGTCCGATCCGGGTGCTGGGCCCAGCAGAGGGAGGCCAGGGTGGCAACAAGGGTATCCACCACGTCGGTTCCCTATAACCCCAACACGGCCAGACAACAGGTTTCCAAAACACCGACAGAGGTGCAGGGACTTTGTGTTCAAGTTACAAATTCGAGTGTGCAACCTCCTATTGGAGGTCGGTTACATTTATTTTATAACGAATGGTGTTGTATAACGTCTGATATCTTTATACTAAATACTGTGTCAGGGTCTACCATTGAGTTTATCTCAGGGATAGATCCACCTTTCCAGCATAAGCCTAGTAAAGTGTTGGTGTTTTCTGTTCCGGAGACTGAGCAAATCAATGTGGAGATCCAGAATTTGTTCCGTAAAGGTGTGATTGAAAAAGCAGTTCATCATGCTCAACAATTTGTGTCTAATATTTTTCCCAGACCCAAAAAAGATGGTGGTTGTCGAGTAATTCTGGATCTCACTCAATTGAATACTTCAGTTCTCTATAGGCATTTTAAAATGGACACATTCGTTACTGCAAAGCAGCTGATGTCCCTGGGTTGATTATCAGAGGTACTTGAAATTTAATTGGATGGGACAGCTGTGGCAATATAGAGCATTGCCTAATGGATTAAGTTCTGCACCTAGGTTATTTACTAAATTGGTGAAACCTGTGCTAGGGCAATTGATGGCCCACAATCATATTGTCATGGCCTATTTAGATGATATCTTAATTGTGGGCACCACTCAAGAGTCAGCTGCAGCCTCTGTTACAGCAACCAAGAATCTCTTTGAATCATTGGGGTTTTTGGTCCATCCACTTAAGTCCAGGTTACAGCCAACCCAACAGATTGAGTATTTGGGGTTTCTTCTAGATTCAGTTCATATGACAGTTACATTACCAGCTGCTAAGGTACTAGATATTGTTAATGTCTGCATTCGTCTTACACAAACTCTTTACCCTTCCATCCGAGACGTTGCAAAGGTCATTGGGAAATTGGTAGCAGCCTTTCCGGCAGTACAGTTCGGGCCTTTGCATTATCAACATTTGCAAAGAGCAAGAGAACAAGCATTGAAACAGAATGCAGGTCATTTTGATCGCCTTATGCAGTTACCCACCACGGCTCTGGCAGAATTGCAGTGGTGGGTTGTTAATATTAGCCAAGCCACCAATTACATTTTGGTGGACGAACCTTCAGTGATTTTACAGACTGATGTTAGCGCTCCTCGATGGGGGGCTACAGACACAGAGTGTAGCTGTGGGGGTAGATGGACTGAGAAAGAGCACTTGCTTCTTCACACACATGGTATTAATTACCTGGAGTTATTGGGTGTTTTTTATGGGCTAAAAGCATATTTCTCCACCATGTCAGATTTCCACGTTCAACTCCAGATTGATAACACTACAGCTGTGGCATATATTAAGCATATGGGAGGAGCAAGATCGGTGTTATGTGATAGTTTGGCAAATACTATCTGGGATTGGTGTATTTCACGCAACATCTGGGTTTCGGCCATCTACCTACCAGGGATAGATAATGTGGTAGCAGACCTTAGGTCAAGAAAATTTAATGACAATATAGAATGGATGTTGAATGTCAGCATATTTCAAACCATTGTTGCTAGATTTGGTTTGCCAGATATTGACCTCTTTGCATCCAGACTGAATCACCAGTTGCCTAAATATGTCTCCTGGGAGCCAGATCCAGGTGCAGTAGCTGTGGATGCGTTCTCGTTACACTGGCGACATTTGTTCTTTTATGCGTTTCCTCCATTCTGCCTGATTCCGAAATGTCTTACTAAAATAGAGCGGGACTCCGCCAATGGTGTTTTGGTGGTCCCAGATTGGCCAACACAATCATGGTTCCCCTTGGTACTGAGAATGATGGCACAGCCATTCATGCGCATTCCCAGCAGCAGTCATTTGTTGGTGCATCCGCTTACAGGAGAAAGTCACCCATTACATGACCATATCAATTTGTTGGTCTGCAGGTTCTGACCAGACCATTTCAAGGCCTTGGATTATCTAACAGGACCATGGAAGTTATGACTGCAGGGTGGAGAACTAGCACTAAAAAGCAATACCTCGTGCACATTAAGAAATGGGAATGCTTCTGTGTACAGTCTAATATATCATATGCTACTGCTAGTATAAGGGATGTGTTGGAGTTCCTTGCTACTTTGCATTTTGATGAGCACCTTAGTTATAGTGCTATTAACACTGCTCGCAGTGCTTTGTCCTCTTATTTAGGGCAGTCTTCAGCACGACAACCTATTGGGTCTCATCCATTGGTGTCCAGGTTTATGAGAGGAATTTTTTAACAAAAACCCCCCTCAACCCAGATATACAGCAATCTGGGATGTCAGTATAGTTCTCACACTGCTGCGGCAATGGGCTCCAATTGCGTCATTATCTTTGCAAAAATTGACTCTTAAAGTGGTTATGTTAATGGCGTTGGTTTCAGCACAACGTGTCCAAACATTGCACTTGTTAAGAATAGATGATATGCATTTTTCTCAAGATGATGTTACATTTTATGTCTGTAATTTACTCAAACAAAGTAGACCAGGCAGGTCTGGAATCAGGGTGATGTTTAAAGCATATCCTGGTGACCAACTGTTATGTGTCGTTAAACATTTAACCCAATATGTTGAGTTAACCAGGAGTCTGAGAGGTTCGGAGTTAGGACTTCTCATTAGTCACAAAAAGCCATATCAGCACGTGTCTGTGCAAACTATTTCTAGATGGTTGAAACAGGTGCTCAGTTCTGCGGGCATCGACACTGATGTGTTTAAATCTCACTCCACCAGGGCGGCGTCTACATCCGCAGCGAAGGCTCAGGACGTGCCGCTAGATCAAATCCTCGCGGCCGCAGGGTGGTCTAGAGAGGCAACTTTTTCTCGGTTTTACGATAAACCAGTTCAGGCAAAGCCACGGTTTGGGTCTTCTGTTTTGGGTTCCCTTTAATTTTATTGCTTTGATTATATCGCTTATTGTTTGTAATTTCCCCCTGGGTCAGAGGGGTCATTACTCTGTTTGTTATTAAAATCGTTATTGAATTATTCATGCAATGTTCAATATCTTCTTTATTGTACCACTGTGTCAACCGAAGCAGCTTGTCGTATGGAGTGCACCTGCGGCATGCAAACACAGAGCTTTGAAATCTTCACGTAGTCACTCACGTGACTCCGAAGTAAAATAGTAAGATTAAACGAGAACTTACCAGTTTGAAGTTTGATCTTTATTTTATGCGGAGTGACGTTGAGGGATTACGTGACCTCCGCTCCCACCCTCATAATCTAAGAGATGATCTGGTAGTTCTAGTCTTCTACGAGCATTACTATGTTACTTCGGCTATTTGTTTTCACGCCGCTGCTTTGAAGTATGACGCGCATGCGCCTGGCGGGCCTTCTTCACGTAATCCCTCAACGTCACTCGTCATAAAATAAAGATCAAACTTCAAACTGGTAAGTTCTCGTTTAATCTTACTAATTTGGATTACTCCAAATGTGATCACCTACAGGACATTCTTAATGGGAAAGTAGTGGGCAGAAAGGCATGTCATGCATGGTTTGAAGAGCAAAAACGTGTAGTTTACAATGCCAAAATTGAAAAGTTGAGGAAAACCAAGGGGTACAGAGTAGCTTAACGGTTACAATCTGAGGAGTATGATGATGCTACTGATTATGATATGCCAATGTACCAGCTAGCAACTGATATTCTCCATAAAGACTTGGTCTTTTGCTAGAAATTGTAATTTCTTTACCTGTCTGTTACGGACTTACAGCATATAATACAATAATATTAAAGTTCTTATCTTGAGGATATCACAATTTTGAATATTCAAGGCAGTCTCGGTGTTTATCAATATTTCCGTCACAATTGTCAATTTTGTAATCAGCTACAATTAGGTAACTAACTAATTATATGCTTTAATTTCAAGTCATCCAAGTAAGATGTTTCATATTTGTTTCAGAATGCTTCAATTTATAATAACTGAAATTTTCATTCAGTTCTCATAATTTTTAAGAAATTTATGAGCTTTAAACTGTCCTCGATCACAGCTTTTGTGTTAATGGAAATGCAATAGGGAACAAGATGCTAATTTCCGAGTATGAAAATGACCATAACTTTTTTAATACTGAAGGTATGAAAGTGAATTAGGTATCAAATTAAAGTTATTTTTATGCTTTATCTGATGGGATAAATTACAGGCTTGGTTTTTAAAATCTCAAAATTTAGTAACATTCATACTTGTTCCAATTCTTGTGTTAATCATGGGTACACAAAATGCTGGAGAAACTCAGCGAGTGCAGCAGCATCTATGGAGCGAAGGAGATAGGGAACGTTTCAGGCCGAAACCCTTCTTCAGACTGATGGGGGGTGGGGGGAAGAAAGGGAAAAGGAGGAGGAGGAGGAGCACGAGGGCTGAGGGAGAGGTAGGAAGGGGAGGAGACAGCAAGGGTTAACAGGAGAGAATTCAATGTTCATGCCAAGAGGATGCAGACTCCACAAGTGGAATATGAGGTGCTGTTCCTCCAGTTTGCAGTGTTGCTCACTCTGGCCGTGGAGGAGGCCCAGGACAGAGAGGTCGGATATGGAATGGGAGGGGGAGTTGAAGTGCTGAGCCACGGGGAGTTCGGGTTGGTTCTAGCGGACTGAGCGGAGGTGTTTGGCGAAACAATCGCCAAGCCTCCGCTTGGTCTCACCGATATAGATCAGCTGACATCTAGAGCAGCAGATGCAATAGATGAGGTTGGAGGAGGTGCAGGTGAACCTCTGTCGGACCTGGAAGGATTGCTTGGGTCCTTGGAAGGAGTGGAGGGGGGAGGTAAAGCGACAAGTGTAGCATCTCTTGCGGTTGCGAGGGAAAGTGCCCCGGGAAGGGGTGGAGCGGGAGGGAAGGGAAGAATTGACAAGGGAGTTGCGGTGGGAGCGGTCTTTGTGGAAGGCAGACGGGGGGGGGGGGGGAGATAGGTATATCTGGCGAGTGGTGGGATCACGTTGGAGTTGGCGAAACTGGCGGTCGTTTCGCCGAACACCTCCACTCGGTCCGCTATAACCAACCCGACCTCCCGGTGGCTCAGCACTTCAACTCCCCCTCCCATTCCATATCCGACCTCTCTGTCCTGGGCCTCCTCCATGGCCAGAGTGAGCAACACCGCAAATTGGAGGAACAGCACCTCATAATCCGCTTGGGGAGTCTGCATCCTCTTGGCATGAACATTAAATTCTCTCAATTCTGTTAACCCTTCCTGTCTCCTCCCCTTCCTACCTCTCCCTCAGCCCTCAGGCTCCTCCTCCTCCTTTTTCCATTCTTCCCCCCGCCTCCTCCCACCCCCCATCAGTCTGAAGAAGGGTTTTGGCCCAAAACGTTGCCCATCTCCTTCGCTCCATAGATGCTGCTGCACCTGCTGAGTTTCTCCAGCATTTTGTGTATCCTCGATTTTCGAGCATCTGCAGTTCCTTCTTTAACACTTTTGTAAATCATGTTCTTTTCAAAATAAAACCTTTCTGATGAAAGACTGGGGAATATTTACTTTACATCTTCAGACTAATTTGATATGATTTGTAAGTTTGCAAAGTACAAAATTACTTAGATACAACAAATACCACTTTTTATCAACACTTTCAACAATGATAATGGATTTTGCAGTTAAAGGCAAGAATGTAGTTGAGGGAAGAAATATGTCCAACTTTGCTAAATTGCAGAAGAATGGATGATTAGATTTAAAACATGTACTCTGAATAAAAATATTGCTGATTTAGAAATGCTCTCCCACCAGTCATCTGGCAAGGTTAATCAAACTCCTTTGTCAAAGCAAAGGCTATATTTAATTTCCTCTTTCTTTGACACCAGAATTGAGTTAAGGCTAACTCAAATCATATGGCAATGTTAAAGAAGAGATTTTTCACTCGTCACTTTTGTTAAATTTGTATGGGTCTTCCTGCAGTTGTTTGGATCTTGCTTCTGATATTGTTTCCACAAGAACTAAACATGCTGAGGTGCATACAACTGACAGCTAATCACTTACTTACATTTAGGGCCTATTGCAAATATCCACACTATTGTTTTCAGCAAGGATGCAGAAGACACTTTGTCAATCAACATTGTTTTACATTATAAATCTATATCATTGCTTACTTACTCATCAGAATAATAAATTATTTGTAGCTGAATCAGCATCAGCTTGAATTGATGTACCACTTCCAACAAAACAATGCAGTGAAATATTTCACATGTTGAATTTTATTCCAAAACTCATTGCACAGCAGTAGAGTTGCAGCTTAAGAGACCCAGTTTGATCCTGACTAAGGGTGCTGTCTGTACAGAGTTTATACAGTATGTTCTTCCCATGACTACGTGGGTTTTCCCTGAGTGCTCTGTCTTCTACCCACACTCCAAAGACGTACAGGTTTACAGGTTAATTGGCTGAGGGAAAAATTGTACGTTGTCACTAGTGTGTTGGATAGTGCTCGTGCAAAGGTCGGCAAGGACTCAGTGGGTCGAAGGGCCTGTTTCTACGCTGTATCTTTAACCTAAACACTGAGGAATATATTAAATGATTAAATGCTTTGGTAAAGGGATTAATTTTAAGCAGACACCAAATGAGAAAAGAGGTTGAGAAACAGAACAGTTTCAGGTTACAATTACAAACTTTAGAGTTTTGATAGTTAAAGATACAGAAGCAAATAGTGTAGAAATGTTAACTGTCTCGGTAAATACGACCATGATTAGAGGAAAGCAAATATCTCCCAGTGATCTGCAAAACTAAAGGCGGTAAAGGACATTACAGAGAAAGGGAAATGGTTACAAAAAAGGAGAGGTATGAGAGAGATTATGGATGGGGGGGGAGAGGCTTTGTTGAGATTGGGGGGTGTTATAAGACCAAACTAGTTACAAAAATAAGGATATATTTGCAGGGGTGGGTTACAGAGGTAGGAAATTATTACAAATTTAACGAGGTGGTTAAGAAAAAAGGAGAGGTTTGAGAGGGAAGAATGAGAGTGTGAAAGGATATGCAAACATGTAGAAACATTTTAAAATCAAAGTATTGGTAATGCAAAAGTCAATGTGTTCCAGCAAGCATAGGGATGGTGAACAATGTGAATTAATTTAAAATGAGTGTAGGGGAGCAATAAAGTTTAGAAACTGAAATAGCTTCTGACTATTTCACTATTTTAGTATGTGAGCAGGGGGTTGGATGCAAGCAAGACTGTGCCCACAAAATACATTCCTCCATTATCTATTAACAATAGTGTAAGAAAAGATTATTCACCCTTTGGTGCCTATACATTCTAAAGGACAATGTGCAAATTAAAATTCACACACGTTATTTGAGTGTATAATATCACCACTCAGAACCATCACAGTTGTTCCTGATGCCCAAAGGCAATCTATTATAAAATCTCATCAAGAACGTCAATGTAGCACTGGTTAGAATTAAAACATTTTTGCCATCTGTTTGAGGTCATAAACGTAGTGCTTTTCAGGGTATATGATCACACCACCCCCTGCTCCTTTTTAAGTGCTGCCATTCAATTGATCCATTGACATAAAATCTTCAGTTATCTACAATTCTGGTAGAATAATTCTAAATACTTGTCTTGTTTGAGATTTTTTAATTGCATATTCCAATGCAATGATAACACTTTGATAATTTAGCCACACGTTATCATTCACACATTCAACAAATTGAAGAATCTTATTTCTCAATTCTGCAAGTCGTCTAGATTCAATTCTCCAAACATTTTATCAAGATTATAAATTTAAATATATCAGCCCTCTGTGAATCCCTTTAAATATATTAGTGAGGATTAGCTCCTCACATTGTATGATGTATTTTAAAGCTGGCTTAACTGTTGAGTTATGAAATGTTAGAAGGATTGTCCTTCATTTAAAATTAATTTCTTCATAGTTTATAATGAAATATATTCTCAGATAATCTATGCCTACTGCTTGGATGGAAAAAGAAGCTGAGAAAACTTGGATAATGGACATTACCTCCAGGAACAAGAACAGCTTCTTCCCATCAACTACCAGGGTCTTGAACCACATTACACAACTCTAACCACACCTCTGTTGTAGCAACAATCTGTTATGGTCTTTGTTTAGGATGTGCTGTAACTGTGGTTTGCACTAATAAAGCCTGTTAACCTAGTGTTACTGTTTGGTTTATTTTAGAGATACAGCACAGAAACTGCCTCTGTGGCCCAACGAGTCCATACTGCCCAGCAACCCCAGCACACTAACACTATCTGACACACGAGGGACAATTTACTGTTTTAGCAAGCTAATTAGCCTACAGACCAAGTTCAAGTCCAAGTTCAAGTTCACATTTATTGTCATATGCACCAATTGTACAATGAAATTTGAGTTACCATACAGCCATATGAATAAAAGAATGTAATACACAATAGAGTTTAACATAAACATCCACCACAGCGGAATTAACGTTTCTCACTGTGATGGAAGACAATAAAGTTCAGTCACTCGTCCTCTTTGTTCACCCATGGTCGGTGCCCAGAACCCTCCGCAGACGCCGTACGCTGTACGTATCAGGAGTGTGGGAGGAAACCGGAGCACCTGGAGAAAACCTACACAGGTCACAGGGAGAACGTACAAACTTCATACTCACAGCAGCCATAGTCAGTGTCTAACCCGAGTCTCTGGTGCTAAGGCAGCAACTCTACCACTGAGCCACCATGATGCCCCATTTTTAAACAAACCTTAAAGCCTTCCACTTTGCAAATTCTCATCTCCGTCCGTGTATTGTATTATTTATTGTTGTATGTTTATTTGCTGTCTTGTTTAGTTTTGTTTTGGAGATACAGCACAGAAACAGGCCCTTCGGTCCACCGAGTCCACACCCACCAGCAATCCCTGCATGCTGACACGACCCTATACAGACTAGGGACAATTTACATTTATGCCAAGCCAATTAAACTGCAAACCTGTACATCTTTGGACTGTGGGAGGAAACTGAAGATCTTGGCAAAAAAAACACGTGGTCACAGGGAGAACGTACAAACTCCATACAGACAAGTGCTCGTTGTCGGGATCAAACCCGGGTGTCTGGAGCTGTAAGCGCTGTAAGGCAGCAACTCTACTGCTGTGCCAATGGGTTGTCCGTCGCATTAATGTGCCTGTAAACTGCTTCAGGTAAGAATTTTATTGTTCCATTCCTGGTGCATATGACATTTAAACATTCTTGTTTCACTTGACTCTCCTGACTCTTGTTAGGATCATTAGATGGCAGTTAAATGATAATGCTTGTTGGCTGGATGCTTCCTCGGTGCTTTCTCAACCTCAGTCTAGGTAAAAACCACGACACTATATACACTATTCCTGTGTTATGGTAGATCAGGTAATGGAAATTTGTCCTAACAGAAATCACATCCAAATAATTTGAGATACTGAGTAAAATTTCCCTCTTGCTGAATTTCAGTGAACAAAATAACTAACCACAAAGTGTAACTGAACTAATTCACCGAGGACAACAATAACAGGCTGTCTCACAGTGGAAGTTACCCCAAAGCGATTTACCTTTGAAACTGACTAGACTGCATCTTCCAGTGATATAAGTACAGCCATAATTCATTAAACACTGGGAGAACATGTAGCTCCACATAGGCTGCAGCCAAGTCAGGATCAAACCTAAACCTTTGGAACCGTGAGGCATGGTGCAAATCCCTGCACCACAATTATACCCAACTGGTTTCATTCTTCTGAAAGAACAGCTGATTAATTTTATGCTTGGTGTAGAGCAGGAATTACACAAAAGCATGCGTTTAATTCTTCAAAGAGTATTGGGGAATCATCGGACTTTCCATAAAAAATTCACTAGTATCAGCTTTTAAAATGTATTATTAAATGAAATTCAACATATCAAACAACCATAGAAGGATAAAGAACTAAAATATGTTGGTGTTTTATTTGGACCTCTGTAATAATCATTGCATAACATAAGTATTGCTTTACTCTGCCCATGAAACAGAGTATCCCAAATTATTTGCTGAAGGCCTTGTAAATAAGCATTCTTTTTAGTAATTATTTTTCACCATTATAATCCTTTCACACTTGAAATTAGATATGGACATACCTCAAGGCTATAAGTGATTTAATTAAACAGCAGATTTGGAATAGATACAAAATGTAGGAATATTTTGATAGCATTGACTTGTTTATAATTTTATTATGTTCCAAGTTAGCTGCAAATTATAAAAGGCAAGTTCAATGTACATGCTTTTCCAAATACGATTAGTCCTAATGCAGATTGACTTGATTATTTGCATTAATATATTTAAGTATCTTCATCAGGTTGGATGCTTTGCAAGTTCAGTGTTCAGGTTCACTTTCTCAGGCTCTCTGATGTTTAATGCTGCCAGTCTTAATTCAAGTATGAAATCATTGCCAAATATGAACATATGAAACATAAAATTACATTACATCTTAGCTTCATTCAGATGCAAAATGTTGCTACTCTTCACATCTACATTTAATTAATTATCTTACATGCTTCTCTTCTCCAAATCAATGGCAATATTAATGCCTCTAAAAATTTCAGACTGTCACAGACTTCTGACATTTAAAAGGGATTTACGGTAAGCTTTTCAGACTCTAAGCCTACAACTACAATTTTTCATAATAATAAGCCTGACTTGATAAGACTTTAGTTCCTTCTAGATAATTCCATTAATCTCTATATTGTCTGGAGTAAAGACTTGTTTTGTAGTATATTGCTTCCTGCACAAGTCTCATGAAATTATACTCTGGGGCTTCTTATTGGTTTTCATTTTATAACAAGAAACACTCCAGAATATCTTTTAGGAATTATTTTTATTATTTCAGAACTTAAGGCTATAATTATGATAAATATTGTGTAAAGGGAAATTACTTACTGCGGTAATTCTTGCCATTCCAAGAAATAATCTCCACAGATACAAACATAGGTTTCACCTCACATCGCATGTCGATTATAGTATTTAGGAATTAAACCATAAAGTCTTTATTTTAAAGTTTCTCTTGGTGGATTACAAGTTATAAAGACCTATCAAAAAATTTAAGGAAGCAATCTTTACATGTTGGCTCTTTGCCATTTTGACTCAGATGAGCTCTGTGATTTGTGAAGGGAAGTAATAAATGATAATGCAAATGTAATAACTTTTTTTATTCGCATTTACAATATCTAACTTCTGATGTCATTGCACTGGCAGTAACTTATATTAATCAAAGCTTCCTTGCCTGGTTATAGGTGCCATATGTCTTTATTGTGTGTGTCATAAATTATGGCATTTGCCTTTAAATTTTAGTCTGCCTGTAATTATGTGGGTGGGATTTATTACATAGTCGGTGGTGTGTTTGCTGCTGGGCTTCTTGCGCAGAAGCTGTTAGCTAGTTAGTTTAGTTCGGAGGACCATGGTTGAAGGAATAACTTTCAACCATGAGGAGTTTTCTAATGTTTCTTAGCGATAAGCTGAAGTTTGACAAAGATTAAAGTGTACGAGTAAATGAAGGTTGGATGAATATCTACTTTTTTTCTTCAACAATAAAGAAACTATTAATCAATAGACTGTGTTATGAAGATTTATCTTTCGAGAAGCCGTGAAAGTCTGGACGTGGAGAGCTCACGTGTAAAATTACATTCTCCTAATACCAAGTTTTCTCCAGAGTGGCTAGAGAGAAAATGGAGTGATCTCTTGAATGATATAATAATCTGCCACTACATCGAGTTGAAAGTTACCTCTGTCAGGAGTTGGAAGCCTCGTCCCAAAGAAGAGGGACAGAAGATTTGGCTTGGATCTCAGGAGAGGTTCAGCGGGAGGAACTGGTTCCAGAAGAGGAACTGAAGGCAATAGATCTCAGCCAGAGATTGGCTTAGAGGTTTATGAACAGCGACACAACTTATTTGAAGATTGAAGATCACAGAATCGTGAGTAGATCGACTATTATACTTCTGAATTTGAAAGCTGGAAATTTGAACGGCTTCTGTGAAGGTGATTGGAAAGCTAGTTCTGCTAGGTTGGAAAATAGCCAACAAGTTTGTTTTTCAGTTCAGTTTGAAGAAATCCAAATGTCTGACCTTGAGTTGTTTTGGTCAAGATAAGACTCATTTCTTTGGAACTGAATTATTAGCTTTAAAAATATTGTGGATGTTGTCTGAAAGTCCAGCTTGTTATAGTTTGTTATCTAATGTTTTGGAATATTCTCCTCTAATGTTTATCAATAAGACTGAAGCAAATTGAAGAAGTCCTTGTTCGTCAAATTTAAAGATTTGGCAATCTGCCAAAACCTGTTGAAATCCATGGATCGAGAAGGAGCAGGTGAGTCAGAGGAGCCACAAGGTGATGCTGAAAGGCCAAGGAGACAAGATAAATTCACTGAGAAGGCCTGAGTTGTATTTCTGAAAGAAACCGAGAAGGAAAGAAACAAGTTATGGAGGAAGATACTGAAGCTATTTGATGGCCTGAAGGAAGTAATGGAACCAGATGACAATGTGAACAAGGTGAAAGATAACCTAGGCCAGATATGCAGCTTCGCAAAAGAGATTCGTGATAAACAGAAAGCACTGCTGGATTCAGAGGCATATCTGGAAGAACGGGAAAGACACACCCAGTGGTATGAAGAAAAGTTGAAGTTATATGATGATTCCATGGAAGATGCCAGCTGAAGTTAACCAAAGAGCGTGTGTTATTGAAGGAAATGTTACTCATCAAGGTGCTGAATTGGAAGAGGAGAATACACCACAAGATAGTATCTCAAATGTATCAACACAAAGATCAAGACATAAATCAAAGAAGGAGATATTGGAAAGTGAGGGTTCAAGATGCAGCTCTAGAGCATCGAATGCGATGAAATCTGGTGTGAGAGGAAAAAATGATCCAAGTGAGTCAGTAGTTGGATCAATTCCACAACCGAGGACCAGCAGATTTCATGGCTTTGAACACCCATTGGGGCAGTGGCGGGCCAGTAAATATTTATCTCAGCAATTGGGTGCTAGACCGAAACAAACTACTTATCATTCTACTGTAGAGGCTCGGGACAAACCAACAGTTGAGTACACTTTTCAGAGGCCTGATATACAGGCTCGATCAAGCCAGTATGAGCCACAGAGACCTGTCTATTGTACATTGGTGCCAAGCCAAGGTTATCAGGATGGATTGTTTGCATTGTCAAATAGGCAAGCTGAATTCAACCAGATCGTAGCTCAACAAAATCCCTTTTTCATTCTACCACCAGTAGAAATTCCTACATATAATGCATGGACTTTGCAGTGTGAAGCATTTATAAGGGCATTCGATGAAGTATTAGAAATGAAATTTACGGATGAAAAAGAGCGCTTACGATAACACAAGTGGAAGTGTTAAGCTACTGATAGAAAGTTGTCAAAATGAGCCTGACAGCCAAGGCTATAAAGAGGCAAGAAGGTTACTTAAAGAATGTTTTGGAAATGAACAGAGGATTGCTAATGCATACATGGAGAAGGCCCATGCTTGGAAAAAAATTAAGCCAGATGTTTGAATAAACATCCTAACACAGATAAATTAATATCCTACATTTATAATATCCTGTTAGATACTGAGGTACCGTTGACGGAACCACACAGACAAGCATGGGAAAATGAATTGGCTCAATCCATAACGAAGGATAAAGGGATGAAAGCTTACAACATATACATTACTGTTCGTTAAATGCCAGACACTTTTTAATACAATTTACATATTACATAGAAACAAAGAAATATAGAAAATAGGTGCAGGAGGAGGCCATTCAGCCCTTCGAGCCAGCACCGCCATTCAATATGATCATGGCTGATCGTCCGCTATCAATAACCTGTGCCTGCCTTCTCCCCATATCCCTTGACTCCACTAGCCCCTAGAGCTCTATCCAACTGTCTCTTAAATCCATCCAGTGATTTGGCCTCCACTGCCCTCTGTGCAGGGAATTCCATAAATTCACAACTCTCTGGGTAAAAAAGTTTTTTCGCAGCTCAGTCTTAATTTTTCTCAGCTCAGTCTTAACATAGATTATATTATTCCAAAACAAAACTAAACTGATTTTTTCCAAATATCTCTCCAATCTGTGATAAATGTCAATACCAAGAAGCCAACTTTCATACCTTGGTAAATTGCATAAAAATAAAAACATTTTGGATGGATATTTTTTTAACTATTTCTGAAGTTGTTAATATTCAATTGGATCCAGATCCAACATTAATAATATTGGGAATATCAGAACAAAGTATTAATCTTATAACAAATACATTTTCTTGATTACAGTACAATTACTGGGAAAAAACTAATACTAAGATTTTGGAAAAATCCAACAACCCCTACAATAAAAATGTTGATTACAGAAATGTCTGAGACCTTACGTTTGGAAAAAAATAGATTTGTCTGAATTGACATACCTGAATTATTTGTTAGAATATGGTCTCCATTTATTGATTTTTTTTAAAGAGGTAAATTGGTTCAACACAGAAACTGGACTGAAACCCGAGCTCAGGATTGGACGAATAACTACGCCTTATAATCTACGCATCTCCAAAACTGTTATTGGTAAATTATTTGTTTTTGTTTTTTTTTCATTATCTCCTCCTTTCTATTAGTTTATAGATTTTTATTTTCAGTTCTATCTCTTAAAAAACTCTATTAAAAAAAGCAGAAGCTTCTATGAATGTATTTGATAAACAAACCATGTTGCTATTAAGTGTTTATGCTTCTAATACAAATATATTTAAAAACAAAAAGAAATTAAGCCAGAAGATGTGGATGCATTGAGTGATTATGCAATATCTCTTAAAAGTTGTTGCAGCTCAATGAAAAATCTCAGCCACATAGAGGAAATTAATCTTGTTAGTAATACTAGAGTCATCATTAGTAAGCTGCCCAGAAGCGAAAGAGAAAAGTGGAGAGATGAAGAAGGCCGAATATTGGATGAGAAGAAGTGAGTAGCCATGCGACCAGACCTGGTAGATTTCTTGGAAAAGCAAGTACGGTACATGTTAGAACCACACCACGGGACTATTGAAGATCATAAACCAATGGCAACTGTCAAAGGTTTACCAAAACTGAAGGAAGATCAGGACCTATGAGAGGCAGTTTTGCTACCACTACAATCATAAGATTAAATGAGCTTACCAGTTTGAAGTTTGATCTTTATTTTATGAGGAGTTACGATGAGCGATTATGTGAAGAACCCCGCCAATCCACACGCGTGTCATTCTTCAAAGCAGCGGTGTGAAATCACAGAATAACAGTAATTGAAGTGACATAGTAAGATTATGAACTTAGAAATACCAAATGAGCTTTGCGATATGAGGGTTGGGAGCACGTAATCACTCATCGTAACTCCTCATAAAATAAAGATCAAACTTCAAACTGGTAAGCTCGTTTAATCTTACTATTTTACTTCGGAGTCAAGTGAGTGATTCCGTGAAGATTTCAAAGATCTGTGATTTCACGCCGATCAAAATCCAGGCGTCTCACACTGCATCAGATGACTTGGGAGAGGTGAATAATTAGTAATACAGTCAAACATGATACTGATTAACATGTTGCCTTATTCACAACATATACAAGAGAAACACAATAGTGATTCCTCTCTCCCAGGAAGAAGCTATGAACAGAACATAAACTGGAATGGGCGAACACCCCCGGGTTCAATAAGTGGTTTCTTATAAAACCTTTGAAAGTCAATTCATTTAACCATCCTGCAGCCGCAAGGATATGGTGTGGCCTCGCTATTGACGTCGATGCCGCCCTGCTGGAGTGAGATTTAAAATTGTCAGTATGAACTGCTGCACAACCCAGCACTTGTTTCAGCCATCTTAAGATGGTCTGAATGGACACTTGCAGATGTGGCTTTTTTGTGACTAATAAACAATGCTACTTTGGAGCCTCTGAGGCTGTTGGTGACCTTGATATACCTCCTCAAGTGCGCCACTACACACGGCCGTAATCCGTGGGATATGCTGACAGTACACATTTCCCTAACACTCCTGTCTGCTTTGTTGAATTAGGTAATGGATGTAAAATATAACGTCATTTCCTGATGACACCATCATGTCCAGACGCAGTTTGTGCAAAGTCTGATCCCTTTGCACTGACACCAGCGGCATGAACATAACTAACTTTAGGATAATCTTTGGCAATGACAAGGATGTGGCTGTACTCCACTGATGAAACAGTGTCAGTATCATGGTCACATCCCAGATTTCTGAGTACCTAGGCCTGGGGAATTGGAATTAAAACACCCTTCATAAATCTGTATATATCCTGGGATGGCTTCCATATGAAGAAAGACTGGATAGACTTGGCTTGTACTCGCTGGAATGTAGAAGATTGAGGGGTGATCTCATAGAGACTTACAAAATTCTTAAGGGGTTGGACAGGCTAGATGCAGGAAGATTGTTCCCGATGTTGGGGAAGTCCAGGACAAGGGGTCACAGTTTAAGGATAAGGGGGAAGTCTTTTAGGACCGAGATGAGAAAATCGTTTTTCACACAGAGAGTGGTGAATCTGTGGAATTCTCTGCCACAGAAGGTAGTTGAGGCCAGTTTGTTGGCCATATTTAAGAGGGAGTTGGATGTGGCCCTTGTGGCTGAAGGGATCAGGGGGTATGGAGAGAAGGCAGGTACAGGATACTGAGTTGGATGATCAGCCATGATCATATTGAATGGCGGTGCAGGCTCGAAGGGCCGAATGGCCTGCTCCTGCACCTAATTTCTATGTCTATGTTTCTATTACGGATGAGCTCCTACAGACTGAAGTTCCGACCCCGAGCATAGGTACGAAGACAGGGCACTCCAGGTGCTATCGCTGGCACTATAGCTCACCCGTCATCGAAATGGAATTTGGGCAGACATTCAAGCACATCTGGGATGGAAGATGTGTGGTATGTAATGTTCCCATGTAAACAAATCTCCTCCCATTTCCTGACATAAGAGTTGTATTGCTTTTTCGTACTATCCTTCCAGGATGATGTGATGACATCCACAGTATGATTGGATAGTTCCAGACCCAGGTATGGTCTTCTTTAAATCTGCAAATTAATAAATTAGCACGATCATACAATGGGCACAATCTCCAGTCACAGGGTGCACCAACGGATCATGACGTTTTGAAGCCACCATAATAGGCTGACTAATAATGTCTGTGTGTAGGCCAGTCGGATACCACCAACTCCTGAAGCAGAGTCCTGCTTGATCTTGGTCAAGCACCAACTGATGATGCAGAAAGGGGGAAAATGCATATAAATATTCTGCCCCAGTGTAGCGAGAACGCATCGACCGCTACTGCCTCTGGATCTGGTTCCCATGAAACATACTTCGGTACTGAGTGATGGAGTCTGGATGCAAACAAATTGAAATCTGGCATCCCATACTGAAGAACAAGTTCATTAAATACATCATGATTCAACATCCACTCTGTGTTGTCATTGAATTTGCGTGACCTGGTGCCTGCCACCATATTAAGTATACCCGGCAAATAGACAGCTGAAATCGAAATGATCTTTTTAATGCATCCATGCCAAATAAGGTTAGCCAATCTATCACAATGTTTCGACTTAATTGCACCCATGTGTCTCCCATTGATAAACTAACCAGGCCTGAGCCTGCTTCGCTTCCGAGAGCAGACTGGATCGGGCGTGTTCATGCTAGTATGGCCGTAGGCTTTAACATGTGCCACTGCCATGGTGTGGTGAATTAGAAGCTGAACATGTAAATGCTTCTTGGTGATACAATAAGCCTTGAGCCCATAAAATGCTCCTAAACTCTAAATATTAATTCCATATGATTGGAGAATAAATGCCTCATGCCTATTCCATGTGCCTCCACAGTTAAAATGGTACAAGTAGCACCCTTACCTAGGGCACTAGCATTAGTCTGCAAACTTAAGTGTTTCCATCAGAATTTTGCTAAAACAATTTGAAGTGTTTCTTATCCAGCATTGTACTTCAGTGATGGCTCCAAATGGAAATTGCATAGGCCAGTTGAAATGACCTGCATGTATCCTGAGTGCCAGTGCCTGTGCCTGTGCCCTCTGTAAATTTCAGAATGCAAAAGTAGAGACTGCACAGCTGGAAAGGCACCTATTAATTTACCAATCAAGTTGCCCACATGTCTAATTAAAGGTGATTACTCCCCCAAGTGCTTGATGCAGCCTTCAATTAAATCTAATCTCTTGCCCTTGGGCAGAGTCACAGACATGTGAGTTGAATTAACTGTGAATCCCAAATAGTCAATTACTTTAACCAGTACCAATTTTGATTTAGAGGATGGATGGGACCAATCTCTCAACCATGAGTGTAACAGCTGAAACTGATATCTAGGGCTGAGGTTAACCCATTAGGCAGTGCTTGGATTGCCATAATTCCCTCATTTCAGATACTCTTTATGAACAGGCATTCTTAAAGTCTATACATGCCATAACACCCTGTGGAAACCAAGTGCTTGGCAGTAGCAAATGTTTCCATTTTAAAATTATACTATATAAATGGACTAAGTCCTGTCAGGTCCAAAATAATCTGCTCCCACCATCTTTCTTTTAAAACAATGCTGGGCACAATTCCCTTGCTTGGAATGTTAATATTGTGCAGTTTTACATGTTTAGATGCCGCTAAGTAGCTGACTATTTCTTACCATTTGTGTATTGTACAACCAAGTGTAAGTGGTACCCTTATCCATGTTCAAAAGTGCCACACCAACGTATCTGCCTGATTACCTCATAGGTTAGCATGCGTGGAACCTCTGCCCAGCTTCATGCTGTCACTAGGTTTAGTGAACCTCTTACTGCCGATGAAGGCATAGGGTGTTGTACCTGAAATGATGAAGCTTTGCTCGTCATCGGCCTTGATTGGTCCGACAGCTTTTGCTTTGTCCACCAGGTTTTGTCTGGTGAATAGGCCTTAGCTGAATAGAAGATTCGGCGGAATGGGTTCTAATGTCCAACTGATAGCGTTGTTCACTCCATCGTGTTGGGATGGCAAACTTTGCTGCCAGGAATGGGACCTCTGACACGTGCCCTTCATCCCTTGGGGTATGCTCCACGGCTATACCCTCAGACTTGCCATCAGATTTACACTGACCCGACATGCTCTCCTCTTCTAAGAGGGAGACATTAAGCAGCCCTGTTACAAGGCGCTGCTGGTGCGAGCTCTCCCACAGGCCGGTGCTTCCACAGATTCGACATCCATATGAAGCAGCCCCGTGCAAGACGCTGCTGGTGCGGGCTTTCCTATAGCCCCGCCCTGACACAGCCTCAGCATGAACATGAAGCAGCCCTGTCCAAGGTGCTGCTGTTGCGGGATCTACCATAGCCCCGTGCTGACACAGACTCAGCATGAACATGAAGCAGCCCTGTCCAAGGTGCTGCTGGCACGGGCTCCGCATACCTCCGTGCTGACACAACTCCTGCTAATATATCTGGACGGAGCCCCCTCTCCATAGGGACTCCATTCAGGCCAACCTCCAAATTTTATACATTACATGTGGGAACACTCCCGGCACCAGAGCTGGTCGGTTTTACCCCATATCCTGGGGACCACTGCAGTCTGGGTGCCGCATTGCTGCTGGGTTTCCCCTCCCCGGGAACCACAGCACTGGAAGTCACTGACCGTTATCAGTGACTGCGATCGCAAAGCCCACATTCACCAGCTATCCGCTTCCGCGGTCGGAACCGGGGTGTCCCTACAGTTCATAGCCGGTTCCCTCGTCGGACTTCGCCAAGATATCGAGCAGGAAAACATCTGTAAAAGAGGTTCCTGCAAGAAAATCAAAACCAGGTAAGAAAAACAAAACTTCCCTGTAGTTTAAACTTACCGCTGGCAGCAGCGACTCGCCTGCCAGTCCGGTGCTTCGCCATGCGATTGGACGTAATGACACGTGTGTGGATTGGCGGGGTTCTTCACGGAATCACTCACGTGACTCCGAAGTAAAATACCTGTGGAAATGACAGGTGAAATGAAAGGGGATGCATCTACTATCAAGCAAATAAGAATTTGTTTGTTATGTGTTGAAGTTTGTCACACCATAAAATGGTTTTGGAGATTCAAGAAGAAAGAATATAAAGAAAAGGTGGATTTCTTGAAAGAGAAGGGAATATCTTTTGGTTGTTTGAAAAAAGGACACATGATGATAGACTATAGGACTCATATAATTTGTGATAAGGGCAAGCACAATCATCCAGAAGCAGTTCATACTGTAAAGAGGCCACTAGAGCAAATAGAAGGGAAAGAACCAGAATAAATAGAAGAAAAGCTACCAGAGCAAATAGAGGAGAAGGAGCTGGAGCAAACATAACAGAAAGAGAAGCCAACTACTAGTGATGTTGTTACCTTGCCTCAAGTAACCGCTCATTTTGGGGCCGTGGTTGAAGCCTGAAACTTCTCTATATTACCAGTACAGGTAAGGAATAGCAAGATGAATACATTGTTGCAAACATATGCATATTTGTATCACGGAAGTTCAGCTACCTTTTGCACAAAAAGCCTGACGGCTGAAACATCACAGGAGAAGAGATTACGATTCGATTGCGTACCAGGAATTAAGATAAAGAGTGCATTAGGCATTATATTACAAGTATGGAGATATCCAGTCTGGATGAAGACAATTTTATACCAATATCTGAAGTGTTTACACATGTGACAATGCCTGTTGGTCATCAAAATATACCCAGATGTGAAGACTTGAGACAATGGCCCTACATGAAGGATATCAAAATATCTAAAATAAATCCTGATGTTCACCTACTTATTGGAGCGAATGCTTTGAAGGCATTGGAACCCATAATGTAAGGGTTAATCTGGGAGCAGCCATGTTATTCTAGCTATAGCCAACATTTTAAGTCAAACATATTAATTTACAGACTTACCTTCACTGTGCTAGAGAAACACTGATAATAATTTTTTTATCTGAGATTAGACATTCTGATACTTTCTTATCTAACAATAACGCCTTCTTGTTTCTGCAGCAGCCTATAACTCCCTAATAGCTCCCATGTACTCCTTAACACAATTAAAGGGACCCTATTATGTCACTTTGCAACATGACTGTTTTTTGTGTCTTTGGGAAAATACTACATGTATCTTAAGCTGTTTTATTAGGTATAAATAGTGCTTCTACTTCTTTGTATTCCCTGTATGCCTTTATTACAAGAGGAATCGAATAGAGGAGCAAAGAGGTCCTTCTGCAGTTGTACAGAGCCCTAGTGAGACCACACCTGGAGTATTGGGGGAGTTTTCCCCCCTAATTTGAGGAAGGACATTCTTGCT
This sequence comes from Okamejei kenojei, assembly GCA_035221665.1. Lineage (NCBI taxonomy): Eukaryota > Metazoa > Chordata > Chondrichthyes > Rajiformes > Rajidae > Okamejei > Okamejei kenojei. The sequence goes on along the minus strand of CM069136.1, from coordinate 94,823,684 downwards.
ATTGAGGGAGTGTAGCATAGGTTTACAAGGTTAATTCCCGGGATGGCGGGACTGTCATATGCTGAGAGAATGGAGCAGCTGGGCTTGTACACCCTGGAATTTAGACGGATGAGAGGGAATCTCATTGAACCATATAAGATTGTTAAGGGTTTGGACATGCTAGAGGCACGAAACATGTTCCTGATGTTGGGGGAGTCCAGAACCAGGGGCCACTGTTTAAGAATAAGGAGTAAGCCATTTAGAACGGAGACGAGGAAACATTTTTTCTCACAGAGAGTGGTGAATTCTCTGCCTTAGAGAGCGGTGGAGGCAGGTTCTCTGGATGCTTTCAAGAGAGAGCTAGATAGGGCTCTTAAAAATAGCGGAGTCAGGGGATATGGGGAGAAGGCAGGAACGGGGTACTGATTGGGGATGATCAGCCATTACAACATTGAATGGCGGTGCGGGCTCGAAGGGCCGAAAGGTCTACTCCTGCACCTATTGTCTATTGGCAATTGAAAGAACGATAGCGGGCGCTTGGGTGAACTTGAGTACATGCAAGCTTTCCGTGATTCTCTCCCACCTGGGTGATTCTAGTAAAGACTTTTGACCGAGACTTATGTCTTGAATTATTTAAGTTTTACTGTTAGCGGACTGTAACATTTGGCTATAGTTGGCAGGATATCGTTGGGATAAGATGGCACGGGTGAATAAGTGGCAACAGTGAAACTGAGGCTTTGGTGGGGGATTCTGTGCACAATCCCGGTCCCTTGAGTCAGGTCCCCGACATCCGACTCCCTGGAAAATTTGTGGTCTCACGCCTGTGGTCTGATCTGGTGTTCCCAACCGATATTCAAAACGAACGAGGGGTTAAGGGAATTGAGGTGAGTGAACCGCCAAGATTATTTGTGAATTTAATGGTACATCTGCCTTGTTGATAGATCCATGGTTTGCTGGATTGAGAAAGACGGGACGAATACTACATCTGCCTTGTTGAGACATCCAGGGTTTGCTGGGTTGAGAAACACGGGACAGAGTTTGCCTGGTTGAGACATCCGAGGCTCAGATACAAGTTGAGGTCAGATTGTTTGTCAGATTGAGAAACGCAGGAAGGAAGATAGAATGGGACAGGGTTTAGATAAGAGCGACGGTGGGTCGCCGGTGCAGCATATGTGTTATACGGATCCAGGTAGAGGTAGAAATTTCAGATAATTGTCAGCGTCTTTGCTTAATCAACTGGGTGATGAAGCCTGGCCAGTAGGGGGAACGTGGAATCCTTAAAACGGGCAGAGCAATTAATATGGGAGCGCGATGCAGGAAAGAGATGGAAAAAGCCGTATTAAAGAATGGAAGGACGAGGCAATAAAACGACACGAGGAGAGTAGAGATCGAAGCTGGATGGATACTCCATATACGAAAGGGGTAGAGTTAAGAGGTTGGAAAGTGCTGCAATCAGTGGGCAGGGAGAAAAGAGAAAAGAAAAGGATTGGGTCGCAAATTAAGCGACAAGTGGAAAAAGTGGAAAAAAAAGAAGCGGACGAAACTGATGCCGCGGAAGCTCTGGAGAACCGGTCACCAACCTGGGATCTGCGATCTCCCGACGTTGTTGTCCACTGGGCCCACGGCCGAGCCTCCGAGGCTCCGAAGTCCGGTCGCCGGATCCTTCTAACGACCCCTACCGCAGCAAAGGTGGGGGGAGGCACGAGTGGGTTCACTTTCACCACTTAGGATTGTCAGTATGGTGCTTAAGAGATAAAATGTTAACCTCTCCTATTTTAAGAAATCCCTTTCTCAGATATATCATGATGGACATGTCGCTATTGTTCGCCTCTCGGGACACTGACATCCATCAGATCTGCAAAAAACAGAGTATGCCGATGTAATGCAATGTGATGGCGATGGTGGCATTGGAAAATTTGCAGATGATGCAGGGCTGAGTGAAATAATCATAGGGGGGAATGTAAGGGTTAATACGAGAGCAGCCATTTTATTCTAGCTATAGCCGACATTTTAAGTTAAACATATTAATTTTGTAGACAAACAGGCTTTACAGACTGACCTTCACTTAGCTAGAGAAACACTGATAACAATTTATTTCTCTGAGGTTAGACATTCTGATACTTTCTTATCTTACAATAGTGTCTTCTTGTTTCTGCAGCTGCCTATAACTCCCAAATAACTCCCATGTACAACTTAACACAATTAAAGGGACCCTATTATGTCTCTTTGCAACATGACATTTTTTTAATGTATCTATGGAAAAATATACATGTATCTTAAGCTGTTTTATTGGGTATAAATAGTGCTTGTACTACTTTGTATTCCTTCAGAGAACAGTAGCGGGTGCTTGGGTGAACTTGAGTACTTGCAAGCTTTCCGTGGTTCTCTACCACCTTGGTGATTCTAGTAAAAACTTTTGACTGAGACTTCTTTTGAATTATTTTACGTTTTAAGGTTAACAGACTTTAACAATATAGATTGTGAGGAGCCAAGGTGATGGACCGTTTGCTGTGAAAACCCTACTTGGATGGGCTATCTATGGCTCCTTGAGAAGGAACAATGAAAACAGGAGCCAGAAGAACTGCCCTGCCTTTGCTGTTAATCAAATATCCACTGGTAAATTAGAAAAGCTGGTGATGAAGCAATACAATCGTGACTTCACTGAAGGGATAAGGAATCTGAAGAATACCGGATGAAGGTACATCTCTTTGGAGCAGTGTCATCACCAAGTTGTGCAAACTTTGCATTAAAGAAGACCACAGAGGACAATAAAGTTCACTTACCAGAGGAAGTAATAACCAGTTTGAAGAATAATTTTTATGAGGATGATTGCTTAAAATCCATGTCTACTGAGCAGGAAGCAATTCAAATGGTAAAACATCTGACTTCCCTCTGCAATAAGGGAGGATCCACGCTTTCCAAGCGGATCAGCAACAATTGTGATGTATTGCAAAGCATTCCACCAGGTGATAAAGCCAAAGAGACCGGAGAGTTGGATTTGGACAAAGACAATTTGTCAATGGAAAGAGCTTTGGGAGCTACTAATGTTTCACAATTGAAATATGTTAACACAAAAGAAAATCCTGCAGATACATTTTCTAGAGGACCGACGTTGAACCGCTTCTGAAGCGATAAGAGATGGATCAATGAACTAGTTTCTCTGTAAGACAGACAGAGAATGGCCAAAACTTGAGGTGGGATTTGAAATCTCTGCTAATGATCCGGAAATTAAACCAAACCTAACGGTGAACGTTATTGCAAAAAATCCTGTTTTTCTCTCGAAGGATTTTCACACTTCAACTTTATTGTTACAACACATCCATGAGTTGATAAGACATGGAGGAAGAGGTTTCATGCTATCCAAACTTTGGACTTTTGTGGTTTGGACAATACACTGGGTATCATGCCTGATGTTAAGGGTTTGGTGCGCACGGTACGACTTCAAACTAAGAACAATATTTTATTGAGACCAATAACCAAGTTATGCTTGCTTCGAGAAGGCGAAGGTGAAGATGGAAGAGTCGCTGAAGAATTCTGAAATCGGATATATAATGCATGCTATTTTTTGCTTTTGATATATGTTAAGCCTTTATGGCTACTTTTTTGATGTTTAGTGGTAATTGCCTCATTATACACTCGGAACTATTAGGGACTGGTATGTAGTGGCCATTTGGCTTTATTTTGTGTATCATAAATTATGGCATTTGCCTTTAAATTTTAGTCTGCCTGTAATTGTGTGGGTGGGATTTATTACGTAGTTGGTGGCATGTTTGCTGCTGGGCTTCTTGCGCAGAAGTTGTTAGCTTATTAGTTTAGTTTGGAGGAATGTGGTTGAAGGAATGACTTTCGACCATGAACTGTTTTCTAACGTTTCTAAGCAATAAGCTGGTTTGACGAAGATTAAAGTGTTTTTCTTCCACAATAAAGAAACTATTAATCAAAAGACTGTGTTATGAAGATTTATCTTTCGAGAAGCTTTGAAAGTCAGGACGTGGAGAGCTCACATGTGTAAAACAACATTCTCCTAATACCATGTTTTCTCCAGAGTGGCTAGAGAGATAACGGAGTGATCTCTTGAACTATATAATAATCTGCCATTACAGCACCCTCTACCTCAAGAACTGGTTGAGTATACAACTAGATCTATCCCTGTTATTATCTGACCATAGCCAATTTAAATACAATTCAAGCCCAGATATAGTTTTTCCAACAATTCCTTGAGCTTGTGTTTTCACAAACATGTAGTATAGTTTTTTTTTGGTAATCACTGTAGAAGGGGTTGGTGGGGGAGGGTACAAATGGACTTACTTTTGGCACTCACATTATTATTGATCACAAACAGAGAATCCATGCATTAACAGCAAGCAAATTATCCTGACCTAGTTAAAATTCTGAGCATTGCTAGCCTAGAGCAGCTCAATCAAAACTGAAATATTTTATCAGAATATATAGTTTACCCAATCTGAATTGAACCTGACACATATTGTTTGACCCCATTGAACCAGGCTCTACTTGTTCTCTTCCAAAGCTATCAAAGTGACAGTGTTGTCCGTATCAACAAACTTAGTTTTGCATTCTGTCCATCAAATCTTATGGTTATTTCCTTAACATCTGTGTTTTTTGCCCCTTTATCCATCTAAAATCTTTGTTCTCTAGCATTACCACATTATGTGACACATTTAACAAGGGTTCATATGTAATTGAGTACTTTGGGATCAGTTGAAGTTATGCAGGGCATATACATCTGACCCTATTTTCCACTCTATCAATCTACTGTCTATCAGTCCATCTATCAACTGTCTGCTCATCAAACTATCAAATATCTTCATTTCTTAAGTGACTTCAAATTCACACTTCATCCTAAATCATTTTGTACGGAGATCACAGAGACATGGCTCCAGGGTGACCAAGGCTGGGAGCTGAACATCCAGGGATATTCAATATTCATGAGGGATGGACAGAACAGAAAAGGAGGTGGAGTGGCGTTACAGGTTAGAGAGGAGATTACTGCAATAGAAAGGAAGAACATTAGCTTGGAGGATGTGGAATCGATATGGGTAGAGCTGCGAAACACTAAGGGGCAGAAAACGCTAGTGGGAGTTGTGTACAGGCCCCCTAAGAGTAGTAGTGGAATTGGGGATGGCATCAAACAAGAAATTAGAAATGCGTGCAACAAAGGTAAATCAGTTATAATGGGTGACTTCAATCTACATATAGATCGGGTGAATCAAATTGGCAGGGGTGCTGAGGAAGAGGATTTCTTGGACTGTATGCGGGATAGTTTTCTAAACCAACATGTAGAGGAACCAATGAGAGAGCAGGCTATTCGAGACTGGGTACTGAGTAATGAGGAAGGGTTAGTTAGCAGTATTGTAGCGCGTGGCCCCTTGGGCATGAGTGACCATAATATGGTTGAGTTCTTCATTAGGATGGAGAGTGACATTGTTAATTCAGAAACAAGGGTTCGGAACTTAAAGAAAGGTAACTTTGAGGGTATGAGACGTGAATTGGCTAAGATAGACTGGCAAGTGATGCAATGGAAGGCATTTAAAGACTGCATGTATGAACTACAACAATTGTTCATCCCAGTTTGGCAAAAGAATAAATCTGGGAAGGTAGTGCATCCGTGGATAACAAGGGAAATCAGGGATAGTATCAAAACAAAAGATGAAGCAATCAAATTAGCATACAAAGGACATGGCAGACCAATTGATAACTACTTTGGTTCTGTTTTCACTAAGGAAGACATAAATAATCTGCCGGAAATAGCAAGGGACCGGGGCTCAAATGAGATGGAGGAACTGAGTGAAATCCAGGTTAGCTGGGAAGTGGTGTTAGGTAAATTGAATGGATTAAAGCCCAATAAATCCCCAGGGCCAGATAGGCAATGTAAGAGTACTTAAGGAAGTAGCCCCAGAAATAGTGGTTTAATTAGTGATAATTTTTCAAAACTCTTTAGATTCAGGAGTAGTTCCTGAGGATTAAAGGGTAGCTAATGTAACCCCACTTTTTAAAAAGGGAGGGAGAGAGAAAATGGTGAATTACAGACCAGTTAGTCTAACATCGGTTGTGGGGAAAATGCTAGTCAGTTATTAAAGATGGGATAGCAGCACATTTGGAAAGTGGTGAAATCATTGGACAAAGTCAGCATGGATTTATGAAAGGTAAATCATGTCTGACAAATTTTATAGAATTTTTGGAGGATGTAACTCGTAGAGTGGATAAGGGAGAACCGGTGGATGTGTTACATCTGGACTTTCAGAAGGCTTTCGACAAGGTCCCACATAAGAGATCAGTATACAAACTTAAAGCACACGGTATTGGGGGTTCAGTATTGATGTGGATAGAGAACTGGCTGGCAGACAGGAAGCAAAGAATGGGAGTAAACGGGTCCTTTACAGAATGGCAGGCAGTGCCTAGTGGGGTATCGCAAGGCACAGTGCTGGGACCCCAGCTATTTACAATGTATATTAATGATCTGGATGAGGGAATTGAATGCAACATCTCCAAGTGTGCGGATGACACAAAGCTGGGGTGCAGTGTTAGCTGTGAGGAGGATGCTAGGAGGCTGCAAGGTGACTTGGATAGCTTGGGTGAGTGGGAAAATGCATGGCAGATGCAATATAATGTGGATAAATGTGAGGTTATCCACTTTGGTGGCAAAAACAGGAAAGTAGACTATTATCTGAATGGTGGCCGATTAGGAAAAGGGGAGATGCAACGAGACCTGGGTGTCATGGTACACCAGTCATTGAAAGTAGGCATGCAGGTGCAGCAGGCAGTGAAGAAAGTGAATGGTATGTTGGCATTCATAGCAAAAGGATTTGAGTACAAGAGCAGGGAGGTTCTACTGCAGTTGTACAGGGTCTTGGTGAGGCCACAGCTGGAGTATTGCATATAGATTTGGTCTCCTAATCTGAGGAAATACATTCTTGCCATAGAGGGAGTACAGAGAAAGTTCACCAGACTGATTCCGGGGATGGCAGGACTTCCATATGAAGAAAGACTGGATAGACTCGGCCTGTACTCGCTGGAATTTAGAAGATTGAGGGTGATCTTATAGAGACTGACAAAATTCTTAAGGGGTTGGACAGGCTAGATGCAGGAAGATTGTTCCCAATATTGAGGAAGTCCAGAACAAGGGGTCACAGTTTAAGGATAAGGAGGAAGTCTTTTAGGACTGAGATGAGAAAATAATTTTTAACACAGTGAGTGGTGAATCTGTGGAATTCTTTGCCTCAGAATGTAGTTGAGGCCAGTTCATTGGCTATATTTAAGAGGGAGTTAGATGTTGCCCTTGTGGCTAAAGGGATCAGGGGGTATGGAGAGAAGGCAGATACTGAGTTGGATGATCAGCCATGATCATATTGAATGGTGGTGCAGACTCGAAGCGCCGAATGGCCTGCTCCTGCACCTATTTTCTATGTTTCTATGATTCTATGTTCTCACCTCCGAACTGCTGAAGTTGCTCTTAACCTTTCTACCTATACTCATGTCCATTTACCTGTCTTTTCACAACTCAGTGATATTCGCACCATTGTAGTCACAGGAAGCTAATTGCTGAATTTGTTATGGTAAATATATTTTTCCATGATTTACATTGCAATTGGGTTTGAAAGGAGGACAGAGGATTTAATTGTGAGAGCTACAAATTCCTCATTCTTTCATTCAAATCCAAGGCTTCTGGAAATATATTCACTGCAAGTCACACAAAACATCACGTACATGTTCCCAGTTGATTAATAATTGTCATTGTGTGGTCCATTATTAATCTTCAACATTTTAGTGTTTCTTGATTAATAACAGCCAAAATAGGAAATACGTAAGGAAATACAGCATAGACACAGGCCCTTCAACTCAACAAGGTTGTGCCAACTATCAACCACACATTTATACTAATCCTATATGAATCCCATTTATATTTTCCAAACATCCCCACCAATTACCTCCAGATTATTCTACTCATCTGCACAGTAGGGGCAATTTACAAACACCAATTACCCTACCAATCCACACGTCTTTTGATGTGGGAAGAAATCTCAGTGAGTCTGAAGGAGACTTATGTGGTCATAAGGATGTGCAACCTCTACACAGACTGAAATAAATTAATGTCTCAGGCTTTGTGTGGCAGTAAGTCTACTCGCTGCACCACTGTGCCACCATTTGGTGTTTTTATCACACTATAATAAACAATCTCCTCCACCTTGGCACATTATCCTTCCTCTCTCGGGTTTAAATATTGAATTATAACTTGTTCAGCCATAAATTATTTTTTACTGAATAAATCACTTCAAAAACATCTTCCATAACCATTTTAGGTATAGTCTGAGAACACAAATGCACCACACTACATATCCTGTCCACCCACCACATCCACATTTTAAAATCATTCTCCTCTGTCTCCCATTCTCACATAAAAGGACAGGCACGAGGATTGCTGTGTCTTTTTTTGCATTAAGATAGAGGACATTAATTCCATTGCCTTTACAATGTCATTATCCCACCCATACATTCTTCCCCAGCCTTCAGAAAATGTTCTATTTCTGAATAACACCTTTCGCTCTTTTCTCTCATTTGTTTTTCTCTTGACCTTTCTGGGGACTGGGGTCCCACAGTGTTTATGGGATGCTTCTGTTGCTCATTTGGCCTTATATCAATCAAATCAGAAGTTTTCCTTTTTGGTCACCCAATTACCCGAAAAGGGAAATACTGGAAATCCTGGAAATCTAGATCCAAAACTTAAAGTAAAGTCAAATAAGTTCATCAGGCAGAATCATTCGAGGGAGAAACATAGCTAATGTTTCATGTTGGTGATCTTCAGTCAAAATTGGAAGTGAAAAGTTCCTTTAAAGACCATTGACCTGAAGTATTAATTTCATTTCTCTATCGACATTTGTTGTCAAATTGCTAAACATTTCTGACATTTTCTGTTTCCGTTGTTACAAACAGCTTCTTAACCCCATGAAGAATTCCCATCTAATCCACAACCACAGTCATCTAACTGTTTGAATAAGCGTATTTGCAAATTCCCAGGTATGATGTACCCTTTCTGCTTAAAATGGTGTATGTGTCACAGTCATATTTCCACACTCCATGATTCAATTTCTCCAGCAAGGTTTCTATATTGCTTCTCTAGTTAAAATCAAAAAGTCAATAGAGTTTGTGTTTCTCTCTCTCTCTCTCTCTCTCTCTCTCTCTCTCTCTCTCTCTCTCTCTCTCTCTCTCTCTCTCTCTCTCTCTCTCTCTCTCTCTCTCCCCCTCTCCCCCTCTCCCCCTCTCCCCCTCTCTCTCCGTCCCCGTCTCTCCCTGTCCCCGTCCCTGTCCCCATCCCCGTCCCCGTCCCTGTCTCTCTCTCAACAAATGCTTATATGTATTTTAATACACTTACAAACATTATAAACCTTTGGATTAAAGAAGTGAAGTAACCAAACATTTTGTGGAGTGAATCTTTGGTGTTGAATGCAGCTTCCTAAATTTTGCTCTGTAATAGTCTGTATTGAAGCTTAACACTACAATTCTTTGTTCGTGATGCCTGCACAGGAGCACACACTACGCACGCATGATCATCGTCAATGTTAACCATATCCTTTAGAGTACTGTTTGACTGTTTTCTTGCATATGTTCATTTTTTTAGATCAAGTGCCACATCTTTCTAGTGGGGTGGGAGATTGCAACCTTCACGTGGTCCGCCCTGTTTCAACCAATCAACCTGGCGTGCACAATCAAATAGGATCAAAGAGAACAAGTTGTCCTACAGCTTTAGGCTGTGCATGCCATACGCAAAAAGAAGAAGGTCTTTCTAGTGAAAACACAATGCTTTTGGATAGGGAATTCCAGGATTTAAACCCAGTGATAATTAAGGACGAGTGATATATTCCCAATTAAGGATAGTTTAAAACTTGGAGAGAAACCTAGAGATGGTAGTGTCACCATGCATCTACTCCCTTTGTCCTTTCTTTCTTGCTGGTAGTTTTGGAAGGATGGGAGGTAGTGTTGAAGTAGGCTAAACAAGTAACTGCAGTATATGTTGTTGATATTACACATAGCAGGCAGGCGGCAGAAAAATGAGTTTTTAGAGTGATGGATGGGTGCTAAAAGAATAGGCTGCATTGTCCCATATGATGTCAGCTTCTTGGGTGCTTTTACGCTTTGTTTTATAGTTGGACAAACTTTGGGATATCAAAATTGAATCAATTGTCACATGATACTCAGCCTCTGACCTGTTCTATAGCCACAATATTGATGTGGCTAGACACAAAATGATGGAGTAACTCAGAGGGACAGGAAGGATCTCTGGAGAGAAGGAATGTGTGACGTTTCGTGTCAAGACCCTTCTTCAGACCCATTCCTTCTCTCCAGAGATGCTGCTTGAGTTACTGAGTTACTCCAGCATTTTGTATCTACCTTCAATTTAAACCAGCATCTGCAGTTCTTTCGTACACGTATTGATTTGGCTAATCTAGTTCAGTTTTCTGATCAATGGTGACCACATCTCCATATCTCCCCCCCCCCCCCCCCCCCCCCCCCCCCCACCCCTGGATGCAAATGGTGAGGAACATAGTGATGGTAAAGTCATTGATTGTCAAGTATGGTTTGACACTTCCGTTATAGATGTTGATTATCTGACATATTTGTGGCGTAAGTGTTACTTGCCTCTCATCGGCATTTGCTTTAGGTCAAAGAATTAGACAGGTCTTTTGGCCCATTTAATCCATGCTGCCGAAGTTAGTAGACTGGGCTGGTCTATTTAACTGCATTTGTCCCATATCCCACTAAATCTTCCCAATCCATATATCTTTACAAATATCTTTCTATATGCGGTTTGCTTTATACACTGAGAATATGGAAATCAGTAAATATTGTTTGAAAACACCCTGTTTCTGGGTTTTGTAGGAAAGAAGGTGATTGATGAAGCACCAGAATATGATTCAGTCTAACACACCATCCTTTGAAATCCTGCAGCAATGAGCCAAGGCTGGGATGGTTGTCCTTCAAACAATCATAATAATCGTTCTTTATAGTTCCAGTCACTGTAAAATTTATTTTTTGATTCCCATAGATTTCTGTTTTATCAGAGCCCTTTGATGCCACAGAATTGTCTGGATAACAAGGGCAGTAACCATTTAATACCATCTCTGTAACTTAGGGGTTATTTGGAGTCTAATCCAAAGTCTAGTCTAAGGCTGCACTGAAGTCAGATCTCGAGTAATTCCAAGTTCTCAAATTCAATGTTATTGTGGGATTAAATTTCAGGGGTGAAGTATAGTGCACTGTTGCAATTATGCAACACATTTGTCCAACCAATCAGGAATGTACTTTAAAATAAGCAATATTAAAAGTATGTAATTACCATGTTCAAATGCAGTCTGAATGATTAATGCAACTAATGGGTACTTAAGTGATCTCAATGAATTTCCTTCAGAATGCAATCTAGTCCTGTGATCCTGGGAAAATTAATAAATTCTTTCAACATTTCCACATGGGGCTCCATAAATTAAAATAGAGTTTTTCGCCTGTAGAAATCAAAATAACTCTTGATTTAAAACATGACTGAGTGAGAGGAAATACCAATACATTTCTTAGGCAGAAGTTCTAGCAGGCAAGATTATCTCTGACCCCTCTCACCTGACCACAAACTCTTTGAATCTCTTCCCTCTGGAAGGCGACTCCAGACTGTAAAAGCTGCCAGACATAAAAACAGTTTTTATCCACGAATGTAAAAGCTGCAACAGCCAAAAATCTGTAGCCTCCCTTTGATCTGGTATTTTGTTGGTTCACATGCTTGATCAATGGTGTTTTATCATTAATGTTTTATTATTATTAATGTTTAGTGTTTTCTGAGTCATTCGTAACTGTCACTGTATGTCATGTTGTTACCTCGTCGGGCTCTGCAGAGATTTCCTGCCAGATTTATTGCAGAGCCCGACGAGTGAGCAGAGCACCAAGGCAAATTCCTTGTATGTGAATACTTGGCCAATAAACCTACTTACTTACATAATTATTTCTAGTTATTAGCTTCATATTAACAGTTGTTACTAATTCATAGGATTTGCTGTGAACTTCAGAAAGCTGGCTACTATTTTATTTCATTATGTTATTTGCAACATATCAATCAAAATGTAAACATTATTTTGAATTTATATAGGGATATCTAAGGAAGTAAAGCATTGCTCCCTCCTTTGATACTTTCCCCTGCAACCACAGATGCAACACCTGTCCCTATACCTCCTTCCTCGACTCCATCTAGGAACCCTGACAGTCCTTTCAGGTGAGGCAACCTTTCAGGTTGCAGGTTTCGCTAAACACCTACGCTCAGTCTGCCAGTTACCAAACATTTTAACTCCCCTTCCCATTCCCATGCTGACCTTTCTGTCCTGGGGCTCCTCCACTGTCAGAATGAGCCCACATGCAAATTCGAGGAACAGCACCTCATATATTGCTTGGGCAACTTACAACCAAGCGGTATGAATTTGATTTATCTGAATTTCATAACCCTTGCATTCCCTCACGCTCTGTCCCTCCCCCAGCCTAGTCACCTTGCTAGTTTCACTGTTTGTATCCCTTTATTATCACCTCTTCCACAGCCAACAATGGACCATTGTGGGTTCCACTTTTCCTGCATCGTCGGTGCAGGCTCTGTACCTCTAATTTTGTGGGGTTGTAGTTTGGTGAAGTTACAAAGATACAATTGGTTGGCATAGACAAGTTGGACTAAGCTAACTTTTTATAGATATGCACCACTTGCAGATGCCCCTACCTTGGCTGTTTGGTGAAGCAGAGGCACCATTAGTGGCATCTAAGGCCACAGATGTCAAAAATCCTTTCAGCCATCCCAATGAACACACAATGTCAGAATTTCATTACACACATCTCGAGCAACTATTATGTGCAAAAGCTTCAAGCCAATACAATATTCTTCTGCGCCGGCCACACTTCTTCCTGTAGATGTCAGCAATTTTTAAGAGCTGAAGACAACAAGTTATACCAAGGGCCATTAGTAATCAATCAGCAACTTAATTGTGGGTAATTGTTAATTCATTTATTGCAAATATTGGAAAAACATAATTTAAGATATAGTTAATATTAAAAATAAATCTAATATTTTGTTTATCCTTGTCGGACAGATGTTGCCTGATCCATTGATTGCTCGCAGCATTTTCTGATTTTATTTCACATTTATTTAAAACAAAATAAATACACTGACCAAATGCCACCAATTAATTGAAAATTCAAATGCACAGTGCAATAGTCAATCAGCAAAATAGCATGAGATTGGAGTGGCAAAAGGTCAAATACAACATTTATCCAGTTTCTCATCTTAGCTAGTTTAGTTTTGGTTCGTTTATTGTCACATGTACCAAGGTACAGTGAAAAGCTTTTTTTGTTGCAAGCTATCCAGTCAATGGAAAGTCTATACATGATTACAATCATGCCATCCACAGTGTACAGATACAGGATAAAGGGAATACTGTTCTTGTGCAAGAAAAAGTCCAGTAAAGCCCAATTAAAGATAGATCGAGGATTTTCAATGAGGTAGATGGTAAGTCAGGACCGTTCTCTAGTTGGCGAGAGGATACCTGATTCAGTTGCCTGATAACAGCTGGGAAGAAACTGTCTATGAATCTGGATGTATGCATTTTCATACTTCTGAACATCTTGCCTGATGGGAGAGGGGAGATGATGGAATGTCTGGGATCAGACTCATCCTTGATTATGCTGGTGGCCATGGCGAGGCATCATAAAGTTTAGATGGAGTCACTGAATGGAGGTTTGGCTGCTGCATCCACAATTTCACTTCGGAGTCACATGAGTGAGATTTCCTGCCAGATTTATTTGCCCATTAAGATGCCCTGACGAGTGGAGCCGGCTATGGGCTGTGGGGAAACACCGGTCTGACCGCGGAAGTGGATAGCCGGTAAAATATCGGGTTTTTAGATAAGCAGCCGCTGACAAGGCAGTCAGTGCCTTCCAGCCAGTGGGGATGTCGTGAAGTGCCAGCGAGTAACGCCAGAGTCGCTGACAGTGTGGTCAGTGGCTCACAGACACGTTGGTCCCCAGGCAAGGAGTAAAATTGGTGGAAGAGTGGACTCGTTCAGCCCTATTGGACTCGGGTGAGTCGGGCTGAAAGGGTTGCTCTCTAATAATAAGGGTAGTTTTTGCATGTATGCTATAGTACTTTTTAACCCTTCACAGGTGAAGCTCTACACTACAAAATTAAATTCGTGAGACTGCACTGTAATAGCGCGGGCCTATGGGACAGCGCCTGTTAAATCGCCCTCTCTGAGGAGGGGAATGCAAAAGGTCAAGATGTAACTGAATCCAGGCTCTAAAGAGGTTGATGGAACATACTGGAGCACATATGTGCCGGCAGTGAACAGCGCCAACAAGGGGATGTGAGAGCCAGCCGCCGAATCTGTTATCCAGGTAAGGCCTATTCAACAGAGGAAAAAACCTGGCAGACGGAACAATTAAGGACAACGGCAGGCAAAGGTTCATCGTTTCAGAAAGCATCCCAGGCGCTCATCCGCAGTAAGCGGTTCACTGGAGCTGGGGGCAGCATGACAGCCTGGCAGAAGTTCCATGCATCCTACCAGCCCTACTCAACAAGGTGGGTCTGGCATTTCTGAAACATGGGTAAGTGGACCACTCACAAGTTGTAATATTTACACTTGTTTGTACAACACACAAAGGTTAAAAACATCTGCTTAGAGGCACAGTACTAGCATTCCAAGTAAGTTTGAGATTAAGACCAGGGTTGTATTTCAAGATAGGCTTGGAAATCGGGCCAGAATTGTCATGCAAATCATCCATGGAAAAATGGCAGTATTGGCCTGTTTATTATGAAAAATGTAGAGTGGCGGGCATATGAACTTTCCGAATATGAACAATTCTTTCCTGACTAACAACAGTTTCATAAGGGTCTCAGAAGATCCATTCTATGCAGTTCCCATTACAGAGGTTATCAAAGACAATATAACTGTACTAATAACAGTGAAACATTGCTAAATGGGATAAACTGTTTGTTGGTCATTGGGATTTATCTTTAACTATTAATTAGCCTATGATTCCGCCCTATGGCAAGAGATGGGAGATAATAGCAACCTGTTATAAAACTGACTTCTGTTTCATCAAGAGTAAATTGGCAATATAGTAGCTGTGATTCAGCTGTGCAAATCGAGGATTGACATAGTGCAAAGTAGCGACCTCTCAAAAGAGAGGTAGATCATTGTTAACAACCTTATGCTATTATCAGCTGACGCTACCTCAGTCACAATGATGAACAAACAGTATTCAGCATTGCTCCAGTAGTTTGGTCAGTCAAATTCAGTTATTACAAACTGATTCTAAGAGCTCTAAGGTGAGAAGTTCCGAATACAGCCACCAAATGTATCATCAAGTTCAGAACGATGACAACACAGAATAGGTATTGGATCTCAAAGTATTATGAAAGTATGGTTCAATGGTACATCGAATATTGACATGTTGGGTTCATGTTTATTCACTGCTTGTAAAATACGTTGCAAAACCGTGCGGGGAATACATTCTCGCTACTAAAGGAGGAATGTTTATTTTATGTCTTCCTCCATTTTGCCTCATTAATCAGGTCTTGAAACATTCAGCAAGACATCGCTTTAGGTTTTCGTACTGTCTGACTGGATAAGCAGCCATGTTGCCTGCTTTCATTAGGCATAATAATACAATCGTATACGGTTATTCTAAAAAACGAAAAATTTACTGGTTCAAACTGTGGTTCGGGAAACTGGCCTCTGCATACAAAACAGTCATTGACTGACACATTCTGAATGGACTGCCTTACGGCTCAGGTTGTCACATCAATCCATGAATGTGCTCACTGCAGAGTACAGGGATAGCACCAAAAGAGCAGTATATTCCTATTGAGGGATCGGAAGTAGTTGTTCAATTATAATGTTACATTTAATACGGTACAGATTACTGGCATCTTCCAGTACATTCTTAAATGGTCTCTGACAATAATTCAGTTATAGTAGCACCACTACAGCTGCATTAAAAACAAATTGGGAACCAAACTCTGTCGGTTAACCCCGAATATCGAGTTAGTAACTTGACACAAGTTTCTCCGCGCTACAAGTATATGCAGTTTGGTATTTGAAAATGTGAGTTAACAATACTTCACAGGGGGTTCCCGCCACATCCTTAGTCATGACACTAATATCAGCACAATGAAGGCAAACATTGCAAATGCTGTGGCTAGATAGGATGGAATTGGCTGCAGGTACCATTACATTTTACATTCTGATCTACATAAGCAGAGCAGACTAGGGGTGGCAGGATTTAAGATCATATTTCGGATACCCCACAGACTCACGTCTATGTGGGAGGGCAGGCTTGCTATATACTATCAAGGCCACCAGAATTCTAAGAAGTGTGGAATCAGCATTGTTTATTAAGCGACAAACAACCACACAAGGAAAGGTCGGTTCAGACTATTCAAGGTGGCTACAGCAGGTTCTGGTTTATGCAGGTATTAACACTGACGATTGTACATCTCATTCCACCAGGGCAGCATCAACGTCAGCAGGCAGGGCAATGGACGTTCCCATCGACCATATCCTTGCGACCGCAGGATGGTCAACTGAATTGATTTAAAAAAAAAAATGTTTTACCATAGGCAAATCTGGGCTATTTGCCCATTCTGTTTTGCGTCCACTTTAGCCTCCCCTGAGATACAGTGGTTGCTATTGATTTCTTTATTAATGTAAACCATTAATACATTTGAATCAATGACAATTTGAATGCATTTTTGATTATTCACTCATCCTGAGTCAATCGATGCAGTGAGATGCCGGGATTTGAATCTCCGGCATGAAATCACAGGGCTTTGAACCCTTCACGGAATCACCTACGTGACTCTGAAGTAAAATAGTAAGGTTAAACGAGAACTTACCAGTTTGAAGGTTGATCTTTATTTTATGAGGAGTTACGTTGGTGATGTTCAATTCTCTGGGATTTACATGTAACACAAACTTATGCATTTACATAGAGATCATACAAACTCAAGACAGGCAGACAACAGCCACAGTTAGAATTGAACCCACGTCCCTAGAGCTGTGTAATTGGTCCTGTCCATACTGTTGTGGAAGTTTTGAGCATACTGCTAAAAATGCTAAAGCTAACCAACAGTTTAGTTTGGACAACCAGCTTGTTGATTGGTTACTTCACTTACTAACCAATGGAGTATTAGAAGCTCCGCCGACTACATGGTTCATATTATCACAACCCAACTCGTGCTGGCAGTCCTCACTGATACTCAGCTAAAGAAACATGCTGTAGTGTGTTATAAGTGCCTTTCAATAAATACTGTTGTACCATGTTCGTAAGTAAGACTGGATCATTTGAGATGATATCAGAAGTGGATGGCAACCCACTCCGTGTTTAAGTATATCGGGTTTTAGTTTGTTTTCACCCATTCACTCCTGCTGCCATGGCCAGCTCACTTCGCCGGCCAGACACTCTAATCTTTGATTCGGACATCGCTGAATGTTGATGCATTTTTAGTGCGATTACAACCATTATATTCGTACTGCTCATCGCAACACTACACCAGAAGTGCTTGCCTCTATACTACTCAATGTCGCTGGCCCTAAAGCAATGAAGTGTTTCGACTATGCGCCTGCAGTTCTGGATCACAATAACCAGATTGTGGTACCTGCTGAAGCCATAGATGATCCTGTGGTCCTACTCACTAAGTTCCGACAGCTGTGTGACTTCGTGCCAACTCCATACTTGAATGTACTAAGTGTTTTGCTCATTACCAACAGTAAGATGAGCCTGTAGAAAATTACATTAGTGATCTGAAACACATTGCTGCATGCTGCCGTTTTCGGAATCTGTGTGATAAACTCACCCACGACAGACTGATGGGAGGCCTGCTTAGCTTTTAGGTACGAGATGAATTACTCCACGATACTGAACTGACCTTGGCCCGAGCTGAACATGCTTGTAGAATTGCTGAACTAACAGTTTCTCACACAAAGGCATTGGGCCCTAGGCCACATTCCTAGTACAGTGTCGATGCTACCGACATCTCCTATCGTAACCGGCATTCACAACCCCGCATGCCACCTCGACAGCCTCAGAGATTTAGCGAATGGTGCTAAACTGTGATGGCTCCAGGTCGCGAACTCTGCATTGCTTTCCAAAATAATTGCCACTATTGCAAGAAAATGAATCACTTCACGAAATGCTGCTGTTCAAGCATGGCACGCTCGCTCCCAAGGCAGCCTGTGCACCTGCTAAAACATGAAGCTACTGATAACAGGTACTAGGAGCTGGAAGCGCCTTCTCCTGTTCGGCTCCTAGAGCATGAAGATAGCAGTCGTAACATCAATTCGCTGATTACTTACACCAACAAGCAACTTGACCCTGATGTTTCTGTGCTCGTCAACAAGAGCATCGCTGTTGCAAAGATTGACACTGGTGCCAAGTGCAATGTCATGTCATTATCTGAATTTAAATAAATTCGTAATGCTGAACGTATTGCAAACACTTTGGCCAATTTGCTAGCCTACGGGGGAGGGGAGCAGCTCTCACTTGGAGAAACTGAACTGAATTGCCGCCTGGAGTCACAAGCTCACAAACTGAAGTTGTTCATTGTCCATGGGAAATCTGCAACTCTGCTTGACATTAACGCCAGGATCTAGGACTGGTTACTTTCGGGCCTGCTCTCCATCAAATATCTCCAACTGAGGGCTCCATCCTGCAGATACTTTCACAATACAAATAAATATTTTAAGATAAACTTGGAAAGCTGCCCATCAAATACAATATAATCGCTGATCCAAATGTCTTACCTGTGGTCCTGAGTAACACACAAAAGACGCATTTCCACATGTATGTGTGACAGAGTATATAATGAGCTCCAGCGATGGGGTTCCTGGGTGTCATTGCTACGAATCACCCCTACACCCTCCGACTAGGTTTCCACCATGGTGGTTGCAACAAAGAAGAACAAGGAATAAACCCCAGAGTCCTTAACACAGCGATTAGACACCCACACTACCTGATGCGTACGGTAGAGGAAGTTGCTGCTCAGATAGGTAGTGCATTTGTGTTTTCTGTTCTGGAGGCCAAAAGTTCGATCTGGCAGATCCCGCTGGATCCTGACTCGTCGAATCTCACTACATTCGGCACCCCCTTTGGCCGCTATAAATTTCTGCAGATGCCCTTTGGCATCAACCCTGCTAGTGAGGTATTCCAGCACACAATGCAACAATTATTTGCGGGGTATCTGTGCACCATCATTGTCAATGATAATCTGTTGCGTTGAAGCAACAAGAACTGAAACATGAAGCCAACTTGAAAAAAGTAGTAGACCAAGCTAGAAAAAAAAATACAATCCATCTCAAGCTCAACCCCGCTAAAATGCAGATTTCGTGTCAAGGAGGTCAACAATGTCAGACACTATTCACCAGTGTTGGGCTCAGACTGGACCCATCCAAGTGCCCACAGCATCATCGAGATACCAGCTCCCACTGATGTTAGTAGTTTTACAGATATTCCTGGAATGGTCAACTAAAAACTTGGAAAAATTTCAATCCCGAACTCAGCAATAACATCGGTTCCCTTACATCAACTGAACGCACAAGGACACTGCCTGGACCTGTACAACACAACCATCAAGAGCTTTTGAAATCCTCGAATTGCAATTGTCCGTGTCTCCAACCCCCACCAATCTTTGCTTTGAAGTTACCGTTGACGTTCACATGTGATGCATCCCAATATGGACTTGGTGCTGCTTGCCAACAGAACAGACCTATTACTTACACCTACCGCATCCTGTCTGAGACTGAACAATGTTATGCCCAGATCAAAAAGGAATTACTTGCCATGGTTTTTGCCTGCACGAAATTCAAGGGTTTTATTTTTGACAAGTGCGTGACAAGCTGGTCACGATTCTGAACAAACCCATTGCTCCGGCTCGTCTGCAATGGATGATGATGCAGCTGCAGTGTTTCGATTTCACCATAGTCTACAAAAACGGCAAGGACATGCACGCAGCTGACTACTCATAACAGAGCCCCACCAACGCTTTAAACGCCACACCAACAGAAGCAGTCCTTGCTCTCACAACCTATTCCTACTCTGCAGTGGTCCACGGACACTGCCGACACATTCGAGTGGCATGGAAAAAACACTATCTGGTTCTCCTATGACTCAATTTGGGCTGGTGCGAATTGACTCCAAAACCTGTCATTGCACTTCTCCAAACAACGGTGCCCCTGCACGCCGTCTGTCGATAACTGCAGTCGACTAACTTTCAGCAGCCAGTGATTCAAAACTATGCTCAGCGATTTAATCTTTTGCCATGTCACCAGCATCCTGAATTACCACAGTCCAATGACTAACACCACAGGCGGTCCATAGTGCCAAACAATTAAAGTGTGCTCACTACTTTGCTAAGTCCGATGTGTTTCTGGACCCTGCTCAACATAATGAACATCGCCATGAAACAATACTGGGGTCTCCAGACCAACGCCTGATATCACGGCCAAAACTCTGTGCTGCCTGCTCTGGTGCCCCACAACTGCTGCAAGCCATTGGTTCCGTTCAACTCCTTTGTCCAAACCAAATCCCACTGAAACTCGAATGCCCAGAAGTGATTTTTCGTCGACGTCACAAACCACTAAACCTCTCTCTCCAGTGTTTTCGCCTCAGACCAACTAGTGCCTATGGCATTTTGTGGCAACATCACAGCCTTGCAAAAGAGCCGCACTCGTATCTGGTAAGCGCAGCCGGAGGAATTTACAGACGCATCCATCAACATCTCCTTCCTGTGAAGAAACCACGTCCTGACATCTCATATCCAGAAGCCACACATCCGATCTATCCTTCTCCTGTCGGACTGCCTCTTCGCTCGCACTCTGCTACTGCAGACCAACCATTGGCTATGCCCCCTACGCCCTCAACACAACGTTTGGGGCCCCGATCGCTGGCTTCGCCATGTTCACCCCCCGGGTCTCAAGTGCTCTCCCCGCAAGGTCCACGGTTATTTCCCCGGTGAAGGGAGGAGATGCGGATTTATATTATAACCTCACGAGTCGGGCCGGGTTTGTAGGCCACCCATTAGATATGGGGATTTTGTTTAAAGCATCTGTATGTCCCTGTATGCGCCATTAGCGTTTTGGGTACTGTATTATTCAGTCATCACATAGTAGTGTGTTTATTCTTATAGGTCACCTAGATTTAGATGTGCTTCCCTTTTATTTCTACGAGGAAAGATGTAGTTACTTCACTTACTAACCAATGGCGTGCTTTAGGGGTTGGACAGGCTGGATACAGGAAGATTGTTACCGATGTTGGGGAAGTCCAGGACAAGGGGTCACAGTTTAAGGATAAGGGGGAAATCTTTTAGGACCGAGATGAGAAAAACATTTTTCACACAGAGAGTGGTGAATCTCTGGAATTCTCTTCCATAGAAGGTAGTTGAGGCCAGTTCATTGGCTATATTTAAGAGGGAGTTAGATGTGGCCTTGGGCTAAAGTATCAAGGGGTATGGAGAGAAAGGCAGTTACGGGATACTGAGATTGGATTAACAGCAAAGATCATATGAATGGCGTTGCAGCACAAAGTGCCGAAGGCCTACTCCTCACCTATTTTTTCTTATGTTTTTTATGTTTCTATGTTTAATATTAGAAGCTCTCTGCCTTACTACACACTGTTCATATTATCGCAACCCCAATCATGCTGCATCTATGCTGAAATCAGCTAACCAACATGCTGTAGGTGTTATAAGTGCCTTTCAATAAATACTGTTGTACTATTTTTGTGATTATGATGGGTCCTTTAACTCAGCTGCTGTAATGTGCATACAGTATGCTCACATTGTTGTTTCATATAACCATTTCCAGTGTTTACATTTGCATTGCTCTTCCTTAACATTTATTTTATTCCAATTTGGGGTAGAGAACAATGATCTGCTCTTTATCAACATTACCATGGCAATCACTCAATAAATTATATTGTAGAACTGTGCTCTTTCAATTATTTTTTAACTTAAACATATATATTAAAAACATCCATGTATAGCTAAATTGGAAAACTGAAAGCCATTTGTAAAGCGACAGATTTGTTTCCCTGCTCAATTCAATTCGTGTCTTGTGCATGAAATTTTCCACGACATTCAACATTGGCCTCAGGTACTAACTGAAGAAAGCCAAAGGCAGAAACCAAAGCAGCAAGGAATAAATTAACCATTACTACAGAAAGAATTGGTTTAGGAGCAAATTCTGTCTCTCCCTTGTATTCCGTAGACACAGCTTTGCTCATTGGTGTTATTTCCTTTGGAATGGAAATGTTGATACTCACTGCCCAATGCATAAAAGTTTGAATATAAAACAGAAGCAAAATACTGCAAACGAGCATTAATTTATTTATTTATTTTTCTGATGACAGAGAAGTAGGCGATTTGGCCCCATTAAATCTGTGAACAATTCCATTATTACAGGTCACCTAAACATCTTAAAAAAATCCCATTTTATTCTTCCCAACTTAATTGTCAATTCTCCCAGATTCTAACCACTTATCCAAGCACCATGGTCAATTTTACAACTTCTAAAGTCATGTGAGAGACTACGGAAGAAGGCCGTCAGTCCGCATGCGTGTCCATTAAACGGATGAAGCAGGGCCAACGACTGACAGTCATGTGCATCGCTCCATCCAGCGTTAAGTTTAAAAAACCTCAGGTATGTGTATTTTAAAACTTACTCTGATGACGGTATTGACTTGGTTTTTTTAAATGTTGCCCACAGTCTACTTTGAACCTTTGGAGATGGCGAAGGGAAGAGATGGTCCACGGTGAAGAGCGGCTAACGAAGACCCACGTGAGTGCCAGCAGTGGAGCCAGCGACAGTAGACCTTGTTGCCAGAAGAAAGCACCGTTGCAGACCGCAGGGGCAGAAGTCCACACAGAAGTCAGCAAGCCCCTTTGACGTCAGATGAGTCGGGCCAGGAGTTTCCCCCTCCTTCATTGTGATAGCGTCTGTGAAAACGACAAACCCACATGGATCACCTGATGTATGTTTTGCACAAAAATGATATGCTCCAAAGGAGGAGCTATATCATCACGGGTCCTCCACGGGGGCCCGCGCCAGTAGCACCTGTTACATGGCTGCACATTGTCCTCCCTCTCTGAGGAGGGAGCACACGGGGTCATTATCTGCTGAGTCAAGTTCGGATTCACAGTGAGCTAGTGAGCACACCCGGGGCAGGGTCAAGAGGTGCCACTAATGCATCAAAAATTTGCATTCCATCGTAATCAAAGGGCACCCCTGTACGAAGACCTAAGCCAGTACGTCAATTATCTGGCATCTCAACCAGCTCAAGATATGGAAAAGGAGGAGACTACCACCATGTTACCAGACTCCTCCAACTGTGCCTTCTTTAATGTGCTGGCCATGAATCACTCCTTCTGGGGTTACATTGGAGCGGGTGTCAGAGCCCAGGAGATGAAGCTCCAAAAAATTTAAAAATTGCTTGCCTCAGGCATCACGGCCTTTGCCAGGTCAGCGGATGGGGAGCTCCTGTCTGACACACAACAGGACGCAATGGCATTAATGTGCAATGCACATTTTGAAATGAATTGCCTGCGCAAAAACGCCATCCGGCCGGCACTAAACCCCACATTTGCTGTGCTGTGTAAGGCCAGCAATGTCCAGCTGGCCAATTACCTGTTCGGGGAAGATCTGTCGAAGCAGGTCCGGGAGCAGGACGATGAGGCAAAGACCATACGCCTGATGAAAGTCCAGACTACACCCAGGGGCTCATCATACTGGCAACACCCCTACACTCCCTTCAGCACCAGGCGATACACCGGAAATGGTGGGAGACCCAAACAAGTGGCACAAAGGTTTTTTTTAGGGGTAGGCCCAAGCCGGCCCACTGCAAGGATGCGCAGAGGGAGTATTAAGTCTGTATCTTGTGATAAATTGGCTAACCTTATCTGGCACTGGTGTATTACGAGGAACATTTGGGTTTCAGCCATCTATCCTACCAGGTAGGTACAACATGGTGGCGGACACTAGATCGCGGAAATTCAATGACAACACAGAATGGATGTCGAAACATGGAGTGTTTAACGACACTGTCGCCCGGTATTGCGTTCCGGATATTGATTTGTTCGCATCCAGACTAAATCACCAGTTACGCAAATATGTGTCATGGGAACCAGACCTAGGGGCGGTGGCAGTAGATGTGTTCTCGCTACATTGGGGAGGAATGTTTTTGTATGCCTTTCCTCCATTTTGCCTCATCAGTCGGTGCTTGGTAAAAATCAAGCAAGACAACGCCACAGGCATTTTAGTAGTGCCTGACTGGCCTACACAGTCTTGGTTCCCACTAGTCCTGGGAACGATAACGCAGCCTTTTATGGCTGTCCCCAAAAGCAGGAAATTGCTGGTTCACCCAGTACATGAACAAATAAATTTATTGGTTTGCAGATTCTGAGGAGACCATCCCTGGGGCTCAGATTTTCAGAACGAACAGTGGATGTGATAACAGCGGCCTGGAGGGACAGTACACAAAAATAGTACATCTCTCACTTCAAGAAGTGGGAGATGTTCTGTTCTATCTCAAACATCACATATGAATCAGCATGAATCACGGATGTATTGGAGTTTCTATCTACCTTATACTATGACCAGAAATTGAGCTACAGTGCCATTAATAGTGCCAGAAGCGCATTGTCCTTTTACTTAGTGCTGGGATCGAGTCACCAATCGGTAGGGACTCGCCCCTTAATAACTAGGTTAATGAAGGGCATTTTTAATTCAATACCACCCAGGCCCCGGTACATGGAGATTTGGGATGTGATCGTGGTGCTCACACTGCTTCGCCAGTAGGCACCAGCATCGTCCCTGCCTTTATCAAAACTCACCCTCAAGGTGGTCATGCTCATGGTGTTGGTCACAGCGCAACGGGTCCAGACGTTACACAAGTTACAACTGGACAACATGACTACTTATGTAAATAATATAACCTTCATCATTTATGATTTGATCAAACAGAGCAGACCGGGGGTGTAAGGGCTCAAGCTAGTGTTCCAGGCATAACCCATGGACCTACGATTGTCTGTAGTATCACACATTCAACAATACATCAAGGTCACTAAGAGCCTCAGAGGCTCCGAGTTATCTGTACTGATCAGTTACAAAAACCCTTTTCACAAATTATCAGTGCAAACTATTTCTAGATGGTTAAAAGAGGTTCTGGCAAGTGGAGGAGTGGACACTGACAATTTTAAATCTCACTCCACCAGGGCTGCATCTATGTCGGCAGCGAGGGCAATGGACATCCCTCTTGACCATATCCTAGCGGCTGCAGGATGGTCCAATGAACAGACCTTTCGCAGGTTTTACAACAAAGCAATTGCTGGGCCAGAAGTGTTTGCTAGTATAATTTTAGATTCTGTTCTATAGTTTCCCCCCAGGATGGGAGGGGTTACTATTATTTTCTTTTGATGATTAAAGCATCAGCATTATTAACTAACTATGTCATGTCTGAATGCATTAATCTTTTTCACTCATCCATGATCTATCCATACAGTGTGTGACGCTTGGACTCATATCCGGCGTGAAATCACAGAGCTTTGAAGTCTTCACGTAGTTACTCACGTGACTCTGAAGTAAAATAGTAAGAGTAAATGAGAACTTACCAGTTTGAAGTTGGATCTTTATTTTATGAGGAGTTACGATGAGCGATTACGTGCCCACCGCTCCCAACCTTCATATTATAAAGGTCATCTGGTAGTTCTAGTTCTCTCAAAATCTAACTGTGTTCAGGTCAACTTCTGTTATCTGTGATTTCACACCGCTGCTTTGAAGATTGATGCTCATGCGCACTGACGGCCTTCTTCATGTAATTGTTCATCGTAACTCCTCATAAAATAAAGATCAAAATTCAAACTGGTAAGTTCTCATTTAATCTTACTATTAATAGTAGCCAAGTAAATTTGCACCTTTTTGAGTGGTGGGAAGAGCTGGAGGAACGCATGCAATCACAGCGAGAAGCTGCAAATTGCCATGCTGATAGTACTGGAAGATGTGATCAAAACTGGACCACTAGAACTGTGAGTTAGCAGCACTACTCACGCACTCTATGGCACTAGAATGGTCTTAGAATGGAGATGAGGAGGCATTTCTTTGGCCAGAGGGTGGTAAATCTGTGGAATTCATGGCCATAGATGGCTGCATCATTGGGTACTTTTAATAACCATATAACCATATTACAAGTACAGCAGGGAAACAGGCCATCTCGGTCCTTCTAGTTTCTGCCAAACACTTACTCTCACCTAGTCCCATCTACCTGCATTCAGACCATAACCCTCCATTCCCTTCCCATCCATATACCTATCCAATTTATTTTTAAATTATAAAATCAAACCTGCCTCCACCACTGCCACTGGAAGCTAATTCCACACAGTCACCATTCTCTGAGTAAAGACGTTCCCCCTCATGTTACGGCTAAACTTTTGTCCCTTAATTCTCAAATCATATCCTCTTGTTTGAATCTTCCCTACTCTAATGCAGTTTGATAGGTGCTTGATTAGTAAGGGCATCAAATGTTACAGGAAGAAGGCAGGAAAAACTGTGGCTGAGAGGAAAAAGTAGATCAGCCATGTTGGAATAGTGCAGTCGATGGGCCAAATGGCCTAAATTTGTTCCTGTGTCTCATTATCTAATGGTCTATGAAAGGTCAATTGCACCTCTATTTAACATTGCTTCCTGCCCTGCTGAGTAATTTGAGTATTATTCAAGATCCTATTATTCAAGATTAGTCAATTGGCCTGGGAATCGATTTCTCGTCTCCAGAACCTATTTTCTATGTTTCTATGTTTCTATGTTATTTCAATGAAGTCAAATAAATATATTTTGAAGGGAAAGGTTAACATGTTGATCAAAAGTGGTTTAGCTGTTGGATGAAGGGGAATTTATAAAAAAATATCAACCAAAAGCTTCTTTGCTTGTCATAAGAAAATATATGAACTATGAAAATTGCAAGTGATTTTTGTATAAATCACACAAAAACATACTTTACATGTATTTTGAAATGTCTGTACTCAATTCCCAGGCAGCCCCAGCCATGTGGAAATTGGACTGATTTCCACATGTTATAATTAGTTTGCCAGTCATTTGCACATTTTGCCAGTCATTTGCACATTTACACATGTGACGACTTACACATTTCAGGCTTTCGGGGGGGGGGGGGGGGGGGGGAGAAAAACACTGGATAAAATCCAATTTCTAGGCAAATATTTTTAACCCTTGTGAACTGTGATATATTTTCCACACAGTGCTTATAAAGTGCTGTAAAACATGGCATTTGTTTCAGAGGCATTATTTTGTTCGAAAAATATCAGGTGGCTAGCTATAAAGGTGGAATACAATTTTAATAATATTTCCCCTGTTTTAATTTTGCACTGTTGCAAAGATAAAACTGTTCTTTTAGTTACTCTGAGCATTGTTAATTTGTATTTCTTTCTAGCTAGTTTTGTTTAAGACCTCAAGGCATATCAATTGTTGAGAGCTAGTTAATTGTGCAAAATGCTTAATTCTTCATTTTCAGAGACACTTTAAGAAGTCTTCTTGTCTGCTGGGTTTGAGATTATTTTCTGTTCTAATTGAGTTTATTTTAAAGTAAATAAATGGAAATAATTTTGTTTTTCTCAACGAATTGTCCTAAGAATGAATCGTGTGCCTAATTTTCTCATACTGTATGAATGAACTGAAGCAAAACATTAAATACTTCACTTCCTTCTGCCTGATTTGGATAATTGGAGCAAACTAATATTGTGAGAATGCAGCAGTGAGCATAGTCAGCGCACAATGCACATCTCAGGCAAAAATGAAAGTAACTTGAAATAGCAGATCCAACAGCATCTGTGGAGGGAGAAATATAATTTGTTTAGTTTATTATCTTGTGTACCAAGGTGCAGTGGAAAGCTTTTGGCTGTGTGCTAACCAGTCAGTGGAAAGACTATATGTGATTACATCAAGCCATTCACAGCATACAGATATATGATGAAGGGAATAATGTTTTGTGAAAGATAAAGTCCAGTAAAATCTGATTAAAGATATTCCAAGGGTCTCCAATGAAGTCCAAGGGCCCAAGGAGTCTGAGGTTCTCTAATGACATTAATATCTCAGGTCAATAATATTTCATCAAAACTACTGTTCATCGTGCATCATGCAACCAATGTACTCTTGCCACATGAATATGTAACAATAAACCTCAAAAAAGTAAGCAGACTCTGATGGAATTATATAAACCTGCCGGTGTAAATGCTCCTTCTTTTGGGGTACTGACAATGGACAACCGCAATCAATTAATTGCTCACTAGTTTGTTTCTCTTGGTGTTTTGCTGCTGAGGCTTTCTATCTTTATTGAGGTGACTTTATTGTCCTGACTGCTGCATTTTTCACCGTGTTGCACATTCAACTGCTATGATATAAAATTGAGCGTCAGAGGCGCAAAATTCTCACTCACTGATCCATATTGCGTTTTATAACGTGTGACCAGACTCTACATATTACTTTCAGCAGCAGTCCAAGAGTCTAGATGGGACATCACATTGTTAAATCAGTACTTTAAATGTGATGACCAAATTCATGCACGGTCCTTGTCCAAGGCTACTATCCAAAAGATCCAGGGATCATATTGTTTCTTGCATTTAAGAAACTTATTCCTCTGCAATGCTGGGCCCCTGCGCAGTTCCATTCCAAATCATATTTTAATCTGCAATATAATTTCTTGGGCCATTATTTTGCAATAGGCTTCTATAGATTTGAAGCCATTGACAATTTCTATAACTTTATAGTCTGAAGATGGTTCCCGACCCAAAATGTACCTTTTAAGTTACTCCAGCATTTTTGGATCTTTCTTCTATAGTTTTTGTTCTTTTTAATATGATTTCTTTCTCTTTCTACTTTTATCTTTATAAATTTGATGATTTTATTAATTTATTGCATTAATGTTACATTTTGGGTTACATTTATTCCACCCTCATTTGATTTATTTCTGTTTAATTATGCTTGCTGGTGTGGTGTATACTATTCTTGTGATGGTTTCAAGCCTTCACTGCTAGAAAGTTTCTAATCTCAGCTCAGCACCTATTTTTCAAGGCTCAATTAAGATTGAAAAGCACTAGTTCTTGCAGCTGCGCTGTTGCTTATTTCCTCTTTATATCATTCATACATGAAATAAGATATCAATAATTTGCACTTCTATTTTGCTTAAGGCTACTTCAACTGTTTCCTGAGCTGGTTTACACAAAAGGCTCCATAATAGCCCAAATTATGATTATTCAGCCTTGTTTCTTTTTATATTCATCATTTTTTTTCCCAGCAATTAATTTTATTCTCTGTAATATGTGCAAAGTTTCCAGATGACTGTGTAGAAACCAAAGGAGTATTGATTCATTGAATTCTTAGACTTGCAGAAAATGTAATCCGTATTTGGTCAGGCCGCATTTGGAGGATTGTGTGTAGTACTAGTCGCCCCAACACAAGAAGGAGGTGAGGACTTTGGAAAGGGTACAAATGAGATTTAACTGAATCTACCTGGATTAGGGGGTGTGGGGAGACCAAATAGAGTTTATAAAATTATGGGAGGCATAGATAGGGTAGACAGGCAAAAACTTTTTCCCCATATGGAAAAAATAGTCAAATACGTGAGAGCTTTAAGGTGAGGAAGTTCACATTTTTTTTAATTTTTTAAAAAAATATTTTATTTATTAGAGGTAAATACATCAATGTACTTCACATATTTCTTGTTACAATCATTGTACCTCATAATTTTATGGCTTTTAAAGAAAAAGAGTAGAAAGAAAGAGAGGGAAATAGGTGAAAAGAATTGTGATAGTGAAAGAGCGTGCCAAAAGGGAGAAGAAACCCTTGGTCAAAGAATTACAGAAAGGGGGTTAAGAGATAGACCCTAAAAAAAAAGCAAAAGGAAAAAAAAGCCAGTTACTCTGTTATATTTATATCACGCAAAAGGAATCCACCAACTCCATAGTTTTTCATCCCCCCCCACCAAGGCCCGAGGTACTCCTGCACCCTATCTTTGTAGCAATTCTATAAATGCAGACCACGTCTGAAAGAAGCGTTCTGATTTTCTTTCCAGGCGGAGTCTCATATCTTCCAGATGTAGTATTTCAAACATAGTTGAAATCCACATATTTAATGTTGGTATAGGAGCATTTTCCCAGAATTTTAAGATTAGTTTTTTTTCCTATTATTAAGCCATAATCAAATAAATTCACATTTAATTCTGGACTACCTTCTGTCATTCCGAAAATAACAGAATTTTTATTTTAAAAACTTTTGTGAAAATTCCAAAGATTTCAATCCAAAACCTTTGAATTTTTGTACAAAAGATGAATGAGTGCGCTATTGTAGCTTCTTGACAGTGGCATTTATCACAAATCGGTGAAACGTTAGGGAAAATGTATTTAATTTAGTTTTTGAGTAGTATAATCTATGTATAATTTTAAATTGTATTAAAGTGTGTCTTACATTAATTGAGCATTTGTGCAAATTTAATAAGTATTCTTTCCACCTTTCATTGGAAATTTTTATGCTTAGTTCGTTTTCCCACTCACCTCTAATACCTTCCGTTGTTGGTATTATTGCATTTAGTATAATATTATACATATGTGAAATTAAATTTGGTGATTCCGCCTTTGTATTTATTACTTCATCTAGTAAGTCTAATGGCATTGTGTGAAATTCATGTGCATGTTTTTTCAAATAATCACTTATTTGGAAATATTTAAAATACTGATTGTTACCCAGGTTGTATTTTAGTTGCAATTGTTTAAATGATAATAGTTTTCATACAAATCTCCCAAAGTTTTAATTCCTGCTCTTTCCCATTGTATGAATGCTTTGTCTATAATCGAGGGTTTAAACAGAGGGTTTTTAGCAATAGGAGATAGGAGAGATAAATTTCTTAATTTTAAATTGTATTTTATTTGTTTCCAAATTCTGATTGTACTATGTATAATTGGGTTTTTGTTGCAGTTTGTATAATTCACCGTCATTGGTGAAAGAAGGATTGCACCAATATTAAAGGGGGAGCAGTCCTCTTTTTCCATAATGATCCATTCTGGTTGATGAAGAGCATTATCCAATAATTGAATTGTATTTCTAATATTTACCGACCAATAATAATACATACAATTAGGGAGTGCTAATCCCCCTACTACTTTCGGTTTATTCTGGTGTGGTCTTTGTATTCTATGGGTCTTATAATCCCAAATAAAATTTGTAATATCTGAGTCCAATTTAAAAAAAAACTTTTTGGGTAGATATAGTGGGATTGATTCGAACAAGTATAGAATTTGTGGTAGAAAAATCATTTTTATGGCGTCTATTCGACCTATTAAGGACATCGGGAGCGTTTTCCAGAATTTAATTAAACTATGTAATTTCTTAAGTACAGGGTTATAGTTTGCTTTAAACATGTCTTGATATCTTCTAGTAATTTCAATGCCCAAGTATTTAAAATTTTCACCTTCTATTTTAAAAAGAAATTGTACGAGATGCATAGAATCATTTGGTTTTATTGACATGATTTCACTTTTATTCCAGTTTATTCTGTAACCAGAAAATGAACTGAAATCCTCAATTAAATTTAAAATATTGGGTATAGTGATATGAGGCTTTGTGATGTACAAAAGTACATCATCAGCATATAATGATATTTTATTGTTTGAATATTTTGTCTTATATCCGTGGATATTCGGATGAGTTCTAATACTTTCCGCTAGTGATTCAATTATGAGGGCAAATAACAATGGTGATAATGAACAACCTTGTCTATTACCCCTTGACAGTTGACATTTTGTGGATAAAATATTATTAGTTAATATTCTGGCTGTTGGCTTATTATATATTAATTTAATCCATTGAATGAAATTCTCTCCCAGTTTTTGCAATACCTTAACCATATACTTCCATTCAACCTGA
Source organism: Okamejei kenojei (assembly GCA_035221665.1). NCBI lineage: Eukaryota > Metazoa > Chordata > Chondrichthyes > Rajiformes > Rajidae > Okamejei > Okamejei kenojei. The sequence continues at coordinate 94,791,702 of CM069136.1, read as the reverse complement.
TCGAATGCTTTCTCTGCATCCAGCAAAATAATTGCGAGATTTTGATCTTTAGTTTGGTGTGAGTGCATTATATTAAACAGATTAATATCAAATGAATGTCTCTTAGGGATAAACCCCGTTTGATCCGGATGTATTAGTTTAATGGCGTACTTACTTAATCTTCTTGCTAATATTTTTGCTAATATTTTTTGATCTGTATTTAACAATGCGATAGCTCTATAGGATCTACGTTCTTCCTCATCTTTATCTTTCTTAAGTATTAATGTAATCGTAGATTCTGCTAGTGTATCAGGTAACACTTGTTCTCTGAAAGCATGTGTGTACATTTTCTGTAGACGAGGACTAAATATATCGTAAAATCTTTTATAGAATTCATTACTAAATCCGTCGGGACCTGGTGTGGAAGTTCAACATTTAAAGGAGACTAGACCAGGTGCAGGCCCTATCCCCCAAGGCAATATTCCACCTCTGACCCATAGCCCCCAACCCCGCAGGCGCAGCTGATGAGTTCCCGTTTTGATGCCAGAGATCCCCATTGTGATGCGAGTCATGGCAACCCTCCCCAACTGTGCAGGCGTGGCCAGCAAGTGGGAGCACGACCTCAACATTTTTAAAGTTCAAATTGGCAATAACTTGTAAAAAATAAGATCAATGTGAATACATCTCATTCTCCCTCTTCAGTCCCATATTCCCCTCCTCCATTATCCTCCCTCCACTAACCTTCATCTGCTTCCTCCCCTCACCCCCCCTCCCATAATCCCTCTTTCCCCTTCCTGATTGCCATCATTTTTCCTACCCCTATCCTACTCCATTCCCCCTTATCCCCAGCACTCCCTCCCCTTCCACTTCACCTCTTCTTTCCCCCTCTCCTCCTCATCTCCCCCACTCCCTCCCTCACCTCTCCCTCCCTCTCCTTTCCCTTACCCTCATTCACTCCCTTCCTCCCTCCATAACCCCTCTCCCCTCCCTACGCACTCCCCTCCCTCTATCCCTCAGCTCCCTCACTCCTCAGCTTTCCCAATCCCAACCCCACTCTCCCTCCTCACCCCCTCCACTGCCCTCCTCTCCCTTTACCCCCACTCCCTACCTCCCCCACACCCCTTCCTCTCCCTTCATTTTCCCTCCTCACCCCCACTCTCCCTCCTCACCTACCCCACTTTCCCCTCCCTCTTCCTCCCTACCCTCTTCCTCTCCCTCTATCCCACTGCTCCCCCACTCCTCACCTCCCTACTGCTCCCCCCACCCCCAGTCTTCACCTCTTCCTCTCCCTCTATCCCACAGCTCCCCCACCATCCCCACTTCCCTACAATGAAAATTGTATTTTTTTTAAAGGAAATCTCCCCCCTCTCTCACCCACCCCCCCCACCCCTACAATAATAGTCACAACGTGAAAAAACACAAAAAAAATTGAAGAGTTTTTAAATGAAATTCAGGATCCCATTGTGACATCATTGTGAATGAAAACGATAATTGTTTTGAAATTTGTGATTTTTTAATGTAAATAAGATTCAGGATCCCATTGTGACGTTGAACACGGCTGACGAGCAGGGCAAGTGGAAAAGTGGTTTGAAAAATGATTTTTGTAAAGTTTGAAATGTCAATAACTTGTAAGATATATCATGAATCTCAACAAAAATTGTTCCATTTACATCACAGGACAATGAATGTGGACCAAAAATTGTAGCGCTAATGTGTACCATTTTGACGGGGTTTTGGGGTCTCACCAAAACACACACATACAAACAACGAATAAGATGAGTTCTTTAGTAATATACTAGACCAATTGGATACAGGAGGCCTGGTCTCCCAATGCAACCTTTTCCCCAACACAATATTGCACCACTAACCCGTACCCCCATGGGAGACGTGGTCCCCCAACTCAAGACATTGTCGAATGTAAGATTGCAGCAATCCCCTGCGTCCCCAAGCACTGGACTTTAAAAAAAATTGCAATTGCACTTCCCTAATTGCAATACCAATTCACGTGAAATATATCTTCAAGAAAAGTTGATCAGACTGATGATGGGAAAAAGCTGAGTAAGGTTCTGCAAAACTTTTAGCACTATCATGTACCGTTTTGGTGTAGATAGAATCTCAATCAGCCACACACACACACACACACACACACACACACACACACACACACACACACACACACACACACACACACACACACACACACACACACACACACATACACACACACACAGAAACAAGACGAGACTTTTAATCGTATATATAGATAGATGCGCAAGGCAATATTTCTTCAACAAAGGGAGACGAGTGCCAGTATTGCACTGCCAGGGGTGGTGGTTGAAGCAAATATATTAGTGGCAGTTAAACAACTCTCGGATAGGCATATGAATATGCAGGGAATGGAGGGATATGTGCATAGAAACATAGGAACATAGAAAATAGATGCAGGAGGAGGCCATTCGGCCCTTCAAGCCATCACCGCCATTCATTGTGATCGTGGCTGATTGTCCACTATCAATAACCCATGCCTGCCTTCTCCCCATATCCCTTGACTCCACTAGCCCCTAGAGCTCTATCCAACTCTCTCTTAAATCCAACCAGTGGTTTGGCCTCCACTGCCCTCCATGGCAGGGAATTCCATAAATTCACAACTCTCTGAGTAAAAAAGTATTTTCTCACCTCAGTCTTAAATGACTCTCCTTTATTCTTAGACTGTGTCCCCTGGTTCTGGACTCACCCAACATTGGGAACATTTTTCCTGCATATTGAACTATATGCATACATTCATTTACATTACTACAAAAATACACAAACAGATGGAAAGTAGTCAATGTGCCCCTTTAATAATGGGAGTGAAAGGGCAAGGATAAATCTCACTGAATCTCTGCATTCATTATTGAAGATATGGGATTTAATCTTCAAATTCTGTTCCTTTGCATATTCATTCACTACTGCAGGTTGAAAAATAATGGTCTTGGCATCATGTTCCGTACAGAGATTGTGGGCCAAAGTGCCTGCTCTTGTGTTATACTTCTATGATCTATGTTCTGTATTTATCCCAGGAAGTTGTGAATGAATATGCAAAGGAACAGAGTTTGAAGATTAAATCCCATATCTTCAATAATGAATGCAGAGATTGCAAGATTTATCATTGCCCTTTCACTCCCATTATTAAAGGGGCACGTTGACTACTTTCTATTTGTTTGTGTATTTATTTTAGTAATGTAAATAAATGTATGCATATAGTTGTTTTCATCCTACCCAGCAGGGGGCATGATTCTTTTTGGAGGCCTGGCTTTGTGACACTGTTTTGATCTTTAGCATCCATTTAGGTCAATCACAGTAGAGGCTGCATTAGCAGACATATGCACTAATTGTGCTTGAAGTAAACCTCCTAAACTTCCTCAAGGGTGAAACAAGGGCTCCACCTTCTTTAATGTATGGTGGCGATGAAGAATCTTGTTCCTAACATCAAATGTGGCAGGTAAATTGTGAATGTTGTTACATTTTTTGCTTCAAACACCATGATGATGTAAATATGTTGAGGTCTCTGCTAATTAATGTACAGGGAGAACCTAAATATTGTTTGATGAGTAAACTGCTGAGCTGAGAGCAATCTGATCATATAAATATGAAGAATTTGGTGGATATGATACAGACCTACTTTAACCCTTCACCAAGCAAGATTGTGCAAAGGTTTAAGTTTGAGTTATATTAATAAAACCTAATGAGCGCGTAGCTGAGTTTTAGCTGAATTAAATAAGTTATAAGAAGATTATAAATACAGTAACCCACTCTCACATTTTCTTAGATGTTAAGAGACAGATTAATGTGCAGAATCAGTGATGACCAGATTTGGGGATGGTTGTAATAAGGGGTGAATCTGATCTATAAGAATGCAATGAAAATTGCACGTGGTAAAATCAGTAAGTGCTAACATGCAGGATTCATAATGAGATTGGCCATTCAATACAAGCGCATGCATATACGACAAGCAACAAAGCACATTGTTCCCAGAATAACTGGACATAATATCCAAAGGTAAATAGAGACTATTATTGCTATCGTGGGAAACATCCACCATCTGAATGCGGGTTCAGGCAAGAAAAAAGTCACATACATTATTTTAAAAAGCCTGAGAATGTGGGAATAAGCAAAAGTAGAGCAAGCAAAATGAAAGTTAAAATATAAGTTAAAGGGAGGTGTTCAGAATTCCAAGTTGTAGCCCTCTCAAACATATGAAAAAATCAAGTGAACTTTTCACATAGTTAGTATTCACAATATTTCAGAAAATAATGTCTGTTAAGAAAAGCACAGCCATTGATTGTTGCCATGAAAGTAAATGACCGGGAGGTGACGTTTGATTTGGCATTTAGTGGCTGGAAATCTGCACGGCTGAATATAAGAAGGTGCAAACCCAACAGGTGAAAGCATCAAGTACAGTGAATTCTCATTAATCCAACACTAATTTGTGTATTGATCCTAATACAGCAAAACCATAATTATTAAACCAATAATTCATATAATTACACTTTTTAAAAAAAAACAATCATTAATTTAGTATTAGATTTCAATCGTTTAACCAACATTCATCGCACAAAACAGATATTTTAGGTCATGTACCTCCAACCCTTCATTTAATTTACAACCTATAAACATCTATTATTGTCTCATCATTCTCAGTTATAAGAACACAGTATCAATCAAAAAGTGTGAATAATACTTTTTAGCTCAATTGGTTATTTGAAAAGTAGAACACTGCTGTGCCTTCTCAGGTCACCATAACCCCCGTTTGCATTGTAATCTCAGTGACGGAGACTGACGTCAGAAGATCATTTATGAGGGAGAAACCTCGGAGAATGACTGGACTTGATAGTGTACCTGGCCACGATCTCATAACCTGCATGAAACCACTGCCAGGAATTTTTATAGTCATCTTCAACCTTTCATTACTAAGGTCTAAGGTTCCTACCTGCTGTAAAAAGGCATCAAAATTACTTGTGCCCAAGAAGTGTAAGGTGACATGCCACAATGATTACCAACCAGTGGTACTAACATCCATGGTGATGAAATGCTTTGAGGGGTTGGTTGTGGTACTTATCAACTCCAATTAGCAAAAACTCCGCTCAGCACTGGATCACTTGGACAACATGAAAACCAGACTGTTGTTCATTGACTACAACTCCATCATTCCTTCCCAACGTTATCAAGCTCAAGGATGTCGCACAACCCTATGCAACTGGTCCTCGACTTTGTCACCAACAGAACACAGTCAGTACGAATTGGTAGCAACACTTCCTTGTCAAGAACCACCAACAGAGGAGTACCTCAATGCTTAGTGCTCAGCCCCTGCTCTACTCACTGCATACCCATGACAGTGTAGCCATACACAGTTCCAACTCCATCTTTAAATTTGCTGATGACTCCACCATTGTTGGATGAAAGGTGCAGGATCAATAACCTTGCTGTCAGGAAATGTAGAAACAAACAACTACACATGCTGATTTACATAAAAAGGGGACAAAGTGCTGGACTAACTCAGCTGGTCTAATCTTGCTATCAATATCAGCAGGACCATGGAGCTGATTGCTGAGTTTAGAAGAGGGAGACCGAGGATTCACAAAACAATCTTCAATGACGAGTCGGCGGTGGAGAGAATTAAAAACTACAAGCTCCTGGGCATGCATATCGTTGTAGATCTATCTGGGGCCCAGCACGTTGATGCAATCAAAAACAAAGTCCATCAGTGCCTTTACCTGGTATGTTGATGAATACTTGTGTGAACATCCACGGGTGTACGGTACTGACCTGCTCACCATCGAAGGGATCTATAGGAGACGCAGCTTCAAAAAGGCAGCCAACATTATCAAGGGTCAACACCACACTAACCACACTCATTTCACTCCTGTCATCAGGATGAAGTTTTAGGAGTCTGAAAACAATGACCTCCACCTTTATCTCAACAAACATTGGGCACCTGTAAACTACAAACACCAACTAATGTGTTAACTATGAACTGTCTTGATTGCACTAAGGACCTTGGGCATTTTGAAATAATATTGATTTTTTCAATTATAATGTTATATATGAATACAGTGTTTATAGGCTTGTTATGCTGCTGAAAGTAACAATTTCATTGTTATGTTTTCAGTACACATGGCAATTAAATATTGACTCTTGACTCTTCATTGAACCTGTTAACAATTCTGGCGAAATAAGACACTTCAGATGCTGGAATCTGAATCTGAAGGAAAAACTAAATTGCATGGATTTCATGGTGGCGCAGCACTAGATGTGCTGCCTTACAGGGTTTGCAGCACTGGAGACCCGGCTTTGATCCCAAATACGGGTGCTATCAGTACGGAGTTTGTACATTCTCCCCGTGACTGCGTTGGGTTTTCTCCAAGATCTTCAGTTTCCTTCCACACTCCAAAGACGTACAGGTTTGTAGGTTAATTGGTTTGGTGCATGTGTAAGTTGTGCCTAGTGTGTGTAGGATAGCGTGGGGATCACTGGTCGGCACAGACTCGGTCGGCCGAAGGGTCTGTTTCCGCACTGTAGCTTGAAAACTAAATCTAAACAAAATTAAAAAAACACAGCCAGTCAGGCAGCATCTGTGAAGGCATTCGTGAAAGCAAGGGGATGTTCGCCATTTTGGACTGAGATCACACATCAGGACTGACCATTTCCCCTGATGCAGGGTCTTGAGCTGAAACATGGATAGGAAATATTGACCATCTCTTTGTGGCCATTGAGTTCCTCCAGCAGTTTGTCTTTTCTCTGATAACTGTTCTGTATGAACAACATCAAAAGCAAAAGTGTTACAACATGATAGAACCATCAGGATTGTAAGCTTGACATTTAATCGAGTTTCATCCCTGGAGCAATATCCAATTCCTAAAATAGAAGTATTATTTACAGTCTGTCTGGAGGGCAATAGTTCACTAAGTTAGCTATGAATCATGTACATTGACTGAAGTTTTTCAACAGGTTAGGGGATTTAGGAGGATTTTAGAGGTATAGCATGGAAGCAGGCCCTTCAGCCAACTAAGTCCATGCCAACCAGCAATCATCTTGTACACTAGCAATAACCTGCACACTAGGGACAATTTACAATTTACAAAAGCCAGTTAACCTACAGACATGTATGTCTTTTGGAGTGTGAGAGAAACTGGAGCAACCTGTTTTCAAGAGAGACAACAGTGTTTAAGAGAGAGACAAGAGTTTTCAAGAGAGAGTTAGATATGGCTGTTTTCAAGAGAGAGTTATGTATAGCTCTTAGGGCTAATGGAATCAAGGGATAAGGGGAGAAAGCAGGAACGGGGTACTGGTGCAGTAAAGCAGCTACCCTACCGCTGCGCCACTGTGCCGCACAAAGGATTTGTACATGTTGGACCTAGTACAAAGAACACGTAGGACCGTGTTCACATTAAGAATTTCATCTGCATGTGCTGAATTCTAAGCATCTATGGAGGGATTGCCCAAGTGCATTGCCAGGACTGGTCTATACCTGGATGATGTCCTGTTTTTGTGAGTTATAAACAGGTACATGGATAGGAAAGTTAGAGGGATATAGGCCAAATGCAGGCAGGTGGGACTAATGTAAATGGGGCACCTTGGTTAGTATGGGCTATTTGGGCTGAAGGGCCTGTTTCCATGCTGTATTTAATCTAGGACTCCACGAGTGTTGAGAGCTACCACCTGCAGAACCTAGGAGAAGTATTAAGCAGACTGGAAAAGACAGGTCTGGGCTTAAAGACAAGACAATGTACTTTCTTAAATAATGAAATATAATGGCTGGGATACCAAATGGGCACTGTTCCAATGAAGATAAACGTTTTTGCTAACACTTCTATCCAACTTATGTAATGGTATTGAAAGTGTTTCTGGGATTGCAAAATCGAACAATATAAATTGTGGTCAGGTTTAGCAGAGTTCTTAGCTCTATTGCGTCAATTGTTGCAAAAGGATGTCGAGAAGATGGATTGCAGCTCAGGAAAATGCTTTTGTTCATTCCAAAGAAATACTGTAATAGGCTGATTTGCTCCAGAGAAAGAGACAATGTTATTTTATGACATATCTTCAAACAACATTGGTGCTATGTTGGCTTGCTGAATGGAAGATCATTCTGAAAAGCCAAAAGGGGTTATAAAGTCAGAGAGAGAAACACACCCTTGAATCTAAAAAGTTGTATTGATCATCAATCACACGTTTACATCAAACCTACATTAATAGTAAGATTAAATGAGAACTTACCAGTTTGAAGTTTGATCCTTATTTTATGAGGAGTTACGATGAGGGATTACGTGAAAAAGCCCCGCCAGGCGCATGTGCGTCATACTTCAAAGCAGCGGCGTGAAAACACAGAAACAAAATAGCCGAAGTAACATAGTAAGGCTTTTAGAAGACTATGATCCCTTAGATTATGAGGGTGGGAGCGGAGGGCACGTTATCCCTCATCGTAACTCCTCATAAAATAAGGATCAAACTTCAAACTGGTAAGTTCTCATTTAATCTTACTATTTTACTTCAAAGTCACGTGAGTGACTACGTGAAGATTTCAAAGCTATGTGATTTCATGCCATAGATGCACTCCATACGACACTCTGCTTCGGTTGACACAGTAGTGAATAAAAAATATATTGAACATTGTTTCGAATTATTCAATAACTATTTTTAATAATAACAAAAAACAGTAATAACCCCTCTGTCCCAGGGGGAAATTACAAACAATAATATGAAACAAAGCAAATGAAATTAAATGGAACCCAAAACAGCATGCCCAAACCGTGGCACTGTCTGTACAGGTTTGTAATAACATTTTGAAAACGTTGACTCTCTAGACCATCCTGTGGCCCCGAGGATTTGATCTAGCAGCATGTCCTGAGTTTTTGCTGTGGATGTTGCTGCCGCCCTGGTGGAGTGAGATTTAAACACATGAGTGTCTACTCCAGCATAATGCAGAACCTGTTTCAACCATCTAGAAATAGTTTGTACTGACACTCTTTTATATGGTTTTTTGTGACTAATGAGCAGTCCTGTTTCAGAACCTCTGAGACTCTTCGTTAGCTCAATATATTGGCCTAAGTGTTTAACTACACATAACATGTGGTCAACAGGATATGCTTTAAAGATCACCTTGGTTCCAGCCATTCCTGGCCTGCTTCGCTTGATTAAATCATAGACATAAAATGTAATGTGATCTACAGACAATTGCATGCAATCTAGTCGTAACAATTGTAATGTTTGTACCCTTTGCGCTGAAACCAACGCCATTAGCATAACCACTTTAAGTGTTAATCTCTGAAAAGATAATGACGTAATTGGAGCCCATTGCCGAAGCAGTGTGAGAACTATACTGACATCCCAGATTTCTGTAGATCTGGGCTTCGCAGGATTTTTGGTAAAAATTCCTCTCATGAAGCGGGATACTAACGGATGAGACCCGATAGGTTGTTGTTGTTCTGAAAATGCCCTAAATAGGAGGACAAAGCACTCCGAGCACTGTTAATGGCACTATAACTCAAGTGCTCATCAAAATGCAACATAGCACGGAACTCCAACACATCACATATGCTTGCAGTATGATAAGATATATCTGATTGTACACAGAACATCTCCCATTTCTTTATATGAGCCACATATTTTTCTTAATGCTATCTCTCCAAGCTGCAGTTATAACATCCATGGTCCTGTTCGACAATCCAAGGCCTTGGAACAGTCTGGTCAGAACCTGCAGACCAACAAATTAATACGGTCATGTAACGGGTGACTTTCTCCTGTAACTGGATGCACCAACAAACTACTGCAGCTGGGAATCGTCATGAATGGCTGAGTCATCATTCTGAGTACTAATGGGAACCATGGTTGTGTTGGCCAGTCTGGAACCACCAAAACACCTGTGACGGAGTCATGTTCTATTTTGGTGAGGCATTACCTGATCAGACAAAATGGAGAAAATGCATAAAAGAATTAATGCCCCCAATGTAGCGAGAATGCATCCACCGCTACTGCTCCTGGATCTGGCTCCCATGAAACATATTTAGGCAACTGGTGATTCAATCAGATTAATATCTGGCAACCCAAATCGAGTGACAATTGTTTGAAAATTTTCAGGATTTAACATCCATTCTATATTGTCATTGAACTTTCGTGACCTTTTGTCTGCTACCACATTGTCTCTACCTGGTAGATAGATGGCTGAAACAAGATATTCCTTGAAATACACCAGTGCCACATGAGGTTAGCCAAATTATCACATGATACTGATCTGGCTCCTCCCATGTGATTAATATATGCCACGGCTGTGGTGTTATCGATCTGGAGTTGAACATTTAAATTATTCATTGTGGAACAATATGCTTTTAATCCATAAAATGCCCACAATAACTCCAAATAATTTATCCCGTGTCTGTGGAGAATCAAATCTTCTTGTACATTCTATCTACCCCCACAGCTAGACTCGCTGTCTGTAGCCTCCCATCCGAGAGCGCTCACATCAGTTTGAAAGACCACTGAAGGTTCCTGCACCAAAATGTTTTTGGTAGTTTGACTAACATTAATAATCCACCATTGCAATTCAGCTAGAGCTGTGGTTAGTAACTCCATAAACCGATCAAAATGGCCTGCATGCCCTTTTAGTGCTTGTACTCTGGCTCTTTGCAGACTTTGATAATGCAAAGGTCTGAACTCTACTGCAGGAAAAGCTGCTACTAATTCCCCAATCACCTTAGCTACTTCTCGGATGGAGGGATAAAGTTTTTGCGCGAGGCAAGTATAGACATTTGTAATATCCACACCCTTGGCTGTTGGTAATGTTAATGTCATATCAACTGAATCAATGAGAAATCCCAAATACTCAATTTTTTTGGCTGGCTGTAATTTGGACTTAGTTGGATGGACCAGAAACCCCAATCTTTCAAACACATTCTTGGTTGCTGAAACCGACTCTTCTGCTGACTTTTTAGTGTTGCTGATAATTAAGATATCATCTAAGTAAGCCATTAGAATGTGATTATGGGCCCTCAATAGCCCCAGCACTGGTTTCAACAATTTTGTAAACAGCCTAGGGGCTGAACCTAATCCATTAGGCAAAGCTTTGTATTGCCACAGCTGTCCCATCCAATTAAATTTCAAATATCTGCGATAATGAGCATGAATTGGTACTGAATAATACGCATCTTTTAGGTCTTATAGTTGCCATATAACAGCCCTATGATAACAGCTGTTTAGCAGTAACAAAGGTGTCCATTTTAAAATGCCTACATAGAACATAAGTATTTAAGTGAGTGAGGTCCAGAATTACTCTACAACCCCCATCTTTTTTAGGTCTGGGGAATATATTAGACATAAATTGTTGAGGATGGTTAACGGTCCTCTCAATCACCCCTTTTTGGCATAAATTCTTAATCTCTTCCTTTACCTGCTGAGTCTCTGGAGCAGAAAACACCAACATTATATTATGCTTGTGCTGTTCAGGTGGTTCTATTCCTGAGATAAACTCAATTGTAGAACCTGACACAGAATTTAATATATGTTATGCAGCACCATTCATCATAAAACAATTGTAATCTACCTCCAACAGGAGGTTGTCCACCAGAAACCTTATCCATAACAAAAATTCCCTGTACCTCCACAGTCGGCCTGTAAGGTTGCTTTCTGCCCATACTGGGGTTGTTGCTGGTCTGTCCTAGTGGGTAAAATTGTTGCCCCACTGGCCTCCCTCTGCTGGACCCAGCACCTGGGTCCAATCATCTGTACATCAAACCAGGCTTTCGTAATGGTGGTCTTGAGATGGTTGGTTTCATCAACCCGATCGTTTTTGCCTCATCATCTATATCTCAAATCTGTTTAATGAGGTCTGCTCCAAATAGATAGTCAGGCGGTTGTACATTTGTAGCCCTGCATAAAGCCGCAAATTTCTGATTTAATGTTGGCCGGATGGCGATCTTCCTAATGCAGTTTGCTTTGAAGAATGCATTACAGAAAAGAGCCAACATGTCTTTCTGGGTTGGTGTCATCGGCGCCCCTTGGACCGTTTTGCCGAATGCAGTTATTCCTGCCACCACCAGTTGGAGGACGCGCTGAAAGCGAACTTCATGTCCTCTCATAGATGCACTCATGGGTGCCCAGATTGCCGGGTTTACAGTGGGCACCCTGAGTGATGCACAATTGAAAGGTGTTTTGTATTTTGCCGTGGTTTCTTGCATCACGGTTTGTTGGAGCTGGTGAGACACCAAATAGTTCACATTGGTGGCGAGATAGTCATGCATTGCCTCTCCAGTTCCTTCCGGAATAGCGAAACCTCTTGCTATATCCGCGACACCCGGAGCGTGGCTCTTGTGCTCTGGTGTATGCACATGAGCAGGGACACCAGAATCAGGGTCAGTTTCCTCCAGCCCTGCTTCTTCCAAGTCATACTCAAGGGAGGCATCCTCCAGTCCTATACAAGGCACTGGAAGGAAATCCCATTGCTGATAAGCACCATATTCTTCTTCATATGGGCCTATTCGAGAAGCTGCCTGGGGAATCAATGGAGCCTTTGACCCCTGGCTTATCAGAGTTTGGAGCATTTGTTCCATATTTTGAAGTCTCCCCAACATTATTTTTCTATCCGGAGGGGAGTCTCCTTCTTTTTCAGACCCGTCAGATAAAACGGGTCTGACAGACTTGCGTTTAGCTTTCCTATGATTTGCAGTGCCATCAGTCTCCTGAGTCACTGGAGCTGGTGTGGATTGTTCAGTAGTCAGTATACTGGCAGCCAGTATCGGAACCGGCATTACCGGTCTAATCTCCCGACCCAATCTGATTTGTGAATCCGCATCTCCGCTGGATCCACACTTGGTCCGAACTCTCCTACCTGAACGCTCCATTGCCACCGACTCCTACTGACTCCACGAGCCAGATTTACGGCGTTCAAATACTTCCAGGAACAAGTTTAAACTCACTTACCTGTGAAGTTCCTACTTACTGCTGGTGGAACTGCGCTCTCCAGCCCGTTCAGTGCGACATGCGCGGACGTAATGACACGCATGCGCTTGGGGGGCATCTTCACGTAGTCACTCATGTGACTCCGAAGTAAAATTGCACATTGTCCCCACGTTCTTATCAATTTCCCCAGATTATACCAATCAGCAACACACAAGGGGCAACTTATAAACAGTTCCAACTAACCTAGTATTCTGCACATATTTTTGATGTGGGGAGAAACTGGAGCATCTGAAGGCAACACACACAGATACAGGGAGAACATGTAAACTGCACACAGACACCACCCAAGGTCAGGATTAAATCCTGTCACTGCCATTGAGAGATGCAAATGGTCTCCCTTCCTTTTTCGGTGCTAGAGCCCACCTGCTGAGGAATGAATATGGGACCAAGTAGCTGATGATGGATTGTCTGGACACTTTGTTTGTGAGTGCTGTGCACTAGCCGGGTGGGTGCTTCAACAGCCTGAAGTTGGTGAATGTTTCATTGAAGGGTGACCTGCTGACAAAGATCCAACATTCATGCCCAAACATTTCCGGAACTTAAAGCTGAGTTTAAGAGTTGGATGCATTGCATGGGAAGTTGGAATAGTCATTCTCTTTCAATGCCAAGCATTGCATCTGAAGCGACCATATCAGTCACAGCCATGAATTACTTGTGAAGGAGTTAGATAGATACCACATGAGCTGGCCTGAAGATGCCTCTGCAATTGAGCTAGGAGTCCAGTCTTGCATGAAGCATTTGTTCGCTCGTGTGTCAGATGATGTGTAGCTTGCTGTTGGCTTCTGTCATCTTTCAACATGTTGACAAAATTGGTCACCCGACGCGTCACATCGTGTCGTCGTTTCCAGGGATCGCCACAAAGAAGCTTCTGTCATGATCCCCGCATGAAGCATTGATAAAACTTGATTGAGCAATCAGGAATTAGGGAACATGGCTTTAAGGTGAGGAGGGAAAGATTTAATAGGAACTTGAGGGGCAACATTTTTACACAAAGGATGGTCGGTATATGGATTGATCTGCCGGAGCAGGTAGTTGAGGCAGGTAATATCACATTTCAAAAACATTTGGACAGGTACATGGATTGGATAGATTTAGAGAGATATTGACCAAATGCAGGCTGGTGGGACTAGTGTAGATCGGAGAAGTTGGTGAGTGTGGCCAAGTTGGTCTGAAGGGCCTGTTTCCACACTATATGGTTCTATGACTCTATAACCTAAAGGTATCTGCTTCTATTCTTTCGCTACTTTGGGAATGGCCTGAGCAGCCATGGTGTAGCAGTCATATTTATTACATTAGACCTTTCTTTAGAAAGAGGTTCCTACTCATTTAAATTAAATAGATGCATATACAATGACAACTTCAATAGTCAACCTTACCAGTGAAAAGCTCAGATAAAATTTCAATGTTCATGGATCATCTTGCACGTTGATATCAGAAAATGGAACTTGCTTCATGTGCAGAACTTCAGATCTTCAGGAATATGTGATATGTCCTGTCTTAATCTCAATTTCTGTTTGGTTACTGCAAGACATTGTATTCTACAACCTGATAGTCTCTCACAGAATTGATGATGGCAAGAAAATTGAGGTGAGATTTATATTTCGCTAGACCAAGTTTGACCCGTTGGGTCCCGTCCCCTCAACACATGATTGCGGGGGGGGGGGGGGGTTCTGCGGTGTCACATGCATGCTAACCACCCCACACACACACGGGGGAGGTGAGAGGGGCAGTGGGGGGAGTGGGGGAAGAGGGGTGGAGTGGAAGGGATTGTGGGGAAGGGGAGAGGGGAGGAGAGGGGGAGAGGTAGGGGTGAGAGGTGGAGGGTGATGGGGAGGGGAGAGGTGGAGGTGGGGAGGGTGGGTTAGAGGGGAGGTGGGGAGCAGAGTGGGAGGGGAAAAGGGGGAGAGAAAAAGAGGGCGGGAGAGAGGAGGGGGAGAGAGAGAGAAAGAGGGAAGGTAAGAAGGGGGGGAGGGGGAGAGAGAGGGGAGGTAGAAGGAGGGAGGGGAGAGAGAATAGAGGGGTGAGATGAAGCGGGGAGACAGGAGGAGGAGAGAGGAGGAAGGAGAGGGGGAGGAAGGAGAGGGGAGGGAGAGGAGGAGAGGGAGGAGAGGGGAGGGGATGGGGAGGAGAGGGGAGGGGAGGGGGAGGGGAGTGAAGTGGGCAAGCGGGCTGTGAGGGAACGGGCTGTGGGGACTGCTGGGCCCGCGGCGAGCGGGCGGCGGGGCTCATGGCGAGCGAGCTGCGGGGCCCACACCGAGTGGCTGCACATGGGCAATAAAATGACTGCGAGTGGTGGGGGGTGACGTCACTCGCAGCGCATGGAACACAGTGTGGAGCAGGCTGCTCATAGAAAACAGAGTGGAGCAGACCCATTGTGACGTTATCAGCTGATTTATTTTCAAAGATATTTCAGATATGATCACACACACACACACACACACACACACACACACACGCGCGCGCTCAGAGTTTTAATAGTTACTAGACCAAGTGGGATCCGTCGGGTCCCGTCCTTTCAACGTGCGGTTGTGGGGTGGCAGCCTGCGGCATCATGCACACACAGAGGGTGAGGGGGTGATGGGGGCATGGGGTAGGGAGGAGTGGGGATAGAGAGGAGGGGGCAAGAGAGGGCGAAGGGGAGAGATAGGAGGGAGGAGAGAGGGCGAAGGGGAGAGGGGGGGGAGGGGGGGGGGGGGGGGGAGGGGGAGAGAGAGTAGATGGGATAGAGGTGGGGTGGGGAGAGGTGCCATGGGAGAGGAGGGGGAGAGCGGAGGGGGAGAGTGGAGGGGGGGGGAGAGAGGGGGTGGAGAGGGGGGAGGGAGGAGCGGAGAGGGGGGGGAGAGGGGGAGGTGGTGGGGGGGGAGAGGACGAGGGGGAGAGGAAGATGTGGGTAGAGGAGGGGGAGAGGAGGAGGGGGGAGAGGAGGAGGGGAGCCAGGCGGGCGAGCGGGCTGCGGGCGAACGGGCTGCGAGCGAGCGGGCTGTGGGGCCGTAGGAGAGTGGGCTGCAAGGCCCATGGCGGGCGGGCTGCTGGGCCCACGATGAGCGGTCTGTGGGGCCCATGGTGAGCAGGGAGCTGGACCCACGGCGAGTGGGCTGGGGACCCACGGCGAGTGGGCTGTGGGGCCCATGGTGTGTGGGCAGTAAAGACTCGATTGAGCCTGCGGGCAGGCGTGATCTGAGGACAGTCAAAATCAGTGGAAGGCCAGCCAATCGTGGCTTCCGCAAGGGTACATAAAGTCTATGATCGACTTTATTTATATTTATATGATTCTACAGACCTTGGCTGGGAACCTGGGGCTCACCAAAATTGTTCCCAATTAGGCCCTGCACCTCCTAAGGCCGACCCTGCAGATTACCACAGGTCTTAAAACTTGTCCAGGAACTGAATAATTCAGAACGTTTGGACGTTAGTCTGAGGAACTGCTGGGGACAAATCATCTGAGGTGGCTGGATAAGAAGATGTATTGATGAACATTTGGAGTGCATTTGGAACAGGTTCACAATGCATCTACATCACGTTGATAGGGAGAGCATAAATGCTCGGTTTGAATGACTGGGACCAACCAAACAGGCTGTCTTTCTTCCTTTGAAAACTCCATGCCTTTAAACAGGCAGCTAAGAGCCCAGAATGATGAATATTTTAAACACATTTCTTTTAAGGCCTTCAAAGCACTCCAAACATTTATTAGGACAGATCATTTTCCTTACGCGGTTGGAATAGTTTCTTTCAAATGTTAATGCATTTATTCAACATTTGGCTCATTTGGCCTGCTGATAACTCTGATTTCCCTTATAAGCTGAATCAGCTGCAATTATACGTTGCAGATGGGCTGCCCCAGATGGGCCAGCATTAACACCCCAGAAATTTGGAATAGTGTTTGTCCATTGGGGGAGGCTGGCAAGGGATTTACAGTACTTATGACGCTAACCTTGACAGAGATAGATTCTAAAATCTACTAGGGTGTTATAATCTCTGTATATTTTGGTCAATGGTGTATCAAGTAGGCGTTATGCACATAATAGTAAGATTAAACGAGAACTTACCAGTTCGAAGTTTGATCTTTATTTTATGAGGAGTTACGATGAGCGATTACATGAAGAACCATGCGCGTCAATCTTCAAAGCAGCGGTGTGAAATCACAGACAACAGTAACAGAAGTAACATAGTAAGATTATAAACTAGACCTTCCAGTTGACCTTTAATATTTTGAGTGCCGGGAGCGGTGGGCACGTAATCGCTCAGATATTATAAAATAAAGATCAAACTTCAAACTGGTAAGTTGTCTTTTAATATTACCATTTTACTTCGGAGTCACGTGAGTGATTCCGTGAAGATTTCAAAGGTCTGTGATTTCACGCCGATCCAAATCCTGGCATCTCATTGAGTGAATAATGGTACTGATAACATGTTAATGGTTTAATTCACAAAATAAACAAAAGAAAAACACAATAGCAACTCCTCTCTCCATGGGAGAAGCTATGAAACAGAACTTAAAACAGAATGGGTGAACAGCCCGGGTTCAATAAGTGGTTTATGGAGTGAGATTTAAAATTGTCAGTATTAACTCCTGCACAACCCAGCACTTGTTTCAGCCATCTTGAAATGGTCTGAACTGATACTTTCATATGTGGCTTTTTGTGGCTAATAAACAATGCTACTTCGGAGGCTCTGAGGCTCTTCGCGACCTCGATATGGCACCACAAGTGCGCCACTACACACAGACGTAAATCCATGGGATATGCTGACAGTACAAGCTTGAATCCTGACACCCCTGGTCTGCTTTGTTTAATTAGGTCATAGATGTAAAAATTAACATCATTCCCTGATGACACCATCCTGTCCAGACAGTTTGTGCAAAATCCGAACCCATTGTGCTGATACCAGCGCCATGAGCATAACCAACTTTAGGGTAATCTTTGGCAAGGACAAGGATGTGGCTGTACCCCACTGATGAAGCAGTATCAGTGCTATGCTCACATCCCAGATTTCAGAATATCTAGGACTGGGGGGATTGGAATTAAAAACTCCCTTCATAAATCTGGATATTAACGGATGAGATCCTACAGACTAAAGTTCTGACCCCCGGCATAGGTATGATGACAGGGCACTCCTGGCACTATTGATGGCACTATAGCTCAACCCTTCATCGAAATGTAACTTTGACATAAATTTGAGCACATCTGGGATGGAGGCTGTGTGGTATGAAATGTTCTCATATAAACAAAACTCCTCACATTTCCTGACATGAGAGATGTACTGCTTTTTTGTACTATCCCTCCAGGACGATGTGATGACATCCACGATTGGATAGGCCCAGACCCAGGTAGGGCCTTCTCAAAATCTGCAAATTAACAAATTAACACGATCATACAACGGGTGTTGATCTCCAGTCACAGGGTGCAACAATAGATTATGACATATTGGAACCACCATAATAGGCTGTGTAATAATGTCTGAAATGAGAGGGAACCATGTAGGCCAGTCGAGTACCACCAAAACTCCTGAAGCGGAGTCCTGCTTGATCTTGGTCAAGCAACGACTGATGAGGCAGAAGTGGGGGAAATGCACATAAAAACATTCCGCCCCAGTGTAGCGAGAACACATCCACCGCAACTGCCCCTGGATCTGGTTCCCATGAAACATACTTCGGTACCTTGTGATTGAATCTGGATTCAAATAAATCGATATCTGGCATCACATACCGAAGAACGATTTCATTAAATACATCATGATTCAACATCCACTCTGTGTTGTCGTTGAATTTGCGTGACCTGGTGTCTGCCACCATATTGAATCTGCCTGGCAAGTAGACAGCTGAAATCCAAATGTTATTTTTAATGCACCAGTGCCAAATAAGGTTAGCCAATCCGTCACAAGATTTCAACTTGATTCTACCCATGTGATTTACATATGCCACTGCCATGGTGTTGTCAATCTGAAGCTGAACATGTAAGTGATGCTTAGTGGTACAGTGAGCATTGAGCCTGAAAATGCTCCTAAAAGCTCTAAATAATTAATTCCATGTGATTGGAGAATAAATGACTCATGCATATTCCATCTGCCTCCACAGCTGGACCTGGTATCAGTAGCATCCCAACCTAGGGCACTAACATCAGTCTGCAAAACAACTGAAGGTGTTTCCATACATTTTGATGCAACAATTTGAATTTTGATACAACAATTTGAAATGTATCTAATCCACCACTGTACTTCAGCAATGGCTTCAGATGGTAATTGCATGGGCTGGTTGAAATGACCTGCATGTATTCTGAGTGCCTGTACCTTTGCCCTCTGTAAATTTTGGCAATGCAAAGGTACATATTGCACAGCTGGAAAGGCAGCTACCACTTTGCCAATTAAGCTGGCTATCCGTTTAATTGAAGGTGATTGCTCACCCAAGAGCTTGATGCAGCCTTCAATTAAATCTAATCTCATGCACTTGGGCAGAGTCACAGACATGTGAGTTGAATTAACTGTGAATCCCAAATAGTCAATTACTTTAACCGGCACCAATTTTGATTTAGCTGGGTGGGTGATAAACCCCAACTTCTCAACCATGAGTTTAACAGCTGAAACTGATAACTCAGCTGCCACAAAGGTTTTTCCAATTATTAAGATGTCATCCAAATAAGCCATTACAAAATGACCCAGTGACCGTAGTAACCCCAGTACTGGTTTTAGTGGCTTTGTAAATAAGCGAGGGCCTGAGGTTAACCCATTAGGCAGTGCTCTAAACTGCACATAATTGTCCCATCAGCTAAATTTCAAATATCTCTGATACTCTTTATGAACAGGCACTGAGTATTATGCATCCTGATGGTCTATACATGCCATATAACACCCTCTGGAAACCAATTGCTTGGCAGTAGCAAATATTTCCATTTTAAAATGATTATACTGCACAAACGGATTAAGTCCTGTCAGGTCCAAAAAAATCCAACTCCTACAATCTTTCTTTGGTCTAGGAAAAATATTAGATACGAATTGATGAGTTTGATAAACTGTCTTCTCAATTACACCTTTAAAATATAATTTTGCAATTTCAGCTTGAATCTCCAAATTCTCTTTTTGTGAGAAAATGAGTGCCCGCTCTGGCTTGTGCTGGGTGGAAACAAGTTGGGAATAAATTCAATTCGAAACCCTTGTATACTCTGCAGTATAAACAAATTTGATGTTATTTTATACCATTCTTTCAGAAACCCGTGTAACCTCCCCCCAAATGGTAGGTAATTCTCACTCAATATGTTTCGACAAGAACCAGACCCACCTACCTCCATGGTTACCGGTGGAGTTCTTTGTCCCCTGGTTCTAGAAGGAAAAGGCATGTTTGCCCGTACTCCTGCTGGAGTGCTCCAGCTGCGCACATTGAATGGCCGGCTTGGTCCTTGCCTGGACCCAGTTTCAGCAAACCGCTTCTAGGGGTACTGCCTCCGAAGGGTTCTGCTGGTCACTGGCACGTTGATGAGCCCGACAGTTTTTGCCTCGTCGTCTAGCTCCTTCACCAGCTTTGCGAGGTCTTCCCCGAACAGTAGGTTTGGTGGCTGGATGTTACTAGGCTTACACCGTGTTAATGGTGGAGTGGATGGCGCTCTTCCTAAGGCAGTTTATCTCAAAGTGCACATTGCACATGAGAGCCAGGGCATCCTGCTGAACGTCAGTCAGGTGCCCACCATCCACCGACCTACTGAAAGCCGTAATGCCCGATGCGAGCAGCTTCAGCACCCTTTGCAGTTTTATCTCCTGCGCCCTGATGCCTACTCCCATATGGCCCCAGATGGCATGGTTTACGGCCGGTACTTTAAGCAGGATATATTTCGCCGGGGTTTCATACTTTTTGGCCGTTGTATCCATGGCCAGCTCCTGAACCTGGTGTGAGGCCAAGTAATTTATACTGGCAGCCAGCTCTTCCCCCAGCGGCTCTCCGGAGTCTATAGGGATGGCAAACCTAGCCGCCAGGAATGGGACCTCTGGCTTGTGCCCTTTGTCCTCCAAGCAGCCTCAGATGCTAATCCCACAGATTTGGTGTCAGAATCGTACTGACTTCCGGTGGCGCTACGGAGTGAGTGGAACTCGCGCCATTCAGCTCCGCTAAAAATTAAAGAGGTTAACTGAAACTACTCACCAGAGGAGAACGGGTGTGAACAGCTCCGGTAGCGTTAAAAAGGTGCGTGACATCATCAGGCATGCGACTTTACTAAGAAAATGTTGATGCATCGCTCCCCCCCCCACCAAGTGAAAAAGCCTGTGAAAAAGGAAGTAGGCCTCACTGGAGCCACGGGCTCGAGTTTGAGTGCCTCCCAGGAAGATATTTTAAAGATGGATGACCTCAAAAAAATTATTATGGATGAGCTTACAAAAATGCTTAAGGATATGAAAAAAAATATAAAGAGGAAATAAAGATTTTAAGAAATGATATTTTGGTGTATCATGAAAATTTGAAAGAAGAGCTCAAAAAAGAAGTTATAACTATTGTAAAGACTATGATGGACGAATGGAAAAATAAAGCGGGTACTGATTTGCAACAACAGTTGGATGACGTAAACCGTAAAACTGGTGAGATGGAGTTGCTGCTGGATACCAAGTTAGAACCTATTAAAACCTCACTTAACCAACAAAATGACGTAATAAAAGAATTGACTGAATCAGCCGAGAAGCGTCTTGCCGAGAACGAGCGTTTATCAGAATTATTACACAAAATAACTGAGAAATGCATTGACTTGGAGGGACGTCAAAGGCTTCAGAATTTGCGTATTGTTGGATTGAGTGGAGGCCAAGAGGGAGATCAAGACACTCGAAAATTTGCTGCAATACACCTAAAAGATATTCTGAACTTGGACCCAGAACCTCTGCTGGGCCGAGCACACGGGGCATTGAGACGTACCCCTAGGAGGGATGCTCCCCCAAGGCAGATGATTGTGAAGGTGGCTTACGATCATGTTTTTGAACATACGATGAAGGTAATAATACGTAAGAAAAATCTCAAATATGAGGGAGACAACATCAGTGTCTTCAGAGATTACCCTGCGGAAGTGGCCAAGCGAAGATCTTTATTTACAGAAACAAGAGGTATCCTGAGGAACATAAAGAAGCTGAGATATGGCCTGATGTACCCGGCAACATTAAGAGTAACTTATGATAACAAGGAGCACCACTTCACCAAACATGCTTGAAACATTCAGAAGAAACTGGAAGAGGAAGAAGTAGAGGAAGAAGTAGATGAAGATGAATAA
This sequence comes from Okamejei kenojei, assembly GCA_035221665.1. Classification (NCBI taxonomy): domain Eukaryota; kingdom Metazoa; phylum Chordata; class Chondrichthyes; order Rajiformes; family Rajidae; genus Okamejei; species Okamejei kenojei. Next base: position 94,769,503 of record CM069136.1, on the reverse strand, counting down.
TACTAAATATTATTGATCACTTACCTGATGATACTGCCCATCCACAGAAAAGGAGGAGGATTCACACTGAAGGAGGATCCGCAGGGAAGGAGGAGGAACAATGGACATGGACTCTATCTTGGGGTTAAGGAGGGATGGATGGATTATTAATAAATATAGTTTTGTATTAACTACCCCTTAAAAATGTATGTTAGCTCTCCTAATATAGTGCTATGACACTAACTATATTTGATATTAGTAATATTATTAATTATTAAGTATATAAATTTAATACCCACCCCGTCATATATAGCCCTTAAGGCAACAACGGAGATGGAATTATTAACATCTTTTTTTTTTCACGGAAGTCCGTAGATTAATAGCCACGCTAGTGTGGCTTACACTAATACTAACTACACTAATTATGGTTGTAGTCACTTTCTTTCCCCCCTTACACTTTACTAACATCACTTACTTTACTCACATTTTTTATTATTACTTTTATATTATGTATTTTATTTCATATTATATATTATATGGATTTAAGTATGATTGTTATTATATAGTTAGTTCAAAGAGATGTGTGTATAAGACAATGACACAGAAATTAAATTTCATCGATCTGATGTTTGGGTATAGGATTGGGTTAGATGAGCTGAGACATCTACTCCATTATAAACCACCTTAATAATAACATGTATGACATAAATACTAGGATTAGGGGTGATGGAATCACCTTCTGCACTTGGAATGTTAAGGGAATTAACGAACCAATTAAAAGAGGTAAGGTTTTAACTCAATTAAATAGATTGAAATCTGATATTATTTTTCTCCAAGAGACACGCAGTATAGATTAACAGCAAAATGGATTTCCAAAGTATATCACTCTTCATTTACACATAAGTCTAGAGGGGTAGCAATAATTATTTGTAAAGGTATACCTTTTAAACAAAGCTCACTAATAGAAGATGTTGAGGGTAGATATATAATAATTACAGGTGAATTGCATTCTAAAAAAGTAATCCTTATGAATATATATGGTCCTAATTTTGATAACCCATTATTCTTCAAGAAAATATTTAACAATATCCCTATATCCCACTCAACATAATCTAATAATTGGAGGTGATTTTAATTTTACCTTAGATAATTATTTAGATAGATCATCAATGAAAAGGAAAACCACTTCTAAGTCAAGTACACATAAATTATTTTATTAACACAGCAAATGTTAAGGATACCTGGAGAAAAGATAACTCATCTGGTCGAGAATATTCATTTTTTTCCCCTGTATTCGGAACCTATTCAAGGATAAACTATTTTTTAATAGATTCATAACTAATCCCATGACTCAAAATATCATAATATTATTATCTTGGATCATGCTCCAGTAACATTTAAGATAAAATTAAAATACATAACTATTAAAACCTCTAACTGGAGACTCAACCCCCAAATATTAAATGATAAGGCTTGTTATGATTACTTGGTAAAACAGATTAAATTATTTTTTGAAACTAATGACAAACCTGGAATTTCACCATCACTGCTTCGGGATACATTTAAAGCATTTATGCGTGGTGTGATAATATCAGCACATGCATACTTTAATAAGGAAAATTGAAAGACTCAACAAAAGTTGGAAAATGAAATAAAACAATTAGATATTGAAAATGCAATATCCACTTCAAAGGGGCTAAGTAATAAAATTGCATCATTAAAATATAAGCTAAATAAAATATATTCAAATCAGATTATTAAACGTTTTCAACAGACTAAACAAGTACACTTTGAATTTGGGAATAAACCACAAAGATTACTGGCACGCCAGCTTAGAAAATTAGATGAGGTGAAAATGATACATAAAATTAGATCTGAACAAGGAAAAATATTGACTTTACCAAAAGATATCAATGATACATTTTTACAATATTATCAAAATTGTTACTCATCTAAACTAGCAGGACAATCAGATGGAATGGAAACATTCCTACAAGAATGTCATATTAATAGTTTGGATCAGGAAGGTAGAGACTTGTTAAATGCTGATATATCAGTAAAAGATATTGAAGAATCAATTGGATCATTAAATAACGGAAAAGCCGCAGGCCCTGATGGCTTAAGTGTTGAATTTTATAAGAAGTTATATGATCTGATCTCTCCACGTTTACATATAATATATAAATATGCTTATGAACAAGGAAAGTTACCAGAATCATTAAATTAATCTACAATTACACTTATCCCTAAAGCTGATAAAGATTTGGAAGACCCTGGGTCATACAGAGCAATAGCTCTTTTAAACACTGATCAAAAAATACTAACTAAAATTTTATCTCGGAGGCTAAGTTTAGTGATTAATAACTTAATACATCATGACGAAACAGGTTTTATCCCAAAACGCTATTCATCTTATAATCTGAGACGTCTATTCAATATTATATACTCAAAAAGAGTGAATGATATTGAACTAGCTGTCATATCCTTAGATGCTAAAAATGTATTTGACCAGGTTGATGGCCATATTTATTTAAAATAATGCAGAAATTTCAACTGGGGGATAGATTTTCCAAATGGGTAAAAATCATATACTCGAATCCAACTGCAAGAATATTAACAAATCAAATGTTATCAGCAAAATTTAATCTCTTTAGGGGTTGTAGACAAGGATGCCCATTATCACCATTACTATTTGCTCTGGTAATAGAACCATTAGCCGAAATGATTAGATCAGAACCAGAAATATATGGATATAATACCAAAACTACAATGAATAAAATATCTCTATACGCAGATGACATTTTAATTTAGATCACAAAACTGGAGAGTAGTAGATGACATCTTAATTTATATCACAAAACCGGAGATTAGTATTCCCAATCTACTTAATGTTATAACTAAGTTTGGCACATTTTCTGGGTATAGAATTAACTGGAATAAAATTGAAATTATGCCTATAACTGGAATAAAATTAAATATACTAGAACAATTCCCACTTATAATAGTCACGGACTAATTAAAATATCTATGAATTAATGGATCTAAATCCTATAACTGTCTATTTAAATATAATTACCCTCAATTGTTAAATAAACTAAAAAAAAATATTTTATATTGGAAAACACTACCTATTTCAATGATCGGTACAATAAATGCTATAAAAATGATTTTTTTGCCACAGTTGTTATATTTATTTCAAGCCAGCCCTTTATATCTCCCTAAAATGTTTTTTAAAAAAATAGACACTTTGGTTAATAGTTTTATTTGCGACTATAAAAATCATCGAATAAGTAAAAAACATCTATGTAAATCTAAAATAAATGGTGGACTAGCACTACCAAATTTCTTATATTATTTCTGGGCAGTTCAGATTAAGAATATTCATTTTTGGTTGGTAAATTTAGATTAGGAGCCAAGCTGGCTAAAGATGGAAAAGGAAGACTGTTTGCCTTTTGATGTAGGTTTGATTCTTTTTGCACCAAGGGAAGTACAAAAAAAAGTATGGTGATAACTCTATAATTCATAGCAATAGACGTATTTGGATACAAATAGTTAAGACCCTACACATGGATAATTTGTCACTTTGTTTGCCAATTATGAATAATTCTTTGTTTAAGCCCTCTGTATTGGACAAGGGGTTTAGACACTGGAATGATTTAGGAATTAAATTGATAGAACACCTTTACAAGAAAGGAAAATTTATTTCATTTCAAGAGTTACAGGATATCTATGGATTGCAGTCAAATAACATATTTAGGTATTTACAAATTAGAAACTATATTGTCAAATACGCAAGACTATAAAAATAGACAACCAGGATTATTAGATGAATTGTTTAATAAACACCCAAATACAGAAAAATGAATGGCGTATATATACAATACTATCTTGGATAGGGAAATCCCAACTTCAGAAATATATCGACAAATATGGGAAAATGAAATAGGTTTATCTATAACGAAGGAAACTTGGGAAGAAAGCCTGCAACGTATACATTGTTGCTCATTAAATGCTAGACATATATTGATACAATTTAAGGTATTACACAGATTACATTATTCAAAAACGAAATTAAGCAGAATTTTTCCTAACATTTCTTCTATTTATGATGAATGTCAGACCTTGGAAGCTAACTTAACGGATAGTTTTGTAACATGTATAAAGCTCAACTATTATTGGACAGAAATCTTTAGAGTTATCTCTGAAGTTCTTAAAATTAAACTGGACCCAGATCCAAAATTAATAATATTAGGAGTTCCGGATTCAAATCTAATATGAACAGTAAACCAAAGAAATTTGTTGGATTACTGTTTGATAATAGGGAAAAAATTAATATTGAAATTTTGGAAGGGAACATTATCCCCCACAATTAAAATGTGGACAGTGGAAATGTTGGAGACGTTGCACTTGGAAAGAATCAGATACAAACTCTTTGAACAGATATGGTCTCCGTATACAAAATATTTGAAGGGGTAGCTGTTCTTGGCATCACAACTCAATGGGTACCCGGCAGGATGAGATGAAAATAGTTGTTTTTTTTGGGGGGGGATTTGTATGCATGCCTCTATTGATATCGTTATTTTAAATTGTGTTATTCACTATTAAGATGTATCCTATAATCTTTGTTTTCCTTTTTTTTTCTCTTTCTCTCTCTATATAATCAAAATTATTATTTAATCACTATTCTTATTGATTAAAATCTATTCTTTTCTTTTTCTACTTTCTAAAAAATAGAAGTTTATAAGAATTATTTGTAACATTCGTATACTTAATGAAATAAGTTGGTTGTGTATTTGAAAAGTTGTTATACCGTTGTTATGATGGATGTTATGAAAGAATTGTACTGACCCGTTAGACTCTCCTCCTCCAAGAGGGAGACACTAGACAGCCCTGTAGGTGCTGCTGGCACGGGCTCTTGGAGAGGCCGGCGCTCTTGATGGAGCATCCTCTCCAATTGGAGCTCCATCCTGGATATCCGTGCTATGGTATCCATTCGGCCGAGTCTATCAGCCAGACAGACTTTCTGGTGGCCTTACGCCTCTCTGGCGCAGCCACGGTGCCCTCAGACACCAAGTCTGTAGTCGCTGGTCTTATTACTAATGACTCAGTAGATGTGCTTGGGCGCCCGCCCGCTACCCGCACTCACGCAGTCTTTGGTTAGTTTTGCAATGGCTCACCTTGCTCTTAACAATTTCTCCATGCTTGGACTTGTCCTCCTGTCACAAGATTTAACAAGCGCAGAAACAAGTTTGATACTTACCTGAGGCTTTTTAAACTTACCGCTGGAGATGCGCTGCTCCACCCAGTCGGTCGCTGCGCCATGCGTCAGACGTAATGATGCGCATGCGGACTGGCGGGGTTCTTCACGGAATCACTCACGTGACTCCGAAGTAAAATCAATACTTAAACATGGGAAATTTAAATATATTTGTTAGTCGCATCATTTGAAAAATACTTTTTGAAAAATATTGTCAATTTTTCAAATATAAATATTTTTGTTTCCATAATTCTCACTGTGCACATTCCTGCATATGCATTGTTGCTATTATGATAATTTCACAATGGCTACTACCATCCCTTTTTTCCACATCTCATATGCTGTTATAGGCAACAGATTGTAAGCTTTATATTTCATTTTACTTCGGAGTGACGTGAGTGACTGCATGAAGAAGCCCTGCCAGGTGCATGCGCGTCATTACATCCGATGCATAGCGCACCGACGGGCTGGAGAGCTCAGCTCCACCAGCGGTAAGTAGTAACCCGCAGGTAAGTCAATGTTAAACCTTCCCTGCGAGTATTTTAAACTCAGTAAGTCTGGCTCGGAGAGCCAGCTATAGTTAGAGATATGGAGGTATTGTAAGTATAAACTGCCATAGTGGAGCGGAACGTGCAGGGAGCGCGGTTACCGCTTATAGATCGGGTCAGGAGATAACGGCTGCTCTTAAGCCGGCTCCGCGATTACCGCTATATAGATCGGGTTTTGAGATAATGGCTGTGCTAATGCCAGCTCCAATACCGGCTACTGTTTCTACCGGCAGCTCAACTGCCTCTAACAGTTTCCATTGCTTCACGGCACTGAGGCTTCTCCACCAGGGAGGAATGCGAAAACAAAGTACTCTCAGGCCTATCTTATCTGATGGGTCTGCTGATGTGGAAGACTCCCCTCCTTTTAATATGGAAAGAAGGAGGACTTCAAGGCCGACTGTAGAGGTACAGGTGATTCATTTTGTCCAGGATAAGATTTCTGGGGAACAACCTCCGGTTGGGGGTAGGTTGCAATTATTTATGATGAATGGTGCTGCATAACATCTGATCGGTTTGTACTAGACACTATGTCAGGCTCGAATACAGTTTATGTCAGGAATTGATCCACCTGTACAGAATACGCCTAATAGAGTATTGGGTTTTTTTCTGCACCAGAAACTCAGCAGGTAAAAGAAGAAATTACGGTTTTGTCCCAAAAAAGGGGTAATTGAGAGGACGACAAACCATCCTCAACAATTAGTGTCGAATATATTCCCCAGACAGAGAAAAGATGGGGGATGTAGAGTCATTCTGGACCTAAACTAGTTAAATTCCTATGTTCAGTATAGGCATTTTTAAAATGGACACCTTCAATACTGTGAAACAGCTGTTAGCACAAGGCTGTTATATGGCAACTATAGATCTGAAAGATGCATGTTATTCAGCACAAATTCATCATCAGTATCGGAGATACTTAAAATTTAGTTGGATGGGTCAGCTGTGGCAATGTAAAGCATTGCCCAATGGGTTAACCTCAGCTCCTAGGCTGTCCAAGAAATTGTTGAAACCAGTGCTGGCGCTACCTCGCGCCCAGAATCACATGGTAATGGCTTATCTAGATGATATTTTAAACATCAGCAACACTCAGGAGACAGCTGAGGAATTGGTTTCAGCAACCAAACACCTGTTTGAAAGGTTAGGGTTCCTGGTCCATTTAACCAAATCCAAGTTAGAGCCATCCCAAAAAATTGATTATTTGGGATTTGTCATTGATTCAGTTGATATGTCAGTGACTGCCTACAGCCAAGGCTGTGGAGATCAGAGAGGTCTGTACTTGTCTCGCTGAAAAACAATATCCCTCCATCCGGGAAGTAGCCAGTGTTATTGGTGAATTGGTGGCAGCTTTCCCTGCAGTGCAGTTTGTACCACTGCACTATCAAAGTCTGCAATGAGCTTGAGAACGAGCACTGAAAGAACATGCAGGTCATTTTGACAGACCTATGCAGTTACCAACTAGAGCCATAGCTGAATTACAATGGTGGATTATCAATATTGTAAAAACTACCAAAAACATTTTGGTTCAGCAACCTTCAGTGGTTTTACAGATAGATGTGAGTGCTGCCGGATGGGGAGCTACGGGCAGCGAATCTAGCTGTGGTGGTAGATGGAGTGTGCAAGAGGATTTAGTCCTGCACAGGCATGGTATAAATTACTTAGAATTGCTGGGTGCATTCTATGGATTAAAAGTTTATTGTTCAACAATTAATAATTTACATGTTCAACTCCAGATTGATAATACCACAGCTGTGGCATATATCAATCACATGGGAGGAATAAGGTCAGTATCATGTGATAATCTGGCTAACCTCATGTGGCACTGGTGTATTTCCGAAAACATCTGGGTCTCAGCTATCTATATACCATGTAGAGATAATGTGGTGACAGACAACAGGTCATGAAAATTTAATGACAACATAGAATGGATGTTAAATCCTGATGTTTTTAAAATGATTGTCAGCCGCTATGGTTTGCCAGATATTGATCTGTTTGCATCCAGGCTAAATCACCAGTTGCCTAAATATATTTCATGGGAACCAGATCCAGGAGCAGTAGTGCTGGACGTCTTCTCGCTACATTGGGGACGTACATTCTTTTATGCTTTTTCCCCATTCTGCCTGATTAGGCAATGTCTCACCAAAATAGAGCAGGACTCCGCGTTAGGCATTTTGGTGGTTCCGGACTGGCCTACACAGCCATGGTTCCCATTGGTGCTCAGAATGATGACTCAGCCATTCATGGCTGTCCCCAACTGCAGTAATTTGTTGGTGCATCCAGTAACAGGAGAAAGGCATCCGTTACATGATCATATTAATTTGTTAATCTACAGGTTCTGACCAGACCGTTCGAAGGCCTTGGACTGTCAAATAGGACCATGGTTGCGATAACTGCAGCTTGGAGAGATAGCACTAAGAAACAATATGTGTCTCATATTAAGAAATTGGAGATGTTGTTTACAGTCAGATATATCGTATCATACTGCAAGCATACCAGATGTATTGGAGTTCATTGCTACATTACATTTTGATGAACACTTGAACTATAGTGCAATTAATAATGCTCGGAGTGCTTTGTCCTCCTATTTAGGGCAGTTTCGGAACAAGAACCTATTGGGTCTCATCCATAAGTGTCCCGATTCATGAGAGGACTCTTTAACAAAAATCCTCCTAAACCTAGATATACAGAAATCTGGGATGTCAGTAGTTCTCACACTGCTTCGGCAATGGGCTCCAATTATGTCATTGTCTTTTCAGAAGTTAACACTTAAGTAGTTAATCTGATGGCGCTAGTATCAGCGCAACGAGTGCAAACATTGCAAAAGTTACGACTAGATAGCATGTATTCTTCTGCAGATAACATTATGTTTTATGTGTATGATGTAATTAAACAAAGCAGGCCAGGGATGGCCAGAACCAAAGTAAGTTTTAAAGCATACCCTGTTGACCAAACGTTATGTGTAGTTAAGCACCTGAGTCAATATATCGAGGAAACTAAGAATCTCAGAGGCTCTGAGACAGCAATGCTCATCAAAACTCATAAAAAGGTGTCAGTATACACTATTTCTAGATGGTAAAACAGATTTTGGATTCTGCTGGAGTAGACACTCATGTGTTTAAAGCTCACTCCACCAGGGCGGCATCAACATCTGCAGCGAGGCCGCAGGATGGTCTAAGGAATCAACTTTTCTAAAATTTATGATAAACCTGTCGTGACAGTGCCAGGGTTTGGGCATGCTGTTTTGCTTTGATTTGCTTTGTCTTTATAAATTTCATTTGTAATTTCCCCTGGGATAGAGAGGTTATTACTGTTTTGTTAATTAAAAAATGATCATTGGATAATTCGAAGCAATGTTCAATACATTATTTGTTCACTACTGTGTCAACTGAAGCAGTGTGTCATATGGAATGGATTTACGGCATGAAATCACAGAGCTTTGAAATCTTCACGTAGTCACTCACGTGACTCCTAAGTTAAATAGTAAGATTAAATGAGAACATACTAGTTTGAAGTTTGATATTTATGTTATGAGGAGTTACGATGAAGGATTATGTGCCCTCCTGGCCCTCATAATCGCAAAGATCATCTGGTAGTTCTAGTCTTCTGAGTCTTACTATATCACTTTGGCTATAGTTTCTGTGTTTTCACGCCACTGCTTTGAAGTATGACGCGCATGTGCCTGGCAGGGCTTCTTCACGTAATCCCTCATTGTAACTCCTCATAAAATAAAGATCAAACTTCAAACTGGTAAGTTCTCATTTAATCTTACTATTTTATTTGAGTTAAGAGTGCTCAAAAGCTCCCCAAATAATGAGGTGAGCAAAAGGGCAGAAAGACAATTTACTGTTGCTTTTCACAAGTTATATACAATGCACTTGATCAAGATTTCAAACCTGCGCGTTACATTAAGATATAGAAAGGTATCAGTGTTTTACTTCCCTGTTTTCATTGCAATGGACAAGGCATGGCAACCAAAATCTACATAAATCTTTCTGCTTACTTTTTAATACATTTTCATCCCCCTTTGGCACCATCCTGCTCCTCTCTTGCATCAGTTATCAGTATCCAAATTTGTAAACTCAATCACAAATTTAATTTGTAGTCTCAACCCTAAGGTGTCAGGTTAATCCTCCATATAATTTGTTTGTATGAGTAATTACAGATGTTATAAAGCATGGAAAAATGAACATTGTTATAATACTAAATTATTTCTGCCTTTGCTCAAAATAAATATGTTTTCAGTGTTGCACAAGAATAGTAGTGTATATGAATGCAAATTCAATTTAATGTGGTTGTCTATGGTCTTGCTACAGCATTGAAGGTAATGTGATATGGAATGTTCTTGACACATTAATAGTTATTAAGCAGTTTAACATGGGTATGCTCATTGTTGATAACAGCCGGCAGTACATCCAAATACATCAAAGAAGCATGATATAACCTTGTTTGTATTCATATTAGAAACCACGTTTTTATAAATTACTTGCTCCCCATAGATCACCCTCAAAGAATGGATGATAAATACTGAAAGCTGGAAATTAATAGAAAAAAAAGATTTTGAGGCATAACTTCAAAATCAGTATTGGTTTCCAAGCATTTCTATGAAAAGTACAATAAATAAATATTGAATTGTACTATTAAAAAAAAAGTACTGAGATGTAGAGATGCTCTGAATGTAAAGTGCTTTGCTTTGCTAAACAGTACGGTGGCGCAGCGGTAGTTCAAATCCAGTTCAAGTCAGATGTATTCATCACATGCACAATAAAGTGCAGTGAAATGAACTTGCCAGCAGCGGTACAACAAAAAAAAGAACACACAATACACAATAAAAATGTAACACAAACATCCACCACAGCATTCATCACTGTGGTGGAAGGCACAAAGTTTAGTCAGTCCTCCTCCATTTTCCCCCTTAGTCTGGACCACAACCCTCCGCAGTTGCCACTGTGGGCTGACAGATGTGCAGACAAGGTAAGTCCTGAATCAGTGCTTCCCTACCGGAGACCGCGGCTTCAAGATGGTGTAGGCCGCAGGCCGGCGGTCGAAGATCTAAAGTCCCCGCCGCGCCGCAGTTAGAAGCACCGCAGACTGCAGGGCCGGCGGTTGAAGCTCTTCTCCAGAGATCTCAGGCGAGGGATCCTGCTCCGGATGGTAAGACCCCGCCGCGCCCATGGTTAAAAGTAGGCCGTGGGCTGGCGGTCGGAGCTCTTCTCCTCCGGAGTCCCCAACGAGGGATCCCAGGCTCCAGACGCCGCGCCAGCTGGAAGCACCGCAGTCCGCGGCTTCTAGATGATGTAGGCCGCGGGCCAGCGAACGGAGTACTCCCTTCTGGCGACGACCGACGTGGGCTCGCCCGCCTGCGATGTAAAAGTCTATGCTGTGCCAGCTGCTGAAGCCGCGGGCGCGTCTCCGGGAAAGGCCGCACCGATCCTTCGTGTTAGGCCGTGAGGGAGGCGACATGGAAAAAGTTGCCTCTCCGTGGAGGAAGCAACCAAAGAAGTTTCACCCTTACCCCCCCCCCCCCACACCATCGGTAGAGTTGCTGCCTTACAGTGAATGCAGCACTGGAGACCCGTTTCAATCCTCACTATTGGTGCTGTCTGTACGGAATTTGTACGTTCTCCCCATGACCTGTGTGGGTTTGCTCCGAGATCTTTGGTTTCCTCCCACACTCTATAGACGTACAGGTTTGTAGGTTAATTGGCTTGGTAAATGTAAAAATTGTCCCTAGTGTGTGTAGTCCATGTACTTGGTAACCATGTAGTTGTAGACCATGTAGTTGGTTATATGCGTGGATCGCTGGTCGGTGTGGACCCAGTGGGCCAAAGGGCCTGTTTCCGCACAGTTTCTCTGAAGTAAACTAAACTAAAGTAGTTGAATAATAATAATTAAAGCATTCAATTCAGATTTTTATAAGGGAATTTCACATCTTTAAATTAATCCTGTGTTCATGTAATTGTAAGCATGAGAGTTTTGTCTTATTTATCTTTTAATCTGGAAAAAAAATGTAATCATACAATTGTTTTAATTGGACAAATAGACAAAATGTTTTTAATTCCAAATGGACCATCGATGCTGAGAAAGAAAACCTATTCCTCAGATAATATGAGGTCAACAATATTGTCCAGAAATTTTAGAATAGGAATAAATCAAAGATGCTTCCTTGTGTGTTTTACAGTTAAATGTAATTTTTGATGGATTATATGTATCAAGCGGGAAATAGAAACTCAAAGCTCATTTCTCATTCCATGCTGTATACACAAAGATAGGCTACTCGATACCAGAGATAACAATAAAATATGGATTGTTTCTTTTATCTATCTCAGTATCAAGCGGTGTTATTACACTGCAAAATGTATAGTTGAATGTGCACAGTCATGTGAGGACTGCAGCATCATTGTCCATGTATGCGTGTGTGGCAGTGTCAGAGCATGTGTTTGTGCATCAATCAATCAATCAACCAATCAATCAGATTTATTCATCACATACACAATAAAGTGCAGTGAAATTATTTTGCCAGCAGCAGTACAATCAAAAAAGAACACACAATACACAATAAAAATTTAACACAAACATTGAACACAGCATTCTTCACTGTGGTGGAAGGCACAAAGTACAGTCAGTCCTCCTGTTCTCCCATGGTAAGGGCCATAAATCTCCACATCGCCGCTGCTGGTGGTCATATGTACAGGCTCTCTCGTCGTGACGGTAAGTCCTGAATCGGCGCTTCTCTACTCGAGACCGCGGCTTCAGGATGTTGTAGACTGCAGGCCGGCGGTCGGAGCTCTTCTCCGGGGACCTCCGGCGAGGGATCCCACTCCGGAGGGTAAGTCCACGGCTTGCCCGCAGCTAGAAGCTCCGCAAATCGCGGCTTCAGGATGTTATCGGCCGCGGGCCAGCGGTCGGAGCTCTTCTCCAGCGATCCCTAGTAAGGGATCCCAGACTCTGGAAGCCGGACCCGCGGCTTCAGGCTGTAACAGTCTGTGTGTATGCATGCATCTGTGTGCGCGTAAAAAGCAATATGGGGAGAAAAGATGAGGTACGAAGGTAAGCTAGCCAAGAATATAAAGGAGGATAGTAAAAGCTTCTTTAGTTATGTGAGGAGGAAAAACTTAGTTAAGACCAAAGTTGGACCCTTGAAGACTGAAAAGGGTGAATTTATTATAAGGAACAAGGAAATGCAAGTGAGTTGAACAGGTACTTTGGATCCGTCTTCACTAAGGAGGACACAAACAATCTTCCTGATGTACTAGCCAGAGGATCTGGGATGCCAGGAACTGAAGGAAATCCACATTACGCAGGAAATTGTGTTGGGTAGACTGATGGGACTGCAGGCTCCCCAGGACCTGATGGTCTGCATCCCAGGGTACTTAAAGAAGTGGCTCTATTAATCGTCGATGCATTGGTGATTATTTTCCAATGTTCTATAGATTCAGGATCAGTTCCTGTGGATTGGAGGGTAGCTAATGTTATCCCACATTTTAAGAAAGGTGGGAGAGAGAAACCAGGGAATTATAGACCAGTTAGCCTGACATCAGTGGTGGGGAAGATGCTGGGGTCAATTATAAAAGATGAAATAGCGGCACATTTGGATAGCAGTAACAGGATTGTTCCGAGTCAGCATGGATTTACGAAGGTGAAATCATGCTTGACTCATCTCCTGGAATTTTTTGAGGATGTAACTAGGAAAATGGACAAGGGAGAGCCAGTGGATGTAGTGTACCTGGAGTTTCAGAAAGCTTTTGATAAGGTCCCACATAGGAGTTTACTGGGCAAAATTAGGGCACATGGTGTTGTGGGTCGAGTGCTGACATGGATAGAAAATTGGTTGGAAGACAGGAAACAAAGAGTAGGGATTAACGGGTCTCTTTCAGAATGGCAGGTAGTGACTAGTGGGGTACCGCAAGCCTTGGTGCTGGGACCACAACTATTTACAATATACATCAATGATTTAGATGAAGGGATTACAAGTAACATTAGCAAATTTGCAGTTGACACAAAGCTGGTTGGCAGTGTGAACTGTGAGGAGGATGCTATGAGAATGCAGGGCGACTTGGACGGGTTGGGTGAGTGGGCAGATGCATGGCAGATGCAGTTTAATAAATGTGAGATTATCCAATTTGCTAGCAAAAACAGGAAGGAAGATTATTATCTAAATGGTGTCAAGTTGGGAAAAGGGGTTGTACAATGGGATTGTGGGGTCCTTGTTCATCAGTCAATGACAGTAAGCATGCAGGTACAGCAGGCAGTGAAGAAAGCGAATGGCATGTTGTCCTTCATAACAAGAGAAGTTGCGTATAGGAGCAAAGAGGTCCTTCCGCAGTTGTACAGGGCCCTAGTGAGACCACACCTGGAGTATTGTGTACAGTTTTGGTCTCCAAATTTGAGGAAGGACATTCTTGCTATTGAGGGAGTGTATGTTCACGAGGTTAATTCCCAGGATGGCAGGAGTGTCATATGTTGATAGATTGGAGCAGCTGGACTTGTATACTCTGGAATTTAGAAGGATGAGAGGGAATCTTATTGAAACATATAAGATTACTGGGGTAATCGTTGGGTCCCATTTAGCATCACACGGGAAGTCCCCCAACGCAATATTCCACCTCTCCACCAATTCAACTATTGGCCAGTGGCCAGTGGGGGGGCATAAAGGGATTGGTTTCCAGAGGGCTAGTATGGACATTGTGGGCCGAATGGATTCTTGGGCTGGCGGCTCAGTCACTCAAGCCTGTTGTGCTGGCAACTCAGTCACTCAGTGGGCTGGAAGTTGACTCTCGGCTACTCTTTGAAATTCCCTTTCAAGCAGTGTGCATGGCCACCAAATTCAAGTGCAGTTTCTTCCCACTTCAAGCAGGGTGCAAGGCCACCAAATTCAAGTGCAGTCTCATACCATTTCAAGCAAGGTGCAAGGCCACAAAAGACAGTGAGTCGTGATCTCTCCCTCCTCCATCTTGCAGTGACTGAGCCATGCCCACACTTCTGGGTTTTATAGATCCTCCCTCCCACCCACCAGAAGGGGCATGGCCTTCATGGTGTGATTGACAGGAGAGAGAATCTCAACATTTTTCAAACACTAATAACTCTTTCATTTTTCATCGATGGGAAAAATCCTCGGCCCCTGATGAGCGGAGGGGGGCTCTAAGTAAGATGGCTAAAAATCACAGCCATACGTGGTAATCCAAAATTAATATAAAGCGCAAACAGAAAGTGGTCAAGATTAGACTTTTATTCATATAGTTGGCAAGGCAAATTTAATTAGGCAAGGCTGCTTTAATTAAGCCAGGCAACTTTAATTAGGCACGCCTACTTTAATTAGGCAACACAGCTGTAGCATTTCCAAACCAAAGGCAACGTAGCTTTAGCATTTCCAAACCAAAGGCAACACAGCTTTAGCATTTCAATAGACAATAGACAATAGACAATAGGTGCAGGACCATTCGACCCTTCAGGCCAGCACCGCCATTCTATGTGATCATGGCTGATCATCCCCAATCAGTACCACATTCCTGCCTTCTCCTCATATCCCCTGACTCTTCTATTTTTAAGAGCCCTATCTAGCTCTATCTTGAAAGCATCTGGAAAACCTGCCTCCACCACCCTCTGAGGCAGAGAATTCCACAGACTTTTCACTCTCTGTGAGAAAACGTGTTTCCTCGTCTCCATTCTAAATGTCTTACTCCTTATTCTTAAACTGTGGCTCCTGGTTCTGGAATACCCCAACATCGGGAACATGTATCCTGCCTCTAGCATGTCCAAACCCTTAACAATATTATATGTTTCATTGAGGCCCCCTCTCATCCTTCTAAACCCCAGAGTGTACAAGCTCAGCTGCTCCATTCTCTCAGCATATGACAGTCCCGCCATCCCGGGAATTAACCTTGTAAACCTAGGCTGCACACCCTCAATAGCAAGAATGTCCTTCCTCAAAATAGGGGACCAAAACTGCACACAATTCTCCAGGTGTGGTCTCACTAGGGCACTGCACAACTGCAGAAGGACCTCTTTGCTCCTATATTTGACCACTTGTTATAAAGGCCGACATACCATTCGCTTTCTTCACTGCCTGCTGTACCTGCATGCTTACTTTCATAGACTGATGAACAAGGACCCCCAGATCCCGTTGTGCTTCCCCTTTTCGCAACTTGACGCCATTTAGATAGTAATCTGCCTTCCTGTTTTTGCTACCAAAGTGGATAACCTCACATTTCCAAACCAAAGGCAACACAGCTTTAGCATTTCCAAATCAACGGCAACACAGCTTTAGCATTTCCAAACCAAAGGCAATACAATGTTACCCTTTCCAAACTATATTTTCAAAACACATTAAAGGACTGACAGGTCAGTAAAACCACTCACAGTTTAGTAGAAATGTGTTCAGTGTTATTCACAGCTCAGACTGAGAGACGTGACCCTCTTGCTCCCCCATCTTGCAGAGACTGACTGAGGCACTCAACACTTCCGGGTTTTATAGTCCCTCCGGAAGGGGCATGGCCTTCAGGAGAGAGAACATCAACATTTTTCAAACACGAATAATTCTTTTATTTTTTAATTATGGGGAAAATCCTCTTGTCCTGTGCAGCGGAGGGGGACTCTGAGTAAGATGGCCAAAAATCACAGCTGTAAGTGGCAGCGTTTTTTCTAAAATCAATATACAGAACAACAGGAATTGGTCAAGATCAGACTTTTAGTAATATAGATTAAGGATTTGGACACACTGGAGGCAGGAAACATGTTCCCAATGTTGGGGGAGTCCAGAACCAGGGGCCAGGAATAACGGGTAAGCCATTTAGAACATAGATGAAGAAACACTTTTTCACACTGTGAATTGTGAGTCTTGAAGATAGCACAGGGGATATGGGGAGAAGGCACGAACGGGGTACTGATTGTGGATGATCAGCCATGATCACATTGAATGGCGGTGCTGGCTCGAAGGGCCAAATGGCCTACTCCTGCACCTATTGTCTATTGTCTATTATCTGCTTGCATATCTGTGTATGTGTGTGTGAGCGAGTCTGTGTGTATGTCTATAAATGTGTTTTCATTAAAATATACAAAATAATTTATTGTAATATAAACTGCTGTGTGATACAGAATCCATGTGCGTCAAAGACAGTAGATTATGCAATACTGGAATAACAATACATTTTAAGCAATCAACAAGAAAGTGTAAGCCTATAAAGGGTAGCAATAACTAAGGCTTCTGAATAATATAAATTACTGAACTGTAAAATTTGTTGGCTAAAAATCAGGCTTGTTCATCTATTAGATGCAGCCTGACATCTTTCCCATTTTGTATATTGTTACTGATTTATTTAAATTTGTCCATACCTTCATATTTTAGTACTCTTAGCTTTACAGCTGCACAATCAAATTTTGAAGCAGAGTCCTAAGCATGCCAATGAGGTCCGGTTCATGGGGGTACCTGGGAAATCACATCAAAATGCTGCACAAAACTTATCAGAGACTCCTTCCGAGTGCCGAAAGGAGAGTTTGCAGTATAAACATTATTCAAAATTCTGCCTCTTCTGCCCCATGTTTCATTCAGGAGATCAGTGGATGCATAACAAGCAGTTGGCAATCCTTCACCCAGTGCTCAAAGGGACATGGTAGGCATGCCGAATGTGCCAGCACATTTGGCAGATAGGTTTACGTTTCATTATCAAGTGAGGCCAGGTCATTTAGGTTTTGCTCCAGGCAATACACAGAGAGGGGCCTTCGGTTCAGAAGTTGCTGGGAAGCATGGTTAAACTGTACACAACAACCAGATGTATTCACAGTGAGATACGAAAAGCCAAGTGCATGTTTAATATATAACAGATGACAGTTAATAGCTCCAAAATTGGGTGTGGTTTTCTCAATTAATCTGCACCTGCAACTCTGCTACATGCCTCAGAGCAAGTACATGCCACCTAATCATTTCATTTCTTTGTGCACCCAAATAGCAATAACCATGTTGCTAATTGACTGGACAAGATAGTTGGATGACAACATTGTACAGCCCATCCTAACTGGCACACCTGAAACGCCAGGTTCTTCACAGCTGGAGAAAGCACTGCCAATTATATTCCATGAAATTTTACATTTGAGTATAATGTGAGTAAAACATGATATGTAGGAATGTTCCGGGATTCTTAGATACTAGTCTATAGATCTTGGAGGAGCTCCAAGGAAAAAAAACTGATGAATCAGAGAAGATATCTTTAAGTACCATGTCTTTCCAATGTTGCTATCAAACACACACACAGCTCAGTTTTCCACATACCCAACACTCAACTGGTTAATTTCCACCTCAGGACTCAAATATGTGCCATGGTGCAAATGCACATATTTCGAAAGGGGAGTATATCGACAACTGGGAAATATTGGTATTGGAATTGGTTTACTATTGTTACATGTACAGAGATACAGTGAAAAACTTTATTTGTCTGTTTCTAGTCAAATCGTACTATACATGAATACAATCGAGCCAAACTCAAGTACACCAGGTAGTGTCAAAGTTAAAGTCAAATTTATTCGTCACATGTAACCAACTAGGTACAGTGAAATGAATTTGCCATGCAGCGATACAGTTTAAAAAAAAAAAAACACAATAAAATTTAACATAAACATCCACCACAGCATTCTTCACTGTGTTGGAAGGCAACAAAATCAGTCATTCTTCCTGCAGACTGGACTCTGCAGTGGGCCTGAAGCCTCCACATTGCTAACTCCTCCCACCACTCTGTATTTAACGGCACTGGGTCCTAGTGCCCGTCTCCCCAGCCCCAGTAACCTTAGTGGCTTATTCCAAGGTCTTCCCCATCCCCCCCCTACCATGTAACCCCTGCTCTTGCCCACCCACCCACAGCCCCCATACCCTCCCACCCCCTGACCACCCTCCACCCCCCCACCACACAACGCTTCGTCCTCAGTCCACTCACCTGCCTTCCTCGGCCACAACCCCCATTCTTGCCGCGTGTTCACCATCCCCCGGACCTCCCCCTCTCCGACATCGAACGGTCTGTCCTCAGCAGAGGTCTCACCTTTGTCCCCCTCCGTCCCCACCCCAATGAGTTCCGCGCCCACCACGACTTGGAGCTCTTCTACCGTCGCCTCCGCCCACAGCGTTCTTCCACGGGAAGAAGCCCTCGCCCCCACTGATGATCCCTTTTCCTGTCTCCCACGCACCGCCTCCACTTGGACCCCCCCTCGTAGCCTTCCAGCTGTAGAACTATTTATCTAGAACTGCCGTCGGGACATCAGAACTTCTCCACCCCCCTGTCTCACTCCAATCTCTCCAGCCCTGAACGTACTGCATCGACTCACTCCGTAACAACCCAGACTGGGTTTTCAAACCCGCCGACAAGGGACGTGGTAGTCTGGCGCGTCGATCTCTACAAAGCGGAGGCCGCGCGCCAACTCTCGGACACCTCCTCCTACTTACCCCTGGACCATGACCCCACTGACGAACACCAGGCCACCATCTCGAGCACTATAACCGACTTCATCAGCTCCGGCTCCCTACCCCCCGAGCCTCCGACCTCATTGTTTCCCAGCCCCGCACGGCCCGCCAAAATCCACAAAAACCCGACTGCCCTGGCAGACCCATTGTCTCTGCCTGTTCGTGCCCCACCGAACACATTTCCACATACCTTGACGCCATCCTATCCCCCTTTGTTAAATCCTCCCCACCTATGTTCAAGACACCTCAGACACTCTCCGTCGGCTCCGTGCATTCAATTCTCCAGGCCCCCATCCTCTCATCTTTACCATGGACGTCCAATCACTCTACACCTCCATCCCCCACCAGGACGGTCTCAAAGCCCTCCGGTTCTTCCTCGACCAGAGGAGCAACCCATACCCGTCCACTGACACCCTCCTCCGCCTAGCAGAGTTGGTCCTCACCCTCAATAACTTCTCTTTTGATTCCTCCCATTTCCTCCAAACACAAGGCGTAGCTATGGCACACGCATGGGCCCCAGCTACGCTTGCCTCTTTGTTGGGTATGTCGAACAATCCTTGTTCTCGGCGTACCAGGGGCCCATCCCCGGTTACATCGACGACTGCTTTGGTGTCACCTCCTGCACCCACACACAACTGACTGACTTCATTCATTTTCACCACCAACTTCCATCCGGCACTCAAATACACTTGGACCATTTCCGACACTTCCCTACCATTCCTTGACCTCACCATCTTTATTGCAGGTGATACGGCTCCTGACCGACATCCACTACAAACCTACTGACTCCCACAGCTACCTGGACTACTCTTCCTCCCACCTGCTTCCCGTAAGGACCCAATTCCCAATTCCTCCGTCTACGCCGCATCTGCTCCCAGGATGAGGTGTTCCACACCAGGTCATCACAAATGGCCTCATTCTTCAGAGAACGGGGATTCCCCTCCCCCATATTGATGAGGCTCGCACCAGGGTCTCCTCCATACCCGCAACACTGCCCTCGCTCCCAATTCACCCACTCGCAAACAGGGCAGAGTCCCCCTGGTCCTCACCTTTCACCCCACCAGCCGGCAAATACAACATATAGTCCTCGCCAGTTTCGCCACCTCCAACGTGCCCTCCACCCGCCACATCTTCCCATCTCCCCCCCTGTCTGCCTTCCGCAAAGACCGCTCCCTCCGCAACTCCCTTGTCAAACTCTACCCCTTCCCCCGGGCACTTTCCCTTGCAACCGCAAGAAATGCAACACTTGTCCCTTCACCTCCCCCCTCCACTCCTTTCAGGGACCCAAGCAGTCCTTCCAGGTCCGACAGAGGTTCACCTGCACCTCCTCCAACCTCATCTACTGCATCCGCTGCTATGCCAGATGATCTATATCGGTGAGACCAAGCGGAGGCTTGGCGATCGCTTCGCCGAACCACCTCTCCGTCCGCAATAACCAACCCGACCTCCCGGTGGCTCAGCACTTCAACTCCCCCTCCCATTCCACATCCGACCTCTCGGTCCTGGGCCTCCTCCACGGCCAGAGTGAGCACACCGCAAGCAACAGCACCTCATATTCCGCTTGGGGAATCCTTTGGGCTTGAATATTGAATTTTCTCTAATTCTGTTAACCCCTTGCTGTCTCCTCCCTTCCCAAGCCTCACATTCCCTCTATCTCTATCTCCCTCCCCACCCCAGTCGCACCAGCTTCTCATTTTACCACAAACAGCTTACAAATGGCTTGTTCCCTTTATCACCGATACTGTTTTGCATATCTTTTACTCATTGTTCCTTATCTCTCCACATCACCGTCTATATCTCTCGTTTTCCCTGATCCCTGACCAGTCTGAAAAGGGTCTCAACCCGAAACGTCGCCTATCTCCTTCGCTCCTTAGATGCTGCTGCACCCGCTGAGTTTCTCCAGCTTTTTGTGTACCCTCGATTCTCCAGCATCTGCAGTTCCTTCTTTAAAAAAATTCTTCCTCCTTTGTTCATCCGTGGTCGGGGCCATAAACCCTCCGTAGTCGCTGCTGCGGACGGCCGGATATATCTGCCCTCTCGTCGAGATGAACAAATCTCCACCGTTGGGACAGTCGAACATGCTCCGCAGCTTGGAGTCAATAGACAATAGAAATTAGGTGCTGGAGTAGGCCATTCGGCCCTTCGAGCCAGCACCACCATTGAATGTGATCATGGTTGATCATCCCCAAACAGTATCCCATTCCTGCCTTCTCCCCATATCCCCTAACTCCACTATCTTTAAGAGCCCTATCTAACTCTCTCTTGAAAGTATCCAGGGAACTGGCCTCCACCGCCCTCTGGGACAGCGAATTCCACAGACTCACAACTCTCTGTGAGAAAAGTGTTTCCTCGTCTCCGTTCTAAATGGCTTACCCCTTATTCTTAAACTGTGGCCCTTGGTTCTGGACTCCCCCAACATCGGGAACAAGTTTCCTTCCTCCAATGTGTCCAAATCCTTAATAATCATATATTTCAATAAAATCCCCTCTCATCCTTCTAAATATACAAGCCCAGCCGTTCCATTCTCTCAGCATATGACAGTCCCGCCATCCCGGGAATTAACCTTGTAAGCCCACGTTGCACTCCTTCAATAGCAAGAATGTCCTTCATCAAATTAGGGGTTCAAAACTGCACACAATACTCCCGGTGTGGTCTCACTAGGGGCCGATACAACTGCAAGAGGACCTCTTTTCTCCAATACTCAACTCCTCTTGTTATAAAGGCCAACATGCCATTCGCTTCCTTCACTGCCTGCTGTACCTGCATACTTACTTCCATTGACCAATGTACAAGGACCCCCAAATCCCATTGTACTTCCCCTTTTCCCAACTTGACACCATTTAGATAGTAATCTGCGTTCCTGTTTTTGCTAGCAAAGTGGATAACCTCACATTTATCCACGTTAAACTGCATCTGCCGACAAATCCAACCTGTCCAAGTCATCCTGCATTCTCATAGCATCCGCCTCACAGGTCGCACTGTCACCCAGCTTTGTGTCATCAGGAAATTTGCTAATATTACTTTGAATCCCTTCATCTAAATCATAGATGTATATTGTAAATAGTTGTGGTCCCAGCACCGAGCGTTGCGGTGTCCCACTAGTCACTGCCTGCCATTCTGCAAGGGACCCGTTAATCCCTACTCTTTGTTTCCTGTCTGCCAACCACTTCTCTATCCATGTCAGCACTCTACCCCCAAGTGCCCTAATTTTGCCCACTAATCTTATATGTGGGGCCTTATCAAATGCTTTCTGAAAGTCCAGGTAAATTACATCCACTGGTTCTCCCTTGTCTATTTTCCTAGTTACTTCCTCAAAAAATTCCAGAAGATTAGTCAAGCATGATTTCCCCTTCCTAAATCCATGCTGACTTGGACCGATCCTGTTATTGCTATCCAAATGTGCCTCTATTTCATCTTTTATAATTGACTCCAGCATCTCCCCGTCACCGATGTCAGGCCAACTGGTCTATAATTCATTGTTTCCTCTCTCCCGCCTGTGTTTTCTCTCTCCCTCCCTTCTTAAAGAGTGGGATAACATTAGCTACCCTCCAATGCACACGAACAGATTCTGAATATATAGAACATTTGAAAATTATTATCAATGCATCCACGATTTTCTAGAGCCACTTCCTTAAGTACCCTGGGATGCAGACCATCAGGCCCTAGTGATTTATCAGCCTTCAGTCCCACGCCCTATCCACTCACGCATAGCCCCCAACTGCGTCGGCATGGCTAGAGTGGGAGAGGCAGGAGGATACAGAGATAGGGCAGAGAGAGGGCAGAGAGAGAGGGCAGAGAGTGAGAGAGAGGACAGAAAGAGAGGGGGCAGAGGGAGGGGGCAGAGAGAGAGAGGGCAGAGAGAGAGAGCGCAGAGAGAGAGGGCAGAGAGATAGGGCAGTGAGAAGGCAGAGAGAGGGCAGGGAGAGGGCAGAGCAAGAGAGGGCAGAGAGATGGCAGATAGAGAGGGCAGAGAAAGTACTGAGAGGTAGAGAGGCAGAGAGGCAGAGAGGCAGAGAGAGAGAGGCAGACAGGGCAGAGAGAGAGAGGCAGAGATAGAGGCAGAGAGAGAGGCAGAGAGAGAGGCAGAGAGAGGCAGAGAGGGCAGAGAGAGAGACAGAGAGAGAGGCAGAGTCAAGTCAAGACAAGTTTATTTGTCACATAGACATACAAGATGTACAGTGAAATGCAAGTGGCAATGCCTGCGGGATTGTGCAAAACAACAGAACAACAGAACAGAATCAGTATTTACATATTTTTTTTCAAAGACACAACAGCAATTACGCCCTAGTGAAATCAGAGTTTACAGTCCTGATGGCCTGTGGGAAGAAATGCCTTCCCATCCTCTCTATTTACACAGCGTGACA
The DNA here is from genome assembly GCA_035221665.1 of Okamejei kenojei. NCBI lineage: Eukaryota > Metazoa > Chordata > Chondrichthyes > Rajiformes > Rajidae > Okamejei > Okamejei kenojei. Next base: position 94,745,920 of record CM069136.1, on the reverse strand, counting down.
GCGGAGGCGCTTGCCTGACTGTAGCAGCTGGATGGTAGGGGTCCTTCATGATCTTACTGGCTCTGGTTCTACACCTCCTGGTGTATAGGTCCTGCAGGGGGGGAGTGCAGTTCCCATCGTGTAGGGCCGATTGTGCCACGTTGGTGTCTGCATGCAGTGGTATGTAGACGGCTGTTATGATTACTGAGCTGAACTCACGTGGAAGGTGGAATGGATGGCATAAGATCATTAGAAGCTCCGGGTCCAGCGAGCAGGTACGAGAAAGCATCTTAATATTCATTGGGTTGCACCTGTTGTTGTTGTTCATGAAGTAACCATATAACCATATAACCATATAACCATATAACAATTACAGCACGGAAACAGGCCCTCTCGGCCCTTCCAGTCCGTGCCGACCATTTGTTTTCCCCTAGTCCCATCTACCTGCACTCAGACCATACCCCTCCATTCCCTTCCCGTCCATATACCTATCCACTTTACTTTTAAATGTTAAAATCGATCCTGCCTCCACCACTTCTGCTGGAAGCTCATTCCACACAGCCACCACCCTCTGAGTAAAGAAGTTCCCCCTCACGTTACCCCTAAACTTCTGTCCCTTAATTCTCATGTCTTGCCCTCTTGTTTGAATCTTCCCTACACTCAATGGGAAAAGCTTATCCACGTCAACTCTGTCTATCCCTTCCAGCATTTTAAAGACCTCAATCAAGTCCCCCCTTAACCTTCTGCGCTCCAAAGAATAAAGACCTAACTTGTTCAACCTTTCTCTGTAACATAGTTGCTGGAACCCTGGCAACATTCTAGTAAATCTCCTCTGTACTCTCTCTATTTTGTTGACATCCTTCCTATAATTAGGCGACCAAAATTGTACACCATACTCCAGAATTGGTCTTACCAATGCCTTGTACAATTTTAACATTACTTACCCTACTCCTATATTCAATGCTCTGATTTATAAAGGCCAGCACACCAAAGGCTTTCTTTACCACCCTATCTACATGCGATTCCACCTTCAGAGAACTATGCACAGTTATTCCTAGATCCCTCTGTTCCACAGCATTCCTCAATTCCCATACTATTTACCATGTACGTCCTATTTTGATTTGTTCTGCCAAGATGTAGCACTTCACACTTAACAGCATTAAACTCCATCTGCCATCTTTCAGCCCACTTTTCCAAATGGCCCAAATCTCTCTGTAGACTTTGAAAATCTACTTCATTATCCACAACACCACCTATCTTAGTATCATCTGCATACTTACTTATCCAATTTTCCACCCCATCATCCAGATCATTGATGAACATGACAAACAACAGTGAACCCAACACAGATCCCTGAGGCGCCCCACTGGTCACCGGCTTCCAACCTGACAAACAGCCATCCACCATTACTCTCTGACATCTCCCATTCAGCCACTGTTGAATCCATCTTGCTACTCCGCCATTAACACGCAAAGATTGAACCTTCTTAACCAACCTTCCTTGGGGAACCTTGTCAAAGGCCTTACTGAAATCCATATAGACAACATCCACTGCTTTACCCTCATCAATTTCCCTAGTAACCGCTTCAAAAAATTCAAGAAGGTTTGTCAAAACATGACCTTCCAGGCACAAATCCATGTTGACTGTTCCTGTTTATCCAGATGCTTATATATATTATCTCTAAGTATCCTTTCCATTAATTTGCCCACCACTGACGTCAAACTAATAGGTCTATAATTGCTAGGTTTATTCTTTGAACCCTTTTTAAACAATGGAACAACATGCGCAGTGTACTCCAATCCTGCGGCACTATTCCCGTTTCTAATGACATTTGAAATATTTCTGTCATAGCTCCTGCTATTTCTACACTAAACTTCCCTCAATGTCCTAGGGAATATCCTGTCAGGGCCTGGAGACTTATCCACTTTTATATTTTTCAAACGTTTCAGTACTTCCTCCTCTTTGGATCTCATAGTTTCCATAGCTACTCTACTTTTTTCCCTTACCTCACAGAGTTCAATATCCTTCTCCTTGGTGAATACCGAAGAAAAGGAATTGTTCAATATCTCCCCCATCTCTTTTGGCTCTGCAGATAGCTGTCCATTCTGGTTCTCTAATGGTCCAATTTTATCTCTCGTTATCCTTTTGCTATTAATATAGCTGTAGAAACCCTTTGGATTTACTTTCACCTTTCTTGCCAAAGCAACCTCATATCTTCTTTTAGCCTTCCTAATGTCTTTCTTAAGATTCTTTTTACGTTCTTTATACTCCTCTAGCACCTCATTTACTCCATGCCTCCTATAAACAGCCTCCACCCTTTGATTTTCTGGACTTTTCCGTTCAATCCGCACGAAATACAGAGAAGGACTCGGTTGGGCATATTACTTGATCCAGCCCCAGCGGGGTTAGCCATATCTCCGTCAGACAAAAGATGTTACAGTCTCTTGTGTCCCGCTGGAATCTAATACTGGCCCTGAGATCATCCACCTTGTTTTCCAGGGAATGGACATTAACAAGAAGAATGCTGGGCAGAGGTGGACAATAGGCTTGAGCTGTTAGCCTTTTCCGAATCCCCCCCACCCCTTACCTCAATGTTTTATCCGACGTTCCCGGAGCCGCACTGCCGTTGTTGTTGCTGCGGTTCGCTCTTGTGATCTCTGCCGGCCACGCTGGATCGGTGAGTAAAGTGTCTCTAAAGTCTTGGGTTACATTAAAGTTTAAGTTTAACAGTGTTTTACGATCATAGAGTGTTAGTGCTGATGTGTTAGTAGTAAGAAAGATATTAAAAATAAAAATAATAGTTAAAAAAAGCACCATCTCCATGGAGATACCACAATGGCGACTGGACCCGGCCAGCAGAGAGACGGAAGGAGGGCAGAGACAGAGCGAGGGCAGAGACAGAGAGAAGGCAGAGGCAGAGAGAGGGCAGTAACCGAGAGGTGGCAGAGACAGAGCGAGAGCAGAGGCAGAGAGGCGATCGTCGAGGCTTCGGGCTCGAGGGAGGCCGTGGGCGGGCGTCAACCCCAGGACCCTGAGCGAGGTGGCGGGTGGGCGTCGAGCCATGCTCGGCCCATGGTAGCAGCCTCCGCACCAGGCACCGGGTGGTGGACCCGAGCGAGGCTGTGGGCAGGCGGGCTGGCGTAGATGCGAGGACCCCGAGCGAGGCTGCGGGAGGGCGTCGATCCGAGGACAGCGAGTTCGACTGCCGCAGTCTCCAGTCCAGGTCCTGACTTCATCTCCGGGCTCATCCTTTCTTCCACCTGCGGCTTCTTTGAATAACCGGAGGGGGGGGGGGGGGGTGATGTCACTCGAAGTGCATGGAAGATTCAGTGTGTGAGACGGCACCGGGCAGACCCATTGAGATGTCATCAGCAAAAGCCGGTCATTTTTAATTCAGTCTTTTGAGGATTTTCAACTTTAATCTGTAAAAAATCGAGAAATAAAGCATGAAATGTTCAGATAAGGTGCTCCCGGCCTCGAAAGGAAAAATGTCCACCGGAATATGTAAACATGATATAGTTACATAGTTACTGCATATTTCTTTTGCGAAGATGTAAAGACACACATATATATACACACGAACAAGATCAGAGTTTTAATAAGTACTAGACCAAGTGGGACCTGTTTGGGAACCCTCAAATCGCGGTTGGGGGGTGGCAGCCTGCGGTGTCACACACACTAACCACCCCACACACACTAACCCCCACTTGATATTATATTAATATTATTCATTAGCTTCTTTTACATCATCCCCCACACTATCCACTCATGCATAGCCCCCAACTGCGAGGTGCGGATAGAGAGGAAGAGAGTGAGGGGTAGAGAGAGAGGGCAGTGAAAGAGAGGGCAGAGAGAGAGAGGGCAGAGAGAGAGGGGGCAGAGAGCGAGGCCAGAGGGAGGGCAGAGAGAGGACTGAGAGAGGGCAGAAAAAGGGCAGAGTGAGGGCAGAGAGTGGGCAGAGAGAGCAGAGAGCCAGATTCAGAGGCAGAGAGGGAAAGAGGGCAGTGAGAAGCAGAGAGGGCAGAGAGAGAGAGGGCAGAGAGAGGGCAGAGAGAGGACAGAGTAGCAGAGAGCGAGGCAAAAAGGGCAGAGAGAGGCAAAGAGGGCAGAGAGAGAGAGAGAGAGGGCAGAGAGGGCAGAGAGAGAGAGATGGCAGAGACAGAGAGAGGGCAGAGACAGACAGAGGGAAGAGACAGAAAGAGGGCAGAGATAGAGCGTGGCCAGAGACAGAGAGGCTACAGGTGGGAAAGGGGCAGCTTCTTTATTGGCTACGGTCACGGCTGCATCCCAAGCCCTGGGTTCGGCCCTCACTCCAGTTCCAGGCTCTGCTCCAGCCCAGACCCAGTCGCCGGGCTCAGCCTGCGGCAGCAGCCTCCACACCAGGCTCTGGGCGGCGGACATGGACTCGAAGGAGGCCGCATCTTGGCGGACGTAGACCCGAGGACCCCGAGCAAGGTGGCGGGCAGACGTCGACCCGAGGATCGCAAGTGCTGCCGCCACAGCCTCCAATCCAGGACACAACTTCATCTCCGGACTTGTCCTTTCTTCCACTAGTGGTGTCTTTTGAATAACCCGGGGGGGGGGGGGGGGGAGGGGGGAAATGGGCCAGGGGGTGGTGTCACTTGAAGCACGTGGAAGATTGTTTGTGTGAGTTGGCATCGAGCAGACCCATTGTGATGTCATCAATGAAAACTAGTCATTTAAAAATCAGTCTTTTCATATTTTCATTTATAACATTTTCAGTTATAAGTCGAGAAATAAAGCATGAAATGTTCAAATAAGGTGATCCCGGCCTCGACAGGAAAAATGTCAACCGGAATATGTAAAAATGTTATTGCTACCGTGTAGTTTTTTTGCAAAGATGTAAAGACACACATATACACACGTACAAGATCAGAGTTTCATATGATATGATATTGAATGCTTTAATTTATAACTTTTCTTTGTCTAGTTTAATTTGTAGTCATCATTATCTCTGTGTTGTGACCAATGGTCACTAATGTAGAATAAGAATAGAATTGTTAATGAGAAAGAGAGCCCCTTTATACTTCTTGGTATTACATTTGGATGGACTCTTCTGGACATTGTTGAGAGAAAAGAGCTTTAAATGGCCTTCTCCCTTTCTCTTCTTCCGCCTTCTTCTGATTACTTCTGATTAATTTGAAAAATAAAATCAAGGGGCAGAAATATAGTCAGCAACTAACCCATCTGTAGTTAGTACTCCCTCTAAGCAGTGCCCGAGAATGGTCCTCTTGCTACAATTAACCCTCGACAATATGGTATCAGTCTAATGCCCCTATCCCACTTAGGAAACCTGAATGGAAACCTCTGGTGACTTTGCCTGCGACCCAAGGTTTCCATGAGGTTGCCGGAAGTTTTGGTCACTCCCCTGGAAAGCCTCGACCTGGATCGACCGAAGTGTGAGCAGCATCTACCGACCAAAGATCTTATAGGATCTTTGGTACCGATTGCACACACGCACACAAACACATCGCGAAGGTGGGTGCCATGGAGAGCGGAGGAGCGCTCTCTGCGCGATGAAGAGGAAGGTAAATGGCTGCCACAGAGCACGGTAAGTCCCTTTAGAGAGCACGAGGTGAAGTAGGGTAAGGGAGGAGGTAGGGGGGGGGGGGGGGAGGGAAAGGGGCGAATGAGAGGGAAGGAGAGGAGGAGGGGAAGGAAAGGAGAGAGAAAGGGGAGAGAAGGGGGGAGAAGGGGCGAGAAGGGCAGAGAGAAGGGAGAGAGAAGGGGCAGAAGGGGGAGAGAAATAGGGAGAAGTGGAGAGAAGGGGAGGAGAATGGGTGGAGAAGGGGAGGAGAAGGGGAGAGAAGGAGGGGGAGAAGGAGTGGAGATAGTTTTAAGAAGTATAATAAAGTTAGCGAGCATTTTACCTACCGGCGGGTCTTCTAGGTCCTGAAAACTCCAATGAGCCAATCAAAATGGCCGGTCAGCGAAGGAGATGGCCTTCGACTGCCTGTAAGTAAATAGTGACCCCCACTCCACTGTCTTTGACCAAACGGCAACCTATTTTAAGTCGAGGCCGGTTTTGATTTTGTTGAAACAATTGATACAACCCAGATGAAGCCTCGATCTCACGGAAACCATTTTCGACCATTAGGGAGAGTGATCAAAACCTCTGGCGACCTCATGGAAACCTTGGGTCGCGGACAAGATCACCAGAGGTTTCTGTTCAGGTTTCCAAAGTGGGACAGTGGCATAACTCATCCCACAGATGTGCCCACCTGCTGAAGGCACAATTCTTCAATCTCAAGAGCACCAAACACAATTTAAAATGGTGTGAAATTCCCATGGAACCTGTAATTAAAACACAGAAGCAAAACTTAAGCAGATTTTATTTTTCACTGAATCTCGATTTTAACAAAATAATTACCACGTATTTCTAGATTAGTTTAATAATGCTCCAACATAACATGTTATGCTAGAATTGATAGTTCAACCATGATTTTGGGGTATTGCATTCCTTTTAAGCACTGAATCTCAGTAGGGAAACATTGAGCTTAATTGGTGCAGATATTTACACCTTGTTCTTTGAGGATGTTGCAAAAACAGCTTTTTTTTCTTTGAATTTGATGCTTATTTTTTGTTCCTGCGGCAAAGGTTGCCATGGCTACTGCTGGTATTTTCTAATGATGAGAAGCATTCAACAACTATTTGATGTGTTTTAAAAATGTTTAATGCTCATAGGGTATTAACCTTGGCTGAGTTCTTACTACTTGCCAATGTAACGTGCAGAATTTCATATATGTCATTGAATACGATGACTCTTGCTTTGAAAAATATTGAATATAATTGTTTATGAAACAAACATGGAAACAGTGGCTATGGATATATTATGAGTAATGGTAATTGCCTTAAAACTTTGCAATTGCCTTGAAACACTGACAATTTAATTTATTTTTCACTGACCCTGAACTGCAACTGTGGCAACTCCCTCATTAGTGGATGTTATGTTGAAACTGTTAGGGAGGATTTCAAAGGGTATATACAGATCAAGCAACAACATCCACAGGACATCATTGACAGAGAAGCCTGTGTGCACTTTTACAGATACGAAGCATCAATAATTCTTCTGCTCAAAAAGGCTGTGAATGCTGGACAAATAGGAGACTTTGGGAGCAGTGGATTTATTTATCTGTGAGGTTAATCTTCTGCTTCAATTTCGGGCAATGGTAATTGGAAATACTAAATACATTGTGCAAAGATCCCATTTTACACTGCTACTTTTCCACCAAACACCTAATAACATTACAGTGTAGGCATTTCATGATGTGATTGTTATGCTTTATATATTGTTTCTTTCTTGTGCATCAGTGTGTTACATTAATAAATTATTATTTTGTTACGCAAGGAGATTGCCATGGCTACAAACTAGTGTTTGCAGATGTTAAAAGGCAGCAAACCCACTGCTTGATAAGATTTTGAAATATTTCATGCTCACGGTATGTTAACTTTAATTGGATTCTCGTATTCAATTTGTTTGATACTTGTTGCCCATGTTTTTGAGGCATACTAATTATAAGTGAGACTATGTATACTAGAATAAAACATGATAGAGTGTCACATACTGTACATATAAAGGATACCTATGTGGCCAGTGCTAGTTCATCCATCAGTAGCTTCTTTTTCTTATCAAGTCCATACACAAGTTTAAAAGTTGTTCAGCCAGAGCTCAACACACTTCTCAGCATCTGCATACAATGGTGTCTGTCTTGCGCTTCTTTGTTTCTTGTGCGTGGTGGTGGAAAGATTGGTTGAAACAGGGCCGCGGCGTGAACTTGACCCCATCAGTAGCTTAAAAACCACTAATGGTTAGTCATAGAGTCATTATCATTGTTTTGGGGGACTTTAACAAGGCTAACTTCAAGAGCTTAATAAGTACAGACTTTATGTTACCTGCCCCACCAGAGGGGAGAGAACACTCGATCATTGTTACACTTCAATCAAGAATGCATATTGTTCTGTTCCTTGGGGGCTCTGGGTCTCTCTGATCATTGTTTAGTTCACCTCATTCAAACCTACAGGCAGAAACTAAAATCTGCTAAGCCTTCGGTTAAAAACAATGAAAAGGCGGACAAGCGAGGGCATTGAAAACCTACAGTCCTGCATTGACTGCACTGATTGGAATGTGTTCAGGGAAGCAACCACAAGCCTCAATGAATATACAGACACCGTGACATCATGTCAGGTTTTGTGAGGACACTGTGACTTCATGTCAGGTTTTGTGCATTCCCACTAGGACCCAGATCTGGTTCAACAACGACAAGCCTGGTTTACAGCAGAACTCAGACAGCTCTGCTAGTCTAAAGATGAGGCCTACAGGAGCGGGGAGGCAGACCTCTACAGGCAGGCCAAGTACAAGCTGAGAAGAGGAATCAGAACTGCCAAGGAAAGATACTTGAGGAACTGAGGAGTAATTTCTCAGCTAATGACTCTTCTTCAGTTTGGAAGGGCTTGCAAGAAATCACCAGCTACTCCTTGGACAATTGTCAGCTGACCAACAAACTTAACGAGTTCTACTGCAGGTTCGATAAACAGAAACCTAACCCTGGTAACCTCTACCCCCCTCCCCAATCATCACTTCACACCTAACATAGAAACATAGAAACATAGAAAATAGGTGCAGGAGTAAGCCATTCGGCCCTTCGAGCCTGCACCGCCATTCAATATGATCATGGCTGATCATCTAACTCAGTATCCTGTACCTGCCTTCTCTCCATACCCCATGATCCCTTTAGCCACAAGGGCCACATCTAACTCCATCTTAAATATAGCCAATGAACTGGCCTCAACTACCTTCTGTGGCAGAGAATTCCAGAGACTCACCACTCTCTGTGTGAAAAATGTTTTCCTCATCTCGTCCTAAAGGAATTCCCCCTTATCCTTAGACTGTGACCCTTTGTTCTGGACCTCCCCAACATCGGGAACAATCTTCCTGCATCTAGCCTATCCAACCCCTTAAGAATTTTGTACGTTTCTATAAGATCTCCCCTCAGTCTTCTAAATTCTAGCGAGTACAAGCCAGGTCTATCCAGTCTTACCTCATATGAAAGTCCTGACATCCCAGGAATCAGTCTGGGAACCTTCTCTGTACCCCCTCTATGGCAAGAATGTCTTTCCTCAGATTTGGAGAGGACAACTGTACGCAATACTCCAGGTCTGGTCTCACCAAAACCCTGTACACTTGCAGTAAAACCTCCCTGCTCTTGTACTCAAATTCTTTTGCTATGAATGCTAACATACCATTTGCTTTCTTCACTGCCTGCTGCACCTGCATGCCTACTTTCAATGATTGGTGTACCATGACACCTAGGTCTTGTTGCATCTCCCCTTTCCCTAATTTGCCACCATTCAGATAATAGTCTACCCTCCTGTTTTTGCCACCAAAGAGGATAACCTCACATTTATCCACATTATACTGCATCTGCCATGCATTTGCCCACTCACCCAGCCTATCCAGTCACCTTTCAGGCCTCCTAGCATCCTCCTCACACACCTAACACTACCCCCCAGCTTAGTGTTATCCGCAAACTTGGAGATGTTGCATTCAATTCCCCTCGTCCAAATCATTAATATATATTCTAAAATAGCTGGGGTATTTAGAATCCCAGCACTGAGCCTTGCGGTACCCACCACTAGTTCACTGCCTGCCATTCTGAAAAGGACTGTTTTACTCCTACCCTTTGCTTCCTGTCTGCCAGCCAGTTCTCTATCCACATCAGTACTGAACCCCCAATACCGTGTGCTTTAAGTTTGTATACTAATCTCTTATGTGGGACCTTGTCGAATGCCTTCTGAAAGTCTAGATATAACACACCCACTGGTTCTCCCTTATCCACTCTGCTAGTTACATCCTCGAAAAATTCTATAAGATTCGTCAGACATGATTTACCTTTCGTAAATCCATGCTGACTTTGTCTAATGATTTCACCAATGACTCCAGTCTGCAAAGACTGGACCCTTCCCCACCGACTCCTTCCCAATCACCACTTACAGCTTGATTGCAGTCTGCAAAGATTGGGCCCTCGTCCACTACCGACCCCCTCCTTGCTGCCCAACATCAGTCTGGCCACCTCCATCACTAACAATAGAAATTGAGGTGGAGAGGCTATTCAGAATACAGAAAAGAAGGAAATCTCCAGGACCGGACAATGTTTCCCCCTATACCCTCAAGCTCTGTGCTGAGCTACTGGCACCAGTCTACACTGAAATTTTCATCCAGTCCCTGCGAACCTGTACTGTCTGTGCCTGCTTCAAAGTCTCCACTATTGTCCCTGTACCCACAAAGACAAGGATTACTGGTTTTTAATAACTACAGGCCTGTCACACTGACCGCTGTACTCATGAAGACCCTTGAAAGACATGTTTGCCTAGCTGAAAAATATCACAAACCCCCATCTGAACCCTCTGCAGTTTGCTTACCAGGCCAATAGATCTGTGGATGACACAGTCAACCTCGACCTGCACTTCATCCTCCAGCGCCTAGACCACCAGGGGACCTATGCAAGGATTTTGTTTGTGGATAATAGCTCTGCATTCAACACCATTGTGCCTGGAGTTATTCCTGACAGACAGGAAGCAGCATGTGTTGCTGTGAAAGCACATCTTGGACCTGCAGACCTCAGCTTAGGAGCACCGCAAGACTGTGTACCCTCTTCTTTACTCTCTCTACACCTATGACTGCACCTCCACTGACACCTCTGTCAAGCTTCTCAAGTTTGCAGATGACGCAACCCTGATTGGACTGATCCAGGATGGGGAGGAATCTGCCCAGAGACAGGAAGTGACACAGCCGGCATCCTGCTGCCTTTGTAACAACCTGGAGCTCAATGCTATTAAGACCGGTAAAATTGATAGTAGACTTTAGGAGAGCTCCCTCTCCCCTCCCCCCACTCACTCGTCAACAACACCACAGTCACATCTGTGCAGTCCTTTAAGTTCCTTGGAACCATCATCACCCATTACATGGGGGCTACCCTCAAAACGCCCAACTACTTCCAGCTGAGAAGCACAATCTGCTCCAATTCTATACTGCCATCCTGTCCTCCTCCTCCATCATCAATGACAGACATCCAGAGGCTGCAGTGAATGTTCGTAATCGTGCAACCTTTTGACACACTGCAAGGGCCAGGGAGCGAATGGATAAGATCATCTCTGGCTACAAACCTTTGAAGCACCTCCCTCATCTTATTTAAGCTTTTTTTTCGAGCCTTCAATAACCAAAAAATGTAGCATCCTTTTGCTCTGGCATTTTATTTAATTCACATGTTTAAACTATAATGCTTTATTCATAATGTTTTAATGTTTTATGTTTTATTCTTAATGGTTTACTGTATGTCTTGTCATTACTTGCAAGCAGAGCACCAAGGCAAATTCCTTGTATGTGTACATACTTAGCCAATAAACTTATTCATTATTCATTCATTCATTGAGTTATGCAGCAAGAACCAGACTCTTCGGCCAAACCTGTGAACGCCAACCAACATGCCCCATCCACATTAGTCTCACCTGCCCATGTTTGGCTCATTTTCCTCCAAACCTATCATATCCATGTACCTGTTTAAATGTTTCTTAAGCATTGCAATACTATCTGCCTCAACAACCTCCTCTGGCAGCTCGTTCTATACCACCCACCACCCTCTGTGTAAAAAAAGTTACCCCTCAAGTTCCTATGAAATCTTTTCCCCCTCACGTTAAACCTGTGTCCTCTGGTTCTTGATTTCCCCTACTCTGGGCAAAAGACACTACAGTTATGTGATCTAATCCTCTCATGATGTTGTACACTTCTATAAGATCACCCCTCATCCTCCTGTGCTCCAAGGAATAAATACCTTGCCTGCATCACCTCTCCCTAAAGCTCATGCCCTCATGTCCTGGCAACATCCTTATCAATCTTCTCTGCACCATTTCCAGGTTGACAACATCTTTCCTGTAACATGGTGACCAAAACTGAACATCCTTATAACTATAAAAATCTGATCTTGGATGTGTGTGTGTGTGTGTGTGTGTGTGTGTGTGTGTGTGTGTGTGTGTATTTATTTATTTGTTTGTGTGTGATCACATCTACCCGAACAAACGACGCGTGAACGGGAAATTCTTTACTTATTCTGGGAGAGATTTCGCTCCTGGGGTCAAGAATCGGCTTACCTGAAAATGTTGTGCTTTAGTTATTAATAAAAATGTTCACAAATTCGATCCAACTTTGAATTCAAAACGTCTCTTAATTTTCGCTGATGACTTGACAGTGGATCTGCCTGCCGTCTGCTCGTGCTGCGACTGACATCACCTCCCACCCCTCTCTCCTCCCCCTGTTGCTCAAAAGTCGGCCTTTCGACTGAAGACTATAGACCATCGCTGAGGACTACACCGACCCAACCTATGCTCCCTTAGTTGACACTCACTCGCCCACCAAAGATCATTGCGGAAGACCTGTTTTGTTCGACACTCGCTCGCTCGCCTGCTCGGGCCTTGGCTCGGGTCTCTACACCTCCCCTCTCTCCCCACCCTCTCTCCCCCCTCTCTCTCCTACCTTCCCGCCTCCATGGCTCGGCCAAGGCCTCCCCCCCTACCCTCTCTCTCCCTCCCCCCCTCCTCTCTCTCCTTCCCCCACCCTCTCTCCCCCCTCTCTCGCCTACCTACCTGGCCAAGGCCTTCCTGGCCCCCACCCTCTCTCCCCTCCCCCTTCTTTCGCCCCCTCTCTCTCCTCTCTCTCTCTCTCTCTCCCTTTTCTCTCTCTCTCGTCCTCCCCTCTCTCCCCCTCGGCTTGGCTCAAGCCTGCCCCCCATACTCTCTCTCCCCCTCGGCCGGGCCTCCCCACCCCCTCTCTCTCTCCCACTTTGGCTTGTCCCGGGCCTCCCCCCCTCCCCTCTATCCCCTCCCCCTTCTTCTCCCCCCTTTCTCTCTCTCTCTCTCTCTCTCCGTCCTTCCCCTCTCTCCCCCTCGCTTGGCTCAGGCCTGCCCCCATTCTCTTCTCTCCCCCTCGGCCCGGGCCTTACCACCCCTCTCTCTCTCCCCCTTTGGCTCGGCCCGGCCTCCCCCCTCCCCTCCCCCATTGGAATGACTTAACTCACGTACAATGATTAAGATCCAAATCATTTTATTATCAACTAGACTAAGTGGGACCTGTTGAGTCCCATATTCACATGGGAGGGCTGGTCCACCGATGCAATATTCCACCTCTCCACCAATTCCAATATTCGTGGCCAGTGGGGGGGGGGGGGGGGTGTTTTGTGGGAGGGGGGGGGGTGCATTCTGCAGCGCTGGTATGGGTGTTGTTGGCTTCAGGGACTGGTGGTCTCCAGAGGGCTAGTATGGAAATTGTGGGCCAAATGGATTCTTGGGGTGGCAGCTCAGTCCCTCAAACATGATGTGCTGGCAGCTCACTCACGGCTGATGGGCTGGCAGTTGACTCACAGCTATTCCTTGAAATTCTATTTCAAGCAGAGTGCAAATCCACCAAATTCAAATCAATTTTCCTACTATTCCAAGCAGGGTGCAAGGCCACCAAATTCAAATGCAGTTTCATACCTCTTCGAGCAGGGTGCAAGGCCACAAAATTCAAGTGCAGTTTCATACAATTTCAAGCAGGGTGCAAGGCCACCAAATTCAGGTTCAGTTTCCTACCACTTCAAGCAGGGTGCAAGGCCACCAAATTCAAGTGCAGCTCATACCACTTCAAGCAGGGTGCAAGACCACCAAATTCAAGTTAAGTTTCATATCATTTCAAGGAGGGTGCAAGGCCACTACATTCAAATGCAATTTCATACTATTTCATGCAGGGTGCAACGACACCACATTAAAATGCAGTTTCATACATTTCAAGCAGGGTAAAACCATCATAAAACCACCATAAAACCACACAAAACACCACACTCACAGTTCAGTAGACATTCAGTGTGTTCAGTTGATTCACAGCTCAGACAGAGTCGTGACCTCTCCCTCCCCCATCATGCATAGACTGAGCCACGCCCACACTTCCGGGTTTTATAATCCTTCCCCCTCCCACCGGAAAAGGTGTGGCCTTCATGGCATGATTTACAGGAGAAAGATTCTCAATTTTTTTTAAACACTAATAACACTTTTATTATTCATTGATGGGAATAATCCTCTGCACCTGATGAGCGGAGAGGGACTGAGTAAGATAGCGAAAAATCACAACCGTAAGTGGCAACGTTTTATCGAAAATCAATATAGTGCAAACAGGAAGATGTCAAGTTTAGCCAAACAGCCATTTGCAGTGCATTTCCACTTCAACCCAACATCCCCCAAGCAGCCATTTGCAGTGCATTTCCACTTCAACCTAACCCCGCCCAAACAGCCATTTGTGGTGCATTTCCACTTCATCCCAAAACCCCACCCAAACAGCCATTTTCAGTGCATTTCAACTTCAACCCAAAATGCCCTAAACAGCCATTTGCATTGCATTTCCACTTCAACCCAAAATCCCCCAAACAGCCATTTGCAGTGCATTTCCATTTCAACACTAAACTCCCCAAAACAGCCATTTGCAGTGCATTTCTACTTCAACCCAAAACCCCACAAACAGCCATTTGCAGTGCATTTGTACTTGAAACCAACCATATATTAATTTCCAAACCACATTGAGGGCACTGACAGTTGAGTAGACATGTGTTCAGTGTTAATCAGATAGACGTGACCCTCTCACTTCCTCCATCTTGCAGAGACTGAGTGAGGCACACCACTTCCAGGTTTTATAGTCGCTCCCCCATTCCACCAGCAAGGGCAGCAGAGAGAATGGCAAAAAAATGAAAAACATTAATATCTCTCTGATTCTTCATCGATGGGAAAAATCCTCCGGTCCAGGAAGGCGGAGAGGGTCTCTGAGCGAGGTGGCCAAAAATGTTGGCTGTAGGTGGTGGCATTCTCTCGGAAATCACAGCACAATGAGCCAAAAGCTGTCAAGATCAGACTTTCAGCAATATAAGATAGATACAGCATTAGAGCTCCTCTCTCTCTCTGCCTCTCGTCTTGGCCTGGGCCTCCTCCTCTCTCCCCCACCCATCTCTCCCCCCTCTCTCTCCCCCTCTCTCTATCCCCCTCTCCCCCTCTCCCCCTCTCTCCCCTCTCCCCTCTCTCCCCCTCCCTTCTCTCCCCCCTCTCCCACCATCTCCCTCCACTCTCCATCCCTTCCCCCCCTGCAATAATGCAATACAGCATTAGAGTCTCTCTCTCCCCTTTGACCCGGGCCTGCCCCCGTCTTTCTCCCCCATGGCCCCGGCCTCCCACCCTCTCTCTCTCCCCTTCGGCTCGGCCCCTGGTGTCCTCCCTTCTCTCTCTTTCCTCTCTCGGCTCAGCCCTGGACGTTCCCCCCTCTCCCCTCCCCCCTCCCCCCTCCCCTTCTCTCCCCACTCTCTCCTCCCTCCCTCTCTCCCCCTCCCGCTCTCCCCCGCCTTCTCCTATCTCTTTCTCTGCCCCCCATCTCTCTCTGTCTCTGCACCCTCTCTCTGTTCCGTCACTCTCTACCCCCACCCCCCTGCGAGTTGGGGGCTATGCGTCAGTTGATAAGGCAGCGATGGGGTTAAAGGAGCCCATGTGCGACGCTGCAGGCCGCCTCCCCCCCCCCATTTTCTTACTTCATTAACTCCAACTAACTTCATTTTGCAATGAGGAGTACTGGAACAACACCAATACCAATACCAATACTCATTAGTGTGGAATAGCAGCAGGGCAAAAATTTATCTGACCAATATTACTGCAACATGGAGAGTTGACATTTTATATCAATACCGTTCTTTAGACTACTTGTATCTTGAGCTCAGTCGTCAAAGGAAAGAACTCACAGAATACGTATTCCATAAAATTACGAAAGTTTAACAGGGGATGGACAATGACTGGTGGGTTCAGACCTGAAGTTCAGATGAACATGGACTGTGGTGGAAAAGGGAATCCTAGAGGAAGAGAGAGGAGTTTCATTATGTCACACGTATTTGCAAAAGGGAACTAAGTGTCAGGCACAACAAGATGTGACTAGTGCAGAACTACAGAAGGAAAGGGACAAATATGTGTGATGGTGAGATGGTGTGTACATGGTACTGGAACGGCTGGTGCAATTATAGAAAGGGAAAGACCTGGGTGAGACGTTGACAGAGTGATTGTCAGTTTTAAGCAAAATTGGCATAGACAAGTTGGGCTGAAGGGCCTGTTTTCATATTGTATGGCTATGACTCTGTCAAGAAACAGCCATATTTTTTTAATTGTGGACAAGGATTAAGAGGTTATTTATCATTATCTTGCCCTGATATTTCCTAAGGGAGCACCAAGTCCAAGTGTTTCTTCTCAAATCCCTTTATAATCTGAAAATCCTTTGTTAGGTCACCTCTGATATTGGCTTCAATTCATTCCTTCAAGTTCGGGAGCGGCAGGAGAGAGTTCGGTGATAGGCTGTAAGGTTAGCTCTTGGGAGTTTCTTTTGTGTTCCCTTTCAGGAGCAGTTAGTTTAAAACCAGAAGCGACCAGCTCGGAACACATTCCTTCAAGCTTGGGAGTGGCAGGTGGGAGTTCGGTGATTGGCTGTGGAATTGGTTAAGAGACAAATTGGGCAATTTATCAGCCAATATAAGCAACGTTTGCTGCCGGGGAGCACATTGTCGAGGGAAGTGCCTTGAGAGAAAAGTGCGAGTCTTTGGCTCAAGTCTCTTGAGTGAAAGGTGCGAGTCTTTGGCTCAAGAGTCTTCAGCGAGTTGGCTGAGGAGAGAAGACTGCAAAAAACTGGAGAGGACAGGATGAGGTGAACACATGACAGGTTAGATGAGGCAGTTTAATGCTTGCAGAATGTGGGAGGCCAGGGACACGGATAGAGCCTCTGGCTGCTACAATTGTGGTAAGCATGTCCAAGTTCAGCTCCTGAAGGACCGTGTTGGTGCACTGGAGAAGCAGCTGGATGACCTCAGGCCCATCCGGGATAATGAGAGTTTCCTCGACAGGACCTACAGTTAGGTTGTCAAGCCAAGGATACATGAAGAACAAAGGTGTGTGACTGAGAGAAAGGGTAGTAACCGTGGAGTGCAGGAGACCCAGGCGGCTGTGCCTAATAAAAACAGGTACGCCCTCTTGGGAGCTGTCAGGGGAGACAAGGCTTCCAGTCCAAGCGGCGGACACTTCGGTGGCTCCACCCTAGAGTTGGGACTCGACCGGCAAGACTGACATCGGGCAGAGCCCTAGTGGAGGGTGACTCCATTGTCCGAGGTGCGGACTGGAGATTCTGTGGCCTCCCTGGTGCCAGGGTTCCAGCTGTCATGAACCAAATTAAGAACAACCTCGAGAGGGAAGGTGAGCAGCCGGCAGTAGTTGTGCACGTAGGCACAAACGACATCGGGAAGAAGAGGAAGGAGGTTCTGCAACGTGAGTTTTGAGAGATGGGAAGAAGACTCTCTAGATTGCTTCCAGTACCTCATGCTAGTGATGACAGGAACAGGGAGATAGGGGATCTGAATGTGTGGCTGAGGGGCTGGTGCAGGGAGTAAGGATTTAGATTTATAGATCACTGGGATCTCTTTTGGGGTAGGGGTGACCTGTGAGAGGCCCCAATTCTTACTTCTCTGAATGTTCCCCAATGAGCCAATGAAAATGACCAGTCAGCAATGGCGATTGACTAAAACTACCTATGACTACCTCGACTACCCATAACTACATCATGACCCCACTATAACTGCACCTACGGCTACAGGATTATCGATTTTCAACATGCCAACCATACTGAGGCCGTGACTAGTTTCCAGAATGCGGAAACTCATCGCGACCATGAGGGAGACGCACCAGAGTCCATCAGCAAAGATGTGGCAACCATGTGATGACCATGTGGCAAGCAGAGAGTCTCCTGCACTCGCCTAAAAAGTCGCCTAAGTGGGATAGGCCCATAAAGTAGACGAGCTTGAAGATTAGTTAGAAATTGGCAAGAATGATGTTGTGGGAATTACAGAGACGTGGCTGTGAGGGCCAGGGTTGGGAACTGAATATTCAAGGATATACCTCCTATCGAAAAGACTGGCAGGTGGGCAGAGGGGGTGAGGTAGCTCTGTTGGTGAGGAATGAAATTCAGTTCCTTGCAAGGGGTGACATTGAAACAGGGGATGTGGAGTCAGTATGTATAAAACTAGGGAATTGTAAGGGTCAAAAGACCGTAATGGGACTTATCTACAGGTCCCCAAATAGTAGCCTAGATATAGGGTGCAAGATGAATCAGGAGTTAAAATTGGCATGTCCAAAAGGTATTGCTATGGTTGTTATGGGAGATTTCAACATGCAGGTGTACTGGGAAAATCAGGTTGGTACTGCACCCTAAGGAAGGGAGTTTGTGGAGTGCCTCTGTGATGGATTCTTAGAGCAGCTTGTATTGGAGCCTACCAGGGAGAAGGCAATTCTGGATTTAGTGTTGTGTAGTGAACCAGTTTGGATAAGGGAACGAGGTTAAGGAGCCATTGGGAGGTAGTGACCATAATATGGTAAGTTTTCAATCTTCAATTTGAGAGGGAGAAGGTTAAATCAGAGGGTTCAGTGCTACAGTTGAACAAATGGGACTATGGAGCCATGAGGGAGGAGTTTGCCAAAGTTGACTGGAAAGATACCCTAGCAGGGATGACAGTGGAACAACAATGACAGGTATTTTTGGGAATAATACAGAAGGTGCAGGATCAGTTTATTCCAAAGAGGAAGAAAGATTCCAAGGGGAGTAAGGGGCGACCGTGGCTGACAAGGGATGTCAGGGACAGTATAAAAATAAAAGAGAAGAAGTGCAATGTAGCAAAGATGAGCGGGTACCAAGAGGATTGGGTAATGTTTAAAGAGCAACAGAAGATAACAAACAAGGATTGAAGTACAAAGGTAAGTAGCTAAGAATATAAAGGAGGACAGCAAAGCTTCAGGTATGTGAAGAGGAAAAATTAGTTCAATGTTGGGCCCTGAATTTATTATGGGGAACAAGGAAATGGCAGATGAGTTGAATAGGTACTTTGGATCCGTCTTCATAAGGAGAACACAAAACAATCTTCCTGATGTAATAGTGGCCAGAGGATCTGGGTTACTGAGGAACTGAAGGTCCATTGGAATGAGGAAGGGGTAATTATTGGGTGACCATAATAGGGAATGGTCTTCTTTCGGCACGGATGGATGAGTGACTTTGTTAATGAGACGTCAGAACAATGGCGTTGCTGTTTGAATTGGCCAAAGCAACAATCAGTAAATAGCCAGAAAAATGCAGGCATACCAGAGGACTGGGAGAAAAAAAAAAAGGCAATATGTGAAGAGAGGAGTTCAAAACAAATGTAGGTTCCCTTGCAGTCAGAAGTGATCATGAAAAGGATTATGGCGGAATTGACTAACTACTTTGGTTCGTCTTCCACTAAGGAAGACATAAATAATCTGCCTGAGCAGGGGGACTTTGGGTCTAGTCTGGGTAAATTGAATAGATAAAGGCAAAAAGAGGGCCAGATATGCATAGCAGTGGATGCAGCTTCAGTTATTAAAGATGGGATAGCAGCACAGCAGTTATTTAAGAGGGATTTAGGGAAGATCCCACATAAGAGATTAGTATACAAACTTAAAGCATACGGTATAGGGGTTTCAAGTAAAGGTGGATAGAAGAACTGGCTGGCAAACAGGAAGCAAAGAGGTAAAGTAAATGGGTCCTTTTCACAATGGGCAGGCAGTAACTAGTGGGTACCGCAAGGGCTCGTGCTGGGACACCGTATTACATATATATTAATGCTTTGGATGAGGGTATTGAAGGCAATATTCCAATGGGGGCAGTGTTCGCTGTGAGGAGGATGCTAGAGACTGCTGGGTGACTTGGGGCTGGGTATGTTTGGCAGATGCAGTATATGTGGATAAATGTGAGGTTATCCATTTGGTGGCAAAAACAGGGGAAAGCAGACTTATTTAAATGGTGGCCGATTAGGAAATGGGAGATGCAGCGAGACCTGGGTAGTCATGGTACACCAGTCATTGAAAGTAGGCATGCAGGTGCAGCAGGCAGTGAAAAAAGCGAATGGTATGTTAGCTTTCATAGCAAAAGGATTTTGTACAGGAGCAGGGAGGTTCTACTTCAGTTGTGGTCTTGGTGAGAACACCTGGAGTATTGGTACAGTTTTGGTCTCCAATCTGAGGAAGGACATTATTGCCATAGTGGGAGTGCAGAGAAGGTTCACCAGAGGGGGACTGATTCCTGGGATGTGAAGTGAAAGACTGGATAGACTCGGTTTATACTCTGTGGATTTAGGGGAGATTGAGAGGGGATCTTATAGAAACTTACAAAACTTAAGGGGTTTGGACAGGCTAGATGCAGGAGATTGTTCCCGATGTTGGGGAAGTCCAGGACAAGGGTCACAGCTTAAGGATAAGGGGGAAATCCTTTGAGACCGAGATGAGAAAGACTTTTTTCACCAGAGAGTGATGAGTCTCTGTAACTCTCTGCCACAGAGGGTAGTGAGGACAGTTCATTGGCTATATTTAAGAGTGAGTTGGATGTGGCCCTTGTGGCTAAGGGGATCAGAGGGTATGGAGAGAGGCAGGTACGGATACTGAGTTGGATGATCAGCCATGATCATATTGAATGGCGGTGCAGGCTCGAAAGGGCTGAATGGCCTACTCCTGCACCAATTTCTATGTTTCTATGTTTCTATTAGGCGGAAATCGTGTTGGGTAGATTGATGGGACCTGAAGGAAAAGAGGTAGGTCAGGTGACGGAGGTATGCGTTGGTGAGCACTTCGGGACCAGTGATCACAATACCATTATTTTCAATATAATTATGGAGAGAGTCAGAACTGGACCTAGGGTGGAGATTTTTGATTGGAAAAAGGCTAACTTTGAGGGAATGCGTAAGGATTTAAAAGGAGTGAATTGGGACACTTTGTTTTATGGGAAGGATGTAGAAGATAAATGGAGGACATTTAAAGTGGAAATTGTAAGTGTACAGAATCTTTATGTCCCTGTTAGGTTGAAAGGAAATAATAAAAATTGGAAAGAGCCATGGTTTTCAAGGTAAGGGAAATTGGATACTTGTTTCAAAAAAAGAGAGATATCTACAATAATTATAGGAGGCATGGAGTAAATGAGGTGCTAGAGGAGTATAATGAATGTAAAAAGAATCTTAAGAAAGAAATTAGGAAGGCTAAAAGAAGATATGAGGTTGCTTCGGCAAGAAAGGTGAAAGTAAATCCAAAGGGTTTCTACAGCTATATAACCATATAACCATATAACAATTACAGCACAGAAACAGGCCCTCTCGGCCCTTCCAGTCCGTGCCGACCATTTGTTTTCCCCTAGTCCCATCTACCTGCACTCAGACCATACCACTCCATTCCCTTCCCGTCCATATACCTATCCACATTACTTTTAAATGTTAAAATCGATCCTGCCTTCACCACTTCTGCTGGAAGCTCATTCCACACAGCCACCACCCTCTGAGTAAAGAAGTTCCCCCTCACGTTACCCCTAAACTTCTGTCCCTTAATTCTCATGTCATGCCCTCTTGTTTGAATCTTCCCTACCCTCAATGGGAAAAGCTTATCCACGTCAACTCTGTCTATCCCTTTCATCATTTAAAGACATTTAATAGCAAAAGGAGAATGAGGGATAAAATTGGACCATTAGAGAGCCAGAATGGACAGCTATCTACAGAGCCAAAAGAGATGGGGGAGATATTGAACAATTCCTTCTCTTCGGTATTCACCAAGGAGAAGGATATTGAACTCAGTGAGGTAAGAGGAAAAAAGTAGAGTAGCTATGGAAACTATGAGATTCAAAGAGGAGGATGTACTGACACTTTGGAAAAATATAAAAGTGGATAAGTCTCCAAGTCCTGACAGGATATTCCCTAGGACATTGAGGGAAGTTAGTGTAGAAATAGCAGGAGCTATGACAGAAATATTTCAAATGTCATTAGAAACGGGAATAGTGCCAGAGGATTGGCGTACTGTGCATGTTGTTCCATTGTTTAAAAGGAGTTCAAAGAATAAACCTAGCAATTATAGACCTGTTAGTTTGACGTCAGTGGTGGGCAAATTAATGGAAAGGATACTTAGAGATAATATATATAAGCATCTGGATAAACAGGGTCTAATCAGGAACAGTCAACATGGATTTGTGACTGGAAGGTCATGTTTGACAAAACTTCTTGAATTTTTTGAAGTGGTTACTAGGGAAATTGATGAGGGTAAAGCAGTAGATGTTTTCTATATGGATTTCAGTAAGGCCTTTGACAAGGTTCCCCATGGAAGGTTGGTTAAGAAGGTTCAATCTTTGATGGCGGAGTAGCAAGATGGACTCAACAGTGGCTGAATGGGAGATGTCAGAGAGTAATGGTGGATGGCTGTTTGTCAGGTTGGAAGCCAGTGACCAGTGGGGTGCTTCAGGGATCTGTGTTGGGTCCACCGCTGTTTGTCATGTACATCAATGATCTGGATGATGGGGTGGAAAATTGGATAAGTAAGTATGCAGATGATACTAAGATAGGTGGTGTTGTGGATAATGAAGTAGATTTTCAAAGTCTACAGAGAGATTTGGGCCATTTGGAAAAGTGGGGCTGAAAGATGGCAGATGGAGTTTAATGCTGATAAGTGTGAAGTGCTACATCTTGGCAGGAAAATCACAAATAGGACGTACATGGTAAATGGTAGGGAATTGAGGAATGCTGTGGAACAGAGAGATCTAGAATAAACTGTGCATAGTTCCCTGAAGGTGGAATCGCATGTAGATAGCGTGGTAAAGAAAACCTTTGGTGTGCTGGCCATTTATAAATCAGAGCATTGAATATAGGAGTAGGGAAGTTAATGTTAAAATTGTACAAGGCATTGTGGGTAAGACCAATTCTGGAGTATGATGTACAATTGTGGTCACCTAATTATAGGAAGGGATATCAACCAAATAGAGAGAATACAGAGGGAGATTTACTAGAATTGTTGCCTGGGTTCCAGCAACTGTTACAGAGAAAGGTTGAACAAGTTAGGTCTTTATTTTTGGAGCGCAGGAAGGTTAAGGGGGGACTTGATTGAGGTCTTTAAAAAGATGAAAGGGATAGACAGAGTTGACATGGAAAGCTTTTTCCCATTGAGGGTAGGGAAGATTCAAACAAGAGGGCATGACATGAGAATTAAGGGACAGAAGTTTAGGGGTAACGTGAGTGGGAACATATTTACTCAGAGGGTGGTGGATGTGTGGAATGAGCTTCCAGCAGAAGTGGTGAAGACAGGATTGATTTTAACATTTAAAAGTAAAGTGGATAGGTATATGGACGGGAAGGGAATGGAGGGGTATGGTCTGAGTGCAGGTAGATGGGACTAGGGGAAAACAAATGGTCGGCACGGACTGGAAGGGCCGAGAGGGCCTGTTTCCGTGCTGTAATTATTATATGGCTATATGGTTATATGAAGCCTGATGAATCCCCAAGCCCTGATGTTCCGCATCCCAGGGTACTTAAGGAAGTGGCTCTAGAAATCGTGGACGCATTGGTGATCATTTTTCAATGTTCTGTAGATTCAGGAGACAGATAACAAATAGAAATTAGAAACATAGAAATTAAGGTGCAGGTGAAGTAGGCCATTCAGCCCTTCGAGCCTGCACCGCCATTCAATATGATCATGCTGATCATCCAATCAGTATCCCGTACCTGCCTTCTCTCCATACCCTCTGATCCCCTTAGCCACAAGGGCCACATCCAACTCATTTAAATATAGCCATATGGAACTGGCCTAAACTACCCTCTGTGGCAGAGAGTTACAGAGACTCATCACTCTCTGTGTGAAAAAAGTCTTTCTCATCTCGGTCTTAAGGATTTCCCCCTTTATCCTTAAGCTGTGACCCCTTGTCCTGGACTTCCAATCGGGTAACAATCTTCCTGCATCTAGCCTGTCCAACCCCTTAAGAATTTTGTAAGTTTCTATAAGATCCCCTCTCAATCTCCTAATATTCCAGAGAGTATAAACCGAGTCTATCCAGTCTTTCTTCATAAGACAGTCCTGACATCCCAGGAATCAGTCTGGTGAACTTCTCTGCACTCCCTCTATGGCAATATGTCCTCCCATTTTGAGACCAAACACTGTACGCAATACTCCAGGTGTGGTTCACCAAGACCCTTGTACAACTGAAGTAGACCTCCCTGCTCCTGTCTCAAAATTTTGCTATGAAAGCTAACATACCATTTGCTTTTTTTTCATGCCCTGCTGCACCTGCTGCATGCCTACTTTCAATGACTGGTGTACCAGTTCCTGTGGATTGGAGGGTAGCTAATTATACCCCACTTTTTAAGAAGGGCAGGAGAGAGAAAACAAGGAATTATAGACCAGTTAGCCTGACACCGGTGGTGGGGCAAGACGCTGGAGTCAATCATAAAGTCGGTTCGAGTCAGCATCGAATTATGAAGGGGAAATCATGCTTGATTAATCTTCTGGAATTTTTTGAGGATGTAACTAGGAAAATGGACAAGGGAGAGGCAGACAATGTTGTGTACCTGGACTTTCGGAAAGCTTTTAATAAGGTCCACATATGAGAATAGTGGGCAACATTATGGCACATGGTATTGCGGGTAGAGTGCTGACATGGATAGAATGTTGGTTGGCAGACAGGAAACAAAGCATAGGGATTAACGGGTCCCTTTCAGAATGGCAGGCAGTGACTAGTGGGGTACCGCAAGGCTCGGTGCTGGGATCACAGCTGTGTACAATAGACATCAATGATATAGATGAAGGGATTCAAAGTAACATTAGCAAATTTGTAGATGACACAAAGCTGAGTGAACTGTGAGGAGGATGCTATGAGAATGCAGGGTGACTTGGACTTGGTGGGTGTGTGGGCAGATGCATGGCAGATGCAGTTTAATGTGGATAAATGTGAGGTTATCCACTTTGATTGTAAAAACAGGAAAGCAGATTATAATCTAAATCGTGTCAAGTTGGGAAAAGGGGAAGTACAATGGGATCTGGGGGTCCTTGCTCATCAATCAATGAAAGTGATCATGCAGGTACAGCAGGCAGTGAATAAAGCGAATGGCATATTGGCCTTCATAACAAGAGGAATTGAGTATAGGAGCAAAGAGGTCCTTCTGCAGTTGTACAGGACCCTACTGAGACCACACCTGGAGTATTGTGTGCAGTTTTGGTCCCCTAATTTGAGTAAGGACATTCTTGCAATTGATTGAGTGCAGCCTACATTTACAAGGTTAATTCCTGGGATGGCAGGACTGTCATATGCTGAGAGAATGGAGTGGCTGGGCGTGTATAGTCTGCAATTTAGAAGGATGAGAGGGGATATTATTGAAGCAAATAAGATTATAAAGGGTTTGGACACGCTGGAGGCAGGAAACATTTTCCCAATGTTGAGGGAGTCCAGAACCAGGGGTCACAGTTTAAGAATAACAGGTAAGTCATTTAGAACGGAGATGAGGAAACGTTTTTTCACACAAAGAGTTGTGAGTCTGTGGAATTCTCTGCCTCAGGCCGGTTGGAGGCCGGTTCTCTGGATACTTTCAAGGGCGAGCTAGATAGGGCTCTTAAAGACAGCAGAGTTAGGGGATATTGGGAGAAGGCAGGAACGGGGTACCGATTGGGGAATGATCAGCCATGATCACAGGGCCAAAGGGCCAAAGGGCCAAATGGCTCGAAGGGCCAAATGGCCTACTCCTGTCTATTGTCTATTGTCTATTGGTTATATGACTACTTTCTTGCTTGAAAACAATGTAAATTGCAGATTTTAAATAAAGCTTTTAAAACATGGTATTAGCAACGACACAATTATGTGAATAGCCAGCAGTGCAACAAGAGCGGTAGTGCATAAACATTTGTCCAGAATTCTCCAAAGGGCCTCCTGAGTGAACCTTAGCGTGGTCAGTGTGCTTGAATTTCAGCTACAAGTTGCAGCAGAAATTAGAGCTTTGGTGCAACATGGTTTAGAATGATAAGCTTTCACAAGGTTGCAGTTGTCTTGAGAGCTTTTCAACAAGCAGCAGTTGGTTGAATGAATGAATGACTTAAACTGTATTATGAATGAATTATAATTTATTATCGCATGTGACATGTCAGTGAGATTCTTTGCTTTCACACATAAGTATGCAAAGAGTTGCCACATATAGAGTGCCGACAAAGTAATAAAATATTCCATTTAGTCCCCAATGCTCTAATATATCCCATCCCTGACTTCTATAACCAATGTATTCAGATATCCTTTTTGTAACTGATGACTGCCCGCATCTTAATGGTGGAAAACTCAGTGATGATGATGCTACAAATTAGCAAGGCAAAGTGAATGGAATGTCATAGAACATAGTGCATAGAGCATAGAACAGTGCTGTGTAGGATCAGGCCATTCGGCCTACAATGTCTGCGTTGACCATGATGCCAAACTAAACTTATCTCCTCTGCCTGCATGTGATTTATATTCCTCCATTTTATTTTGCATATCAATGTGCCAATTTAAAAGCCTATTAAATGCTACTATTGTGTTTGCCTCTATTGCCACCCCTACATTTTAGGCACACTCTGTATAAAAACTTGCCTGTGCATTTAATTTAAACTTTGCCCCTCTCAGCAGCAGAGAGCAACAACACAACTGACTTTCTGAAATCGGAAATCATTTAAAAAGGCAGTCATTTTAACATGTCACCCAGTTTTTTTCAGCAGAAATGTTATCAAACCCATCAGTGGAAAGTTCCAAGGCAGTGTTTGTGGATGTATATCTCTCCAATGCCATACATTCACACTGGAATTGGCATTTTGGCTATTCTGCAGTCAACATTTTGCAAGTCCCTTTCTAACTGTTTTGTGCAAGTATTTTCTCATGATTGTCAAGACAAAGACTCCATCTCTATCCCCTTGACAGTGACTGGGTTTGAAAAATATATACCAGCTTTCTTAGCACAACTTATATTTTGCATTCAAAAATATATATTCTCTGATTTAGAAAACATACACGATTGTCCCCTTTCTACTTATAAATTATTAAAACCTCAATTTTATGCCTCAAAAATAAATCTCAGTATCATTTATTTTTCCATAGAATGTAAATTCACTTCTTTAAATGTTCACTTGTTGGAAATTCTAGTGTTATTCTTGTTCATTTTTTTTAGAAAGATTTCAATCCCTATCTATTCTTTGGAAGTCAGATATTTAAAACACAATACTCTCAATGCAGTTTTGTACAAAAGGTTTTGCAAGGCTAAAATAATCTGTTTTCGCTCGTGCCTGTAGGGTGCATTTTAATTAGCCCCACTGGTTGTAGGGTTGCATGAACTAGAAATTTGATGGTCAATGAACCAAAATTTAGTTATATTTTATGGATGAGGGTGCAACCATAGCATTAAATGATGGCTAACTATGTCATATGTCTTATTTCAAAGAATAGTTATTTTTAATCTGCAATGATGTTTCGACTTTAGGCAACGCTTGCATTTTCAATATGGTCTACTGGACAACAATGGTTTTAGACTGAATTTTCACAGTACTGTCAGTAAGAATTCTGTTATAATTTGATAGTTTTTGCCGTGAATTTAGAACATTTCTCATCCAGGACAAAAAAATACTTAATGACTTATGTATGTTTGTATTTTGTTCCTTTAGTGCATCCACAGGGATAGTTGGTGACTCATCTGTCCCCATTGCTGTTACTTTCAGGTTATGATTATTGTTGTTATTAGGAAGCACCAAATCAAACAGCAGGAATAAATAAAACTGAATATTGCACAAGATGGAAATCACAAATAAACAGCAGGAAATGCTAGAAATACTCAACGGGTCAGGTGTGATCTGTGGAGCGAGGAACAGTGTTTTGGATCACAAATCCTTCAGCTGGAGTGATGAAATGTTTTGATGAAAGATAATTGACATGTAATATTGGGTTGAGACATTCCTGTGGTGATATTCAAATGGAAGCGAACTGATGCAGACTTGCTAAAAATCTAGGACTACTTAAGCGGAAAATGTAATTGTATTTCTCATCAAACTCCCTGTAGACCTCAAACTAACTGGGATTGCCCAAAATTAGTGCTCAGATCCCACAGCAGATTAAAATTAACCTTTGTATTCGGAGACAAAAAGTGTCTATTTTAGTTTAACATATTTAATGATTTCTCCGCATTTTTAAAAATTTATTTCGGCATTGGTATTCTTCTTCTTATCGAGTCCATACACAAGATTAGAAGTTGTTCAGCTAGAGTTGAACACACTTCTTGGCATCTGAATGCAATGGTGTCTGTCTTGCGCTTCTTGTGCATCTTGTGCATGGTTGTGGAAACATTGG
This sequence comes from Okamejei kenojei, assembly GCA_035221665.1. Lineage (NCBI taxonomy): Eukaryota > Metazoa > Chordata > Chondrichthyes > Rajiformes > Rajidae > Okamejei > Okamejei kenojei. The sequence continues at coordinate 94,717,683 of CM069136.1, read as the reverse complement.
TTGAAACAGGGCCGCGACATGAACACTTTTTCCTTGTTATTGATATATTATTGTCACATGTACCGAGGTACCATGAAAAACTTGGTTTACTCTATCTGAGCAAAACATAGACGAGAACCTCAAGTGCAAAAGAGAAAATAAACAGAGTGCAGAATATGATGTTACAGCTACAGAGAAAATGCAGATGAAACAAAAAAAATCCAAAGGTCCCAGCAAAGTAAATTGGAAAATCAGGAGTTCATCTATTGCACAGGAAAGGTCATCTCAAGAGTTAGATAACAGAAGGAAGAAGCTCATATTGAATCTGGTGGTATGTGCTTTCAAGGTTCTGCCCAATGGGAGAGGGGGAAAGAAAAAAATGACCAGGGTGTGAGTTATCCGTGATAGATTGATTTGATTCTAAAATGTTTAACTGTATGTCGTTTTCATGTTTGTATTTTTAAATGTTTACCTTAAATTTATTTAAATATCAAGGACACTTAAATACTTTTTTCAAATCACATGCAAGCTTGGAAAGGTTGCCTTTTTGTCAAAACCTGTCAGAGTGACTTTTTGCCGCAGAGGTTTACAATCCACCACCTGAAGGCTGGTTGTCATTGGACCTAGCTGTTCGAAGATGCAGAGGATTAGCCAGATCAGGCAACTATGGGCATGAGTGGATACAGATAGCATGTGCAAGTGAAGGTCGAGATCCAGCGAACTCCTGCCTATTAGATTTGTTTCTCCACAGATTCTACTTCATCTGCTGAATATTTTCATCATCTATTTTTATTCCAAATACCCAAAAGCGTTTATTGTAGCAGTTGAATTACATGGACACATTGCTATATAAACATTCACACCAATTTTAGGCTTTTAAGTAAGTAAGTAAGTAAGTTTATTGGCCAAGTATTCACATACAAGTAATTTGCCTTGGTGCTCCGCCCACAAGTAACAACATGACATAAAGTGACAGTTACGAATGACTCAGAAAATACTAAACAATAACAATAATAAAACATTAATGATAAAACACCATTGATCAAGCATGTGAAACCAACAAAACACCAGATCAAAGGGAGGCTACAGATTTTTGGCTGTTGAGTAGAGAAACTACGCATGCACAAAAACAGTTTTTACGTCTGGTTGTGGCAGCTTTGACAGTCCGGAGTCGCCTTCCAGATGGAAGTGATTCAAAGAGTTTGTGGCCCGGGTGAGAGGGGTCAGAGATGATCTTGCCCGCTCGCTTCCTGGCCCTTGCAGTGGAAAGTTCATCAATGGAGGGAAGGTTGCAGCTTCTCTGCTAATCGGATGATTCGCTGCAGCGTCCAGGTCTCATGCTTGGTGGCTGAGCCAAACCAGAGCATGATGAAGAAGGTGAGATCAGATTCTACGATGGCCGTGTAGAATTGGACTATCATTGCCTGTGGCAGATTGTGCTTCCTCAGCTGCCGCATGTAGTACATCCTGTGTTATGCCTTTATAACTGTGGAGTCGATGGGAGCCCCCCACTTAACGTCCTTAGCGATGATTGTTCCCAGGAACTTAAAAGACTCCACAGATGTGACTGTAGTGTAGTTGATGGTGAATAGGGTGAGGGGAGGGGGTGCTCTCCTAAAGTCTACAATCAATTCCACTGTCTTAAGAGCATTGAGCTCTAGGTTGTTGCGACAGCACCAGGACATCAGGTGTGACACTTCCTGTCTGTAGGCAGATTCCTCCACATCCTGGATGAGTCCAATCAGGGTTGTGTCATCCGCAAACTTGAGAAGCTTGACAGAGGTGTCTGTGGATGTGCAGTCGTTGGTGTAGAGAGAGTAGAGGAGAGGAGAGAGTACGCAGCCTTGCGGTGCTCCTATGCTGAGTGTTTGAAAGTCCGAGATGTGCTTTCCCAGCCTCACATGCTGCTTCCTGTCTGTCAGGAAGTTGGTGATCCACTGACAGAGGGGGTCAGGCACAGTCAACTCAGAAAATTTGAAGTGTAGTAGCTCTGGCACAATGGTGTTGAATGCAGAGCTAAAATCAACAAAAATGATCCTCGCATAGATCCCCCGGAGGTCTACGTGCTGTAGGATGAAGTGCAGGCCCAGATTGACTGCATCATCCACAGATCTATTGGCCCGATATGCAAACTGCAGAGTGTCCAGCAGGGAGTTTGTGATATTTTTCAGCTTGGCCAGCACAAGTCTTTCGAGTGTCTTCATGACTACAGGGGTCAGTGCGACAGGCCTGTCGGCTTTTTGGGGTACAGGGACAATAGTGGAGACTTTGAAGCAGGCAAGGACAGTACATGTTTGCAGAGACTGGTTAAAAATGTCTGTATAGAAATGTCAGGTTAAAAACAGCCAGCTGTTTGGCACACAGCTTAAGAGTAGAGGGGGAAACTTTGTCAGGTCCTGGGGATTTCCAGCTCTTTTGTCCTCTGAAAAGCCTCTCCACCTCCTCTATTTTTATTGTTGATATTGAATAAGTTATGTTGTGCAGCACAGAGGGTGTGGGTGATTGGTGTGAAGTGGTGATTGGAGGGGGGTGGGTGTAGAAAGGCATAGTCTTTGTATTGTATTGTATATCTTTATTATCATTTTTCTGAGTACTTACATACCCAGAGGAAAACGAAAATGCGTTTCTCAACCAGTGTCCATTCAGTGTGTGGTAAAAAAATAAATAGAAATAAAGAATAAAAGTACATATATCACGAGTTCCGATCGGCAGTGGCACGACAATGGCTTGCTTCAGTGTGTCCAGGTTGGTGTTTGGTGCGCGATACTTTGCAGGGGCAAAGTCCGTTTATCAGTCTAATTGCCTGCGGGAAGAAGCTGAGGAGCATCCTGCTGGTTTTGCAGCTGATGCTCCTGTACCTCTTCCCAGATGGCAGGTATGGAGAATATGTGATGCGATGGGTGGTAGAGGTCTTTGATGATGGAGATGGCTCTGCTAATACATCTCTTCTGTATATGTCCAGCAATAAAGGGAGTGAAGCAACCAATAATCCTGCTGGCGGTCTTCAGTTGGTCCAGTTGGTGCTGTTCGTACGCCTCGCAGCTCCCAAACCACTGCGGTGATTGCCATAGTTAATGTGCTCTCGATTGTCCCCCTATAAAAAAGTTTGTAGGTGTGCAGTGGGGAGACCTGCTCTTTCCGTATAGTCTTCGGAGAGGGATTTGTAGTCGCTGCTGGGGCTCTCTTGACCAGTGATGGTGGTGTTGATCGTGGACGTCAGGTCATCTGACAGGTGAGTCCTAGGAACTTCACACTGCTGACCCTTTCCACATCAACTCCATCAATGTGCAGAGGTGTATGGCGTTTGTTTTCCCCCCTCCTGAAGTCAACACACCATCTCTTTTGTTTTTCCCACGTTGAGAATGAGGTTTGTGGGATTTGCCCGAGCTGTGAGCAGCTCCACCTCCATCCTGTATCCGACCTCTCCAATTGTCACTGATGAGACCCACCACTGTGATGTGTCATCAGCGAACTTGTGATGATGCTGTTGTTGAGTCTAGCAGTACAGTCGTGTGTGTAAGCAGACTAAAACACAGGGGGCTTAGGACACAGTTGCTTGGGGCATGCCAGTGCTCACTTTGGTTTTGCTTGTCCTACTGCCCACCCTGACTGTCTGCTGCCATTGTGATAGAAAGTTCAGGACCCAGTTACATGTGCCAGCATCAACCCCCAATAACTCCAACTTCTCCACCAGCTGCTGCGAATGCTTGTGTTAAAAGCAGATCTGAAGTCTATGAAGAGGATCCTGGCATAAGTATTTTTCCGATCAAGGTGTGGGCAGTCTACGAGGTTCAGTGTTGTTGAGGACTGCATCCTCTGTGGATCAGTTTAGGCTCTGTAGGCGAAACTGCAGTGGGTCTAGGTCGCAAGGTAGGCTATTTTTGATATGCTGCATAACCAGTCGCCTCAAAACACTTCATTACTATGGGAGTTCGAGCCACTGTCGAAAGTCATATATATGGCAGGCTGGTTTGGTTTCTTCGGGACAGGAAACGATGGTGGCACTCTTAAGACAGTTGGGCACTACTGCCTGGCTGAGCGAGGTGTAAAAATATCTGTGAAGACATCTTTCAGTTGCCTCGGTCGCAGTCTCTTAGCACACACCCAGGAATGTTGACACCCTGTGGCTTTGCGTGGGTTGATGCTGGCAAAGGCCCTTTTACTCCGGCCTACGGACAGTCTGAGCGACTGGTCACTGGGAGATGGCAGTAGTGCACGTGTCTGGGTGCTCAGTATTTAACCTCAAAACCGTGCGTAGAACTCGTTTAGTTCATCTGGTAGAGAGGGTCGTTTTGGCATATCTGCAGTGGGGGGGGGGGGGGGGGCGGCTTGTAGTCAGTGATGGTTATGAAATCCCTGCCACAAGCGACGTGTGTCTTTGTCATTTGTGAAGTGACTATTAAGTTTTGTATATATCCAGCCTCTTCGCTTCCCTAATCCCTGGATAGGTTACTCCTTGCCAGTTTTTGTTGCTGCGCAGTGTTGTCTCCAGATTTAAAGCAGCATCCGGATTCTCAGTAGGAACACACTTCCCCAGTTAGCCAGGGTTTCTGATTGGCACGCCTCCTGACAGTTTTTACCGCCATTACATCCTCGATGCATTTATTGATGTATCCGATGACGGAATCTGTGTATTCTTGGAGGTTGATGCCACTGTCATCTGTTGCTGCCTCTCTGAAGATGGCCCACTGCGTGGTTTCGAAACAGTCCTGTAGTGCCTCGGTAGCTCCCTGTGGCCATGTTCTCTCTTCTTTGACCGTTGGCCTGTCCTGTTTCACCCTGGGTCTGTATGCAGGTGTGAGCATTTTTTTTGCAGACTGAGGTCAGGCTGTGAGTGGGTGTGAAGTGTTAGTTGGGGTGTGAAATGGTCCAGTCTTTTCATACTGGAGTCTTGCCTTAAGTGGGTGTGAAGTGGTGAATGGGAAGGAGAGGGTGCAGGGTTCATTCTTTGTAGACTTGGGTCTGGCTGTGTTGGTTGGGGGGAAAGGGTACCAGGGTTACGTTCCTGGTTTTCAAACCTACAGTAAAACTCATTCAGGTCGTTGTTCAGCAGACGATTGTCCAAAGAGCGGGGGGCTTTCCTCTTGTAGCTGGTAATTTCTTGCAAGCCCTTCCAAACTGAAGAAGATTCACTAGCTGAGAACTTGCTCCTCAACTTCTCAGAGTACCTTTCCTTGGCAGCTCTGATTCCTCTTCTCAGCTTGTACTTGGCCTGCCTGTAGAGGTCTGCATCCCCACTTCTGTAGGCCTCCTCTTTAGACCGTCGGAGCTGTCTGAGTTCTGCAGTGAACCAGGGTTTGTTGTTGTTGAACCATGTCCGGGTCTTAGTTGGAATGCAACTGTTCTCACAAAAGCTGGCATATGATGATACAGTGTCATTATACTCATCGAGGCTTGTGGTTGCTTCCCTGAACACATTCTAATCCGTGCAGTCAAAGCAGGATCTCAATGAGGTTCTCAATGCCCTCGCTTGTACACTTTTTCGTTGTTCTGACCACAGGCTTAGCAGCTTTTAGTTTCTGCCTGTTGGTTGGAATTAGGTGAACTATGCAATGATCAGAGAGACCCAGACCCGCCAGGGGAACAGAACAACATGCTTTCTTGATTGCCGTATAAAAGTGATCGATTGTTCTCTCCCCTGTGGTGGGGCAGGTAACATGAAGTCTGTATTTTGGAAGGTCACGGCTGAGGTTAGCTTTGTTAAAGTCCCCCAAAACAATGAGCATGGAGTCCGGGAAGTCACTCTCTACCCTCATTGTTTGGTCAGCGAGTTGGATTTGTGCCTCACGTATGCAGGCTTGGGGTGAATGTAAACTCCAGCAAGAATAAAGGAGTTAAATTCCCTCGGTGAGTAGAAACATAGAAACATAGAAACATAGAAAATAGGTGCAGGAGTAGGCTATTCGGCCCTTCGAGCCTGCACCGCCATTCAATATGATCATGGCGGATCATCCAACTCAGTATCCCGTTCCTGCCTTTTCTCCATACCTCCTGATCCCTTTACCAACATGGGCCACATCTAACTTCCTCTTAAATATAGCCAATGAACTGGCCTCAACTACCGTCTGTGGCAGAGAATTCCACAGATTAACTACTCTCTGTGTGAAAAATGGTTTTCTCATCTCGGTCCGAAAAACTTCCCCCTTATCCTTAAACTGTGACCATCGGGAACAATCTTCCTGCATCTAGCCTGTCCAACCCCTTAAGAATTTTGTAAGTCTCCATAAGATCCCCCCTCAATCTTCTAAATTCTAGCGAGTACAAGCCGAGTCTATCCAGTCTTTCTTCATATGAAAGACCTGCCATCCCAGGAATCAGTCTTGTCTGGGTTTGCAGTTTATAAAGAGGGATTCTAGGTTGGGAGAGCAGAAATTTGACAGTGATGTTGCTGCACCAGTCCTGGTTGGTTTAGAAGCATATTCCACCGCCTCTTGATTTCCCCACTAACTCTCAGTAAGTTGGAAGCCAGCCAGTTGCAGCGCGCTATCCGGGGTCAACTCACAAAGCCAGGTCACGGTGAAACACAGGGCAGCAGCTCGAGAGAAGTCCTTGTTTGTCCGATGCAGGAGTTGCAGTTCGTCCACTTTGTTCTTGAGAGAATGAACCTTTGCCAGGAATATGCTCAGGAGTGGTGTGCGTGATCCTCGTCGCCGGAGTCAGGTGAGTGCTCCAGAGCGCTTCCCATTGGTCCTCCTCCGTCTCAAAACCTTGAATGCAGCCACAGCCCAGCTGACGAGTATGTCCAAGTAATCCAGTGAGTGAGAGAAATCCGGAACGATGTTTGGAGATACCGTATGTCCGATGTTTATGAGTACCTCTCTCATGAAAGTAATCTTTGTAGGGTTTTCACAAACGACACAAATGAACAAACACATACAAAACAGCAAGGAGCACCGTGGCCACCATAGTTGACGACAGCAGCAGCAGCTTCACTCATGATGGAATAATGTTATTGTTAATTTTAAGAACAAGGAACTGCTGATGCTGGTTTACAAAAGAAGGCACAGAGTACTGAAATAGCTCAGCGGATTAGGCGTAATCTCAGGAGAACACCAAATAACCCTCCTCTCCTTGGCCTATTTGTCCTGCAAATGCTCTTTTCTAGCTTTCTTTCCCCAGCACCCTACAGTCAGCCTGATTAACTGAAACATCACCTATCCTTGTTCTCATGACATGCTGCATGACCCGCTGAACTACTCTCTGCCTTCTTATTCTTAATTTTGCTTGTACAAATTTGTTTGCAAAACTATGCATTATATACCAATATGTTTTTTTGCAAGAATGAATACATATTTACACTGTATTTCAAGTAAATATAATGATTTTACTTCGGAGTCACGTGAGTGACTACGTGAAGAACCCCGTACAGCCGTTTCGTTGCGTCATTACGTCAGACGCTCGTGCAGACGGGACTGTTTGGAGCAGCGGGCTGCTCCTCCAACCGGTGAGTCTAAAAAAAGTTTCAGGTAAGTGGTATTTCTTACCTGTTCTAGGTTTCTCTTCAGAACCTCCGGGGTTCTTGCGGGATGGTCGCGAGGCCGACGAGTGAACCAGCCCTCTAGGGCTTTGGGGGGAAAACCCTGGCCCGACCGCGGGAGTGGGGAGCTGGCGAAAATGTCGGGTTTGCGATTGGAGTCACTGATAACGCGGAAAGTCAGTGACTCCACATGATTGGGGTTCCGTGGAGGGATACCCGAGAATAGTGCGGTTCCAGATCGCAGTAGTCCCTGGGGGATGGGGCTTACCGGACCTGAAAGTTCAGCCTGAGTTTACCTGTGGTGGGAAACTTAACTGTAATGCCCGGTTCCCACACTGCAGTAGTACCCCTAGGGGTTATGGGGCATAACACGGACCTGAAAGGTCAGCCTGGGTTCCCGTGGTGGGGAAACTCAAGTGTTTGCGGTTCCCAACGGGAGTAGTCCCAAGAAATGGGTGTGGGTTTAATTCATGTAAATGAGTAACCCGGTGCCCGGGGATTGATTCCCGGTAGGGGAAATTCCACTTATGGGGTTTTCCTAACCACAATAATCCCACAGAGATATGGGACAGTGACAAAATAGTCAAGTAATAAAGAAAGATTTGGTAGGTTCACCTCGGGGAATATTTAAGAGAAACTCCTTTAGGCAGGAGGGTGGATCAGTAGTAAAGTTATGGTATAAGCCATAGAGCATGCCCAAGGGAGGTTGTGCCAACAGTACCTTTGGGAAGGGCTTCCAATCATTGAATGCCAGTTATGGCAGGCTAGCCTATGGAGAGGCTGTGCCAGCAGTACCTTTGCTCAGGACTGCTCATGGAAATCCAAGTTATGGCAGCTAGCCATTGGAGAGGTTATGCCAGCAGCACCTTTGCTCAGGCTGCTTCATGAAAACGCCAAATCTATGGCAAATACTGTCTAAGGGAAAGAGGCCGCGCCAGCACACCTTCTCAGGGCCTGCTTTATGGGCGCTTAGCCAGTACCTTCTTCAGGGTCTGCTTTATGGGAATAGCTGTTTAGTAGGGTATTCCCTTTTACAGTGATCATGGGGAATGAGGGGTCATTGTTAGGATAAGGCAATATAACAGGATCTTTTAAGTCTTAAACTATATTTGAGAAATTGGGGCTCCTCCATCCAGCAAGAATAAGTCTATCAAATAGACTTGTAGGATGTGTGGGATTCCACTTTTAGGGATTCAATTGGCTGAGATGCCGGCCAGGGCAACAGAGATTATGCCCCCACGTCCTTTATTGGGCAGTAAGAGGTTCACTGAAGTTGGGTGCAGCATGAAGGCAGACCAGTAAGGTTCCAACGCACTGTACACTGTGCTACTCTATCCAATTAAGGGACCACGTACAGCTTGGTAAGGATTCACTTAGTTAATACATTACAAATGATTGAGACATTATCAGCTATTTGAGGGGTTTAATCATGTAAATGGTCCTGTTCTAAATGCTTTTCAAGCAGGTTAGAATTGCGCAGGTTCATAAACTACCAAATTGTCTTACAAGAACCATATTGGAAATCGGGGCCACAGTTGCGTTTACAGATTCCAAGTTGCAAATAATCAACCTCGAGTCTGGAAAGTGCAGCAGATTTTGCATGATTTTCAAAAAATGTCTGTTGTGTGTACAAACATCTATAGACCCTACGCACTCGTATGGGTTAAAAAGAGTGATTGGACAAATGTGCATCAATTGTGGATGGTCAGGTTGAATTACATTTGAAGGAATGGCATATGTTAGTGACGAGGGTGCAATCAGTTAAAGACCCATGGAATGTTACATATCTTGTTGTCACATGAGAATCATCAAGTATAGTTAATGGCAACACAAATAGTAGAAGATTAAACGAAACTTACCGTTTGAAGTTTGATCTTTATTTTAATTAGGAGTCGAGTTGAGGGACTACGTGAATAGAAGCCGTACAAGCCGTTGGTGCGTCAATCTTCAAAGCAGCGGAATGAATTCACGCAGCTAACAATGACCGAAGTATAACGGTAAGATGATAAAACGAGAACTACCAGATGAGATCTATGAGGTGGTGGAGCTGGAGGGCACTAGTCCCCTCAACTCGACTCCTCATATAATAAAGATTCAATACTTCAAACTGGGTAAGTCCTCGTTTAATCTTACTATTTACTTCGGAGTCACGGTGATTGACTACATAAGACTTCAAAGCACTGTGAATTCCCGCCGCAGGCTCAAATCCGACTTCACCCACTGCCTGGATACTCAAAAGTCGTTAACAATCAATCATGTAATACATTTTGTTAAAGAAATAACATTTTATTTACAAACAAATCATAACAAACCCCTCTAACCAGGGGAAAAGTGTAACATACTGAAACCAGAATCAGCAAACACCCCGAGCCTTGAAATCGCTTGTTGTGATAAAACCTCTGAAAATTAGCTCACAGGACCATCCTGCGGCCGTGAGGACATGGTCCTATTGGCAAGTCCATCTCCCTTCGCAGCGGAAGTGGAAAAAAAATTTTGCCGGCCCTGGTGGAATGAGATGAATTTTATCAGTAATCAATTCCAGCACTTGCCAGGACCCCACTTTAGCCACCTTGAAATCGTTTGTCAACACCGACACCGTTACTCAATGTGGTTTTTTGTGACAATAAACAACAGCCAACGCTGTTCCTCTCAGAGGATTTAGAATCTCAATGTAACGAGATAAATGTGGAGAACTACACAGAAGAGAACATCTGCGTGGTATGCCTGAAAACACAATCTTACATCCTGTCATGCCTCTTTTATTATGGTTTAAGGCAAATCATAGACAAAAAAATATAATGGCTCTCAGCCGACACATGCATTCAATCTAGCCCGTAGCTTTTGCAACATATATACACGTTGAGCCTGAACCAACGCCATATAGCATGAGACCACCTTCATAGAAATTTGGCTACTGATGCTTGGTAACCGGAGCCCACTGGCGAAGAACCATAAAAACCTCACCACATTCCAAATAACCCGGCATAACCTGGGTTTAGAGGATTAAAATTGAAAACTCCCTTCATGAACGTGAAACTAACGGATGTGTCCCCTACTGAAGCAATTCTGCATTCATAGGTAATTAAGAAACAGAGCACTTCTGGCTGAATTATCGCAACAGTAATACTTAATTTTTTGGTCAAAATAAAGATTGACAACTCCAATACATCTAGTGATCCCATGCAAGTGTGATATACAATATTCTGCTGTAGCAGAATGCTCCCACTTCCTTATATAAAGTGTGATTAAATTGCTGCTGTTACTATCCCTGCAGGCCGTCGTGAGAACACCACAGTCCGATGAACAGTCCTTTCCCCAGGTATGGCTCCTTAAAATCTGCAAATTAACAGATCAAATACGATCATATAAAGGATGTTGATCCCCAGCTGACTGATTTACCAGTAGATTATTTATTCATTGGGTCAATAAGCATGTAAGGCTCCCTAGCCATTTGTAACACAAACGTGGAATCCATGCTCGTGTAGGCTCAATCTGGCACAAACCAATACCCCTGAAGCGGAGTCCTCCTGATCTTTGCAGAACATCTGCTGATGAGACAGAATGGAGTAAATACATACACAACCATTCCTCCCCAATGCATGCGAAAAATGCATCCACTGTCTACAGCCCCAGGATCTGTTACCAAGAAACATATCTAGGTAACTGAATGATTAATCGAGATGCAAACAAGTCAATATCTGGCAATGCACACTGATCAATCATTTGGTTAAATACATCCAGATTTAACATCCATTCAATGGTGTCATTAAACTGGACGTGACATCCTTTCCTGGCAAATAAAGTGCTGAAAGCCAAAATATTTTGGACAATACAACACCATCTCCAAATCTGGTTAGCCGTCTATCACAAGACTGTGACTTAACTCCACCATGTGGTTTTACATATTCCAACGCTGGGTGTAGTCCAAATCCTAACCTGCACATGCAGATCCCTCCTTGTAGAACAATAAGCTTGGGCCCCATACCAGTCCCAACAACACTCTAAATAATTAATCCCTCTAGAATAGAGGGGAAAAAAGCGATGTCTCATCCACATCTATCTGACTGGCACAACTAGAAGACATATCTGTTGCACCCCAACCCAGTGCACTTACAATTAGCTCTGTAATTATCAAGACGGTTATTTCCACCAACCTTCCCTTAAATTTTTTTGAACATGTACTATCCCCCATTTGTATGTCAGCAATCGCCCCAGCTGACCACTTTGCAATATGAGGCCTATCAAAAATGGCCCCTTTGTAATTCTCAGTTGCCTGTTCCTTTGATCGTGTAATTGTTGAAATGCAGAGGACCATACGCACACTGGAAAGGCTGCAACAACCTTCCCAATAAAACTGGCTACTTGCTAATCGAAGGCCGTTGTTTCCTCCAACGAGATTAAAACACCCTCAAATAACTGATTCAATTTATCCCTGGGGCAAGATACCAACAGTGATCTGGAATTAATGGTAAAATCCCAGATAATAATCATCAATAATTTGGACTGATGATAATTTAGATTTTATCTGGTGAATAACAAATCCCATTTGTTCAAAATGATTTAACAACTGAAAACTGATGGATTGAGTTTCAGCATGATCTTTCCCAACAATCAGAATATCATCTAAAATAGGCCGATTACCATATGCCCCGAGCTCAAAGTAATGCTAACATCAGTTTTACATTTAGTAAAATAATCTAGGAGCTTAAGTTAATCCATTCGGCAATGTCCTGAATTGCACAGCTCAGATCATCCAAATAAATTCCAAATATCTTCTAATCATCACCTGAAAGACACTGTGGTAATACGCATTTCTTTAAATCCAATGTTGCATAAATACCCTTTGGACACTAGATGTTTGCCGTGAGTAAAGGGTCTCCATTTTGAAATGCCTATAACAAAACAAATTTTGATTCAAATACGGATAAAATCCAAATAATTCAACATCCCCCAGTCTTTTTAGATCTGGGAAATATACTTGAACAGAAATTGTTGACTTTGATAGACAAGGCTCAATTACCCCTTCTTATGTAACGACTGAATCTCTGCTTGAATAAGCACATTTTCCTCATCTGAAATATAAGTTTTACGACTAGGAAAATTGTTGATGTAGGTAAACTATCCTATAATAGTAAAATCCAATTTTTACAACCCCTTTCAATACACTAAGTATGAACAAATCTGATGTCAACTGCTTTCCATTGTTTGAGAAACATTTTAAACCTTCCCCAATTTGAACAGGAACATCAGTTTAATTCATCGTCTGCAATGTTAAATTACCTACCAGCATCTTCCTTGCGGCCTTGTTGTCCTCGACTCTTGTAGAGAACCTTTTTTGCCTTGCTTCCAGCTGGCTTAATAGGGCCAAGGTTATAACAACCTCATGACAGTCTTTGACCCTTTTTGCATATTACCACCAAACAAACAGATTTTCCGTGGTGGTACACTGATCGGTTTGCACACTCGCCAATTCGGGTAGCACTGGCCTAATAGCGCCCTCCCGACATTATTAATTTCAAAATGAATTACAAAGGAGACCCAGTATCATCCTTGTGTGCTTCAACCATATCTTTTGTAACAATAACTTTCCCAAAGCTTTAATACCTGCTGACAACAGTTTAAGCACTTTTTTAAACTTCATCTCCTAGTGCCCTAGCAGGCCAAACCCATCTATGAACCCAAATTTGGTATTTAACCCCGTACCTTCAGGAATCACAATTAACAGGGAAGCTTTATAGTTTTTTGCTACTTCATCCATACTAGCTCCCTGTAACTGGTGGAGATACATATACTGAATGGCTTTACGCCAATTTTACATCAATCGCCTATCTGGCCTCTCTACACTCAGAGCAAACTCCCAGCATGTTCGGATTACCTCCATCCGAACACCTTTAACTGCTCTCCCCCCAGCATATAGAATCAGTGTCAGCAAACTGCACAGATATGAACATCCTCCTCACAGGGCAGATAGTTTCTGCAGCCCTGAAACAGGTGCTGCTAGCACAAGCTCTCCATCATGCCTGGCTTGGGCAACCACTGCTCCCCAACGCGGAGCTAGTCCCTGTCAGGCATTCTTTTGTAATAGAATCTCGACGTGGGAGAGCCTGAGCAAACGGACTCTCCTATGGAGGGTATAACCTCCAGGCCCGACTCAATTTACCACCAACGGCAGTACGGGCTCTATTCCCGTAGTCCACTCACGTGACTCAGAAGTAACATTTGGTGTTGAATTGCACTATATTATGAAATTCTGGTTAGTGGAAACACCTAACATGGTTCATAGTTTATTTCACGGTTGCAAAATAGTGCATTAACAGTTGCGAAACATACAATATTTGCTAATAGGAAGTACTTTTTAATGGCTCCCTCCATTTTGTTGTACAAATGAGGTTCTCAAATAAGTCATTAAGAGGCCGCTTAAAGTTCCTATTGATGGTTATGCACATGATTCCTGGTTTTTTCTCAAATAATATACCCTTATTTTGGTTAATTTTTTTTTTTATTTTAAACGTAAATTTTGCTGGTTCAGCCTGAGGCTTTGGGAAATCACTTGTTGCATTAATAAACTCAAATTATGTTCCCGCAGGTTATAACTGCCCTAAGATATGGGTTTTACATTCTATCCCTTCTATGTGTTCAAAAGTTTTTTGCATAGCACCTACCAAACCGTGGAATTTTCTTTTCCCAGGATAAGAAAGAGTTAGTTTATGCTTATGTTCCATCGAATATTTTATTGATTGGCTAAAGTTTCAAGTTCATGCTAAATTATCGTTTAAGTTAATTATGGAGTTATACGGCCATTAATTGGGTTTATCAAGGGGTAGGCTATCTCAACATAGCCCAGTACCAAAAAAATGCCATATGTGAATGTTTGACATTTGTGAACACTGTTTACACCAGAGGCTGGCAGCTTATATCCTTAAATATTGCTGGAGTTTATTAGGTAGTTTATCCTTCTGGCACTGTTTAGTGCTGCAGGTTCAGTCGCTACATAATTGTGATTTACATAGAAACATAGAAACATAGAATTAGGTGGCTGAAGTAGGCAATACATGCCCATTCGAGTCCTGCACCGCCATTCAATATATCATGGCTGATCATCCACTCAGTTCCCGTACCTGCCTCTATCCATACCCTCTGATCCCCTTAGCCCCACGTAAGGGCCCCACAATCCAACTCACTCTTAAATATAGCAATGAACTGGGCCTCAACTACCCCCTCCTGTGGCAGAGAGTTCCAAGACTCACACACTTTCTTCTGTGTGAAAAAAGACTTTCCCTCATCTCGGTCTAAAGATTTTCCCCCCCTTATCCTTAAGAAGCTGTGACCCCCTTGTCACTGACATATCATCCCCAACAACGGAACAATCTTAATCATCCTGCATCTAGCCTGTCCCAACCCCTTAAAATATTTGTAAGTTTCTATAAGATCCCTCTCAATCTCCTAAATTCCAGAGATATAAACCGAGTCTATCTAGCTTTCCTTCATAAGACAGGTACCTGACAATCCCAAGGAAACAGTCAGGAGAAACCTACTCCTGCACTCCCTCATATGGCAATAATGTCCTTCCTCCTCAGAATTGGAGACCAAAACCTGTACGCAATACTCCAGGTGTGGTCTCACAAGGACCCTGTACAACTGAAGTAAACCATCCTGCTCCTGTATTCAAATCCTTTTGCATATGTAAAGCTAACATACCATTCGCTTTTTTCACACTGCCTGCTGCACCTGCAAGCCCTAACTTTCAAATGACTGGTGTACCTGACCAACCCAGGTCTCGCTGCCGCCTGCATCTCCCCCTTTCTTTCTAATCGGGGCCACCATTTTAAATAATAGTCTGCTTTTCCTGTTTTTTGCCACAAAGTGGATAAACCCCTCAACATTTATTCCACATTATAACTTACTGCGCTGCCAAACAATTGCCCACTTCACCCCAGCCTATCCCAAGTCACCTTGCAAGGCTCCTAGCATTCCTCCCTCACAGCGAACCACTTGCACCCCCAGCTTATGTCATCCGCAAACTTGGAGATATTGCCTTCAATTCCCCTCATCCAGATCATTAAATATATATTGTAAACAGCGGGGGTCCCAGCACTGAGAGGAGCCCCTGCGTACCCCACTAGTTCCTGCCTGCCATTGTGAAAGGACCTAACCCGTTTACCACACTCCTACTCTATGCTCCTGTTTTGCCATCCAGTTCTCTATCCACATCAATACTGAACCCCTAATATCACCGTATGCTTTAAAGTTTGTAATACTAATCTCTTATGTGGGACCTTGTCGAAAGCCTTCCTGGAATTCCAATAATACCACAGCCAACTGGATTCATCCCTTTATCCAACGCTACTAGTATACACTCCTCCTCGAAAAAATTCCACAAGATTTTCGCAGACATGATTTATTTACCCTTTTGTAATCCATGCTGACTTTTGTCCATGATTCCCACTTTTCCAATGGCCCTGCTATCCCACATTAATATCTGACTCTAGCAGTTTCCTCCCTTTTCCGCCACTACCCGAAGTTAGACTAACTGGTCTGCAATTCCCTGTTTTCTCTCTCCCTCCCTTCTTAAAAAAGAGGGGTTTACAGTTGCTACCCCGCCATCCTCAGGAACTACTACTCCAGAACGAAAGAGTTTAGGAAAGATTCTCATAATGCATCCACTATTCCTGAGCAACTTCCTTAAGTACTTCTGGATGCAGCCTAGCAGGCCCCCTGGGGATTTTATCGGCCCTTTAATAATCTATTCAATTTTTACCCAACCCAACACACTTCCCGACTGACCTGGATTTCACTCATTCACTCTCCTTTGACCCAACAGTCCCCTGCAATTTCAGGCAGATTATTTATGTCCTTCCTTAGTAAGACGAACCAAAAAGGTAGTATTCAATTGGTTCCGCCATATCCATGTTCCCCATGATCCACTCCCACTGTTTTTCTGACAGCAAGGGACCTACATTGTTTAAAAACTAACCTCTTTCTCTTCACATATCTATAAAACTTTGTACAGTCTATTTTTTATTCCCGGTCCAGTTTTCTTTTCATAATCATATTTTCCTTTCCTAAATTAAAGGCCCTTTGGGTCCTCCTCTGCTGGTCTCTTAATTTTTTCTCCCAGTCCATCTGGTATGCGCTTTTTCCTGGACTACTTTACGCCTCATCCTTTGCTTTGATACTATCCCGATTTCCCTTGTTATCCACGGATGCCTTACCTTCCCCCGATTTATTCATTTGGCCCAACGGGATGAACCATTTTTTGTAGTTCATCCATGGCAGTCTTTAAAATGACTGTTTATGTCTTCCATTGTATATCCACCGTCCAACCCTTTTAGTTAGAATTAATTGCCAGTCCCAATCTAAGGCCAATTCACGTCTCATACCCTCAGAAGTTACCTTTCTTTAAGTTCAGAACCATTGTTTCTAGAATTAATAATGTCCATTCTCATCCTAAGGAAGAACTCAACCCTCATTATGGTCACACTAGCCCAAGGGGGCCCGCTTTACAACCAGAAGGGGCAAATAATAACCCCTTCCTCATTACTCGAAAACCCCCACTAACTAAACAAGCCTGCACTCATCTTGGTTCCTCTACAGATGATTTAGAGATAACTATCCCCCGCCTACATACCAATCCAAAAAAAATACCCCACTTCCCACAGCACCCCTTGGCCAATTTGATTAACACCCAATCTCTATTGTAAGGATTGAAGTCACCTGTAATTGTGGCCTTTGTCCGCAACCGCATTTCCTAATTTCCTGATTGATAACCACCCCTAACTTCTCTGCTACAGTATAGGTGGCCTGTACACAACACCCACCACCAGCGTTTTCTGCCCCTTAGTGTTTTGTAGCTTCTAACTAGCTCACCCATCCATACCGTCCACATCCTCCAACTAATTCCTTTCCTTTCCATTGCGTTAAATCTCCTCTCTAACCAGCAACGCTACCTCCCCACCTCCCTCCTTTTCTCCTTTCTCTCTATCCCTCCGAATATTGAATATCGCCTTGGATGTTCAAGGTTCATCTCCCAGCCTACTCACCCTGGAGCCATGTCTCCCGTGATCCCAACTATATCATAATCACAATACTATCTGCACGTTCTACTCGTCCACCTTAATACGAATACGCCAAGCATTGAGACACAAAGCCTTCAGGCTGCTTTACCACGCTATCCTAACCCCTAATACAATTTTGCTGAAAAGTGGCCCTTTTTTTTATGATTTTGTGCCTGGTTTTGTCTGCCTGCCCCACTTTTTTATCCTATTCACTCTTCTAACCTAATGCTTCATAATTTCACCCTCATTTAAACAACACCCCTCCTGCCTCTCTGCTTCTAGTACCCATGCCGCCCTGCCACATTCGTTTAAATCCACCCCGACAAGCACTAGCAAACACTCCCCCAAGAAACCTTGGTTCCATTTACCAATCCAGGTGGCAAACCGTCCTGTTTGTACCGGTCCCACCACCCCAACTGGTCCCAATCCAGTGACCCCTACAAATTTATTTGAATCCCTTCCCCCTTGCACCACTTTTTCCAGCCACGTTTCAATTGCATTACCTCCTATTTTCTCCTGACTGGCCCGTGGTACGGTAGTAATCCGGAGATTACTACCTTTTACCTTGAGGTCCTCTTTTAAAAGATAAGTTTTATTCTCCTAGCCCTAAATGCCAACCATTGTAGGCCCTCATCCATCCCCTTTTTTTATACCTATACGTTTGGTGCCACATCACCACGACAACTGGTGCTGTTCACCCTCCCACTCCAGAACGTTCTGCAGCCGTTCAGCAGTGACAAACCTAACCCTGACCTTTGCACAGGGGAGGCAACATAAACCAATCCTGGAGCCTCGTTTGCGGCCCGCAGAAAAAACGCCTATCTATCTATCTAATCATTCCCCCATACACTTGTAATTGAATCCACCTATTAACTATGCCCCTTTACTATTCTATTGCCCTTCCTTTTTTTCTTTTCTTTCCCCCTTATTTTTTTTCCCTTTTTTCTTCCCCACCCCCACCTGTCGCAGAGCCACCCATTGAGCATGAACCTGCGCTGCTGCATTTCCCCTGAAGAGCCATCTCCCTCAACAGATAATCCAAAATGGTATACCTGTTTAGGAGGGAGATGACCGCAGGGGACCTCCTCCTGCACTAACCCGCCTACTGCTATGCTGGCTATTGCCACCCGTTCCCTTCCCATGTCCTCTTACCGTTTGCCTGCGGAGTACCAATCTCACTGTACGTGCAATCCACGACTATCTCCGCATCGTGGATGCTCCAGATGAATCCAGGAGCCGCAGTTTCCAATCGTTCAATGCGGTCGCCAGAGCTGCAGCAGCTGGAACACTTCCTGCAAACGTAGTCACACAGGGACACCGAACCATCTCCCTATCTCCCACATGTTGCAGGCTGAACAAACCACGGGGCCAATCCTACTGCCATAAAACCTAACTCATACTTCCCACATTACACTGTTTTTTAAATGATTAAAAAACAAAAAAAACCAAAAACTTATCCTTTAAAAACTTTACTACTAAAATAACTGAACCCCTTTAACATCCCAAATCCCTCACATCCCAGAAGGCAGAAATGTAAAATTGTAAACCCGGGGTTGCAAAAACCCAATCAGAGCACCCAATCAGCTTCTTCCCCTCCTCGGAGTCCTCTTCCCCCAATCGCGGCTTCCTAAAAAAAAAAAAAAAAAAAAAAAACAAAAAGACCCACTTCTCCAAATGGAACTTTATGGATTGGTAAGCCTCTGGAAAAACAAGCCCCGCGCTCGATTTTTAAACCTTACCGGTCGGTTCGCTCCTCACCCCTCACTCTTCTTCCAACACGGCACCTTGGTGGGCCTCTGGAAAAACAAGCCTCCCGCACTCGATTTTAAAACCTTACCCGGGCGGGTGTCGCTCCTCCCCCTCCTCTTCATCCAACCTCCTGTGGGCCCAACAGGATGAATAACTGTCTGTAAAATTTTATAATATAAATATATTTATAAATACTGAGACAGACCAGAAGGGGGTTGGGTCTCAAAATGTCACACAGGCATACAGGGGACCATACCTTTGGATATGGTAAGCACACATATATAACATAAATGTCAAGTCTCACAAGAGCTTGGAGTTCTGGACATAGCAATGTCATTAGTCCAATACTGAAATAAATAAATAAATAGAAAAGTAGATAAATAAATAAATTTGGGAGAACCAATTGTTCAAGCCATTCCAGAGAGAAAAACAGAGTTGTGTTTATGTACTAATGGGATTCTGATTCAGATCTCATTCCACCAGGGCTGCTCCACAACATCACAGCAAGGTATTTATGTTCTCTGGGTCGCATCGTTGACGGCTGCACCATAGTCCCAATGAAGGACTCTCCAAACATCTGTAATGACTCCATTGCTGACCCTGGGTTATTAACTCTATTTATGTTCTGGTTATATTTTCCATCTGGGGTGAGAGATGGAAATCTATTATTGTTTCATTTAAACAGCATCAGCATGTTTTACATCTATGTTATGACTGTAAAATGCATTAAAAATGTTTCCCTTCATTTGTCAATGAAGCAAGGAGTGTGGTAGGGTACACTCGTTTCACACGGCATGATATCACAGAGCTTTGAAGTCTTCACATAGTCACTCATGTGACTCCGAAGTAAATGGTAAGATTAAATAGAACATACCAGTTTGAAGTTTGCATCTTTATTTTAAGAGGAGTCGAGTTTGAGGGACTACGTGCCCTCCGCTCCCAGCCCTCATAGATCTCTCTGGTAGTTCTAGTCTTTGTTATCTTACCATTATACTTACAGTCATTATTATCTGTGATTTCACAAACCGTTGCTTTGAAGATGACGCACGAAAGGCTGTACGGGTTCTTCACGTAGTCCCTCAACTCGACTCCTCATGAAATAAAGATCAAACTTCAAACTGGTAAGTTCTCGTTTAATCTTACAATTAAAACCCTTTCACCATTAACTATATTCTATGCAAAAAACAATTGTTGCATTTTTTCATCAGCAGCAATGCCCAATAATCTATGAAAAGAAGAAGAAGAAAGCAAGAAGAAGAAGAAGAAGAAGAAAAGAAGAAAGAAGAAGAAGAAGAATAAGAAGAAGAAGAAGAAGAAGAAGAATAAGAAGAAGAAGAATAAGAAGAAAGAAGAAGAAGGAAGAAGAAGAAGAAGAAGAAGAAGAAGAAAGAAGAAGAAAAAGAAGAAGAAGAACGAAGAAGAAGAAGAAGAAGAAGAAAGAAGAAGAAGAAGAAGAAGAAGATGAAGAAGAAGAAGAAGAAGAAGAAGAAGAAGAAGAAGAAGAAGAAGAAGAAGAAGAAAGAAGAAGAAGAAGAAGAAGAAGAAGAAGAAGAAGAAGAAGAAGAAGAAAAGAAGAAGAAGAAGACGAAGAAGAAGAAGAATGAAGAAGAAGAAGACAGAAGAAAAGAAGAAGAAGCAAGAAAAGAAGAAGAAGCATAGAAGAAGACCGAAGAAGAAGAAGAAGAAGAAGAAGAAGAAAAGAAGAAAAGAAGAAGAAGAGACGAAGCAAGATTGATTGATTGATTGATTATAGGGCATTGGCTGCTGAAAAATGCAACGTAGCCACCCATCCACAAGCAGCCCAGAATAAAGCTGAAGCAGTGGAGTGTGGGCTGTGTTCGCGATCAGGAGCTGTGAGCGTGACAGGTGCTGGGACGGGAAGCAGCTGAGTGAGTCAGAGCCGAGTCGCGGAGCCAGGAATGCGGTTGGAGCCGGGCTGGAACAAGTGAGCCTCTACACCCCCCACCTCCGTACACCCCCCTCCCCTACACACCCCTCCCCTGTACCCCCTTCCCCTACAACACCCCTCCCCTACACCCTCCCTACACCCCCTCCCTACCCTCTACACAAAAAAACCCCCCTCCCCTACAACCCCCTCCTCTACACCCCCCTCACCTACAACCCCCCTCCCCTACAACCCCCCTCCCCTACACACCCCTCCCCTGCACACCCCTTCCCCTACAACCCCCCTCCCCTACACCCTCCACACCCAAATCCCTACACCCCCCCTCCCCTACACCCCTGTCCTCCACACCCCCCCTCCCCTACACCCCCCCCTCTACACCGCCCTCCCCTACAACCCCTTCTCCTACAAACCCCCTTCCCTACACTCCTCCCCCCTATACATCCCTCCCCTACAACCCCCTCCCCTACACCCCCCTCTGGCAGCAATTTATAAGTATACAAAAAACACGTTATTTGTTATTGTAGAATTTATTGTATTCTTCTCTGGCAATAAGCAAAGAATGTTGTAGAAGAGTAGATGATCTAAATGAGGGAGAAGACTTTATTTCTGGCATATCTTGTACAAGGTATTACAGAAAGATGGAGGAAAACACAAAAGTGTGAAAGGATTTAGTACAGGTACAGCACCGATTTTCAGTGAAAATGAAGATGGTCATGTACTTAAAGGGCCAATTTCTGCTTGGGCAGATCTTTGATGCAGAGGACAAACTATTACAATATGTGACCCATTGTATATTGTAGGCAAATAGAAGGACAGGGATGGGAAAATAAATGTGCTTACAGCATACACAAAGATAGTAAAACCTAAACCTTGTGAAAATATAGTAAGAATATCTTGATTAGACTGGGATTTTTAATAGTATAGGCACACCACTGATTTTCCAGCACCCTTGGGGAAAGGGAGAAGCCTGGAGATGCGAGAAAGCAGAGTACCACCAGCACACAACTTTATGTAAAAATGCACAGTAAAACTGAGCTCGGCTGCTGTTCAGGGACTGCTTTGCTGCACTCTCACTTGCCTGTCCCCGAGCTAGGCCCACTCACTTGACCTCTAATCATGCAACTTGCAGTTTGATCGCCACATATAGATTCTCTTCCTCGTTCCTCAGATTTGCCAAGTGGGTTCCTTCGGCTTCACAGCATCAAACCCTCAGATCAGATCATGCGCAGGTCGAGATCCCACGAACGAGGTGGATGGCATGGCTGCGTTTGTGCACTATGTATCTATTGCACTTGATTAAGTACGGGTGTCAGAGGTTATGGGAGAAGGCAGGAGAGTGGGGGTTAGGAGGAGAGACAGATCAGCCATGATTGAATGGAGGAGTAGACTTGATGGGCCGAATGGCCTAATTCTACTCCTATCACTTAGGACCTTATGATGACTGCACTGCCCAGGTGTTCCAATGGGTAAAGAAAGGATAATAATAAAGATATTGGGATGAGGGTTTGCCCACGTATACTGCAGTTGCGAAGAATCATTTCTGTACCATAATTTGGTCTGGATTAAAGGAGGTGTCGGACTATCATTTGCCAGAAAATCGGTGCTGTACCTGTACAAAAGACAATTAAACCGAGAAACACACAAACCATATAAAAAAACAGCTACTTTAGTTTAATTTACTTTAATGTCACGTGTACTGAGGTAGTGAAAATCTTTTGTGGTGTGTTATCCAGTCACTAGGAAAACAACACATAATTAAAGTACAAATGTTTAGATAATTCAAAATAAATTTCCTAATCACTTTAAAATACAAAGACAAATAAACAATTGAAAACACAATATGGAAAGAAAAATAAGTACATTAACTAAAAACCTTCCCCCTCGCAGCAGTTTGTCTCTATTCAAACAATTGGGCTTAATGTTTACAGTGCAGCAGGGAACTTATAGAAAGTGCTAGGCTATTGATTTCAGGAATATGAACGTGTACCTTAGAGTGATAGAGACTGTCCAATGGATGTCATATTTCACTGTATCCATACAAATAAATGGAATGTCAACAAAGGAATTGGTAAAGGGAGGATTTGTATGTCAGAATTTATTCAATAGGTAGAATACAGATGTTAAAGTGTGACCGAAAATGTACACTAATGTCCATAAAAACCTCATAACCTAATATGCGTCAACATGATTGTAGAAAGTATAGTTCAAAAAATGAATAAAAGGTACAAACAATGGATAATTAGCAATATAAAAAAAAACCTGAATTGATTTTTATAAAACACGAATAGTAAAAAGGAACTTAAAGGAAGAAAGGGGTAAATTATTTTTTATGCCTTTATTCATTTTTTCAACATCTGGGCTTCATTGAAAAGGCTAGCAATTATTGCTTAACTTAAATGCCCTTGAGAATGTGGAAGTGAGCCACCAGTGGTGAACATGCTCTCTGAGTATAGTTGTATAGGAAGTTCCAGGCATTAGACCCTGCAAAGATGTAAGAAGAGAATTAGATTTCCAAGTGAGGTGAGTTATCTGATTTGATGGGGAATGTGGGTGGCGTTATTGTCATGCACCTTTGGCCCTTGTCCTTCTTGATGGCAAAGATCTTGTGTTTGTGTGGTACCGTCACAATAGCCAAGGCAAGTAACCACAGTGCCTTTTGTAGAAGGTACACACTACAGTTAATTTTAGAGGGATTTAATGTTTTGGATGGTAGATTAAGTAACTACTGCTTTGTCCTTGATGATGTTGAGCTTCCTGAGTTTGCAGATACACTTATCCAGACGAGTGGGCTGTATACATCCATATTTCTAACTTGACCTGGCAGATGGTGGAAAGAATTTGAGGCTTTCAGAATACGCGGTGTTACCAAGTACCAGCAAGAGGCCGCCAACTCCACGATGTTAGGCCGCAGTGCAGGCGGAGATACGACATGGAAAAAGTCGCATCTCCGTCGAGGAAAGAGATGAGAACAGTTTCCCACACCGACCACCACATAATACAAAATTAGAGCCAGTATTGTCTGTGGGCAGTGCATAGTGCAGGTAGTAGAGCAGCTGCCTCATATCTCCAGCAACCTGAGTGTAGTGCTGACCTCCAGTGTTGTCTGAGTGGAGTTCGCACATTCTCCCTGGCACCACAGAGCTTGCTTTAAATTCTCTGCTTTCCTTTCACATCCCAAATATCGGGGTTAATAAAACACTGCAAATCTCCCCTAGTGCATAGAATCTGAGGGGAGGGGAAAATTAGTTGATGGGAATGCAGAATTTATAGTAGATGGGTGCTTGATACACTCAGAGGCCCTATTTCCATGCTGCATGAATCTATGACTATTCCTCAGTTGTTTCAGTGAACTGAAGAAGAAAACAAATATTTCTCCCTATACCTGCTCATTTTTCAATATTTACTCCTGAAGGATGTGTGCTCTAAATAGAACAAGGACTTTGATGATATGTAAGAAAGAGCTGTATCAAAAGAGGGGATGAGATTTAGTATTCCTTTTCTCCTACACCATCGTCCTGCCAACTACCTGTGCTTCCTTAAAATAGGTTACATCTGCAACATGCTTGCGCCCTGATGAATTATCACTAACTTAATCTACTGCTCCAAATTTTCCCGAAAATATAATCAAACATTGGAGGTCTAACATTGAACTGTTAATATTTTTCTTTGTGTCAGGAAGAAAGGTAAAAGTCTCGCTCAACATTTCTGCCTCTACCAACATCATGAAATATCTGATCATCATTTTTCATTGTTGGTTTTGTTCACTGTGGAAATTAGTTGTGTGTTTGCCTGTGGAGCAGTGACTGAACTTTAAGCAAACCATGGGTGCAAAGAATGGGAGGATAGTCTTAGAATTATGTTTTTAATTAGATGTAAGTTTTTTTTCTCCCATGAAATCTATATTACTAAAACTAAGATCTTGACCGCTTTCAACTTTTCTGTTTCGTGATTTGCGAGAGAATGCCTCCACTTACGGTGGTCATTTTTGGCCACCTCGCTCAGAGTCCCCCTCCGCCGGACTGGACCAGATAATTTTTCCCATCGATGAAAAATCAGAGAATTATTAATGTTTAAGAAAATGTCGCCATCTCTGCTGCCCCCACTGGCTGCAGGGGGGAGGGAGTATAAAACCAGGAAGTGTCGTGCCTCACTCAGTCTCTGCGAGACAGAGGAAGCGAGAGGATCATGGTTCTCTGAGCTGCGAATAACATTGAACGCACATCTACACCATGGTGAGTCCCCTCAATGTGCTTTTCGGAAAATGTTTTTTTGCTTGCAAAGTGTTTGCCCAATTGGCTTGGATTTTAAAGACTCTACAGAAAATGTGTTTGCTGCCTTGCAAAGTGTTTGCCCAATTGGCTTGGCTTTTAAAGGGCTTTCAGAAAATGTGTTTGTTGGCTTGCAAAGTGTTTGCCCAATTGGCTTGGCCTTTAAAGGGCTTTCAGAAATTGTGTTTGTTGGCTTGCAAAGTGTTTGCCCAATTGGCTTGGCCTTTAAAGGGCTTTCAAAAATTGTGTTTGTTGGCTTGCAGAATGTTTACCCAATTGGCTTGGCTTTTCAAGGGTTTTCAGAAAATGTGTTTGTTGGCTTGCAAAGTGTTTGCCCAATTGGCTTGGCTTTTAAAGGGCTTTCAGAAAACATGTTTGTTGGCTTGCAAAGTGTTTGCCCAAATGGCTTGGCTTTCAAAGGTCTTTCAGAAAACGTGTTTGTTGGCTTGCAAAGTGTTTGCCCAATGGCTTGGCTTTTAAAGGGCTTTCAGAAAATGTGTTTGTTGGCCTGCAAAGTGTTTGCCTAATTGGCTTGGCTTTTAAAGGGCTTTCAACTGTTTTCGGATGGATAAAGCATGAATAAACATTTTACTAGACCAGGACTGTGTTTAATTGTAAAATTGACGCTCATTCTGTGACTTCCGCTTAGTGGCAAGATGGCGCCGATTACGCCATTTCCAATTAGCGGCAAGATGGCGCTAAGTGCGTCATTTCCGGTTCGTGGCAAGGTGGCACTGACTGCAGAAGGCACAGAATAAAGACATCGTTGAATAATTCAAGAGAGATTACTGCTCTGTCTATGGTGAGTGTGTTTATTGGACATTATTTAAAGCACATTTTGGCTTCAGCAGCTGTCATGACAGGAGGCTTTGAATTGTGTTGAGGTGCTGCCGGCGTGTAGGTTCTTACTGGTCTTTCAGTTGGCCCCCGAGGTCTTGCATATTGTGTTTGTCTGCCCGCTGCCGGCCTGCTGGAGGGAGGTGGGTTCATTAACCCGTCTGCCTTTGCCTCCTAATCCAGGTCCTAGACCTGTTTGGGCAGGTCCTCACCAAACAGCTGTCTCGGAGGTGGCATCGCAGATGCCTAGTACAACCCCGCAAATATGGGGTTTGGAGTCGGTTTGATGGCGATATTCCGGGAAGCGTTAACTTCATGACTAATATTGCAAGAGCATCTTCCTGCTCTGCCGTCATTTCCATGCCATCAACCGACCTGTCAAAGGCAGTAATCCCGACGTCAGCAATTTCAGATGTTTAGGAACTTCAGCTCCTGTGCCCATATCCCCGGACTGATGTTGCCCCAGATGGGCGTGTTGACTGTCGGTACATTCAACGATATGCAGTTGTTTGGGCCTGGTATATGTTGATCGCCTCGGTAAGGACCTGTTCCTGCAGCTGGCCACTGGTTTGGGCTGCAAAGGCTGACCTGAGTGCTTCGGCTGGGCGAACATGGAGACCACATCCAGCAGTTCCTCCTGGGTTTTCTCAGGTTCTGTAGGTTCCTGCTCCAGCCCGTCTTACGAGTCAGCCAGCTGCTGATCCGTGGCATTCCCCACCGATGACGGGGACATGCTGGGTGGCCCAGCCGCATGTTTCCTGGACTGGAGGACATCTGGTCCAGCTGCAGAGATTGTGCTCTAGGATACGCTCCATCATGCGCTCCTCCGAGCCATGGGACCACCGCCGCATATGCGGACGACAAGTCGACTTCCCCAGGTTCTCCTGAATCACTGGAGCTTCTACCGGTAAACCACACCTCGTCGAGGTGATGACAAGGGTCCGCTGGCAGGTAGTCGGCGGCTGCTGCTTCTGTGGTGCCGTATGACTCCCGCGCGGACATGTCGCTAGTCCGCCGTCGTTCGGACTGCAGCGGTCCCCCTGACTGATAGGAAGGCAGCAGAGATGAGTCTGCTCCCCGACTTCCCAGCAGATCCATCACCGGCCCGCAATCAAGCAGGTTACCCCCGGCGGCATGT
This sequence comes from Okamejei kenojei, assembly GCA_035221665.1. NCBI lineage: Eukaryota > Metazoa > Chordata > Chondrichthyes > Rajiformes > Rajidae > Okamejei > Okamejei kenojei. The sequence goes on along the minus strand of CM069136.1, from coordinate 94,690,274 downwards.
CGATGCCTTCCACTGCAGCAGGGCACGACCTGGGTGCAGCTCTCCCCTTGGTCCGCCCTCTGGTGACCTGCATAGTAGGGGAGACAGAACGTGCCGCCGAGCGGGTCACACATTTACGCACCTTTGCTCCACTGTCCCTATGCTTAGGTGACAGTGGTAGAGAGTCAGGGTCTTGCCTACCCTGCTCCCGCACGGTGCTCTTACCACTTTGCGGCTCCATGGTCAGCCGTGGTGGAGAGGCAGGTCCTGGCTGCGCAGGGCTCCCCAATTTCCACGTTCTTATCCCGGTCCACAGAGTGGGTGCTGCCGGTGTTGCGGGCAGCTCCGGGAATGGTGGCCACTGACTCCCATCCGAAGTCCCATGGCCCTTGGAGGCATGCTTCGATGCCTTCATTCTAGTCTCCATCCATCGTTTCTGTAAGCAAAGTCTAGAACAGAAGCTCAGCAACTCAAGGTTAGTCTCTTACCTGAGGGTCTTTAAGAAGCATCTGGTGGAGGAGCGCACTCTCCCCTCCCCCCCCCCCCCCCCCCCCCCCCCCCAGCTCCAATGGTGACCAGACTCTCATACAGGACCATAAACTGCCACTAACGGCAAGCCTTACGCCTATGTAGTGAGTCGGGCCCCGGCTCTGTCTTACTACCTCCATAGGGTAGTATAGCCATCAGACCGTGGTATTCCTGTGGCCTGCAGCGTTGAGTCGGAGCTCCTGCTCTGCCTTCACTACCCGTGAATGGCAGTCTCTGAGCCCGGACCCTCCAGGATCACGGGTTTGCCCGACTTCCGGGTAGCATTGCCGTCAGCCCGTGGTGACCCTGTGGGCTGCAGTGTAGATTCGGGCTGCCGCTCTGCCGTCACTGCCTGCGAACAGCGAGTGTGAGGCCGGACCCTACCGGGTCAATGAGCTGCCCAACCTGCCCGGTGTAGAAAATGAAGTCGGGGCTGTTGCAGTGCCGTCGCTAGCTGCGAACGGCGTGTAAGCCGGGACCCTCCCGGGTCCGGTGCAAAGTAAAGCCGTCAGTCCTTGCGGGCTGCAGTGTAGAGTTGAGGCTGCCGCTCTGCCGTCGCCTGCAAGCCCCACTTCCCGGTTAATGACGACAGCCTGCAGTGTTCTTGCGGGCTGTGGTGTAGAGTTGGGGCTGCTGCTCTGCCGTTATTAACTTTGAACGGCGAGCCTGCAAGCCCCACTCCTTCTTCCATGCCGACAGTCCGCGGTGTTCTGCGGGCTGCAGTGTAGAGTCGGGCTGCCTCTGCTGTTCCTCTGACTGGCGTGTTAGTGAGCCCGGACCCTCCTGGGTCAACGGGCTTGCCCGACTCCAATCTTTGCTGCCGTCGCTGACTTCCCGCATCCCGCGGTCTGCAGACAGTGCCGAAGCGGCCTTGAGTACTCTGTACACAGTCCCTAAAATTAAGAAAGGACCACAGGTTAGTTTTTTCTTACCTGCCGGTCCCTGCAGTAGAGGAGCAACGCTCCTCATTGCCTGTCGCTCACATGCGGTCGACGATTTGTCGCGCATGCGTGCCTGGTGGGGTCTTCACAAAGTCACTCACATGACTCCGAAGTAAAATAGATCTATAAATCACCTCCACCCCACAGAAAAAATTGGACTGAAGTTAAATGAGCTAAAATATTATCATCTAATCACTGGCTTAGTTGAAGTATTCATTAAGTAAACATCTTAGGTTGGCTTTGTGCTAGTACAGTATGGGATTGTAATTGTTTTTAATTATTATTTTGTCATTATATACACTAAGCAATTAAAGTGCAAACTGATTTCATAAGCTTAAAGTTATCTTTGATTGCAATAGCATTTTGCATCTGTGCTGAATGATGTGCACTGAGCATTGTGCATAAAAACTGAACAGATTAAGAATAATGATTGTTTCTCTCCTGTGTGTGTATCAATGTAAAGGGTGAAGGGTTGGCATAGGGACTATTTTTCACTTTGTCCTGCTTACAACACTAAGTCACCTTCAAGGTCAGAGATGTAGAATTGAGTAGCTACAATTCAAAGTTGTGTCAACCTGCATGTGTTGCAGATTGAGATTTGTTTTTTATAATTTACATCAGATAATTGTGTCAAATTCAATCCACAAGTAGAGTTGTCAAATGTAATATATTGCAATTGCTGTTATAATTAGTTGCTAATGAATCTAACCCTTTTGCAGATGGTACACTGCTCGAGTCAGATTAGATATAGTGGGGTAAGCCAAGGATAAGCTCAAGTTTGTATTCAACCTTCAAGGTTAGACAAGTAAATCAAAGCATGACCTTTACGACAAAGTGAGGAATAAAGTACTGGCATCGGCATTCTATCATTTTAAACAAATCAGTTTATTTTGCGGGGAAATCCTCTGCTCACATGATTTGGAATAATATAAGGAAAAGGATTCCAATAGCTTCAAAACATTTAATTCCTATAATTTGAAATACGTCCAGAAAATAAATAGATTACCCATTGTATAAAATACTCCAGCTGACTTTTTTTTTCTGTTCTTACTTTGCCGGAGTTGCAATTACTTATCGGATCATGAATCCAGTCGCTCTGACTGGAGCTGGAGGCCTCCTCGGACTGACCTTGGGCCCTACCACAGGGCGTGGACTTAACATCAGAGTCGATCCCTTCCCTGGGATCGCTCCAACCGCAGATTTTACATCGGGAGCTCGCAGTCTCGGGAGAGGCCGAGTCGGGAAGCTCCAATGCCACGGAAGGTTCGACCAGCCAAAGCTTCTTAAATAGATGCATAGCATTTGCTACGCTCCGGTTATCTGGCACCTCAACTGCGTCGAGCAATGATTCATATATCTTGGCTGGGCTCCTGCAATTTCTTCCCTAGCTTCACACTTTTGTGCTCTCACTTTTAAATGCATTACACTTGTAAAAGCACCCCACTTTCTGCACATCCCTTTTCCTACAAACTGCCTACTCTAATCAACTTTAGCAACTTTGTTGGCCCGCCCTGTGCTTGTAGTCACTGTCCCAAAAGACTAGCCGACCACAGTAAATATGCTCCTCATGCTTACCCCAAACCCCCCCCTCCCCCCTAGTCTAGTTCAGTAAAAAACACTGACTCAAGCACTGGACCAACTAATCTTTATTTTTAGAATGAACATCAAATTCCCCTATACCACTGCGGGTTCGATCCTTGTCTCTGCCTGGCCAAGCTCTGCAGCCTCGTGCAAGCAGACACACTCCCAAAGGTCACGCAGTCCCAAGCGCCCTTCCAGAAGATCGACACAGATCCAAAATGGGGCTACCTTTTATAGGTCCATGAAACTTGAGGGTCTGAACTACATAGGGGTGGTCCCCTTACAATCCAATCAAACATGTCAATTACATCAATACATTATTGACAATTCCCCAATCCAATTAAAGAGAGTCTAAAACAATGTTTCTGATTAGGATCTTTTAAATAAAGTCATAATGTTTGTACATATTAGCTGACTAAATGCAAGTGAAAATGAATGAGAAACATTTGCTAGGGGCAAAGGCTTGGAAGATGGAGTGAAAATAAATAGTTGGACTTAGAGTTGAAAGTAAAATGGTAAATATGAGACAGGTTACAGTGAATTCTGAGCTGCAACAAAACTAATTCCATGAAACTAAACGTTTTAAATTTTATTAGGAGATCCCAGACATTCACACCATTGCTTGATACTCCTACATTGGAAGCCTCCTTAAAAAAAGCATCTGAGTCTATAACCTTCCTGCATTAGCAGCATATACTTCATAGGAGTGAACAATTACTCTAAGTTGTAAGCATTAAACATGCAATGAGGTAACATGTGTGTTATTGGAATTTAGTTATTAGAATTTAGATCCACTGATGTCAGTATAGAGCACCTGCAACTGGGGGTTCAATAACTGTTTACTGAACTAATTAGCTCAGATGATAATCCTATTTTGCTCAAGCATGTCTGGGCTTTCCTTTCAGATAAGAGCCAGAATTAATGGCAACTTTCAAAAGAGAAGTAGATGCTTGAAAGAGAGAAATTATAGATCTCTGGGGATAGGATGGGTCTGTCAAAGAGACAGGAGAGTGCAATTTGCTAAATTACTTCCTGTATTTTATGGTCTAGAAATGTACTCACAAAGCAGTTTAAAAGAAAAGTGTTATGCCAGTGAATTTTAACTAAACCCCATCGCTAATCATTATTGTGTACACATACTGCTCCAGAAATGCAACCTGGATCCTCCTCGTGTACGATGACAAATAAGCTTGGAAGATGCAGGATTTGTTCACTATCACCAGTTGATGGACAATGTAAAAAATGTAACCATGAACACGGTGCAGTTCACGAGCACACATCTGAAGCAGTAGCTTGAAGCATATGTTGGCATTGGTTTAAATACCCTCCTTGACACAGGTTGGATCCTAGAACCTGAATCCGCTTTTTGTTTTGCCTTCTGAACTAAAATGACTGTCCAAGTATCTTCCTTCCCTGCAAGTGCCAACTTAACCCTGAGATTAGTCACCAGTTCACACCTCCAATCCCCACTTGAACACACCCTGTGATCTGGTTCTGTTTCTGGTTGATTACTGCGCAAACACCTCATCAGTGGTTATCTCGCGCAGGTCACAGTGAGTAGAGTAGTGATAACATTTTGAAGTGGGCCTTTCTGACCAGGTTGAGGAGATCTTGTTGCTCAATCCCCTTTTTAAATGACTTAACATTGGGAGCAGCATGTGTGTTGGGTGGTAACCTATTCCATTCCCTTATCGTCCTTGGGAAAAGGGAATATTGGTAGCGAAGTTTATTTAAATTTAACGAGGTGATGATGTAGGGATTGTTATTTTGTCTTGTTTCATGGCAGTTGGTGCTCTGGGATGACGGGAGATTTGATGGCGTGATTTTGTGAATCTCCTTAGTAAATTGCAATAAGTCTTAGCCTGATTCTGCGGAGCTCTAGGGTATCCCATCCAAGAGAATCTTCTCAGTCACGCCGATATTTCACCAGCCCCCTACCAGAAACCTTTGCGCAATCTCCCTCCAACCCGTGACCATCTTCTCAACACAATCTTCCTTTACTTCAGGTAATGTATGTGGACTTGTAATATAAGTTCATAAGTTCATAAATTATAGGAACAAAATTAGGCTATTTGGCCCATCAAATCTATTTTGCCATTCAATCATGGCTGATCCATTTTTCCCTCTACACGTCATTCTCCTGCTTTCTCCACATAATCTCTGACACCCTTAATAATCAAGAATCTGTTAATCTCCATCTTAAAAATATAAATTGACAGCTTCCACAGCCATCTGTGGCAATGAATTCTGTGGCAATTGTTTTCCTCCACAGATGCTGACTGACCCACTGAGATTATCCAAAAGCTCTTGTTTTTTTCACTGTTCCTTCTATTTGCCAATTTAAAAAAAAGATTTTATCTTAGCTCATCTAATAGGAAGATATTCTGAGGTATTTCTTTAAATACAATAAGTCTGATTTTAAATTATTTTAGCAGACTTTGGTTATTATTGTTGAGACAGGTGGCAACACTAATAGCCGTAGAAATTAATCCTATTTCTGGGGTGATGAGTTACTATATCAATAGTGGTATTTGATTCAAAAGATAAAGCTGTAGGTTTTCTACCAGCCCGCAGAGTATGATATTATAATACTATAATATTAGCTAGAACCAAATACCAGGTATATTTAATTCTGCCAGTAGCTATCCCTCACAGTTTAGAAATATCTCAGAGATAAACCAAATTAAATATCAGTAACAAAATATATCCTGAATAAACCCAGGAATCAAAATCTTGCCCATAATCCAGTTGCTGACAGATATATTTATCATCAATGTATTCTTCTTCATGAGGAGTTTTTGATTTGGTGTAAGTATCTCAGAACATCACTCACCTGATTCACTATATTAATCTATTGATGTTAAAATTCAGGAACAAATTTTGGTTTGGCAGATTAAATTATGCATTTGGCTGCTTAAGTGATTGTTGATCATTCAGTTCATGTATTACGCTGGAAGAAACATGCAGAAACATGCGGCTGTGCAGTGTGAATTAAAGATTTGTTTATCGCTAGCAATCTTTATCATAGATTTACAGGGTTGTACAACACTGAAACAGTCCTAGTGGTTTATCATGTCCATGTTGATCTTTGCTCACATTTTTACTAATCCCATTTACCCACATTAGGCTAAATTCCCTTTAATAATCGTTAGACTACCTGCCAATGCTTCTTCCTGAGACAAGATTTTGTAGTATTCAACACATTCATCAATCAACATTGTCTGAGGGACAACCACAATATTTTGGACAGGTGATTAAAATTCCTGAAACATTGCTTAAGCAAAGAATGTTGATGCTACTGCAAGCACAGGCTTAATTGCATTAAACATTAACTATGAACAATTTCATTATATGCCACATTTGTAGCAACCCTCCCCATCTCCTAGTACTTTGCCACATAGTCTTTGCACCTTTGGCCAATTTGGTAATGTTGGATCGGCAAAGCACAAGTTAATTTTGCATTTACTTAAAGATTTTATTTCCTTTATAACATTTGTATATTTAAGTAATTAATTAGTAAGGAAAATGCAGTGGTCACATCTTAGATATCTAAAAATTGACAGTTAAAAGCTATAGATAACACAATGGTTATTGTTTTATTACAAAATATCATTATTAATTTCAATACTGTTTTCAACAATGCAATAAATGCATTGATAAAAATTAACTTGAAACAATTGAAGTGTCTGATTTAATGAGAATTATTGCAAAATACATAAGACATTCTTGTTATAGACAAAACTAGTCTGGTAGATTACTCGAGAAATGATTCAGTGCTCATTAATCCTAATTTGCATTTTTAGTTAACAGTAATCATTAGCAAAATGTACCTTAATCATGTTGTCCTTTGGGTTTACCTGCATGCCAGCATTTAGCAGTAATTAGCACTGTTTAAAATAATTTTAAATGAGCAGTCATTTACAAGTAAGTGTGATTTAGTGAATATATTAAAAGTTACAAATGTAGCAAATGCATCAAAATTCACTCAGTGCCTATGGCTTTGACATTTAATGCATCGTACCCTCTTGTTAAACTTTCTGTTAGTTTTAAAACAAGCAGACTTTTTAAGAGGATGCACAATTTCCCATAAGGCCACATCTTCATGGTTGCAGAAGCAGGATTGTCATCTTCGATACATGAGTTGGGAGTCAAGATTCAACAGTCAAGAGTATTTGGTTGTTATGTGTTCTGGCAGTGGAACAACACAGTTCTTATTTGCTGCACATTTACAGGTGCATTAACATAAAGCATACAAATAAATATACAATAATCAAAAATAGAATAAATTGATAATCAGTGATACAAGGTAAACGGACCATAATAACACAAAACTGCTCGGTTATGTAACCAGAACAAAATCCATAGTAGATCATAGTTGCTGAGGCTGTGATAAGTGTTGTGCAGTGTTCAGGAGCAGGAGCCTGATAGTTGCTGGTACGAAGTTCTTCTTGAATCTGGAGGTCACAGTCAGCCTCTCGTACCTGTTTCCAATGGCAGGAGTGAGATAAGAGCATGGCCAGGGTGATGTGGGTCTTGATGATCTCAGTTGCCTTTTTTGAGAAGGCGCCTCTTGTAGATTCCTTTGATGATGGTGAGGTCAGTACCATGATGGACCAGGCAATGTGTACCACTTTCTGCAACCTCCTTCATTCCTGGGCATTCAAGTTACTGAATCAAGCTGTGAGTCAAACCAGCCATAATGCTCGTTACTGTTACCTGAAGAAATTTGATAGATTATTCAGTGACATACCAAATCTCCTCAATCTTTTAAGGAAGCAGAGGCATTGAGGAACTTTCTGTGAATGTTTCAATATTCTGGGCCCTGGAGAGAACTTCAGAGATTTGAACACTAGGAACTTGAAGTTGTTGACACTTTCCACCGCCATCCCATTGAAGACAGGTTCATGTATCCCCAAATTTTCCCTTCTGATATCAACAGTCTTGCAAACATGGAGAATACGATTGTTGGTCTGACAACATTCAATCAGATTATCATCTAGCTCCTGTACTCTGACTCACTGTTACTCATACTCTGACAACAATGGTAATGTTGGTGAATTTATAGATGACATTCAGACTGAGGAAGGGTCCTACCCAAAACGTCACCCATTCCTTCTATCCAGAGATGCTGCCTGTCACAATAAGAAGCATGTTCGACACTCAGGTCAGCTGAAGACAGCTGTTGCCATCTCCCTTTTTCATGCTTTAATTTCATCTTGTTAATTTCTTGCTTTTGTAATTTTTATTCAAATTACACTTTTCACAGTGTATCGAAAATAATATTTAAAAATAATGCTGCAGTGTGGCGTCAGCCATATATGCTCGAACCCTCGTCAGGAGATACGAGGGCGGCACGTTGGGCTAGAGGGAGTGTCCGTACTTAAGGTCTCTTACCTCGAGACCTAGGAGAGTCAACAGGTAGCTGAGCCCAGAGGACAACCTCGCTCAGCTACAGCAACTTTGTAATATGTTAGCGCACCCACCTAAATGCCATTAATGAATAAACACCGTTTGAACCGACCTGATGTCTCACCTTATTCACCACGTATGGTGCCGCTACATTGGTGACCCCCGACTGTCCGAATAGTGGACACCTGACGCACGCAGGAGACCTGATGTCTGCAGCCTCCTGCAGAACTACTCAGTGAGGTATGCCGCCTCTTCCACACCATTCTCCCGCTGCTTCCAAACCCCACACCGCTCCAGGCCTTGTGTGACGGCCGCCGAGCTCCCCTGCATGACCTGCCAGGAGCCGACCACTGGAGCGGAGAGGTTTTAGCAGCCGCTGCTGCCCCACCAGCTGCTGCAGGAGTTGCGAGCCTAGCACTGCCCACGGGCAACCCGACACACGCCCGACGACTCTGGGAGCAGAGAGCGAGTACCTGCCACTCTCCCGCTCCTGACAATGGACTCCGCTCTGGGCCTTGCACCACAACTCACCGCGGACACCGCACCCCGCCTCACCGCGTCTCCACGCCCTGTACCGCACCGGGCTCACTGCTCCAGACCCGGCACCGCAACAGGCCTCACAGCGGCCATCCACGTCCTGCCCTGCACCACGCCTGGCCCCGCCGACCGCTGCCCAGGACCTGAGGTGACCGCCGTGGAGACGCCCTTCTGCTCCTCACCCTTCAATCGCTGGTGAATTCCGCTTCAGCCGCCGACAAGATGGCCGCCAACAAGCGGCCGCCCAACTACAAAAATGGCCGCGGCCGGCCGGAAGTGAACTACGAACTTACCTGGCCGCCGTCTGCAGCGCCAACTTCTGGCCGGATGCCGTCCCTGCAACTTGACTCGCCAGTTCGGCTGCCGTCACTGCAGCCTAACCGCCGAGCGCCACCTTACGGCCGAATTCACTGCAGCCTCACCATCATCCACAGCGCCATTTTTTCCGGCCGGATGCCGTCACTGCAGCCTCACCGCCGCCCACAGCGCCACATTCAGGCCGGAGGCTGTCCCTGCAGCACTATCCTGCACTATGAACACTGGACAATATGAGCTTTGGACACTGATTGCACTGTGATTTGTCTTTTTACTGTTCATTTTTGTGTTCACTGCATTTCCACACTCGGTTCAGAAATTAGTTTATTTGATTTAGTTTTTCCCCCCATCGTTGTTAGGAGCCGTCCCTTAGTGGTACCGTGTCTCCTTCGTCTCCTCGCACCCCTCGGTACATCGGGATCGCCACGCAGAGCGTCACTGCGCCCGTCTCCGTCCCGACCCACGCCCGGGGTGTACCCCTTCTGTCCAGCGGCTTCTGCATCGGTCTCCTTCGGTACTTCGGGATCGCCCACGCAGAGCGTCACTTAGCCCTCCGTCCCGACCCAAGACCTACATGCAGGAGCCTCCCTGGACCATAGTGGCGTCAGCCATATATGCTCGAACCCTCGTCAGGAGATACGAGGGTGGGCACGTGACGTCATGGGCTAGAGGGAGTGTCCTGGTACTTTCTCTTACCTCGAGACCTAGGAGAGTGGACAACCTCGCTCAGCTACAGCAACTTTGTAATATAGTTAGCGCACCCACCTAACGTGCCATTAATGCGTTTGAACCGACCTGGCACGTAACACCTGTATTTATTCACTTCATTGCTAATTGTGCGATGCCATATGAGCATCTGTTGTTCCGGCTATCCCAAGTGTTAATTTCCATGGAATTAAAGTTCCATTCTTCATCTTTTTAATAAGTTACAAAGAAAACTGACAAAACAAATTCCATATTATGAATTTTTCATTGACTTTTATGAGATTAATTCTAATCATTATTTTATCTGATCACATTACAAGGGATACAAGGGAAATTTATTATCACATACACCAATTGGTGTAGTGAAATTTGGCTTGCCATTGCAGCACACGAATAAAGATAAGACACAACATTAAAGAAATTATCAATAAACATAAAAACATCCCCCCACAATAGTTCCCACTGTGGGGGAAGGCAGCAAAGTCCAGTCCCGTCCCCTGTTCACCATAGTCAGGCCTATTGAGGCGTCTGCAGTCTGATGTTTCAGGCCTTCATGCCGGGAAGATGGAACTCCGGCGTCGGGTGAACACTCCTCAGCGGATTGGAATGTCTGGAGCGGCCGCTTCCTCCCCGGAGACCGCAGCACCCAAAGTCCTCAGGCCATGCCAGTTGCAGTTCCGACTCTGGTAATCTCGGATCCCAGGCTCCGCGGTGTTTTAAATCCAGCTCTGCCCGCGGCTGGATGCCCGCAGCCACAGCTCCTCGATGTTGGAGTCAGCGGTCACAGCACTCCGGAGTTTACCACACTGAGACCCGGGTAGGGCATCGCCCGCTCCGTGATGGTGTCCCAGCGCTGTGCCGCCGCCGAAGCTGGGGTTCCAGCCGGTCCCGGCAGGAAACGCCGCTCCGGACCGATGGTAGGCCACGAGGAGAGGGCGTAGAAGCAGCTCGGAGGAAAGCCGCCTCTCCGACCAGGTAGGAACCAGGAAATAAAGTATCCCCCTTCCCCTACCCCACCCACCACATAAAAGACTAGAAGACCTCCAAAACAAACACTTTTAACTCACTAAAAATAAAAAAAAATGTGAAAGGACTAACAGCTGCTGGCATGGCAGCCAAAGTCGACGGTGCCCCCTAAAATGCTGGACAATAATATTCAAGACAATTATAAATGATCAAAATACAATTTGGGATATAAGTGAAATATGGCATAGGGTTGTTTTTATTAAAGAGCAATTTAGCTGTGAATATTTATGATAATCACTAGGAGGGTGGTATATCTATGGAAAAAGCTGCTAAAGGTTGGGACAGGTACAGCAACAACATTTAAGCAACACGTGAACACACACATGGATAGGAAAGGTCGAGAGGGAGAAAGTGAAATGTGACCAAATGGAACCAACATAGATGAGCATTTTGGTTGGCATAGAGGAGTGGGGCAGAAGGACTTGTTTCCAAGCTGTATGAACCAAATTAAATTCCAAAATTGATAAGATCTATCTGTATAGGGAGGAACTGCAGATGGTGGTCTAAACCGAAGATAAATTTAAAGGTGTCACGGTGGCACAGCGGTAAAGTTGCTGCCCGACAGCGAATGCAGCATTGGCGACCCAGGTTCGATCCCGATTATGGGTGCTGTATGTATGGAGTTTGTACGTTCTCCCCGTGACCTGCATGGGTTTTCTCTGAGATCTTCGGTTTCCTCCCACATTCCAAAGACGTACAGGTTTGTAGGTTAATTGGCTTGGTAAATGTAAAAACTACCCCTAGTGGGTGTAGGGTAGTGTTAATGTGCAAAGATAGACTCGGACCCGGTGGGCCGAAGGGCCTGATTCTGTGCTGTATCTCTACACTAAAATAAACAAAAAATAAACACAATGTACTACAGCATTTTGTGTCCCTCAAGATCTATCTGCAGTTGTTTAGGAATTATAAGCTAGAGCAAGTCAATAAATATTGAAGAAATACATGTGGTGTTGAAGAAGGATCACGACCAGAAACATCGTCTATTCATTTCCCACCACTAATGCTAGCTGACCTGTTGAGTTCTTCCAGTACGCTCTGTCTGCTCATGATTCCAATTTCTGTGTTTCTTGTGTCACCATTGTTTAGAAGCAATTGAGGATGCAGGTTTACCTTGATGCCCCTTCTCTCTTGCCTGAGCAAAAAGCATTTCACCTCTTCCCCTCTCCTGTCTGATATTTGTGTCTGCTGTTGATGCAATTTTTAATGACACAAAATCATTATTTTGAATTCATTCCAAATGCCTAAACACAATTTTAGTTGTCACAGTGGGGTGCACTTTATTTTAATTAGATTTCTAATCTGATTAAAATAAAGTACACGGGAACAACACATTCACAATTGGACACATTTTAGTTATGGAAATAAAAACATGAGCATATTTTCAACACATGCTCTCTGTTGTTGAACCTAGTTAACCCCATGCCAAGTGTAAACGATAATTCCTGAATGTTGGTACTTCTAAAAGCTTCTCATCGCACGAGGAATCTTTATTAAATGAAAAAATTGTGAATGCTAAGACTGTGGCTCATAAATCTCTCCTCTTTCTCTTTATCCCTCTGTCACTCTGCCTCCTTCTCCTTCTCTGTGTCTCTCTCCTCTCTCTCTCCTTTTCTATTGCTAACTCTATCTTTCTCTTTCTCCTCTGCTTTTGTCTCTCTCTGTCTCACTGTCATTCCTGATCATTGTCCTCACAGTGTGTACATTTAAGGGACTGGATAGTGATTCAGTGCTAGATTCAGGATGAATTGTACTTGTGCAACTAATTTGCAGAAACATTTGCCACATATCCTCCATTCCTACTTTCTCTGCCGAGAGAAAGCTAAGCCTACGAATTGAAGTTCAGTTCACTTTTCCAGACCTGATCCAGGTACTTAACTCTCACATACTGAGACTGGTAGGGCAGTCGAGGGTAGAAATTGAGCCTGGAAATTTGTTGGAGCATCTAAAGGTAGAGGGGATGGAGTGTGAGAGCAGATTTTGAGGAATTATGGGAGAGATGGTGAGGGAAGGAAGCATGAGGGCTGGGATTATAAATGGATGGAAGACAGGTCTGAGGAATAAGAGAGCAGTGCATAAATTTGCTTTAGTATCACTGGCCCACATATGCCACAGTCCACTCTTACAAGATTGAAAAACTCAGCAGTGGGATCCTGGCAATTATTGCATAGCAATGGATACTACTGTGCACATCCAGAGAATTTCCTGTGGATTCTGTGGACAGAATCACACAACTCAAATGATGTAAAGTTTTGAACATTTGAACCTGTCCACTTTTCTCACCAGTTCTGAGGAAGGGTTCCTGACGTGAAATATTAATTGGTTTCTCTTTCCACAGTTGCTGCTGGATTGGCTGTTCTTCCAGCATTTCTGCTTTTGTGTTGTATTGTATTGTATACAATTATACAATACCTTGTATTTTGTATTATACTATGATATATCTAAAATAAATCTGTGCAATCAAAGACAGATCATGCAAAGTCCAGCACCAGAGGTCAGGATTGAACTCGGGTTATTGGAGCTGTGAGGCAGCAGCTTTGCTGGCTGCACCACACAGTTCCCTAAGCTTGCCCTCAATTTCAGGCAGATAGGTCACTGAAACAAATAAAGGCTGAGACATTTTTTTTCAAATAAAGAATATAGCTCATTCTCCTGACTAGGATCTTAAAATAGCAAACAGTAAAGACCATTCAGCCCAATAAACTTACCTGAATTAGGTTTAGTTTTTTTTTTCACATATATGGTATAGTATTAAAGCTACAGAGCAAGTGCAGAAAAAAAAGTGGCATACTGTGTTTATGGTTGCGGCCAGCAGTAAGAATCTGTGGAGCTGAGAGAAATAAATAAAATAAGATATGCTTTAAATAAATATTATCCATTATTTCTTCTGTGAAATTCTACAAATTATACTTTCAGCACTGTTTCAGTCTTAGCACTGTTTTCTGTGGAAAATTGTTTACTTCAGTGTTGCTGTCAATACTGAAACTGGTCATTCAGGTTGTTGCGCCTTGCTCTCTGTTGTGCCATCAGTTATCTTGAACTGCACAGGATATCAAATAATTATCACAGTTTGAAATAATTCCTCAGGCATACTTAACTAAATTTAAAACTTGATAACATTAATATATTTTTTTAAATTATAGATTAAGTGAAAAGTGGGGAACATGTAAACAATATTGGTCTATCTAATAAACTTCTGCATTTATAACACATGTTGTCAAACAAATTCCTGGAACTATATAATTACATTTGGGAAAATATATTATTCTGGTTGAAGTATTTTATCAAATTTCAAGAGGAAACCCTGTGTTGAAGTAACTTCATGCAAACAAGTTAACTGATTAACTTATTTGCATGAAGTTCTTTTAGATGTTAATGATCCTGTTTCCAGATTTTTGTGGTTTCATTTTAGATTTTCCAGTAATTTGCACTTTATTTTTTCTCATCTCATGATAGCACAAACAATTACATTTGTACCAGTTGATTAGACACATTTCATAGTTTTCCTCACATAAGTATCCCAATCAAAAAGAAGTAGGCACTCCCTTTATGAAACTTTGATCTAAATACGGAATTGGAGAAATTGGTTAATGTAATCCTTGGAGATTTGCGTCAACTTTGATCTTGAATTCTGTGGACAACTGTCATTAATAGAAACAACAGCCAGTTTTCAAATTAAATATGTTCACATGTAATGTCTATAGATATCCCAAGGAAATTAAAATCAGGCATCAGGCCTGGTATATTCTAGTTTTTGCAGAATTGTAAATTATTCAATGAATATTTATCAGCTTACATTGAAGGATTTACAGTAGATCAGGAAATGAATTAAGTACCCATCCTGTCACTAAACATATCATCAAAGACATATTTCTGCCACTTAACATTTGGTTGAAGATATATTTGCTCTGTTAATCAATATTTTGGTTGTTTCCATATCCAGGAAGATGACCATCATTACTATGATAAATTAATAATATTTTAAATGTCAAGGGTCTTTTTCTCAGAAGCCTTCAGACCATGAATTGGGTTTTGAACACAAGCTGTCCTGCGGGTTGCAATGCGCTCCCACTGTAAATATGTAATTCTACTAAGTTACTTGTCTGCACTCAAAATGTTGGAGCAGCACAGTGGTTCAGCAGTAGCATTGCTGCCTTACAGTGCCAGAGATCCAGGTTCAATCTTGACTACAGGTGATGTCTGTATGGAGTTTGTGCATTTTTCCAATAACGTTAGGAGGTTTTCCCCGGGTGCTCTGTTTTCCTCCCTCACTCCAAAGATATGCAGGTTTGTAGGCAAATTGGCTTGGTAAAATTCTAAATTGTCCCTAGTGTGTGTAGGACAGTGTTAATGCGTGGGGATTGCTGGAGAATGGATTTGGTCTGCCAAATGGCCTGTTTCCATGCTGTATCTCTAAACAAAACTAAAACTATGCAATTATGTATTAAAACTGTATTTAATCACCTGCTGTTATCTTTTTTTGTTTTGAGTATGAAACATTAATGCACTTCAAGTTCAGTGAGACGTGTTTACGGGAATGTTACTCAAGTTTTACGAGAATGTTACTCAAGCTATTTCTATAGTCAAGGTCAAACAGTATGGAAACAGGACCCTCAGTGCATCGAGAGTATGTATCATCATCAAACATTCATTCACCTTACTCTTCCCCTACATTCCTATTCAGTGTCCCCAGATTATCCCATTACCTATATACTAAGGATAATCTACTGTGGCAAACTAGACATATTTGGGATATGGGACCCAGATTCAGTCCTAACCTAGGAGGCGATCTGTGCAGAGTTTGTACATTCGCCCTGAGGTCGTTGAGTTTTCTCCGTGTGCTATGGTTTCCTCCCACATTTGAGATACATGCAGGTTTGTAGGTTAATTGCCGCCTGTAAATTGCCCCTAGTGTGTAGGATACGGAAGTGGGATATCATAGAACTAATGAACGGGTGATCAATTGTTGGCGTGGACTCGGTGGGGCGAAGGGCCTGTTCCCACGCTGTATCTCTAAAAGTTAAAAAATTAAACAAAAAGAAGGTACTAACTGTGACACTGTGCTGCCCTTTGTTAACTCAGAAGAAAACAAGAGAACAATTATTCTGACACCTTTAAAATATTCCAAGGAACTTCACAGTGATAAAATGGAAGATATGTTGAGGGATAGTTTGGAGGACACTTTTGTAGTGAAAAAAATAGAGTTAAGGAAGATTAAGACTTTAGAATTTTGTGAGCTCCAAAAATGGCATTTGGAATCATTACATTAAAAACCTATGCCTTTGACTGGATTTCAGACAGCACAATAAATTAGTGCTTGTTGGCCTTTTGAATGATATCTCTATGCAGCCTGTACCACCCATGCTGATCATTAGCTGCACACATCTGTGGGAAGCCAAACAGCAAGAGCTTCCAGAGTTAGTTAAATACAGCCTTTATCAGACGTAATCTGTGGCTGTCACAAGGCATGGAAGTTTATTTAAAGGACATTTTGATCAACATCTAACTACAAAAGTGTGTGATCTCCAAGATTTCCAGGCAGTGTTCTGTTAGTCACCACGGAAGATGTTGGTAGGAGGGGAGGGGGGATGTTTCTCTCCTGCAGTTGGCCACAAGGTCCCACTGACTTATTATCAGGAGTACAAGTACTGCCAAGGGTTAATAATTGAGGTGTTGTTCAACCTTTGGCAGTTACAGAATGGAATGAAGAATAATGCCTGTAATTGTAGCGTTAACCACAATCTCTTCTCCCACCTTACTCAAATAGCAACAATCTCGAACAATGAGGACATATCTATAGTGTATCTTACTTTCATAACTCAAATTGTTGCAGTCTGAGCATCCATAATTCACACCATGGCCTCATGTGTAACCATTTAACCACAACTGTACATCATCCAAAAACATTTCCATAGAGTCACTGATACATTGCCTTCTATCTTGCTGATGAAACAAACAATTGGAAGGCAATTAAACACCCTTTGAGGAGACAGTGCTGCCTTCATAGGAAGGACTGATGGTCTTTGTCACCATTGGTGACTGAAGTATTGGTGGTGAGGGTATGACCACTGGGATCTCTCTGGGGTATGAGTGACTTGTACAAAAGGGATGAGTTACACCTTAACTGGAGGAGGACCAACATTCTGGCAGGCAGGTTTGCTTGTGCTACATGGGTGGGTTTAAATAAATAGCCGGGGGGAGGGGTTTGGAGGTTAAGGATGGAGTTAAAGGGGAAGAGAATACAGGAAAAGTTACGAAAGACACCTGAATGAATGGGACAGAAAGTTCAAGAAGGGATAAGAGGGTAAGGTCAGGTGAAATAGGAACCGATGTGAGAGGGGAGGTGAATACCGAATTTTACTTCAGAGTCACGTGAGTGACTTCGTGAAGACCCGCCAGCACGCATGCGCAGCATATCGTCGCGCGCATTTGCATCGGCAGGCTGGGGGGGGGAGTGCGCTCTCTCCTCCGGCTCCTTCATAAAGGCCGTCAAGTAAGTACTTACCTTCACTCCACAGGATGGACAAGGGCAAGAGGAAGGCGACGCTGTCGAGGAGCCATGCTGCATCCAGCCAACGGCCCTTGTCCCCGGAGCTGCAAGCACCACCGGCAGCTTCGAGACATGTGGGGGCAAGAATGCGGAAGTCGGGCGCTCCCGCTACTTTAGTGCCCGACTCATCACCTGAGTGGTTTACCGCCCCGGAGCTGGATGCAACGGATCCAGACTTCGAGCCCCCTTCCCCCAAGAAAAGAGGGGGGAAACAGGTACGTGCCAAGGGGCCTCGCTCATCGCAAGCGACTTCACCCCGAGTTCCAATAGACCCGAGGAGGCTGGGCCAGGGGACAGCTGCACTGCAGGGAGCCCTACAGCTGTGCTCCACCACGTACCACTGCCAGGGAGATCTGCCGTAGTGCAGTCTGGCAGCTCTGCTGCTGCGTCGAGCAGGCCTGCAGGAGCAGGTGCCGCCGACAAAACACCCCGTCAGGCTGCGGTCAAGGGCGGAGGTGGCAGCAGTAGACGGTCGGTCAGCTCAGCTCTGGGAGCCTCCATGCCAAAAATTGGGCGATTGTGGAGGTAAGCCTGCACGGACTCCGGGGAGCCAGGTTCCGGGGGCCGGCGCTGATCCAACTCACCTGCCTTCGTATCAGACAGGTGGGTTGCCACAGTCTGGAAGAAGACAGACTAGCGGAGAGTCCGTGCAGGAATCGTATGAGCCTACTCGGGCGGTAGGTCACGACAACCTGCCATTGGACCCTAGACAGCACCTTATGGAGGTGTGGTCCGATGGTGGAAGCCCCAGTGATTTTACAGGGCCTGGGGGAGTCGGCTTGTCCGCTGTACATAGCAGGGACGGTCGCATAGAGCGGTTGGAGCTCTTAGTGGAACAACTCCTCCAGCGGGACCGGGAACGGGAAGAGCGGGACTCACGGGCATCCACAACCGTGCAAGGAGTCCTCTCAGCATCTCGTCGTCACCAGCCAGAAGTGCTAGCAGTTGCCCAGCCGCTGTGTTTGAAGACGACCTGGGACAGCCAGTGACCGCTTAGCCAGAGCATGAGGAAGATATGCTGGACGTGGTGGGCAAGTTTGCCACAACTACACAAACAGGGGAACCCCAGCACCACAAACTGGCGGGCACCATTGATTACCTGACTACTCACCAAATCCAGAGTCAGGTTTGCAATGATAGTATGGAGAAAATAAAACCGCCCGAGAACTGCATCAACCTCAGTGTGCCCTTGGTTAATGCCCAGATCTGGGGACACTTGAGTACGGCCACCAGGATGCAGGATGTCCGCCTCCAGCGTATCTTAAAGGTCCTCTCCATGCCTCCAATTGGCTACACGGGCAGTGGCTGCAACTAAGGCTCTCTTTGAGAAGCTGGGATTTGTAATCCATCCAGACAAGTCAAAATTGCACCCGGTACGGGTTATGTATTATTTGGGCTTCACCCTAGACACCAACTTAATGAAGATTACCATCCCAACCAATAAAGCTACTGCTATAATAGAAGAGTGCCACAGTCTTACTTGCGCCAGGGTACTGACCATTCGGCAAACAGCAAAAGTAATAGGGAAATTGGTAGCTACATTCCCAGATGCACAATTCGGACCACTACACTACCGAAATTTACAAAGAACAAAGATCACAGCATTAAAAGCAAATGCTGGGCACTTTGATCGGCCAATCCAGTTACCACCAAAGGCTAGAACCGAGCTACAATGGTGGGTTGACAATATTAGTGAGTGTCATAGACCCATCATAGTAAGCAACCCAGGCGTCGTGCTACAAACTGACGTAAGCGCACAAGGCTGGGGAGCAACTGATACGATGTCCAGTTGTGGTGGCAGATGGAATTCTCATGAGTCTACCTTCCTGCAGTCACACGGGATAAATTATATAGAAATGCTGGGGGCATTTCATGGACTGCGGGCTTACTGTACTAACTCACGGGATTTACATGTCCGCCTCCAAATAGATAACACTACAGTGGTGGCTTACATCAATCATATGGGTGGTATCAGGTCGCTATCTTGTGATGAATTGGCAAACACAATTTGGCACTGGAGCATTGAAAGGAATATTTGGATTACAGCGACCTATTTGCCAGGGAAGCTTAATACAGTGGCGGACACCAGGTCACGAGTATTCAATGACAACGTCGAGTGGATGTTGAACCCCCAATTTTTTGGAGACATTATAGCTCACTATGGGACACCACATATTGACCTTTTTGCATCCAGGTTGAACCATCAGATACCAACGTATGTGTCTTCGGAACCAGACCCTGGGGCAATAGCAATGGATGCGTTTTCTATCCATTGGGGGAAATGGTTTTGCTACGCATTTCCCCCATTCTGCCTCATCAGCCGGGTATTGCAGAAAATTAAACTGGACTCTGCAACTGACATATTGATCATTCCCGACTGGCCTACACAGCCATGGTACCCGATGGTCGTTAAAATTTTAAAACAACCATGGATGTCGATTGGGAAACACCCCAAATTGATTACTCACTCCATTACGGGGGATAGTCATCCTTGCCATGGTCACCTAAACTTGTTGGCGTGCAGGTTCTGAAAAGACCACTCATCCAGGCGGGTACCTCACCACGAGCCATGGAACTCATCTCAGCATCATGCCGAGAATCAACCCGGAAGCAGTACCTCACGCAAATCAGAAAGTGGGAGGCATTCTGTGCTTGTACCAACAAGACTTCCAACACATCAACGATACCTGATGTCCTGGAATTCCTAGCTGGCCTCCATTTCGTTGCTGGCCTTAGCTACAGTGCCATCAACAGCGCCAGGAGTGCGCTGTCCTCATACCTGGATATAGGTATAGGCTCCAACCACCTGGTGTCTAAACTCATGAGGGGAGTGTTCAACACCAACCCTCTGCGAACCAGATATACTTTCATGTGGGATGTGGGGATCGTGCTGACCCTACTGAGGAGCTGGGCTTCAATGAATGAGCTACCACTGAAACAGCTCACCCTCAAGGTGGTGATGCTGATGGCACTGACTACAGCCCAACGAGTCCAGACGTTACAAAAACTGCGACTGGACAGCATGGTGGCCACCCCTGGTCAAATAGATTTCTTTGTCCAAGATTTATTGAAGCAGCACGGGCCAGGGGCGCATGGGCTACAGTTGGAGTTTCGGGCGTACCCTGTAGATGCCACTCTCTGCATAGTCACCCATCTCCACCACCACATCGGGATTACAGGAGCCATCAGGATGAAGGAACAGGGGTTCCTCATCAGCCACAAACCTCCGCATCATCGGGTGACTGTACAGACTATTGCCAGGTGGCTCAGGGTGGTGCTGGATGCAGCAGGAGTTGCTACTAACATTTTTAAATCTCATTCCACTAGGGCTGCATCCACATCAGCGGCGAGGGCCATGGAGGTGCCCATGGACCACATCCTCGCCACCGCGGGCTGGGCCAGTGAAGAAACCTTTCAACGGTTCTACAATAAGCCACTGGTCGCCCCTTCGACATTCGCAGAAGCTGTGCTGGGAACCGCTCAGTGAATGTCTGTCCCCGAATTAGGGGTTATTTGTTTGTTTTATTTGATTAATAAATTGTATTACTTTTTCAGCCAGTTTCGACTGAACTGCATTAACAGCCTTCCTCCATCAGACTTGCGGCAGTGTGATAAGTATGGACGTTGTCCAGGGCGTGAAATCATAGAGCTTTGAAATCTTCACGAAGTCACTCATGTGACTCCGAAGTAAAATAGTAAGATTAAACGAGAACTTACCAAGTTTGAAGGTTGATCTGTATTTTACGAGGAGTCGCGGTAAGGGATTTCGTGCCCCCCGCTCCCATCCTCTATCATAAGGTCAACTCGGAAGTTCTACGTTCTTCATCATACTATTTTTAGTCATGGTGCGTTCTGTGATTCCACACCGCTGCTTTGAAGGATGCTGCGCATGCGTGCTGGCGGGGTCTTCACGAAATCCCTCACCGCGACTCCTCGTAAAATACAGATCAACCTTCAATCTTGGTGAGTTCTCGTTTAATCTTACTATTAAAAGTGTAATATATGAATGTGCGAAGTATACAAAATATAGTGGATGAGCTTGAGGCTCAGTTAGAAATTGGTAAGTATGATGTTGTGGGAATTACAGAGCCATGGCTGTAAGAGGATCAGAGCTGGGAACTGTATATTCGGGGGTATACGTCCTATCGAAAAGGCAGACCGGTGGGCAGAGGTGGCTCTGTTGGTAAGGAATTAAATTCAGTCCCTTGCGAGGGCTGAAATAGAATCAGAAGATGTAGAGTTATTATGGATAGTAATTGTAAAGGTAAAATGACCCTAATGGGAATTACTACAGATCCCCAAATAGTGGCCAGAGATAGATTGCAAGTTGCATCAGGAGTTATAATTAGCATGTAACAAAGATAACGCTATGGTGGTTATGGGAGATTTCAACATGCAGCTAGACTGGGAAAATAAGGTTGGTACTGGACCCCAAGAAAGGGAATTTGTGGTGTGCCTCCGAGATGGATTCTTAGAAGCTTGTACAGGAGTCTACCAGGGAGAAGGGAATTCTAAATTTAGTGTAGTATAATGAACTGGATTTGATAAGGGAACTCAAGGTAAAGGAACCATTGTATGATAAGTTTTAATCTGCAATTTGAGAGGGAGAAGGTAAAATCAAAAGTGTCAGTATTGCAGTTGAACTAAGGGGACTATGTTGGCATGAGGGAGGAGCTGGCCAAAGTTGACTGGAAAGGGACCCGAGCAGGGCTGACAGTGGAACAGCAATGGCCGGTGTTTCTGGGAATGATCCAGAAGACGCAGGATCATTTCATACCAAAGAGGAAGAAAGATTGTAAGGGGAGTAAGAGGCGACAAGGGAAATCAAGGACAGTATAAAAATAAAGGAGAAGGCATATAACATGCAAAGATAAGCCGGAAGCCAGAGAATTGGGAAATGTTTATAGATGAACTGAAGGTAACTAAAAGGCAATATGGGGAGAAAAGTTAAAGCCAAGAATATAAAGGAGGATACTAAAAGCTTCTTTAGGTATGTGAAGAGGAACAAATTAGGTGAGACAAATGTGGGTCCCTTGAAGACAGAAACAGGTGAATTTATTATGGGGATCAAGAAAATGGCAGATGAGTTGAAGAGGTACTTTGGTTCTGTCTTCACTAAGGAAGACATAAACAATTTTCCAGATGTACGAGGGAACAGAGGTCCTAGGGTGATGGAGGAACTGAAGGAAATTCACATTAGTCAGGGAAAAGTGTTGGTTAGACTGATGGGGTTGAAGGCTGATAAATCCCCGGGGCCTGATGGTCTGCATCCCGAGGTACTCAAGGAGGTGGCTCTAGAAATCATGGATACATTGGTGAACATTTTCCAATGTTCTATAGATTTTGGATCAGTTCCTGTGGATTGGAGGGTAGTGAATGTTATCCCACTTTTCAAGGAATGAGAGAGAAAGAAAACAGATAATTACATACCAGTTAGCCTGACATCCATGGTGGGGAAGATGCTGGAGTGGATTATCAAAGATGTAATAGCGTATTTGGATAGCAGTAACAGGATCGGTCCAAGTCAGCATGGATTTACAAAGGGGAAATTATGCTTGACAAATCTTCTGGAATTTTTTGAGGATGTAACAAGTAAAATAGTCAAGGGAGAGCCAGTGGATGTAGTGTACCTGGACTTCCAGAAAACCTTTGGTAAGGTCCCACACAGGAGATTAGTGGGCAAAGTAGAGCACATGGTATTGGTGGTAGGGTATTGACATGGAAAGAAAATTGGTTAGAAACATAGAAACATAGAAAATGGGTGCAGGAGAAGGCCATTCGGCCCTTCGAGCCCTACAAAGCCTTGATTGTCAGTCAGGAAACAAAGAGTAGGGATTAACCGGTCCCTTTCAGAATGGCAGGCAGTGACTAGTGGGGTACCGCAAGGCTTGGTGTTGGGACTGCAGCTATTTACAATATACTGTACATTAATGATTTAGATGAATGAAATAAAAGTAACATTAGCAAATTTGCAGATGACACAAAGCTGGGTGGCAGTGTGAACTATGAAGAGGGTTCTATGAGGATACAGAGTGACTTGGACTGGTTGGGTGAGTGGGCAGATGCATGGCAGATGCCGTATAATGTGGATACATGTGAGGTTATCCACTTCGGAGGCAAGAACGGGAAGGCAGATTATTTTCGGAATGGTTAAGAAAGAACTGCAGATGCTTGAAAAATCAACGGTAGACAAAAATGTTGGTGAAACTCAGCGGGTGAGGCCATTTAGATGTGGAAAAGCTTTTTCACACAGAAAGTTGTGAATTTGTGGAATTTTCTGCCTCAGAAGGCACTGGAGGCCGATTCACTAGATGCATTCAAAAGAGAGCTCTTCGGGCTAGCGGAATCAAAGGGTATGGGAAGAAGGCAGGAATGGGTTATTGCGTGTTGGTGATCAGCCATGATCACATTGAATGGCGGTGCTGACTCGAAGGGCCGAATGGTCAATTCCAGCACCTATTGTCTATGTATCTATGTATTCCCTCTCTTGTTTTAGTTCTCACTAATTTGAATCTTTCCAACCACAATAGGTGACGAAAAGATGATGAAGGGTAGTAATGGTATCTTGCATTTTACAAATGGTGGCACTAATACAGACAATCACTCTTTGCATTCTTTGAAGAGCAGTTTGCAGGAAGAATCTGCACATAGTAAGGTTTCAGACACAAATCTGAAAGTAAGCATGCAGATGCAGCAGGCAGTGGAGAAAGCAAATGGCATGTTGGCCCTCATAATGAGAGGATTTGAGTACAGGAGTGAGTAGGAACTACTGCAGTTGTACAGGGCCCTGGTGAGACCACCCTTGGATTTTTGTGTGCAGGTTTGGTCTCCTAATTTGAGAATGGGCATTCTTGCTATTGAGGGAGTACAGCGTAGGTTCACCAGTTTAATGCCCGGGATGGTGCGACTGGCATATGATGAAATAATGGATCGACGGAGCTTATATTCATTGGAATTAAGAAGGATGAGAGGGGAACAGAGAAAAATATTAAATTCTTAATGGATTGGACAGGCTAAATGCAGGAAAAATGTTCCCGATGTTGAAAGATTCCAGATCCAGAGATCGCAGTTTAAGAATAAGGGGTAGGCCATTTAGGACTGACATGAGGAAAAACGTTTTCACTTAGAGAGTTGTGAATCTGTGGAATTCTCTTTCACAGAAGGCAGTTGAGGCCAATCACTGGATGTATTTAAGAGAGAGTTAGATATAGCTCTTAGGACTAACGGAATCAAGGGATATGGGGAGAAAGCAGGAATGGGTTACTGATTTTGGATGGTCAGCCATGATCATATTAAAAGGTGGTGCTGGCTCAAAGGGATGAATGGCCTACTCATGCACCTATTTTTTATGTTTCTAAATACACATATAGCACGTTAGACTAGAGTTTGAACACAGTTGCTTATTGGCAGAGGGTAAGCTGATACATGAATTCAACTGTAGAGTAGATGGATAAGGCTGCTAATGAGCAAAATTTAAAAAAAAAACATTGTGGTGTTAACACTCAAAAGTTTGGTGTGCTGTTAAGCATGACGGAAAGGCTATACTCAAGGTCAAAAGCACAGACATACTGTACTCAATGTCGAAGGCACAGTGACAATTTATTAAAGTTCTTTGCAGTGAACTTGGATATCATTTAACTCAATGGTGCACTGAGCAATATGGGAGCTAACCATCCCTACAAAGGTCAATGATTTGATCTGCCTAAGGTCTCATTCACAGTGAAATTAGATATCTCTGTGCCTTTGTAAAAAGTGCCAGAGCAATATTACTGAAGCAATTACTGAATTTACTGCAGTCTGCAAAGTTCTGTGTAGATCATTTGCGGCCATCTCAAAGAAGCAAAATGTTTAAAAGTTAAAAGACTTGTTCTTCTTAACAAATCCATACCCTGCTCTGAGATTAGTGCTGCTGCCATTGGCAGATTTCCTTTAAAAGTAAAAGGCGGCATGAGTTAGACTTCTACGGCCAAACTTGGGAGGCAGGAAATGAGCGCATGTTTCCTGATCAGGATGGCCAAGTGGGACCCATTGGGTCTCATTTAGTACATATAGATTGGGTGAATCAAATTGGCAGGGGTGCTGAGGAAGAGGATTTTTTGGAATGTATGCGGGATAGTTATCTAAATCAACATGTAGAGGAACCAACAAGAGAGCAGGCTATTTTAGACTGGGTTTTGAGTAATGAGGAAGGGGTAGTTAGCCGTCTTGTTGTACGTGCCCCCTTGGGCAAGAGTGACCATAATATGGTTGAGTTCTTCATTAGGATGGAGAGTGATATTGTTAATTCAGAAACAATGGTTCTGGACTTAAAGAAAGGTAACTTTGAGGGTATGAGACGTGAATTGGCCAAGATTGACTGGCAATTAATTCTAAAAGGGTTGACGGTGGATATACAATGGAAGACATTTAAAGACTGCATGGATGAACTACAAAAATTGTTCATCCCAGTTTGGCAAAAGAATAAATTGGGGAAGGTAGTGCATCCGTGGATAACAAGGGAAATCAGGGATAGTATCAAAGCAAAGGATGATGCATACAAAGTAGCCAGAAAAAGCAGCATACCAGAGGACTGGGAGAAATTCAGAGACCAGCAGAGGAGGACAAAGGGCTTAATTAGGAAAGGAAAAATAGATTATGAAAGAAAACTGGCAGGGAACATAAAAACTTTTTATAGATATGTGAAGAGAAAGAGATTACTTAAAACAAATGTAGGTCCCTTGCAGTCAGAAAGAGGTGAGTTGATCATGGGGAACAAGGATATGGCGGACCAATTGAATAACTACTTTGGTTCCGTCTTCACTAAGGAAGACATAAATAATCTGCCGGAAATAGCGGGTCAAAGGAGGAATTGAGTGAAACCCAGGTCAGTCGGGAAGTGGTGTTGGGTAAATTCAATAGATTAAAGGCCGATAAATCTCCAGGGCCAGATAGGCTGCATCCCAGAGTATTTAAGGAAGTAGGTCAGGAAATTGTGGATGCATTAGTGATACTCTTTCAAAACTCTTTAGATTCTGGAGTAGTTCCTGAGGACTGGCGGGTAGCAAACATAACCCCTCTTTTTAAGAAGGGAGGGAGAGAGAAAACGGGGAATTACAGACCAGTTAGTCTAACATCGGTAGTGGGGAAACTGCTAGAGTCAGTTATTAAAGATGGGATAGCAGCACATTTGGAAAGTGGTGAAATCATTGGACAAAGTCAGCATGGATTTATGAAAGGTAAATCATGTCTGACAAATCTTGTGGAATTTTTCGAGAATGTAACTAGTAGCGTGGATAAGGGAGAACCAGTGGATGTGGTATATCTGGACTTCCAGAAGGGTTTCGACAAGGTCCCACATAAGAGATTGGTATACAAACTTAAAGCATACGGCATTAGGGGTTCAGTATTCATGTGGATAGAGAACTGGCTGGCAAACAGGAAGCAAAGAGTAGGAGTAAACGGGTCCTTTTCACAATGGCAGGCAGTGACTAGTGGGGTACCGCAGGGCTCAGTGCTGGGACCCCAGCTATTTACAATATATATTAATGATCTTGATGAGGGAATTGAAGGCACTATCTCTATGTTTGCGGATGACACTAAGCTGGGGGGCAGTGTTAGCTGTGAGGAGGATGCTAGGAGACTGCAAGGTGACTTGGATAGGCTGGGTGAGTGGACAAATGTTTGGCAGATGCAGTATAATGTGGATAAATGTGAGGTTATCCACTTTGGTGGCAAAACAGGAAAGCAGACTATTATTTAAATGGTGGCCGATTAGGAAAAGGGGAGATGCAACGAGACCTGGGTGTCACGCTACACCAGTCATTGAAAGTAGGCATGCAGGTGCAGCAGGCAGTGAAAAAAACAAATGGTATGTTAGCTATCATAGCAAAAGGATTTGAGTATAGTAGCAGGGAGGTTCTACTTCAGTTGTACAGGGTCTTGGTGAGACACACCTGGAGTATTGATACAGTTTTGGTCTCCAGGAAGGACATTATTGCCAGAAGGTTTAGTGCAGAGAAGGTTCACCAGACTGATTCCTGGGATGTCAGGACTGTCTTATGAAGAAATACTGGATAGACTCGGTTTATACTCTCTAGAATTTAGGAGATTGAGAGGGGATCTTATAGAAACTTACAAAATTCTTAAGGGGTTGGACAGGCTAGATGCAGGAAGATTGTTCCCGATGTTGGGGAAGACCAGGGCAAGGGGTCACAGCTTAAGAATAAGGGGGAAATCCTTTAAGACCGAGATGAGAAATACTTTTTTCACACAGAGAGTGGTGAGTCTCTGGATCTCTCTGCCACAGAGGGTAGTTGAGGCCAGTTCATTGGCTATATTTAAGAGGGAGTTAGATGTGGCCCTTGTGGCTAAGGGGATCAAAGGTTATGGAGAGAAGGCAGGTACGGGATACTGAGTTGGATGATTAGCCATGATCATATTGAATGGCAGTGCAGGCTCGAAGGGCCGATTGGCCTACTCCTGTACCTAATTTCTATGTTTCTATGTTTATATTCTCACACGGGAGGCCTGGTGCCCCAACGCAATATTCCACCAATCAATCACAGCCCCCAGCTGCGCATGTGCAGCTGACGGGTCCCCGTTGTGATGCTCCTGATCCCCCCTCCTCCCCTCACCCCTCACCCCTCACCCCCCCGAATCTGCCCCTTGCCATCCCCCCCACCCCCCCCCCCCCCCCCCCCCCCCCCCCCCCCCTTGTCATCCCCCCCACGCACTCACTCATTGGGGCTCTCCGGCGGAGCAGCAATTCCCACCCATTGCGTTCCCATTGTGACTTAGAAAATGCATGCATTACTGAGCAGGCACAGCTGACGGGCACGGCAAGTAGAAAAGGGATTTATTAATGCTTAAAATGTGAATAACTCTTATAATATAACAACAATTTAAATGTTTAAGATGAGATTTATTCAGTTCAGTTCTTTCTTGTTGTGTCTCTTGTTGCATTCTGCAGCCGGGGAAGGGGACGGCTTCAGGAGGGGGCCGGTGGGTGGGGGGAGTATCCTACACAAGCAGTGCAGTGCATTGAAAGGCAAATGATTGTTATATATTGTGATTAATAAAACAAACGCAAACACAAGCAGTGCACTGCATTGAAAAGCAAATTATTTTTAAATATTTTACTCAATGTAACAAACACAGACATAAGCATTTAAAATTAAACTGCTTTGGGAGGATAAAGTATAAACTATAAAGTATCCTTTATTGTCATTCAAACTTGTTAGTTTTAATGAAATTAAATACCTTGCAGTCATAACAGAACACACAATGAACACAGTTTAACATCCACTACAGTGATTCTACCAGGCACCTCCTCGCTGTGATGGAAGGCAAAAGTCTTAAAGTCCTTGTCTCTTCCTTCCTTGTTCTCTCTCTGCATTGAGGCGATCCAGGCCTTCGATGTTGGACCCCCAGCCGGATGATGGTAAGTCCCGCGGTCAAATCCGAGCTCCGTGAACGGGCTGGTTCAAACTCCGCGGCCCGGGGCGGACGAAGCCGCCATCCTCCAGTCCAGCAGTCTAAGCTGTTGTTGCGGGAGCTCCAGAGAATCGGTCACCAACCTGGGACCTGGATGCTCCCGGTGTTGTCGTCCACTGGGCCCGCGGCAGAAGGCTCCGAGGCTCCAAAGTCTGGCAGCCGCCGCAGCACCACCACAACCCTGACGTCGGCCAGCTTCACGATAGTGAGTCCTGGCTCTGCCTCAGGAGCCTTGAGGTCGGTTCCAGTTGGAGGCAGCCAGCTCCGCGATTAGGCCTCAACGCAGCCTGAGACGGAGACGGGGATACGACAAAGATAAGGTCACATCTCCCCGAAGAAAGAGACTAAAACAAGTTTCCCCCGCCCCCCCACCCCCCCACACATACACAACAAAAAATAAACTAAAACATACATCCAACAAGATTAAAAAAAAGAGAAAAATACATAAGGACTACAGGCGAGCCACAGCTGCTTGGGCAAGGTCGTCACTTCCGGACGTGGGTGATCTAAAAAGGGACTAATCATATGGTCTGTAGTTGGCTCTCTTCCTGGAGTGGTGGACTTCTGCTTGTGGTGTGGGATGTTTACTGCTGGTCTTCAGATAATGTCATTCTGCCATGGTTCACTGCCTAGTTCGGAGTTGTAGTAAGTGCAGAGATGGTCTCTCTGCTCCTTGGCTTTCTTTTTGCCAGTGTTTCCTGGCAATCTCTCCAGTGGCACCATAGATGCATCTTGTCCTCCAGTTCTCCATGTGTCTGGTGTGATGTTGCCTGCCTGGTTCTCCACTCGGTCACCCTCCTCCTAGACTGCTGCTGCTGCACTTCTGGTATGGATCAGGTTGTGGAGGACACATGCTGCGTTCACAATGATCTCCACATTCTTGGGCTCCTGCTCCATCGTAGCCAGCAAGCATCTGAATCTGTTGGCAAGGATGCCGAGGGCGTTTTCCACAACCTTCCTAGCCCTGGACAGCCTGTAGTTGAAGATCCTCTGCTCCCATGACATCTGCCTGTGAGGGTATGGCTTCATCAACCATGACTTGAGTGGGAAGGCATCATCAGCAACCAGTGTGAAGTGGATGTCAGGGTTGTCTTCTCCTGGCAGAGGTTCTAGGTCAGGAAAGCCTGCTGTTCCTTCTTCATCTGCGACACTGCCAGGTGTGCCTACATCCACAAACAGGAAGTTGTAGTTTGCATCCATCACAGCTAGGAGTATGATGGAATGGAACTTCTTGTAGTTGAAGTAGGTTTAAACCTCCCTTGGGTGGACACCTCATGGCCACATGCTTGCCGCCAACTACCCCACATGTGTTCTGGAAGTTCCATCTTGTAGCAAAGCCCTGCGCCACTTTCTTCCACTTATCTGGAGTACTAGGGCAGTCCATGACTTCATCTTCATAAGCATTGATGATGGCCTCACAGGTCTCATGGACAATCTTGTTGATGGTGTTGTGGGCAACAAGAAAGTTGTAGGAGAGGCTATTGTAGGAGTCTCCTGATGCCAGGTAGCAGAGGGTGATGGCTAGATGCAGGCCTGGTTCCAGTGGCTTCCTCATGAAAGTCTCCTATTTCTCCAGGAGAGGACTCCATCAGTGTCTTCAGCGGAAACAGCTACTGATTCTAGTAAAGTTTCTGAAAGTAAGAAAGTAAGTAAGTTTATTGACCAAGTATTCATATACAATGAATTTGCCTTGGTGCTCCGCAAACAAGTAAGAACATGACATACAGTGACAGTTACGAATGACTCCGAAAATACTAAACATTAATAATAATAAAACATTAATGATAAAACACCATTGATCAAGCATGTGAACCAACAAAATACCAGATCAAAGGGAGACTACAGATTTTGGCTGTTGAGTAAAGCAACTACTCGTGGATAAAAACAGTTTTTATGTCTGGCTGTGGCATCTTTGACAATCCAGAGTCGCCTTCCAGAGGGAAGTGATTCAAAGAGTTTTTGGCCAGGGTGCGAGGGGTCAGAGATGATCTTGCCACTCACTTCCTGGCCCTTGCAGTGTACGGTTCATCAGTGTTGGGAAGGTTGCAGCCATTAACCTTCTCTGCTGATCGGACGATTCGCTGCAGCCTCCAGGTGTCGTGCTTGGTGGTTGAGCCAAACCAGACCATGATGGAGAAGGTGAGCACAGACTCTACGATGGCTGTGTAGAATTGGAACCATCATTGCCTGTGGCAGATTGAGCTTCCTCAGCTGCTGTAGGAAGTACATCCTCTGACGTGCTTTTTTCACTGTGGAGTTGATGGTACCCCCCCAGCAGCCTGATCTTCTTGTGGAGCACAGTCATCAGGTTCATACTGGCCCAACATGGGCTCCTCTGAAAAAAGGGCTTCACCCACACAGACCTCTTATTGGGCTTCTTCTTCAACATTCTTCTTTTCCTTCTGTCTTGCGGATCTATAAGCATGAGGTTGCTGCAAGCAGCAGGGATTCTTCTTCCTGAGAGCAATGCCCTCTGAAGTTTCTTCATTGTGGTCTTGACTCAGAATGATTGGAAACCCCACCCTGCAAACCCTTTAATCGTAAAATAGGATGATGTCATTGCTTTGGTGGTCATTGTGACACCTACAGGGTCGTGCCATTGACTGTTTCTTTGTTTGGTTACGTGTGAGTGTCCTGGAAACTCCGCCAAAACAGTATACAATAACGCTACAATTTATGGCCCACCATACTCAACATTGTCCTAGTGTGTTCACTAACCAAGTTTCGTCAGATTGATGTTATATTTTACAAGTTATTGACAATTTAAACATTGCAAAAATCACTTTTCCACTTTCCCTGCTCGTCAGCCACGGTACAATGATGTCACAATGGGATTCCGAATCACATTTACATTAAAAATTCATGATTTAAAAAAAAACAGTTTTAATCAAATTCTTCCATTTTCATTAACAGCTAACATTGTGTTTAGGTTATTTTGTGGAAAAAGCGCCCATTTCATTAAGAATTTCATTTTTTTTTTTCATTTTCATTGGTGGCGGGGTGGGATGGGGGGGGGGTTCATTTTTTTTTAAACGTGATTTTCATTGTGGGGTGGTGGGATAGGGGGAAGATTTCATTAAAAAAATCATGATTTTCATTGTGGGGGGATGGGATAGGAGGAGGTGAGGAGTGGGAAGCAGGGGAATAGAGGGAGAGGATGGGGATAGGGAGGGAGAGGGAGGGGAAAGTGGGTGAGGAGGGAGAGTGGGATAGGAGGGGGTGTAGAGGGAGAGGAGGGGGGGTGGGGGAAGTAGGGAGTGGGGGATAGAGGGAGAGGAGGGCAGTTGGGAAATGAGTGTGAAGTGAGGTGAGGAGAGTGTGGAATATGGGGGGAGGTGGGGAGTGGGGGAGCAGGGGGGATAGAGGGAGAGGAGGGGGTAGGGAGGGGAGAGTGGTTACGGAGGAAGGGAGGGAGTGACTGATGGTAGGAGAAAGGAGGCAAGGAAAGGTGAGGGAGGGAGTGGGGGAGGGGAGGAGGAGAGGGGAAAGAAGAGGGATGGCAAAGGGGGGGAGGGTGTGCTGGGGATGAGGGGGAATGGAGGAGGAGGATAGGGGTAGGAAGAGGGATGGTGAGGTGATGGAGGAGGGGAGGGGGAAGAGGGAGGAGGGGAGGGAGAAAGGAGGAAGCAGAGGAGGATTGGTGGAGGGTGGGGAGAGGTAGGATATTGGAAGAGGGGAATAGGGGACTGAAGAAGGAAAGTGAGATGTATTCACATTTATCTTATATTTTACAGGTTATTGCCATTTTGAACTTTAAAATGTCGCAGTCGTGCTCGCACCTGCCAGCCGCGCCGGCGCAGTTGGGGGAGGGTTGCTGTGTGTGTGTGTGTGTGTGTGTGTGTGTGTGTGTGTGTGTGTGTGTGTGTGTGTGTGTATATATATATATATGTGTGTATGTGTGTGTGTGTTTGTGTGTGCGTGTACATATAGATATATTTAACCTTTTCTTCTCGCTTATCATATTGTTTACAGAGACTTTGTTTACGCATTTTGTTAAGAATTTCATTGTTCTGTCTGGGACATATGACGGTGAAAAATTATTTACTATTGATTCTTGCCTATGCAATGATAGTGTTCTTGTGGTTGCGAAATGTTCTATGGTTTGAATTTTTTATTTTTTTTTGGTTTGATGTTCTATGGTTTGAATTAACGGCATATCCTATGATGTGATCTTTCCAATGCTATGCAAAAATGGTGGCTGAAGATTGGCAGAATACTGTAAAAGCTTAAAATGTATGTCCCCAGCTCAGTTTTCATTGATTTGTTGTTCAAAATAAATCATTTATTAATTCACATATGCACACTGAATGCAGCAAATCCTAAATGATTCCTGATCATGATCATCCCAAAGGCAAGCAATAAATATGATTTGCAAAACATAATGAAAGCCTTGCAAAAGAATCATCAGAATGATTATTCAATACATTTCCAACAAAGTCCATAGAATAGATGGAGCATTGACTAATTTGTATTGACTCAGATTGATATGAAAGTTGAAAGCCTTCAATGAATTTCATATCTATTTCCGATCTGGAAAATCTGTGGTATTTTGCTGATAGTAGCTGCTAAATTGCTGCTTCTATCCAGAGAATTTATGTGATAACTAATCATTATCAACTGTCTGGCCGTCAAGTACAAGTAAAGGATTGAAATAGCAATGGGTCAAACTGAGAGGTCTAAATTAGGGAGTACGTTAAAATGTGCTGTTGGATCATGAAGCACAATTGATCAGTGACTATTTGACTGGGATCAGGAAGCACAAAGCATTTAAGCTGCAATCTTATTAACCTGATTTCAGCTTTCAGTCAGTGTTAAGGGTGCTGTGTATATCTTTATCGCAGACCCGTGGTATCCAATGCTGTAAAAAACTAAACAGTTGAAGGTAGCTGGTGAAGATTGAAGACATGCCTGTACCTTTGTGGCTTCAAGCACTGTCGGAGGGCATTTCACAGCTTTGTGGTGCATTCATAAGTAATTGGCTAAGCACAGTCACCCTGGTTTTTGAATATGACACTGCAAGTCTTGCTTTTCAAAATGGACACTAACACAGGAGGTTAAGGAAGTTTGGCATGTGTGCAATGACTCTTACCAACATCAGCAGAGAAAGCATACTATCGAGTTGCATCACATTCCCTAGTTTGGGAAAATAAGACAAAATGCTACAGTAATTCAGCAGGCCAGACAGCATCTTGGCAGAACATGGGTAGGTGATGTTTCAGGTTGGAAGCTATCTCAGACTGATTATGAGGGAGGATAGGAGATCTGGAAGAGATGAGGGGATGGATAAAACCTAGCAGATAATACAGATGAAGCGGGTTCTTTTAGAAACATAGAAACATAGAAACATAGGTGCAGGAGTAGGCCATTCGGCCCTTCGAGCCTGCACCGCCATTCAATATGATCATGGCTGATCATCCAACTCAGTATTCCGTACCTGCCCTCTCTCCATACCCCCGATCCCTTGAGCCACAAGAGCCACATCCAACTCCCTCTTGAATATAGCCAATGAACTGGCCTCAACGACCTTCTGTGGCAGAGAATTCCAGAGACTCACCACTCTCTGTGTAAAGAATGTTTTCCTCATCTCGGTCCTAAAGGAATTCCCCCTTATCCTTAGACTGTGACCCCTTGTTCTGGACTCCCCCAACATCGGGAACAATCTTCCTGCATCTAGCTTGTCCAACACCTTAAGAATTTTGTAAGTTTCTGTAAGATCCCCCCTCACTCTTCTAAATTCTAGTGAGTACAAGCCGAGTCTATCCAGTCTTTCTTCATATGAAAGTCCCAGGAATCAGTCTGGTGAACCTTCTCTGAACCCCCTCTATGGCAAGAATGTCTTTCCTCAGATTTGGAGACCAAAACTGTACGCAATAGTCCAGGTATGGTCTCACCAAAACCCTGTACAACTGCAGTAGAACCTCCCTGCTCCTATACTCAAATCCTTTCGCTATGAATGCTAACATACCATTTGCATTCTTCACTGCCTGCTGCACCTGCATGCCTACTTTCAATGAGTGGTGTACCATGACACCCAGGTCTTGTTGCATCTCGCCTTTTCCTAATCTTCCACCATTCAGATAAGAGTCTACCCTCATGTTTTTGCCACCAAAGTGGATAACCTCACATTTATCCACATTATACTGCATCTGCCATGCATCTTGCCCATTCACTCAGCCTATCCAAATCACCCTGCAGCCTCCTAGCATCCTTCTCACACCTAACTATACCCCCCTGCTTGGTGTCATCTGCAAATTTGGAGATGTTGCATTCAATTCCCTCGTCCAAATCATTAATGTATATTGTAAATAGCTGGGGTCCCAGCACTGCGCCTTGCGGTACCCCACTACTCACTGCCTACCATTCTGAAAAGGACCCGTTTACTCCTACCATTTGCTTCCTGTCTGCCAGCCAGTTCTCTATCCACATCATTATTGAACCACCAATACCATGTGCTTTAAGTTTATATACTAATCTCTTATGTGGGACCTTGTCAAAAGCCTTCTGAAAGTCCAGATATAACACATCCACTGGTTCTCCCTTATCCACTCTACTAGTTACATCCTCAAAACATTCTATAAGATTCATCAGGCATGATTTACCTTTCGTAAATCCATGCTGACTTTGTCCAATGATTTCACCACTTTCCAAATGTGCTGCTATCCCATCTTTAATAACTGACTCTAGCAGTTTCCCCATTACCGATGTTAGACTAACTGGTCTGTAATTCCCCGCTTTCTCTCTCCCTCCTTTTTTAAAAAGTGGGGTTACATTAGCTATCCTCCAATCCTCAGGAACTACTCCAGAATCTAAGGGGTTTTGAAAAATTATCACTAATGCATCCACTATTTCCATGGCTACCTTCTTGAACACTCTGGGATGCAGACCATCTGGCCCTGGGGATTTATCGGCCCTTAATCCGTTCAATTTACCCAACACCACTTCCCGCCTAACACTCAGTTCCACCATCTTATTTGACCTCCGGTCCACTGCTGTTTCCGGCAGATTATTTATGTCTTCCTTAGTGAAGACAGATCCAAAGTAGTTATTCAATTGGTCGGCCATGTCCTTGTTCCCCATGATCAATTCACCTGCTTCTGACAGCAAGGGACCAACATTTGTTCTAACTAGTCTCTTTCTCTTCACATATCTATAAAAACTTTTGCAGCCAGTTTTTATGTTCCCTGCCAGTTTCCTTTCATAATCTATTTTGCCTTTCCTAATTAAGCCCTTTGTCCTCCTCTGCTGGATTCTAAATTTCTCCCTGTCCTCTGGTAGGCTGCTTTTTTTGGCCAATTTGTACGCCTCATCTTTAGTTTTTATACTATCCCTGATTTCCCTCGTTATCCACGGATGCACCACCTTCCCTGATTTATTCTTTTGCCAAACTGGTATGAACAATTTTTGTACTTCATCCATGCAGTCTTTAAATACCTCCCATTGCACATCCACTGTCAACCCTTTAAGACTCACCTGCAAGTCTATCTTGGCCAATTCACGGCTCATACCTTCAAAGTTACCTTTGTTTAAGTTCAGAACCCTTGTTTCTGACCTGATTATGTCACTCTCCATCCTAATGAAGAACTCAATCATATTATGGTCACTCTTGCCCAAGGGGCCACACACAACAAGACTGCTAACTAACCCTTCCGCATTACTCAATACCCAGTCTAGAATAGCCTGCTCTCTCATTGGTTCCTCCACAAGCTGGTTTAGAAAACTATCCCGCATACATTCCAAGAAATCGTCTTTCTCGGCACCCCTGCCAATTTGATTCACCCAATCTATATGAAGATTGAAGTCACCCATTATAACTGTGTTGCCCTTGTTGAACGCATGTTTCCTGTTTGATGCCATCCCCAACTCCAATACTACTGTTAGGTGGCCTGTACACAACTCCCACTAGCGTTTTCTGCCCCTTAGAGTTTCGCAGCTCTACCCATATCGATTCCACATCCTCCATGCTAATGTCCTTCCTTTCTATTGCATTAATCTCCTCTCTCACCAGCAACGCTACCCCACCTCCTTTTCTTTTCTGTCTATCCCTCCTGAATATTGTATATCCCTGGATGTTCAGCTCCCAGCCTTGGTCACCCTGGAGCCATGTCTCCGTGATCCCAACTATAGCATAGTCATTAATAGCTATCTGCACCTTCAACTCATCCACCTTATTACAAATGCTCTTCGCATTGAGACACAAAGCCTTTTACCCTTTATACAATTATGTTGACAAGTGGCCGCTTTTGATTTTTTTCCTGGATTTGTCTGCCTGCCACTATTAATTTTCACCTTGCTACCACTTGCTTCTATTGTCATTTTATACCCCCTCTTTCTCTCTGCTCACACCTTTAAGACACCCACCACCTCTTATTCTCTGTTTATTATTTTTTTCTTCTTCCCCCCGTACATGTTGGGTCTGAGTGCTTCCCTTCTCTGCCTCCTGCCTCAGACACCGTCTCCTAGCTATTTCTATTTGAGTCCCTCCCCCCAACCTATCTAGTTTAAAGTCCCCCCAGTAGCCTTTGCAAATTTCCCCACCAAGATACTGGTCCCCCTTGGGTTCAAGTGCAACCCGTCCTTTTTATACAGGTCACTCCTTCCCCGAAAGAGGTTCCAACAATCCAGAAACTTGAATCTCTGCCCTCCACACCAGTCCTTCAGCCACGCGTTTATCCTCCACCTTTATCCATTCCTACTCTCACAGTCGCG
Organism: Okamejei kenojei; assembly: GCA_035221665.1. Lineage (NCBI taxonomy): Eukaryota > Metazoa > Chordata > Chondrichthyes > Rajiformes > Rajidae > Okamejei > Okamejei kenojei. The sequence goes on along the minus strand of CM069136.1, from coordinate 94,652,528 downwards.
TGGCACAGGAAGTAGTCCTGAGATTGTTATCTTTGTGGTCCTTTTCCATAGCTCTCTTCCTAACTCCCTAATTTCTCCTTTTAGGATCTCTTCTCTTTTATTACCTATTTCATTGTAACCTATTTCATCCATGGCCTTTGTCCAATCATTTTGATAGGCAAATGATTGGACAAAGGCCATTGTTGAAAAAAATGGAAGGTGAGACACAAAAAGATTGGATAGATGCAACTTGTGAAGCTAGAGGAAGGTATATATGTGGAAAGGGTTGAGGGAGAGGAAAAATAAGTGAAAGTCCAAGGTGATGTTAGGGGAAATGTATGGGAGGGGTTGGGGGAGTTACTTGGGGAAGAAGGGTTAGGGGAGGGTGATGTAATCATCTCAGACTGGAGAATTCAATGTTCATACTTTTGGGTTGTAAGCTACTCAAGCAGAATATGAGCTGTTCCACCAGTTTCATTGTGACCTTAATTGGGAATGGAGGAGGCCCAGCACAGAAAGGTCAGTAAGGGAAAGGGAAAAGGAGTTAAAAATGCGTAGCAACTGAGAGATCTAGCAAGCCTTGGTGGGCTGAGCGTTTGTCCGGTAAAACCATTGTCTTGGTCTCTCTGACGTGCAGGATACTTGGAGATTCACTTGTAGGTTTCTGGATGGAGATAAGGGAAGAGGTATAGGGACTGCGTTGCAGGGGAAATACCTGGGTGGGTGTGGTCTGGGTGGAAAGGGATGAGTAAACAAAGGAGTTACAGAGGGAGTGCTCTTTGCAGAAAACATAATATGGTAAGGATGGGAAGACGTGACTAAGGGTGGGATCACATTGGAGGTGACAGAAATGTCAGAGGATGATGTGTTGGATGCCGAGCTTGGTATGGTGAAAAGTGAATGCCTTTATCCTTGTTCCATCTGTTGGGGGGGTGGGGGGGGGGGGGGGGGGGGGGTGGGGGGGGGGGGGGGGGGGGGGGGGGGGGGGGGGGGGGGGGGGGGGGAGGGAATGGGTGGTGATCGAGACCAAAATTAGGGGACATAGAGGAGACGTGGGTGATGGGTCATCTGCGAGAGCAGGGGAGCAGTCACATTCACTGATGATTGTGGGTGGTGAGGGAAAAATTGAGAGCAGGAAGACAGGGCAGGAAGAAGTGTAGTCCTGATAACTGGGCGAGTCAGTAGGATTGTAGTAGATGTCAGTCGGTAATTTGTCCCCTGTGATGGAGATAGAAAATTCAAGAAAGGTATCAAAGATGGACTATTTGAAGTGAATTTGAAGACATGGTGAAAATTAGTCTTAATATCTCACCATGCCATATCTCAATGTGTTCTGAAGATATTACAGATTGGTAATAAGCCTGATAGTGTGATAGTCGCCTAAACTAAAACTGTAAAAAAATTCAAAGTACACGAGTCTCGGTTAAAAGCTTTACTCAAACACCATGGTGGGAGAAGGCACAGATGTCTGAGCATGCCGTGACAGTCTCAGTCGCTTGTTATTGCCCTCTCAAGGAATACAGAGAACTACAGGCATATTTATACAGCTTAAAGCAGCTCAAGGTACATCCAGTAAATTTCCACTGTAACATTAAAAAACAGCCTTTACAAAGAACACAATAGGGTTTTTTAATTAAGTTCGAGGTTGAACAGCTGCTATAATAAGGCCCTATTGTGTGATAAGAAGACTCCCACAGGATGCTAGCTTCAGACATTGGAATGTCTATTCTATGAGAAAACCCACTTCTTATCTATGCTTCTACTGCCATGAAGGTCGATCTGCAAAGCCTGCTTTTAGCCCATTCGGCCCCATTATGTCTGCTATATCTAAAATAAAATGTCAGCTATGGCATTAACCCTTACAATAGTCTTCCTTCAGATTTGTGGAGCAACATTGTTCACTCTCATTTTTCAGTCATAGAATACACGATATTGAAACATGCCCTTTGGCCCAACTGGTCCATTCTGGGCTATTCCGCTTGTTGCATTTGGCCCAAATCCCTCTAAAGTCATAATTGTATCCACTTCTAAAGCTTTCTCTGGTCGCTTATTCCAGATGCAGACTACCCTCTGAATGATACTGTTGTCTTTGAGGTCCTTCTTAATTGTCTCTCCTCTTATCTTAAGCCCATATCCTCTAATTTTAGAATCGTCCACTCTTGAAAGATTGTGAACATTCACTTTGACCATACCCCTCATGTCTTTGTGCACTTCAATAAGGTCACCCTCTCAGCCTCCGATGCTTCTCAAAGTCAAAGTCAAAGTCAATTTTATTCATCACATGCACATTACATGCAGTGAAATGTATTCTAAGAAAAAAGTCTCAGCCAATTCAATCTCTCCCAGTATCGCAAACCCACAATCAGAGGTAATATCTTGCTGATGCTCTTTTGCGCACTTTCAAACTTAAATGGCATCCTTCCTACAGATGAACAAAACTGCAAATGGTACTCCAAGTGTGGTCTCACCAATGGCATTTGCAGCTGAATCCCAATGGACCAACTCCAGTAATGAGTAGGTTAACATATGATGGGTGTTTGACAGCACTGGGCCTGTACTCGCTGGAGTTTAGAAGAATGAGGGGGGACCTCATTGAAACATACAGAATAGTGAAAGGCTTGGATAGAGTGAATGTGGAGAGGATATTTCCACTAGTGGGAGAGTCTAGGACTCGAGGTCATAGCCTCAGAATTAAAGGATGTTCTTTTAGGAAGGAGATGGAGGAATATTATTATTCAGACGGTGGTGAATCTGTGGAATTCTTTGCCATAGAAGGGTGTGGAGGCTGTCAGTGGATATATTTAAGGCAGAGATGTATAGTACAGATGGCAGAGGTTATGTGCAGAAGGCAGGAGAATGGGATTAGGAGGGAGAGATAGATCAGCCATGATAGAATGACAGAGTAGACTTGATGGGCTGAATGGCCTAATTCTACTCTGATCACTCAGTAACAGCTTCATTCCCAGAGCTATAGCGGCTCTGAACTGGCCCTGCTGAGTGCCCCCCACCCCCATGGACTGTCTCCCTCGGATGGTCACATCGCACAGACACATCTGCGCTTTAGTCTGTTTTGGTTTTGACTGTTTTACTGTTCTAATGTTCTTTTCACAAACCTTGTTCTCAGGGTATCTAAACCTAAATTTTATTAGTTGCTTAAGTTATGACATCGGATGGAGTTGCAAACCAAATCTCATTGCACTTATGTGTAATGACAATAAAAAATATATTATTATTATCTTATGAATATCCACTTTCCCTGCAGTCCTTCCAGTGATAGGAACACACAACATTTTGGTTCATTCACAATGATCAAAATAGTAAGTGTAACAAAACATTCAGCAGTACATCTAAGCCGACATAGTGTTTGACCTAGTGAGAAAATCGTAGTTGATTGTATTTCCAAGCCTCTGCTCCTCTTGTACTTCTGGGATGTTAGGCAACTTAATTCAGTTTGTTCCGTGGAAGGTACATGTTACAATCTCAGTGCACAGTGCACTAGTCAGGAAAGAAGTGAACATTCAGGATTCCAGCGTGGAGTGGTCGAGCAGCGGTGGAAGATGTCTACAACTTTACTTGGCCAGGCCGGCCCTGTAATTCATCGTGATTCAGCTGTAAATGCCATTGGTGAGACCACACTTGGCGTACCGTTTGCAGTTCTGTTCACCTGTAGGAAGGATGCCATTTAAGTTTGAAAGTGCGCAAAAGAGCATCAGCAAGATATTACCTCTGATTGTGGGTTTGCGATACTGGGCCTGTACTCGCTGGAGGACAATGGGCCTTTATGCCCAGCTGCAGTTAAAGCAACTTGAACTTTGATAATTGAGCTAAAATCCAGTGACTCTTGTATATGGTCTCAGTTGGCTATTTTAATACACTTTGTACTTAATCTGGGATTGTTATTGAATATTTACTGAACCCTATCCAAAAAATGCATTTCTTTGTACCTTGGTACATGTGATAATAAAGAACCACTTAACCATTATAGTTGGGGTGCCCTTGATTGAGCTTGCGTGACCAGCATCTTTCACTCCCTCTTCAAAGAAGCTAGACATTTCCATGAATTTCCAGACATGAATTAAGACTTGTGAAATCTTCAACATCCAACTTTCCCATCAAATCCGTTGTGTGAAAACATTTTTTCAGTGGGACTAAAAACAAATTATTAATTTTCTACTGAACAGTGATACTATCAACCTGACATGTCATCTCAAAGACAGCATGGTTCATTGTACATACTCTTTTTAACATGAAATTCAAGTTTAAAAGGTTGTTGTGGGATTTGATCCCACATTTTTCAGACTGCCAGCCTTGTAGCATAACAACAAAGCTGTTGGATGCAAATCATACAAAAGGAGAGATGCATACAGCGTTATGTCCTTGTAAGTAAGCCAACTCTTCTACATTTTCTGACTGGCCAGCACTTATATAATTTGACGTGCCATTGTGCGTGATCTCGATTAATTGTTTGTAGGCTCAATTGAGCTCCATGCCTATTGTTAGCAGTCCTGCAAAGCAGAGCATCTGCATGTGGTGATTTGGCCTCAGGCAGTGGACCCTGAGACCGACACCTCTACTCCCCCATACCCCCCTCGTGGCCTTTTACCAACTCCTACTAATAGAAACAATGTAACCTCATCTATGCAGTTGGTGTTCCCGATGTGGCCTCCTGTGCATTGGCGAGGCAAAGCATAGACTCGGTGACCATTTTGCCAAGCACTTGCACTCGGTCCTCCAAGGTCGGTTGCTAACTATTTTAACTCCGCCTCCCATTTCCATACAGTCCTTTCTGTCCTGGGCCTCCTCCATTGCCAGGGTGAAGCCGCAGGCAAACTGAAGGAACAGCACCTCCCATTCCACTTTGGGTAGTTTTTTTGGGTTAGTTTACAACCCAACATACAAACATTGAATTCTCCAATTTCTGGTAACCTCGACTTCCCCCCCCCCCCTCCTCCTTCCCTTTCCTCCCCCCCCACCCCCTCCCCCCCCCCCTCCCCACACCTCTCTATTCCCCACATCCCCTGTCCCCATCTGAACTTGCACCTATTTCTCCCCTTGCCTTCCCCTTCCCCTTACGTTCCTGCCTCTGGCTTTAGAATTGACAATTCCTCCACCCTGATAGATACAACAACTAAAGCAGCAAAATAGCACAAAAATTGTAGTGAAAACTGAAGTAATGCAAACTAAATACTGAAGTGCAATAACAGAATAACTGAATGAGATATTGTTAAGGGGGCTGTCCCACTTGGGTGACCTAATCCGAGAGTTAAGAAGAGTGTCTTCGACCTTCAAGCTCGAGGGCACTCGCCTGGAAAGCCTCGAGCTGGATCAACCGTCCGCGTTGAAAACGCGAGATGGATCTACCGACCGCACACATACAAACACATTGCAAAGGCGGGGGCCAGGGAAAGCGTGGGAGCGCTGTCTGAAATTCACATCTGCGATGAAGAGGAAGGTAAAACGGCTGCACAGTAACAGTAAGTACTTTAGAGAGCGCGGGGGGAAGGGGGTGGGGGGGGGGTGGAGAAGGGGAGAGGATGGGAGAGAAGGGAAAAGAAGGGGAGAAGGGGAGAGAAGGGGAGCGAAGTGGAGAGGAGGTGAGAAAAGGGGAGAGGAGGTGAGAAAAGGGACGAGAGAGGGGGGAAAGGGGGGAAAAGGAGTGGAGACACTTTTAAGAAGTACTAGACCAAGTGCGGACCCGCTGGGTCTGTTCCCTCAATGCAAGGTTGGATGGGGGGGGGGGTGGTGCTGCAGGCTCACACGCACACTAACCAACACTCCCACCATACGGGGGGGGGGGGGGAGGAGGTAGATGGGGGGTTGAGAGGGGGGGTAGGCGGAGACGGGGTAGAGAGAGAGGAGGGATGGGGTGACCGCTGGGTCCTGTCCCCTCAACGTGCGGTTGTGGGGGGGGGGGGGGGCTCTATGTGCTATGGCGCTAGCAGCACCTTACACAGGGCTGCGATGTGTCTCCCTATCTATAGAGGGGAGTACATGGAGTCAGCAGTATCCTGACTCAGAGCAGGGAGGCTCATCAGGGGAACACTCTAGGGAGCAAGGGGCCACAGTGCCTCTATTGGCATCAGAATTTGCCATTCCTACCCCAACCGGAGAGCCCTTGATTGAAGAGCTGGCCACCACCATTAATTACCTGGCCTCGCACCAGCTCAAGGACCAGGATATGGAGGAGACCACCGGCCGCTACAGTACACCTGCCAACTGTGCCTCCCTCAGTGTGACGGCCTTCAATCATGCCATCTGGGGCCATGTTGGAGCAGGGGGTAAGAGCCCAGGAGGTAAAACTCCAAAAAAAGTTTAAACTGCTGGCCTCAGGAGTAACAGCCTTTGCCAGGTCCATAGATGGCGGGCCACTGACGGAGACACAGAAGGACGCTGTGGGGCTCCTCTTTAATGCCCTGTTCGAGATTAACTGTCTGCGCAAGAATGCAATACGGCCGGCACTGAACCTGAAATTTGCAGTGCTGTGCAAGGCCAGCAATGTACAGCTGGCCAACTACCTCTTTGGGGCAGATCTGCCAAAGCAGGTCCGAGAGCTGGATGCCGAGGCCAAGACAATACGCCTCACGAGCCGAGCCCCAACTATACCCAGGGGCTCATCACTACGGGGCCACCCCTATGTCGCCTTCCACATCAGGCGCAACCAGCCTAGGGGCTCAGGGACAGGAGGCAGACTCCAGCTGTCCCAAGGCGGGAGGACAGAGGCCAGGACCACACAGGCAGTAACGCCCAAGGAAGGAGATTCGAGTTCTTTGTGGGACCATTTACACATCTTTAACTTACAAGTGCAGTTTTGGTCTCCAAATCTGAGGAAGGACATTGTTGCCATAGAGGGAGTGCAGAGAAGGTTCACCAGACCTGACTTCTTTCCTGGTAAGTCAGGACTGTCTTATGAAGAAAGACTGGATAGACTCGGTTTATACTCTCTGGAATTAGGAGATTAAGAGGGGATCTTATAGAAACTTACAAATTCTTAAGGGGTTGGACAGGCTAGATGCAGGAAGATTGTTCCCGATGTTGGGGAAGTCCAGGACAAGGGTCACAGCTTAAGGATAAGGGGGAAATCCTTTAAGACCGAGATGAGAAAGACTTTCTTCACACAGAGAGTGGTGAGTCTCTGGAAACTCTCTGCCACAGAGGTAGTTGAGGCCAGTTCAATGGCTATATTTAAGAGTGAGTTGGATGTGGCCCTTGTGGCTAAGGGGATCAGAGGGTATGGAGAGAAGGCAGGTACGGGATACGAGTTGGATGATCAGCCATGATCGTATTGAAATGGCGGGCAGGCTCGAAGGGCTGAATGGCCTACCTGCACCTAATTTCTATGTTTTTTCTATGTCTATGTTTCTAAGTTGGGGGGAGACTACAACATTTTTGAATTATTGGAATTGGATCACAGCAGACCCGTTCATACTGCATAGTGTACAAGGGTTTAAAATTGAGATCCTTCTTGATTCGTCAATACCCACACAAAATTAACCAAACCACACATATATGTTTCCACAACAGGAAAGATTTGAGATACAAGCTGAAATTCAGGCTTTACACACAAAAGAGGTGATTCAGAGGTCCCGCCACGAATCACACCAATTTGTATCGAACATATTAACCATATAACCATATAACAATTACAGCACGGAAACAGGCCCTCTCGGCCCTTCCAGTCCGTGCCAACCATTTGTTTTCCCCTAGTCCCATCTACCTGCACTCAGACCATACCCCTCCATTCCCTTCACGTCCATATACCTATCCACTTTACTTTTAAATGTTAAAATCGATCCTGACACCACCACTTCTGCTGGAAGCTGATTCCACACAGCCACCACCCTCTGAGTAAAGAAGTTCCCCCTCATGTTACCCCTAAACCTCTGTCCCTAATTCTCATGTCATGCCCTCTTGTTTGAATCTTCCCTACCCTCAATGGGAAAAACGTATCCACGTCAACTCTGGCTATCCCTTCACTCATTTTAAAGACCTCAATCAAGTCCCCCCTTAACCTTCTGCGCTCCAAAGAATAAAGACCTAACTTGTTCAACCTTTCTCTGTAACATAGTTGCTGGAACCCTGGCAACATTCTAGTAAATCTCCTCTGTACTCTCTCTATTTTGTTGACATCCTTCCTATAACTAGGCGACCAAAATTGTACACCATACTTCAGAATTGGTCTTACCAATGCCTTGTACAATTTTAACATTACATTACATTCCCCAAGCAAAAGAAGGATGGAGGAAGTCGTATTATCCTACAGTCAATACCCATGTGCAGTGTAAATATTTAAAAATGGACAACTTTGGTACAGCTATCCAGCTGGTTTCCAAAGGATGTTATATGGCTTGCATAGATCTAAAAGATGCATACTACTCAGTACCTATACACAGGGAACACAGGAAATATTTGAAATTTAACTGGATGGGGCAGATGTGGCAATTCAAAGCGTTGCCAAATGGGCTGATTTCAGCTCCCAAACTTTTTACAAAATTACAAAAACGTTTCTGGATTGCTATGAGCACGGAACCACACCGTGATGGCTTATTTGGATGACATTCTAATAATTGGGACACAAAGGAATCAGCAATAGCATATGTTTCAGCTACCAAACTCATGTTTGAGAGGTTGGGATTCTTAACCCATCCAGTTAAGTCAAAACTCCAATTAGGGTAATGGTTTACCTAGGGTTTACAATTAACTCAATTCAAATGTCGGTTACTGTGCCAGGTGGCACGCAATCAGACTTGATGGAAGCCTGCAATAAGCTAATTGCAGCAATCAGCCAAGTAGTCAGTATAATTGGCAAGCTTGTGGCAGCCTTTCTAGCTGTACGCTTCGGACATTTGCACTACCAAAATTTACAACGTGCAAAGGAACGGGCCCTCAAAACTCACACAGGCGAATTCGGGAAACACATGCACTTACCACCAGAGGCCATTGCGGAATTACACTGGTGGGCTACCAATATACATCACTGCTACAAGAATATTCAAATTGACACACCATCGGTCATAATACAAACCGATGCGAGTGGCCAGGGCTGGGGGGAAATAGACACCAGCTCCAGCTGTGGGGGCAGATGGAATGTGCAGGAATCCTTAATACTCTAGCAATATGGCATCAACTACTTAGAGTTGTTGGGAGCACTCTATGGCTTAAAGGCTTATTGCAGCAGTATGCATCATGTGCATGTACAACTTCAGATTGACAACACCACGGCAGTGGCGTACGTCAATCACATGGGTGGAATAAAATCTGAATCATGTGATAAATTGGCAAATCTCCTTTGGCATTGGTGTATTGCAAGGAACATTTGGGTCACGGCTATTTACCTGCCTGGTAGATATAATATGATGGTGGACACTAGATCACGGAAATTCAATTATAACACATGATAACTAAATGTTGAATCATGTCGTGTTCACCGACATTGTTGCCCGATATGGCACGCCGGATATTGACTTGTTTGCCTCCAGGTTGAATCACCAGTTACCCAAATATGTCTCATGGGAGCCAGACCCAGGAGCAGTTGCAGTCGACGCGTTCACACTGTATTGGGGAGGAATGTTCTTGTATGTTTTCCCTCCATTTTGCCTAATCAGCTGATGCTTGGTCAAAATAAAGCAAGACATTCTCCTATCTGCGATAAATGTCAATATTCTGAGGCTAATTTAACCCATACCTTTGTAAGTTGCATAAAAATTAAAATATTTTGGGTGGATATTTTTTAAATTATTTCTGTAGTGGTTAATACTCAACTGGAGCCACATCCTAAATTAATAATATTGGGCTTATCTGAACAATACCTAAAACTTACAATAGACCAAATAAATTTCCTTGATTATAGTATAATAACTGGGAAAAAATTAATATTAAAATTTTGGAAAAACCCTGCATCCCCCACAAACAAAATGTGGATTATGGAGATGTCGGAGACCTTAAATCTGGAAAAAATTAGATTTGTCTTAATTGACAAACCAGAATTATTTACTAGAATATGGTCTCCGTTCATAGATTATTTGAAGGGGTAGAATGGACTGGCGCTGATACCTGACGGAAGCTTGAACCCAGGACTAGATGAATAGTTATGTTTTCTTACCCTCGGACCTATCTCCTAAGTTGTATTATGGATAGTTTATTCTATTTTTCTAATTTTCTTTTCTTTTTCTTTCTTTTTCTATCTATTAAAAAAAAAGAATAATAATAATAATAATAATTAGAGTCAATGTTAATATGTAACCGATAAATGAAGATCCCAACTACATTGGTAGCGGAGTCCCTGCAATCCTGGATATTTAATATGTAACCGTTTAACAAAGTTTGTAGTGGTTCGGACTATGATATGTACATGCCTCTAATAAAATTTAACTTAAAAAAAAAATAATAAAAAAAATAAAACAAGACAATGCCACAGGCATTTTGGTAGTGCCAGATTGGCCTACGCAATCTTGGTTTCCACTCATCCTGGGAATCATGACACAGCCTCTGATAGCTGTCCCCAACAGCAGGGAGCTGCTGGTACACCCGGTAACGGGGAGCCATCATCTGCTACATGACCGAATCAATTTGTTGGTTTGCAGATTCTGTGGAGGCCTTTCCTGGGACTCGGACTGGCTGATCGAATGGTGAATGTAATTACAGCGGCCTGGAGGAACAGCACACAAAAGCAGTACGTCTCTCACATCAAAGTGGGAGACGTATTGCCAGGCCTCCAACATTGCATATGACACTGTGTGCATCACGGACATACTGGAATTTCTGTCTACCTTATATCTTGACCTGAAATTAGGCTACAGTGCCATCAACAGTGCCAGGAGTGCACTGTCATCATATTTAGTGCTGGAAACGGGGGCCCTCCAGGTGGGAAAGCATCCTCTTATGACCAGGTTCATGAAAGGCATATACAACACAACACCCCCCAGGCCATGGTATACCAACACATGGGATGTTAGCGTGGCGCTAACACTACTCCGTCAGTGGGCCCACACTATCATTACATAAGCTCACCCTCAAGGTGGTCATGCTAATGGCGCTCATAACGGCGCAACGAGTCCAGACACTACACAAACTGCGACTCGACAACATGAACACCACTGTCAACACCATATCTTTCATCATTTATGATTTAGCTAAACAGAGCAGGCCGGGGGTACCAGGGCCCAGGCTTGAGGTCCTGGTATATCCCGAAGATCCATGACTATTTGTAGTCGCTCATTTGCACCAGTATATTACAGTCACCAGGAGCCTCAGAGGCTCAGAGTTAGCTGTCCTAATCAGCCACAAAAAAACCATAGGGTGTCAACACAAACCATTTCCAGATGGCTAAAAGAGGTACTGACATTTACAAATCTCACTCCACCAGGGGCTGCATCAACGTCGGCAGCCAGGGCTATGGACGTGCCCCTCGACAGCATCCTAGCAGCGGCAGGATTGGCCAATAAAAGGATGTTCCGCCAGTTTTATAATAAACCCATTGCCGGATTGGGGGTGTTTGCACGTACCATTTTGAATTCTGTTTATAGTTTCCCCCCAGGTTGAGCGGGGTCACTATCATTTTTGTTTTTTTTACATTAAAGCATCAGTATTGTTACCTGACTATGTTATGTCTGAATGCATTAATATTTTCTCACTCACCCATGGTCAATCCATTCAGTGTGTGACGCTTGGATTCGAACTGGCATGAAATCACAGAGCTTTGAAATCTTCACATAGTCACGTGACTCCAAAGTTAAAATAGTAAGATTAAACAAGAACTTACCAGTTTGAAGTTTAATCTTGATTTTATGTGGCGTTACGATGAGCGATTACATGCCCACCGCTCCCAACCCTCATATTATCAGGTCATCTGGTAGTTCTAGTTCTCCAAATCTTACCATCTTTAGGTCAACTTCTTTATCTGTGATTCCACACCGCTGCTTTGAAGATTGACACGCATGATGACAGAAACGTCAAACTGGCAAGTTCTCATTTAATCTTACTATTTTTTTAACATTTTGAAATGTTTTATGTTTTTTACTGAAAAAGCAGTGAAAGGATGAACCAAATGTTCTAATTTTCAAAACAAAATGTGGAGGTGGAAAACCTCTACAGGAATATGTTAAAATTTATCTGTTACGGCAAAGGGTGGAGGAGTAAATTCACAAAAAGCGTAAACGAATTTTCACGAAATAGAACCCCTTACAAACCAACAAACCAACAAACCAACAAACCAACGAACGACAGTTTTAATAGTTATAAGATAATAAAGTTTAGCGGACATTTAGCCTACTTGCTTTTCCTTGGTCCTGAAAACTCCAATGAGCCAATCAAAATGCCTGGTCAGCGAAGGAGATTGCCTACGGCTGCCCTCGACTGCCTGTAACTAAATAGCGACCCCACTCCACTGCACTACGAGTCAAAAAAACCATGCCGACCAAATTTTACTCGCAGAAAAATTTTCAACATGCTGAAAAAGTTTCCACGACCTAGCTGAGGCCACGAGTATGCGGGAACTCCTCAGCATGAAGGAGAGTTCCAGCGACCTCATAGGACCTCCTAGAATCACGTGTCGACCATGCAGCGAGTTTGAAATTTGAAAACACAGTTCTAAGCTCGCAGGTTAGGTCGGCCAAGTGGGACAGCCCCTTAAGAGTATAAGGAGGTGGCAGCACCACCAGGAAGAGAGTGTGAAAGTGGTGAACAGGTTTGTTAGTTGTACAGAGGAATCTGTTCTTAAGTCTGGGCATCTGGGCTCCTGCAACTTCACCCAGAAGAATTAAAAGGGAATAGTGAGTGTGGCAGGAATCCCTGAAGATTCTTCCATCCTTCGACCATGAAGATGGACTGGATGGAAGGAAATTATGAGACTGTGACTGTTTTCACCATTGCCTGCAGGTTCAAACCTCAGCTTTGAGACATCAAAAGCATAATACCGTATTGGTGAGATGGACACAAAGATGCTCCTGACTCATTGACTTCCTCTGGCACTGTGTCGTTCTTCAGTTTGAACCAGCATCTGCAGTTCCTTTCTACACACCATACTGGTGAGATTGGATAATCAATATATTAAACAAAATCCCTTCATGGGATAATGGGATTTTTGATGTAAACTTGTTGGAGGTGTGATAACTCCTAATAGCAAAAAATGCCAGCGGTAATGTTAAATTTCACATGGTGTCTATTTATTAATTAACTTATATAGTATGTGAACCTCACCAAAATTGCGTATTCTCCAGGTGTGGTCTCTAACGTAAGACCATCTTTTTCAATGTACCCACCAACCCCAATCGTAAAAAATTGCCACCATTTATCCTCTTTTCCCTAAATATTCTTAAGATTGTTGTGAACCTCCAAGCACCACTGGCATTGTCAGGTAAAGATAATTTTATAGTATTAAGAAATTCCTGGATTTTAATTCAAATTTCAATACAAATCAAGCCATGATAGTTTGCAACATGGAGGGGATCCTGGAGATGACCATGTACCACCACATCTGCTTAGTTTGTTCTTGTTCAAGACAGTACAACAAACTTCTAAAGATCCCATCTGTTGATCGTTCCGCATGTGTGGAAGCACAAAGAATGAGGATGAATATTTTTAAATAGGTGCTTGAACACAAAATGTTCTTTAGCATCAAAATAAATTATAAAAAAATATAAACAAATATAAAAGAAGGGTCCAGATCACACATTGCTGTCCATCTCTACAGAGATGTTGTCCTGACTCGCTGATTTATTCCAGTATGTTTTGAACCTGTCTATAAGAAAGTATTTGCAGCTGCTTTCACCCAAGTAAAGGTACTGCATACATTTCTAATCTTGATTTTATCTCTTTCCTTGATTGCAGAGTATTCTTCAGCAACATGTTTATTGCTCTATACAATCTCATGCAACTGTGTGGTGAGATCGCTGCAGTTGCGTCGCCGCTTGTAGTAGTTGTGGGCTTACTCATCCATATTGTACTGGAGAATCCTTTAAGCAAGTTGTGAAATATCACTGGAGCCAGTATTTGAGTATTTTAAAGCAGAGATTGATAGCTTCTTGATTAGTAAGTGTGTCAAAACTTATGGGGAGAAGGCAGAAGAATGGGGTTGAGAGGGAATGATAGATCAGCCATGATTGAATTGCGTAATTGTCAATGGGCCAAATGGCCTAATTCTGCTCCTTTGACCTATGAAATTATCTCCGAGTGCCAAAAGATCTGTCTGGGCATGTACTACTTCTTTATGAATCTAGCACAAAAATTTAGTGTTGTGCGTTTTCATTAAAAACTTGTTAACTTTATATACCTTCCCACGTTATATTCCATCTGTCAAATTGTTGTCCACTCATTTAGTTTATCTAAACCTTCTTGATGTATCTGTGCATCTTTATCACAACATACATCCTCATTTAAATTTGTGTCATCAGCAAAGATGGAAATGTCGTTTTTGCTCTCCGCTGTCAAATCATCATCGTAGCATATAAATAATTGGGACTCAAGTACCAATCCCTGGGAGTTTCAGTACATATCTTAGATTGCCTAATGTATGGGTGATTGCTGGTCAGCATGGACTCAGTGGGCTGAAGGGCCTGTTTCCATGCTATATCTCGAAGATACCCTCAGTAAGCCAAACACCAATTTGGAAAACTTGATGAAAAGATGCAAGAAGGATATTTCCCATCCTTGGACTGATGTGATAATAAAAATCAGGTGGACTATTTGAACTCCAAAGTACAACATTTCTTATTCAGAGGTGGCAAATCTTTGGAATTCTCTGGCAGTCCATAGATGCTTTGTCAATGATTACTTTCAAAATATTTTGTAAGGTTTCTGGATATTTGAGGAAGCAAGGAAGGCGAGAAGTGCCGGCACCTCCTTAGCTGATGACATAAACTCTTTCTATGCACGATTCATAGAAACATAGAAACATAGAAAATAGGTGCAGGAGTAGGCCATTCAGCCCTTCGAGCCTGCACCGCCATTCAATATGATCATGGCTGATCATCCAACTCAGTATCCTGTACCTGCCTTCTCTCCATACCCCATGATCCTTTTAGCCATGGGCCACATCTAACCCTCTTAAATATAGCCAATGAACTGGCCTCAACTACCGTCTGTTCCAGAGAATTCCAGAGACTCACCACTCTCTGTGTGAAAAATATTTTCCTCATCTCGGTCCTAAAGGAATTCCCTCTTATCCTTAGACTGTGACCCCTTGTTCTGGACCTCCCCAACATCGGGAACAATTTCCTGCATCTAGCCTGAAATGATTCGAGGCAGGCAGCATCACCCCAGGCTTGCCGGCTAACGACAACACCGCCCGCGAGCTGGCTAACGAGGCTGGAGGGAGGTCGTCTGCTGGGGATGGAGACACATTCTTGTTGTCTGAGCATGACGTGAGGAGGGTTCTGACACGTGTGAACACGAGGAAAGCTGGAGGCCCAGATGGCATATCTGGGCAAGTACTTAAGTCTTGTGCTACTCAGCTAGCTCCGGTTCTCACTACAATATTCAACCTCTCCCTGGCCAGGTCCGTGGTCCCTGCCTGCTTCAAAAGATCCATCATTGTACCTGTACCAAAGAATGCCTCTCCAGCTTGTTTGAATGACTACCGACTGGTGGCCGTCATCGCAGTAGTCATGAAATGCTTCAAGAGGCTTGTCAAGAAACACATCTGCGCCTTCCTCCCTCGCACCATGGACCCGCTACAGTTCGCATACCGTTCGAACAGATCCACGGAGGACACGGTCTCCCAGGTTCTGCACACTGCTCTCTCTCACCTTGACATGTGAGGATGTTGTTCATTGACTTCAGCCTTCAACACGATAGTCCCCACCAGACTTGCTGAGAAGCTGCTGGTATTGGGATTTAACACTCCCCTGTGTGCCTGGACCTTCTCACCGCCAGGCCCCAGGTAGTCAAGATGGGAGGAAATACATCGAAGACCCTCACCCCGAGCACAGGGTCCCCCGAGGTTTGCGTCCTCAGCCTCCTACTGTACTCCCTGTACGTAAATGACTGTGTGGTTTGGTTCAGCTCCAACTCTATAATCAAGTTTGCTGATGACGCTGTGGTGGTGGGCCTGATCACCGAGAATAATGAGAAGGTTTACCGGGAAGAGGTGGCTGATCTGGCACTCTGGTGTCAGGACAACAGCCTCCTCTTGAATGTCAAAAACAGTAAGGAGCTGATCGTGGACTTTAGGAGGGCACAACATCCGAGGACGTACACACCACTGAAGATAAATGGGGATACTGTGGATAGGGTGAGCTGCTTTAAATACCTGGGAGTCCACATCGCAGAGGATCTGACACAGACATCACACGCTGCTGCACAGGTGATTAAGGCAAGGCAGCGCCTCTACCACCTCTGGCAGCTGAGAAAATTCAGAGTCTCTCTGAGAATTTTCCAGTGCTTCTACTCGGCGGCTGTAGAAAGCATCTTGTCTGGAAACATCTCAATCTGGTTTGTGAACTGCTCTGCCCAGGACAAGAAGGCTCTGCAGAGAGTAGTGCGTTCTGCCGAACGCACTATGGGAACTTCACTCGCCCCTCTGCAGGAACTATACATCAGAAGATGCAGATCCAGAGCCAGCAAAATTATGGGGGTGACTTCCACCCCAGCAACAGACTATTCCAGCTGCTATGGTCAGGCTAACCCTCCGCTGTCATGCTGTGAAAACAGAGAGGATGAGAAGGAGTTTCTTCCCAGAGGCCATTAGGACTGTGAACTCTTCCTTCACCAGGGACTAACTTACTGTACCAATTTACTGTTGTGTTGATTTTTTTTTAAAGAAGGAACTGCAGATGCTGGAGAATCGAGGGTACACAAAAAGCTGGAGAAACTCAGCGGGTGCAGCAGCATCTAAGGAGCGAAGGAGATAGGCGACGTTTCGGGTCGAGACCCTTCTTCAGACTGTTGTGTTGAACCTTTTTTAAATTGCTGTTTTTTTTTGTCTCACAAATATGTAATTACTGATTCTGTTCTATCCTGTTTTGTAGTTTGTTTTGCACAATCCGCAAGCATTGACAATTTTCATTTCACTGCATATCTCGTATGTGTATGTCACGAATACACTTGACTTGATGACTTGACTAGAGCAAGTAAGTAGCATAAAGGTCAAAGAAGAGATGTGATTTGTTGATTCTGAGATAAGTTTGAGGGCCCAAATGGCCGATCACTGCTCCTATTTCTTATATTCTTATTCATATTCTTCTGATATTGCGACATTTGATTACTTGGTTTATTTTGCTCCCTATATATGCTCAGAAATTCATTTCAAAATGAGACAGTTAGGGTAAAGAGTTTTTTTCTGTGACAGCACCTTCCACTCTGTCTCTAAAATTAATTAATTTGTCTTCAACAGATGGAATTTGAAAGACAGAGCACAGTATGCTGTAGCAGTTATACTGTGTATTTTGTACGAATAATCGGCAATGAATATCCAGGCAATTATTTTTAAGTTGCAGTGCTCACATGAATTGAAATCCATTAATTGACAAACTTGAATCTAGCTTTGATCTATGAAGGAGGAAGCACTGCTTTGTTATTTTATGTGGGGTTAACATATAATGACAGAAAATCATTTGTAAATTGAAGCAGTGGTTCCTGCAAGCTGCCGCAAGCTTGAAACAAATCGAAATCTAGCTTTACCAATTGAGCAAATTGAGCATCATATACATGAATATAAAATAATTGAGTGCAAATTAAACACATTCGTCCAGCCACTGCTTTAGAGAATGGGGGATTGTATCCGTGAACATTCGTTAACTTTGAAATTAAAAGGAAAACATATTAATACATTAAAATGCTGTGGAAAATCAACAGGAATCCTGAAATTAGAGAAAGAGAAATCATCTGGATTAAAAGGTTTTTAGATGACTATCAGGTATTTGAAAATAAAAGAGTCCACCTTTTTTTAAATATCAGGGCCTTGGAATTAATCTGCACAATCTCAGAAAATTGCTGATTTATTTATAAAAATAACATTCATGCTCAATTAACCAGTTTTGTGGATGTTTTGTTCGTGAGCCACTGCTGTGGCTTTCCTATTGTAAAGCTTACTGAAATATTCTCAATTATATTACGTGCAACGTGTATTTCTGGTGAGATTTTGTATGATGCTGTTCTTATCAGTGACTGACATTGTTCACTCGTCAGAGCCAAATTTTAATAGTATTGCTCATTATTTAAAGGGTCAGACCCATTTCATCTTCAGTCACAGGCAGAGTGATGCACAACTCTCCTCTTGGTTTGGTTTGGGTGGATTGAGCAGCTCGATCATAGTATTAAATGGGAAGAAATGCAAGAGGAAATACTGCCAGAAGAAATGACTTTATATTCATCACTCAAAAAATGAATAAATATCAGAGGAAAAGTTAACTATCAAATGAACCAACAACATTTTCAGCCTTGTTACTCAGGAAGACATATTCTAATTAAAAAGTTAGTGCAGGAGAAATGTCTAATGTAGGACTTGTGTTTATCCTGTCTCCAAGCATGTGGAATCAGTTATCCATTATGCAAAAGTCCTGTCAAGGGATTGTAGTAGAAAGTAAATCAGAAATCCAGAGGCCAGAAAAGAGGCCCGTGCGGATGCGCCATTACTCGAGTTTGAGAGATTACAGTCATCATAATGGGAAACCTCGTACTTTGATACCGATCCTGAAACAAGGAACTACAGATACTGATGTGCAAAAATAGACACAAAATGCTGGAGTAGCTCAGCGGGTCAGGCAGCATCTCTGGGGAACATGGATAGGTGGTGTTTCTGGTCTCAACCCTTCTTCAGACTGATAGTAGGGGGGAAAGAAAGCTGGAAGAGAACCCCTCTCACCTGTATCCATCTATAATCTCCCATGATCTGTCCTGCCCTCTCTATCGCCCTTCTTCTTCCCCCTGATTGTAAGTACTTACAAAGGGTTCAGGTACTCAACACAGGCAGCTGGAGCTTATTAATTGTAAATATAAGAGATTTAAGGAGGCACTGTGGCACGGTTGGTAGAGCTACTGCCTCATAGCAACGCCAGACACCTGGGTTCGATCCTGACCTCCTGTGCTGTTTTAGTGGAATTTGCACATTCTCCCCAAGACCGTGTTGGGTTTCCTCCGTGTGCTCCGGTTTTCTCTCACATAGGTTAATTGTCCTCTGCAAAATTGCCCCTCATGTAGTGGGAGTAGGATAACAGTAAAACATGGTGTGAATGGGTGATTGAAGATTGGTGTGGACTCAATGAGCTGAAAGGATTGTTTCCCACTGTATCTCTCAACTAAACTAAGTTTTTATATTGTAAAAACACACATGGTATAGAAGAATAAAAAGTGGCTAAAATTAGCGCATACAAATCTCTCATTATTTGTAATCCATTCTATCCCAGATTGTTGAAAAAAGTCAGGGAGAAGAAAATAAAAGTTCTAGAAAAAAAAAATTTCAGGCAAGTTTAAAAGTGAACATTCTGTTAGAGACAGTAAAGCAGCCAATTCTTGACTTTGAGAAGGGAGAGAGCAATAATTTATGTTGCAGTGGACAGTTGAATGAGCATCGTTTGTGATTTACTTATTGTCAGTGAAAGAGGATATAATTCAAACAAACCATTTGAACCATTGGGGCGAAAATCTTGCAAACCTTCTATCTCATTACTTCATTGAACGTGAGCATGTTTTATGTAAATAAAAGCAATAATTTTCCTTCGGAGTCACGTGAATGACTACGTGAATGCCGTTAGCTGGCATGCACATCATTACGTTGACTCGCTTTGCGCAAACGAGCTGACTGGCGGCAGTGTTGCCCTGTCCAGTGGTAAGTTCAACCTAACGGTAAGTTTTACCTTATTTCCAGGTTCTTGTGTTTTCTATTTTGCAGGAATCTCTGTTCAGAGATGTACCTGCTTGACATGATTGAGGCGAAGTTCGGACGGGCCGCAAAACCGGTCATCGACCACGGGGAATCCCGGTCTCGGCCACGGATATTGGGACCGAGGGGAAACCGGCTACAGAGACCGTGGAAGTGTGGGTAGCCGGCAGCCGTTGGATTCACCACCCTCAAGTCACTGACAACACTTGAAATTTATCTGGATGGGTCAATGCTAACAGTTAAATCGTTGCAAAATGCGCTAACTACAGTTCCCAGGTTTATTTACCAAATTAGTTAAACCGGTGATTGGGCTGCTCAGAGCTCTAGAACATTTGTTATCACCTATCTGGATGATGTTTTAAATGCTGTATTTTACTAAATTAATTGTTGCAGCCCAAACTATTTGAGGAATTGGGGTCCTTTAATCCATCCAGTTAAATTTAAGTTGATACCAATCAGAACAATTGACTATTGGGATTTACATTTAACTTATCAGGGTCTCCGCCCTGGGGCAAGAGGTGGAATTAACAGAAGCCTGTAACAACCTCGTTGTTATTAAGCAACCTTCTACTCATCAAGTGTAATTGGCAATATAGCAGCTGTGTTTCAGCGGTACAAATTGGGCCTTTGCATTATCAGAATTTACAACGTGCAAGGAATTAACCCCTCAAGTACCATTGTTAATAGACCCATGCCTATCCCAGCTGAAGCAACCAAAGTCCCAATGGTGGCAGTATTCAGCATTGCTCCAGTAAGTTTGGTCAGTAATCCTCAGTAATTACAAGCTGATGCTAGTCCTCAAAGGTGAGAAATAACGACTGCCATCTCCAGTTATGGAAGTGGATGCGGTTTGCATGAGTCACCAATTATTCAGTTGTTGGTATCAACTACCTATAAACACTAGGTGTATCCTATAGGTTAAAGGTTATTGTGCGAATCTGCACAACCTGTATGCTCAACTCCAAGTTGATACACTATGGTGGTGGCATATGTTAGTCACATAGGTGCAATAAAGTTAAAGTATCCCATGTATTACCTAACCTCATTTGAGGCTATTGTATCATCAAGTGAAATCAATAACAACACAGAATGGATGTTGGATCCCAAAGTATTTAATGTCATCATGGCTTGATAGAACACCGAATATCGATATGTTTACATCCAGGCTCATTTACCAGTTGTAAATATGTGGCATACAATAGCGAGAGATACACTATCACCACACTGGGGAGGAATCTGGGGAGGAATATTTCTTGCAAGTCTTTCCTCCATACTGCCACATCAGTCGGGTCTTGCAATAAATCCAGCAAGACACCGCTTTAGGCGTTTCGAACTGCCTGACTGGCATAAGCAGCCCCGGTTCCCGCTAATGTTGGGAATAATATAGATCCTAATATGGTTACTCAAAACAATAAACTTGCTGGTTTTGCCTGTGACACGGGAAACCAGCCACTGCAAGAAAATCAATTAATTGACTTGCAGACTCTGAGACGACTATGCCTACGGCTCGGGTTGTCCAACCGATCCATGTAGTACACACTGCAGAGTGGAGGGGAAGCACCATAGGCAGTAAATTTCCACTTCAGCAGATGGGAAGCATTTTGTTCAAATACACAATTACTGCATGGAACTGATGTCTTACAGTTAATTTTCAAATGGGTCTATGACAAAAATTAAGTTAACGTGCCATTAACTGTGCCTACGTGCCTTCTCATCATATTTGCTGCAGCAATGGGACCCACACTGTCGGGTCTCACGCTCTGATATCCAGAATAATAAGGATATCTTTAATACAAGTTTTCCCAGGCCCGGTAACACGGAAGTATGGGACATTGACGTAATGTCAACATTACTTCACCAGGGTGCTCCAGCTACATCCTTAGCTTTAGCCGGCTCTCAAGGTACTTATCCTCATGGCACTGGCCTCAGTGCAACGGGACCAGTCACAACGTAAATTGCGACTGGACAGGATGGTAACATTAAGGGGCAGAAAACGCTGGTGGGTGTTGTGTACAGGCCACCTAACAGTAGCAGAGATGTTGGGGATGGTATCAAACAGGAAATTAGAAACGCGTGCGACAACGGCAAAACAGTTATAATGGGTGACTTCAATCTACATATAGATTGGGTTAATCAAATTGGCAGGGGTGCTGAGGAAGAGGATTTTTTGGAATGTATGCGGGATAGTTATCTAAATGAACATGTAGAGGAACCAACGAG
Organism: Okamejei kenojei; assembly: GCA_035221665.1. Lineage (NCBI taxonomy): Eukaryota > Metazoa > Chordata > Chondrichthyes > Rajiformes > Rajidae > Okamejei > Okamejei kenojei. Next base: position 94,630,516 of record CM069136.1, on the reverse strand, counting down.
AGAGCAGGCTATTTTAGACTGGGTTTTGAGTAATGTGAAAGGGGTAGTTAGCCGTCTTGTTGTACGTGCCCCCTTGGCAAGAGTGACCATTAATATGGTTGAGTTTCTTCATTAGGATGGAGAGTGACATTGTTAATCAGAAACAATGGTTCTGAACTTAAAGAAAGGTAACTTTGAGGGTATGAGACGTGAATTGGCCAAGATTGACTGGCAATTAATTCTAAAAGGGTTGACGGTGGATATACAATGGAAGACAATTTAAAGACTGCATGGATGAACTACAAAAATTGTTCATCCCAGTTTGGGCAAAGAATAAATCAGGGAAGGTAGTGCATCCGTGGATAACAAGAGAAATCAGGGATAGTATCAAAGCAAAGGATTGATGCGTACAAAGTAGCCAGAAAAGCAGCATAACCAGAGGACTGGAGAAAATTCAGAGACCAGCAGAGGAGGACAAAGGGCTTAATTAGGAAAGGAAAAATAGATTATGAAAGGAAAACTGGCAGGAACATAAAAACTGACTGCAAAAGTTTTTATAGATATGTGAAGAGAAAGAGGTTAGTTAAAAACAAATGTAGGTCCCTCGCAGTCAGAAAAACAGGTGAGTTGATCATGGGGAACAAGGATATGGCGGACCAATTGAATAACTACTTTGGTTCCGTATTCACTAAGGAAGGACATAAATAATCTGCCGGAAATAGCAGGGACTGTGGGTCAAAGGAGGAATTGAGTGAAATCACAGGTCAGTCGGGAAGTGGTGTTGGGTAAATTGAATAGATTAAAGGCCGATAAATCCCCAGGGCCAGATAGGCTGCATCCCAGAGTACTTAAGGAAGTAAGCTCAGGAAATAGTGGATGCATTAGTGATAATCTTTCAAAACTCTTTTAGATTCTGTAGAGTAGTTCCTGAGGATTGGCGGGTAGCAAATGTAACCCCTCTTTTTAAAGAAGGGAGGGAGAGAGAAAACGGGGAATTACAGAACCAGTTTAGTGTAACATCAGGTAGTGGGGAAATCTAGAGTCAGTTATTAAAGATGGGATAGCAGCACATTTGGAAAGTGTGAAATCATTGGACGAAGTCAGCATGGATTTACGAAAGGTAAATCATGTCTGACGAATCTTGTGGAATTTTTCGAGGATGTAGCCTAGTAGCGTGGATAAAGGGAGAACCAGTGGATTGGTATATCTGGACTTCCAGAAGGCTTATCGACAAGGTCCCACATAAGAGATTAGTATACAAACTTAAAGCATACGGTATTAAGGGGTTCAGTATTGATGTGGATAGAGAACTGGCTGGCAAACAGGAAGCAAAGAGTAGGAGAGTAAACGGGTCCTTTTCACAATGGCAGGCAGTGACTAGTGGGGTACCGCAGGGCTCAGTGCTGGGACCCCAGCTATTTACAATATATATTAATGATGTGGATGAGGGAATTGAAGGCAATATCTCCAAGTGTTTGCGGATGACACTAAGCTGGGGGGCAGTGTTCGCTGTGAGGAGGATGCTAGGAGACTGCAAGGTGACTTGGATAGGCTGGGTGAGTGGGCAAATGTTTGGCAGATGTAGTATAATGTGGATAAATGTGAGGTTATCCACTTTGGTGGCAAAAACAGGAAAGCAGACTATTATTTAAAATGGTGGCCGATTAGGAAAAGGGGAGATGCAGCGAGACCTGGGTGTCATGGTACACCAGTCATTGAAAGTAGGCATGCAGGTGCAGCAGGCAGTGAAAAAAGCGAATGGTATGTTTAGCTTTCATAGTAAAAGGATTTGAGTACAGGAGCAGGGAGGTTCTACTTCAGTTGTACAGGGTCTTGGTGAGACCACACCTGGAGTATTGCGTACAGTTTTTGGTCTCCAAATCTGAGAAGGACATTATTGCCATAGAGAGTGCAGAGAAGGTTCACCAGACTGATTCCTGGGATGTCAGGACTGTCTTATGAAGAAAGACTGGATAGACTCAGTTTATACTCTCTGGAATTTTAGGAGATTGAGAGGGATCTTATAGAAACTTACAAAATTCTTAAGGGGTTGGACAGGCTAGATGCAGGAAGAATTGTTCCCGATGTTGGGGAAGTCCAGTACAATGGGTCACAGCTTAAGGATAAGGGGGAAATCCTTTAAGACCGAGATGAGAAAGACTTTTTTCACACAAAGAGTGGTGAGTCTCTGGAACTCTCTGCCACAGAGGGTAGTTGAGGCCAGTTCATTGGCTATATTTAAGAGTGAGTTGGTTGTGGCCCTTGTGGCTAAGGGGATCAGAGGGTATGGAGAGAAGGCAGGTACGGGATACTGAGTTGGATGATCAGCCATGATCATATTGAATGGCGGTGCAGGCTCGAAGGGCTGAATGGCCTACTCCTGCACCTAATTTCTATGTTTCTATGTTTCTATTTGCTAATACATAATATTTTATGTTTTTGATTTAATTAACCAGAACTAACCAGGGGCTTAGGTATCAAACAAGTTTCATGGCATACCCTTCGGTAATGTGTGGACACACCTTTACAACTATACGTCTAGGTCACCTAGAGCCTCTAAGGCTCCTCACTAGCAAAGTTTGTTAGTTACAAAAAAAACACAAAAAAAACTTCATAGAAGTATTAGTTCTACCATCTCCAGGTGGTCAAACTGAGGTTATTGGCTAATGCATGAGTCGATACTAATATTTAAAACACTCACTCCACCAGGGCTGCTACTACATCAGCTCTAAGGGTTATGTACGTTCTAATATGTACCACATCCTATGTACTAATATGTACTAATATTTATGTACATAGTATGTACTAATATTTAAAACACTCACTCCACCAGGGCTGCTACTACAGTCAGCTCCAAGGGTTATGTATGTTCCACAGGACCACTTCCTAGCAGCTGCAGGATGGTCAAACGAACATACTTTACCAACATTTTATATAACCCATAGCCAAACCGGGAAAATTTGCCAACTCCATTTTAGACTCTGTTTTATAGTTTCCCCCTCGATGGAAGGGGTCACTATTATTTTCTTTTGATGATTAAAGCATCAGCATTTTAACTAATTAAGTCATGTCTGAATGCATTAATCTTTTTCACTCATCCATGGTCACTTCATGCAGTGTGTAACGCATGGACTCGTTTCCGGCATGAAATCACAGAGCTTTGAAATCTTCATGTAGTCACTCATGTGACTCCGAAGTAAAATAGTACGTTTTTTTTTTTTTTTTTTTTTTTTTTTTTTTTGTTTGTTTATTTTTGTTAGAAGTAAGTACAGTAGTCTGGTACTTAAGTACCTAATACATAATACATAAATACATATTTTCATTCTTGTACAACTTCATATTTTTGGTGCAATAATAAAAGAACAGTGAGAGAAAAGAGAAATAAAGAGTGTCGGAATAGATAGACAAGCAAGTAGAAACAGAAAGTAAAAAAAAATAAAGGACAGAGGTGAGAAGTTAAAAGATTGAAAAAAGAAAAGGAAAAAGTAATAAGAAATGAAAGATTAGGAGAGATCTACCTATCCTCATATTTTTGCCCATTCGTCACCCAGTTCTGAACCATTTAATTTCTAAGGTTATGTTTAATGTTGCACCATATGCTTGTATAAAGTTGATAAACGGAGACCAAATCTTTAAGAATTGTCTACTTTGCCTAGTAAGAGGAATCTCATTTCTTCAAGATGTAGCGTTTCAGACATATTTGAGATCCACATTTTGAATGTTGCGTAGGTGCGTTTTTCCAAAATTTTTTTCGCTGTTATTAGACCATAATAAGAAAAGGCTTCTTGGAATATAGTTAGTTTACTTCCCTCTTCCATTGATCCAAAGATAATCAATTCAGTATTGGGGTTCAATTTTGTGTTAAATAGTTTTGTAAAAATTCCAAAAATTTCATTCCAAAATGTATACAGTTTTGTACAAGAGACAAAGGAATGTGCTATAGTGGCATTTTGAGTTAGACATTTGTCGCAGATGGGGAAACATTTGAAAATATTTTATTCAGTCTTGTTTTCGAATAATATAATCTATGTAAAATTTTAAATTGAATTAGGTTATGTCTTACATTCATTGAACATTTGTTTACATATAATAGATTTTTATCCCATCTATCGTTCGGAATTTTTATCAATAACTCTTGTTCCCAGTCTCTTCTAATTGCTTCTGTCGTTGGTGTTTCTATATTTAGAATTATATTATATAAGTAAGATAATATATTATATAAGTAAGATAATAAGTAAGGAATTTGGTTCTTTTTCAGGATATAGAATAAATTGGAACAAAAGCGAAATTATGACGATAAAACCTCAAGAGTCGACACATCTGTTGAAATTCCCTTTTAGAATTACAACAGAAAAATTTAAATATTTGGGCATCCAAATTACTAGGAACTATAAATCATTACTCAACGCAAACTATATGCCTTTATTAACTAAATTAAATGGGCTGATTAAATTTTGGAAGACACTGCCGATGTCATTAATAGGCAGAATAAACGCGATAAAAATGATCTTCTTACCACAAATATTGTACCTATTTCAATCAATACCAAGTATACATACCTAAAAAATTCTTCAAAAAAATTTAGATTCTGATATTATAAACTTTATATGGGATTATAAATCACACAGAATAAAAAAAAAAACACTTGTGTAAATCTAAAGAATCAGGGGGACTGACACTCCCTAACTTATTGTTATTATTATTGGGCAGTGAATATTAAAAAATATAATCTACTGGTTGGACAGTTCTGCCCAACAGGTATATTGGATAAGAATGGAGAAAGAGGAATTGTTCCCCTTATAATATAGGAGCGATCCTTCTTTCCCCGATAAAACTGAAACAATGTAAATATACAAGAAGAATCCAATTATTCATAGTATAAATACGAATTTGGAAACAAATTAAAATTAACTTTAAAATTAAGAAAATTATCGCTTCTTTCTCCAATAGCTAATAATCCCTCATTCAAACCATCCATTATTGATAAAACGTTACCCATTGGGAAAGAATAGGAATTAAAATGATGGGAGATATGTATGAAATGGGAAAACTTTTATCATTCCAACAATTACAACTAAAATATAATTTGAAAAGTAATCAATATTTCAAATACCTTCAAATTCAAGATTATTTGAAAAAGTATATACAAGGATATCAAACTTTAACCCCAGATCTACTGGAGGAAGGAATGAATAGAAAGGCAGAATCAAGCAATTTAAAATAGTACGTTTAAAGGAGAATTTACCAGTTTGAAGTTTGATCTTGATTTTATGAGGAGTTATGATGAGCGATTACGTGCCCTCTGCTCCCTACCCTCATATTATTAAGGTCATCTGGTAGTTCTACTCTTCTCTAATCTTACTATGTTCAGTTCAACCATTATCATCTGTGATTGCACACTGCTGCTTTGAAGATTGACCGCATGCGAGCTAACGGCCTTCACGTAATCGCTCATTTTTACTCCTCATAAAACCAAGATCAAACTTCAAACTGGTAAGTTCCCATTTAATCTTATTATAAATTTTGGTATATACCAGACGAGATATTCTGGAACATTTACATAAAATTCATCCACTGTCACCTGCACTAAATGGGCAATATTGTAAATACAATGTATTTTGTACCATTTCCAACATTGTACCATCAACTCCATCAGCACTACCCTATTGTCATTTTAGCGTAAGTGTACAGGGAATGATTTCTACCCTCAGTTCACTTTCTTCATCTGTGCTTTGCCTGGACCTTAACAGTTGCTCTCTCTGTTGTACCATGAATAAGTGAGTTTGGTATCTCGATAAACACAAGGAATCATGGGATTTGTCAAAGGCCATTCGGGATTGAAAAAAAATGAACGCAGCACTGTATAAACTGTGAGTACATTTTCGGTCTGAGTTGTTGTCTTCTTGAATCTCATATTGGTTTTGGCTGACCCAAATTATGACCGATATGATACTGGATGATTTTCTGCGATGGAATGTCGAAGCTTTGAAGCATTTTTTCAGTGGACAGGGGGTTGAAAAAGATGGGACTAAAAGATGAACTCGCTGCTCTTGCTTACGCTGCATCATACATGAAGAAGACTGTGCTACCATCTGCCAATGAAGAAACATGTTGTTATGCTGATCAATACAAGGAACTCTTTAAACGTGGAGAAACAATTCTTCCCGATCCCAAGAGCGAACTGAAAGATGGGTGGCTTGGAGAATCGAAAGGACTAAACTGCTGGCCTCCCACATCCATCAGTGAGCTGTCAAATCATCTTGCCAGTTATGATGAGGCTAACCAGTCAGCTACATCACTGAAGTCTCGCCTGCTTAGTGACTACAAAGAAGGCAAGGCCTATAGCTATTTTGATGCTAGATGGCGGAAACAAGTCTTCTTTCATCCCATATATGATGTACTACACGACTCATTCAGAAGTCAACAAACTTCTGAATGAGTTGTGTAGTACATCAGATATGTTTTTGTTTGGGGGGGGGGGGGTGGAGAATGAACAAACTTGCATACAGCTCGTGGCCATGGACTAGTATAGAAAGGGGTGAAAAGCCCACAAATACTTTTCATATTAATAATTGATAGTTTTAGAAATCATACATTTCATTTCATTCTCCCCCCCCAAACAAAAACAATTAAAAATGGTTATATTCATCGTCACAATCTCGCTCACTCACGGAAGCATAAAGCAAAAAAAAACACCGAAAAAACACCAAAATCGTCATAGTTTTGTACAAATGAACCATAAATACACCTAGTTAATAGTTTTGAAAGCAATATTTTCTTACCTCGAAGAAGCAAAACTGGAAAATACATATGAACGCAGGTCCGTACACACACAGTAGCTCAACTGGCGAGAATGCTTATACCGAATTACTCATGACCTGGGCATGTGCAGTTGTAATACTGAACTCGCTTATTGTTTCCCCTGATCTGCCAGTTTTTTTTTCTCTCAACTGATAATGTTTTCTTTTTTCTCTACCTCCAGCAATCTGAATAACAGTCACCTTAGAGCAGCACAATTACTCATAATTTATTTTGCACCCCTTCAATGTCATATTTCTCTTTGGTCTTTTCATTATGTTGCCATATGTTGCAATTTGATTTCTCAATGGTCATTTATATGCTGTGTTTTTCCCCTAAGATATAAAATTGAATTTCAGAAAGTCATCCCATTTAATTATTTGTTGCTTTAGTCATCTACTTTAAAGTTGTCACTAATTCCAAATTTCAGTATTTCCAGCTGTTCCTTCTATTTGAATAATTATTTTAACATTGCCACCAGTACACATTGCATCAAAACTGACATCTCTTTTATGACGTGTACTGCATATTCATTATAGAGATACTATGTGAAGATTTTGCCAATGATCATGCATTTTATATGAGACCCCTAGTAAGGCAGTTGTTGTAAATAAGTTCAAATACAAAAACTCAATAATCTGACTACAGTAGCTGGTTAGATTAATGAATATTGGCCCCTATGTCAACAGTACAAGATTTCTAGTCCCTTTCTCTACACTTTCTTCTTAGCTTACTTGATATATAATGTATTAATACAATAATTTACATTGACATATGCAGGAGTTGTTCAGTGCCAGATATGGCTGAACCATTGCCTGCTACCTAATTTACATTCAGTTAGTTCAGATATACTCACTTAACATACTTACTAAGTTGAACAAACGTTTAATCCTGTTAGGTTGTGTGGACTGATATACATTCTGTATGTCCATTGGTCAATGTGTGCTTTAATCAGAGAAGCGCAGTGCATATCTAGGCTTTAGTTAAGACTTCCGATTTTAATTTAAAACAACGTCAAGTGTAATTTGAAGCCACTGTTGTTTCACAGATAATTAGAGAGCAGTTACAAGAGATAACATAAAACAGTACAGCACAATCACAGGCCCACAATCTCTGTTCCGGACATGATGGCGAGATAAACATACCATCTGCCTGCATATGCTCCATATCCCTCTTTTCTCTACATATCCACAAACCACCTCCACTATCACATGGCTCTTCCCCACCTTTTCAAGCACCCACCACCCTCTCTGTAAAAAACGCACCAACATCTCCCTTAAAAGTTGCCCCTCGCACTTTAAAGCTGAGCCCTCCAGCCCTTGACATTTCCACCTTGGGAAAAATGTTCGGACCTTTTGTCCTCTGTCTCTCATAACTTTACATTCTTCTCTCAGGTCTCCCCTCAACATCAGGCACCCCAGAGAAAAGAACCCCAGATTGTTCAACCTTCCTTGTGGCTAATAATGCATACTTCAGGCAACATACTGGCATATCTCTTCTGCATCCTCCCCAAAGTTGAAACTGATATTATTTTCCACTCCTAATTATCCATTTCAAGGGGAGTGGAAAATCAACGACACTGATGAATATGGAGTCACAAATTGGTCAGGTGAGAAAGGATGTTTCTCTACAGAAACTCTACAGTTTCTCTACACATCTGTTCTCTACGGGATGTTAATGGAGCAAGTTGGTTTTCAATCACAATCTTGCAGTTGCATTGCCATCTGCACCAATTTACCTTCCTATTTCGAGATTAATTTCATAAATTGAACTTAAATTCAATGACTACCATCATAGTAATCAGACATATAATACTGGAACAGTGGTCCAGGTCCCTTGTTAATAATCAGTAAATTAATCAATACACAGAGGAGGTTTACAAGAATGATCCCAGGAGTAAGTTAACATAGGATGTGCATTTGACGGCACTGGGCCTATATTCATGGGTGTTTTGAAGAATGAGGGGGGACCACATTGAAACGTACAGAATAGTGAAAGGCTTGGCTAGAGTGGATGTGGAGAGGATGTTACCATTAGTGGGAAAGTCTAGGACTAGAGGTCATAGCCTCAGAATGAAAGGACGTTATTTTAAGAAGGAGATGAGGAGGAATTTATTTAGTCAGAGGGTGGTGAATCTGTGGAATTCTTTGCTACAGAAGGCTGTGGCGGCCAAGTCAGTGGATATATTTAAAGCAGAGATAGATAGATTATTAATTAGTACGGGTGTCAGAGTTATAGGGAGAAGGCAGAAGAATAGGGTTAGGAGGGAGAGATATATCAGCCATGATTTAATGGTGGAGTAGGCTTGATGAGCCAAATGGCCTAATTCTACTATCACATGATCTTATGAAATATTTATCTTAATGTTGTATTGAGGCCCACAGGAGCCGTTGGAAGAGGAGGAGGGGGAGGAGCGACACCCGATCGGTAAGATTAAAAATCAAGCGCGGGGCTTGTTTTTTCAGAGGCCCACAGGAGCCATTGGAAGAGGAGGAGGGGGAGGAGCGACACCCGACTGGTAAGGTTAAAAATCCAGCGTGGGGCTTGTTTTTTACTTAAATCCATAACATTCCATTTGGAGAAGTGGGTTTTTTTGAGGAAGCCGCTGATTGGTGGGAAGTGAACTAGGGTAAGCAGCTGATTGGCAGTCAGATCCCAGCAGTTTGTTGTGTATTTTGTATTGTGTTAATATTGTATCCTGTGTAAGGGGGGCAGTATGAAGGCAAGGGCAGTGTACTGTTGTGGAGTCAGATGTTGAGGTCAGGCCGAATCTGATAGCCCTCCAGACGTCCACATCTGCGCCAGGTGTGTTTGAGATGGGGCTCCTAAATAAAAAAAAGGACTGTGTTAGGAACCTGGAGAAGCAGCTCGATGACCTCCGTCTGGTCAGGGAGAGTGAGGAGGTAATAGAGAGGAGCTACAGGGAGGTAGTCATTCCAGACCACAGGAGGCAACAAGTGGGTCAGAGTTAGGAAGGGCAAGGGGCAGAGGCAGGGGCTAGAGAGTACCCCTGTGACCGTACACCTGGAAAATAGGTACTTCGGGTTTGAGTACGATTGGAGGGGACAGCCTAGCTGGGGGCAGCATCAGCGGCCGGGCCTCCGGCACAGAGACCGGCCCTGATGCTCAGAAGAGTAGCAAAAAGAGGAGGGCAATTGTAATAGGGGACTCTATAGTTAGGGGGTCGGATAGGCGTTTCTGTGGACGCAGTCGGGAGACCCGGATGGTAGTTTGTCTCCCTGGTGCCAGGGTCTCTCAAGTGTCGGAACATGTCCAAAAGATTCTGATAAGGGAGGGAGAGGAGCCTGATGTTGTGGTACACATAGGTATCAATGACATAGGCAGAAAAAGTGACGAGGTCCTGAAGGGAGAATTTAGGGAGTTGGGGGGAAAGTTAAGGAGAAGGACCAAAAGGGTAACGATTTCAGGATTACTGCCTGTGCTACGTGACAGTGAGAATAGGAATGAAATGAGGTGGAGGATAAATGCGTGGCTGAGGGACTGGTGCAGTGGGCAGGGATTCAAGTTTCTTGATCACTGGACCCTCTTTTTGGGGGAAATGTCATGATCTGTACACAAAGGACGGGTTGCACTGAACCCAAGGGGGGACCAATATCCTGGCAGGGAGATTTGCAAAGGCTACTGGGGAGACTTTAAACTAGAAAGGCTGGGGGGAGGGACTCGGGTAGAGGGGGCTAGGGGTCAGTGTGTGGGGCAAGAGGCAGAGAAGGGAAGCACTCGGACACAAAATATAACCATATAACAATTACAGCACGGAAACAGGCCCTCTCGGCCCTTCCAGTCCGTGCCGACCATTTGTTTTCCCCTAGTCCCATCTACCTGCACTCAGAAATGTAGGCAAATGTAGGCGAGAAAGATGAAAAAGATAATAGACAGAGAATAAGGGATGGTGGGTTTCTAAAATGTGTATATTTTAATGCTAGGTGCATTGTAAGTAAGGTGGATGAACTTAGAGCCTGGATTGACACCTGGAAATATGATGTTGTGGCAATCAGTGAAACATGGTTGCAGGAGGGCTGTGATTGGAAACTAAATATTCCACGATTTCGTTGCTTCAGGTGTGATAGAATTGGAGGGACCAGAGGGGGAGGTGTTGCATTGCTTGTCAGAGAAGATATATTACAGCATTGCTTTGCCAGGATAGATTAGAGTGCTCGTCTAGGGAGGCTATTTGGGTGGAAACTGAGAAGTGGGAACGGTGTAGCAACACTTTAGGGGTGTACTATAGACCGCCAAATGGGGGGAGCGAGAATTGGAAGAGCAAATATGTAAGGAGATAGCAGATATTAGTAGTAAGCACAAGGTAGTGATTGTGGGAGATTTCAATTTTCCAAAAATAGACTGGGAAACACATTCTGGTAAATGGGGGCTGGATGGTTGTGAGAGTTTGTAAAAAAAAAAACAAAAAAAAATGTGTGCAGGATAGTTTTTGCAGCAGTTACATAGAGGTATCGACCAGAGAAGGGGCAGTGCTGGACCTCCTGTTAGGAAATAAGGCAGGTCAGGTGACGGAGGTATGCGTTGGTGAGCACTTCGGGACCAGTGATCACAATACCATTAGTTTCAATATAATTATGGGAGAGAGTCAGAACTGGACCTAGGGTGGAAGATTTTTGATTGGAGAAAGGCTAACTTTGAGGGAATGCGTAAGGATTTTAAAGGAGTGAATTGGGACACTTTGTTTCATGGGAAGGATGTAGAAGAGAAATGGAGGACATTTAAAGGGGAAATTGTAAGAGTACAGAATCTTTATGTCCCTGTTAGGTTGAAAGGAAATAGTAAAAAATTGGAAAGACCATGGTTTTTTTTTCAAGGGAAATTGGACACTTCGTTTCGAAAAAAAGAGAGATATCTACAATAATTATAGGAGGCATGGGTAAAGGAGGTGCTAGAGGAGTATAAAGAATGTAAAAAGAATCTTAAGAAAAGAAATTAGGAAGGCTAAAAGAAGATATGAGGTTGGCTTTTGCAAGAAAGGTGTAAGTAAACCCAAAGGGTTTCTACAGCTATATTAATAGCAAAAGGATAACGAGGGATAAAATTGGACCATTAGTGAACCAGAATGGACAGCTATCTGCAGATCCAAAAGAGATGGGGGAGATATTGAACAATTTATTTTTTCTTCGGTATTCACCAAGGAGAAGGATATTGAACTCTGTGACTTAAGGGGGAAAAAAGTAGAGTAGCTATGGAAACCATGAGATTCAAAGAGGAGGATAGTACTGACACTTTTGAAAAATATAAAAGTGGATAAGTCCTCCAGGTCCTGACAGGATATTCCCTAGGACATTGAGGGAAGTTAGTGTAGAAATAGCAGGAGCTATGACAGAAATATTTCAAATGTCATTAGAAATGGGAATAGCGCCCGGAGGATTGGCGTACTGCGCGCATGTTGTTCCATTGTTTAAAAAGGGTTCAAAGAATAAACCTAGCAATTATAGACCTATTAGTTTGACGTCAGTGGTGGGCAAATTAATGGAAAGGATACTTAGAGATATATATATAAGCATCTGGATAAACAGGGTCTGATCAGGAACAGTCAACATGGATTTGTGCCTGGGAAGGTCATGTTTTTTGACGAACTTTCTTGAATTTTTTGAAGAGGTAACTAGGGAAAATTGATGAGGGTAAAGCGGTGGATGTTGTCTATATGGATTTCAGTAAGGCCTTTGACAAGGTTCCCCATGGAAGGTTGGTTAAGAAGGTTCAATCTTTGGGTGTTAATGGCGGAGGAGCCATATGCATTCAACAACAGTGGCTGATGGGAGATGTCAGAGAGTAATGGGTGGATGGCTGTTTGTCAGGTTGGAAGCCGGTGACCAGTGGGGTGCCTCAGGGATCTGTGTTGGGTCCACTGTTGTTTGTCATGTACAGCAATGATCTGGATGATGGGGTGGAAAATTGGATAAGTAAGTATGCAGATGATACTAAGATAGGTGGTGTTGTGGATAATGAAGTAGATTTTCAAAGTCTACAGAGAGATTTGGGCGCCCATTGGAAAGGTGGGCTGAAAGATGGCAGATGGAGTTTAATGCTGTTAAGTGTGAAGTGCTACATCTTGGCAGGACAAATCAAAATAGGACGTACATGGTAAAATGGTAGGAATTGAGGAATGCTGTGGAACAGAGGGATCTAGGAATAACTGTGCATTAGTTCCCTGAAGGTGGAATTGGCATATAGATAGGGTGGTATAAGGAAAGCCTTTGGTGTGCTGGCCTTTATAAATCAGAGCATTGAATATAGGAGTAGGGAAGTAATGTTAAAATTGTACAAGGCATTGGTAAGACCAATTCTGGAGTATGGTGTACAATTTTGAGTCGCCTAATTATAGGAAGGTTGTCAACAAAATAGAGAGAGTACAGAGAGAGATTTACTAGAATGTTGCCAGGGTTTCCAGCAACTATGTTACAGAGAAAGGTTGAACAAGTTAGGTCTTTATTCTTTGGAGAGCAGAAGGTTAAGGGGGGGCTTGATTGAGGTCTTTAAAATGATGAAAGGGATAGACAGAGTTGACGTGGATATGTTTTTTCCCATTGAGGGTAGGGAAGATTCAAACAAGGAGGGCATGACATGAGAATTAAGGGACAGAAGTTTAGGGGTAACTTGAGGGGGGAGCTTCTTTACTCAGAGGGTGGTGGCTGTGTGGAATGAGCTTCCAGCAGAAGTGGTGGAGGCAGGATCGATTTTAACATTTGAAAGTAAAGTGGATAGGTATATGGACGTGAAGTGAATGGAGGGGTATGGTCTGAGTGCAGGTAGATGGGACTAGGGGAAAACAAATGGTCGGCACGGACTGGAAGGGCCGAGAGGGCCTGTTTCCGTGCTGTAATTGTTATATGGTTATATGGTTTATATGGTATTTTATTCAAGCAGGTTCTATTTAAAAAAAAGGCGTAAAAAGATAATTTGTTCTGTTAATGCACCAATGATGGTATTCTCATCTTGGAGTATTTACAGATTCTGAAGGAGATATCAGATATATTTTTATTTTTATCTGAGAAAAAAAAAAATAACCGTGATATTATGAGCACACTTCACCAATGGACAAGGTGTGCACTGAGATATATAACTCTTAAAATCAACCTAAATCTTCAAACCAAAATAATATTTATTTTAGTTTATATTACGTGGCAGTTTTAATATCACAAGGAAGTAAATGAATTGGCTTTAAAAATGGTCTTGATTCTGTCAGCTATCTGATTGTCGCCTTTGAATTAAAAATGGGCCTCTTCAAAACCTATGAAATGTAGGATTCCATTTGAGTCGGGAACGTTTTGTGAGATCAATGACTTACAGAATAAACAATAAATAGGAGCGAGTGACCATTTTGTTAGAAAATGAAACTTAAACTTGGTGACACGTACACTGAGAAAACGGGTTTTTGGTCTGTTTAATTTTCTTTTAAATTTCATGAATGTTTCCAGGAGAGGTCATACCTGCACCAGTTCCTTCAGCACAATCTGTGCAAATGGCTTATGGATTTCATATGTTTTCAACACCATTTGACATTGTTTCTATCAGTTGAGTTACATGCAGATATAAAAATGAGCCAAACACTTATTGCCAGATGACCAACGTGCTCATATTCGCAATATATTTTGTATGTACAGTGTGGACTCTGTCTCTCCAAAGGCTTTGCAGGCATGATGTTTACTGTACATCTTTCTATCTTCTATCTATCTATACTATTACTAAAACTCTCATCTTGGCCACTTCCGGTCAGTTTTTTTTAATTTGTGCAAAAACAGTTCACTATATGGCATGCCCAAAACACCAATGTGATCGGTGAAATATTACAAAAGTTATGAAGGTTTAAAAAAATGTAAGATGTGCAGATTGGTCTTCTCGTCTGTAGTCATCATGAAGGTAACACCCCTTCCGAGAGGGAGAGGATAATGAGGCCCGTTTGAGTCCAGAAAGTCAGGGCTCGTGGCGTGAGTCAGCATGCAAGCCCGCAGAAGCAAGAAGCAGGCTCTCCCTTTCCCCCTCTCCCCTCCTCTCTTTCCCACTTTTCCCCCATCCAGCCATTGACTGAATATGAAAGGGAAATAATGTTTTTCCTTCTGTCAAATTGAGCTTTATCCTGAGAAACAATGTCATCTTGTGTGGAGATAATCCAGAGATGTCGACGTGAATCGAGGAATTCTTTTTATTTTTTTTTTTTTTTTTTTTTTATTATAGAAACCAGAGTACACTCTTATGCGGCATTTTTTTAAATATACAAAATTGTATAATATTGATTATCAATTGTTACTGTTTGTGTTATTTGTAAATGTTATCCATTATACATTTCCTGGTTTTTTTATTTTGTATAATTGTATGTAGTATATTCCTAAAATAAGCAATATACTCTACTTCTCTACCATACATATTTCTTCGAATTACCAAATACAACCCCCATATAATACATACCCAATCTTAACCAAACTTCTATGATATTCATGATATTTTCATATATTAAGAGTGTTGTATTTATATTTCAAAATTATTATATTTTGAAAAATGCGCAATTTTATATAATTACAAATTTAAGACATCTATAATATTTTCATACAAACTAATAATATGTATATTCATACTAATATTAAGAATATATATAATATTTTTCTATACTTTTTTTTTCCTACTTAAAGATAGAGATAGATAGAGATAGAAAGTAGAAAATAGAAAAGAAAATGTGAAAAGTTTTGGAGATTAAAAATATTACTCAATAATCCGTTCTTGGAGATACATTCATGATTTATTATATGTATTTCTTCATCCATTCAGATACAGGTCAAGTCCCCGCGCCGAAACCATTATGACCCTGTAAATATTTTAATGTATGGAGACCAAATCCCTTTGAAGAGAATCTAATTCCTAGTCTCAATTCCTCCAAGTGAAGTGTCCTCCGACATTTCTGTATTCCACATTTTAATTGTTGGGGATGCAGGGCCTTTCCAAAATTTTAGTATTAATTTTTTCCCATTATTAGAGAATAGTCGATAAAAATTCTTTGATTCCTTGTAATTATTTGTTCCGTTTCAGGTATTCCAAGTATTATTAAGTGGCTTTGGATCAGGAATCATGTAATATTAACAACATTCGAGATTATCTTAAATATTTCGTTCCAATATTCTACAATCTTTCGTACAATTAGTGAATGAATGTACAAATTTGCTTCTGAGATTTGATCATTTATCACATATAGGCGATAATTTGGAATATTTAGATTTTGGATTAGATTAATGTAATCTATGTAAAATTTTTAAACTGTATAAGAGCATGTTTAGCATTTAACGAGCAGTAATGTATGTGTTGTAAGCTTTCTTCGCATATTTCTGGGCTTATTAGACCTAATTCATTTTCCCAAAAGCTGTCTGTGTTTTTCCGATGATGGAATATCACTTTCCAACAAAATATTGTGATATCATTTTTTCTGTATTTGATGTTTATTCAAGCATTCATCATCTTAAAATTTCACTCTTCTAATTTCTATTCTTGTGTATTTGCAGGAGATATAGTTTCTGTTTTGTAAATATTTCTCAAAATATTCATTATTATGAAGCCCGTAAGCTTGTTGTAACTCTTGAAATGAAAGAAAAAAAAACATTTCCTTATAAATATCCCCTATATTTAAAAATTCCTTTATTTTTCCATTGTATAAAAAGCCTTATCCATCGTTTGAGGTTAAAAACGTAAAATTGTTGGCAAATAGTAAGACCTAACGGTATAAATTTTAGTTTTAATGTTTTCTTTATTTGTTTCCAAATACGGATTCCGCTTTCGATTATCGAGTTTTCACTATAAATTTTCTTAGTACATTAATATTAGAGAACTAATTTCAAATGGAAAACAGTCTTCTCTTTCCATTTTTAGATATCTGTTTCTTCTAACCAGAAGTTCATATTTTTAATATTAACTGCCCAATAATAAAACAAAAATTTGGTAATGCTAATCCCCCGTTTATTTTAGCTTTACATAAGTGTGTTTTTTATTTAGTCTATGGTTCTTATAATCAGATAAAGTTAGGACTAGAGAGCTACTTTTTAAAAAAAATTTTTAGGGAGATATATCGGGATTGATTGAAATAAATATAATAATTGTGGGAGAAAAATCATTTTTATTATTGCCGTTTATATTTTACCTAACTTGAAAATAAATTGGTAAACTTTTCCAGTATAAAATATTTTTATTTAATTTATTCAGTAATAACGGGAAATTAGACTTAAATAGAGAGTCAAATCTTTTTGTAACAAAAATACCAAGATATTTAATATTTTCATTTGTTATCTTAAAAGGAAATTGTTGTAATGAATCGAGGAATTCTGTTGGGAATCATTAGTGCCCAGTGACAGCATTGAAAGAAAAGTACTCCTTAATGATTCCAGGGAAGCGTCTGATACATGGGGAATTGATGCTTCTCATCGTATCATTGTGCGGAACCAAGATGCAATTGTTGGAGAATTATTCTGCAGGATTGGCAAATGCAGGATAGATGAAATCAATACAATCCTCCAGTGATTTTGCTGATAGAACCATGTCTTCAGGCATTTCAATTTAATTGCCTTCAATCTGTAAAATCCTGTCTTCACCAACTTTCGGCAAAAATTCAATGTGATCATGGCTGATCATTCCCAATCAGTTCCTGCCTACTCCCCATATCCCCTGACTCCGCCTATCTAGCTCTCTCTTGAAAGCATCCAGAGAACCTGCCTCCACCGCCCTCTGAGGCAGAGTATTCCACACACTCATAACTCTCTGTGAGAAAAAGTGTTTCCTCGTCTCTGTTCTAAATGGCTTCCTCCTTATTCTTAAAAAATGGCCCCTGGTTCTGGACTCCCCCAACATCGGGAACATGTTTCCTGCCTCTAGTGTGTTCAAACCCTTAATAATCTTATATGTTTCAATGAGATATCCTCTCATCCTTCTAAACTCCAGAGTGTACAAGCCCAGCTGCTCCATTCTTTCAGCATATGACAGTCCCGCCATCCCGGGAATTAACCTTGTAAACATACACTGCACTCCCTCAATAGCAAGAATGTCCTTCCTCAAATTAGGGGACCAAAACTGCACACAATACTCCAGGTGTGGTCTCACCGGGGTTCTGTACAACTGCAGAAGGACCTATTTGCTTCTATATTCGATTCCTCTTGTTATAAAGGCTAACATGCCATTTGCTTTCTTCACTGCCTGCTGTACCTGCATACATACTTTCAGAGATTGAAGAACAAGGACCCCAGATCCCGTTGTACTTCCCCTTTTCCCAACTTGACGCCATTTAGATAGTAATCTATCTTCCTGTTTTTGCAACCAAAGTGGATACCCTCACATTTATCCTGCGTTAAACTTCATTTGCCATGCAGCTGCCCACTCCCCCAACCTGTCCAAGTCACCCTGCATTCTCATAGCATCCTCCTCGCAATTCACACTGCCACCCAGCTTTGTTTTCATCTGCAAATTTGCTAATGTTACTTTGAATCCCTTCATCCAATTCATTGATGTATATTGTAAATAGCTGCGCTCCCAGCACCGAGCCTTGTGGTACCCCACTAGTCACTGCCTGCCATTCTGAAAGGGACCCGTTAATCCCTACTCTTTGTTTCCTGTCTGCCAACCACTTCTCTATCCATGTCAGCACTCTACCCCGAATACCATGGGCCCTAATTTTGCCCACTAATCTCCTATGTGGGATCTTATCAAATGCTTTCTGAAAATCCAGGTACACTACATCCATTGGCTTTCCCTTGTACATTTTCCTGGTTACATCTTCAAAAAATTCCAGAAGATTAGTCAAGCATGATTTCCCCTTCGTAAATCCATGCTGACTCGGACCGATCCTGTTACTGCTATCCAAATGTTTGGCTATCTCATCTTTTATAATTGATTCCAGCATCTTCCCCACCACCGATGTCAGTCTAACTAGTCTATAATTCTGTGTTTTCTCTCTCCCACCCTTCTTAAAAAGTGGGATAACATTAGCTACCCTTCAATCCACAGGAACTGATCCTGAGTCTATAGAACATTGGAAAATTATCACCAATGCATCCACAAATTCTAGAGCCACTTCCTTAAGTACCCTGGGATGCAAGTGCATCAGGCCCTGGGGGTTAATCAGCCTTCAGTCCCATCAGTCTATCCAACCCCATTTCCTGCCTAATGTGGATTTCCTTCAGTTCTTCTGTCACCCCAGATCCTCTGGCCACTACTATATCAGGAAGATTGTTTGTGCCCTCCTTAGTGAAGACAGATCCAAAGTACCTGTTTCAACTCATCTGCCATTTCCTCGTTCCCCATAATAACCATATAACCATATAACAATTACAGCACGGAAACAGGCCCTTCCAGTCCGTGCCGACCATTTGTTTTCCCCTAGTCCCATCTACCTGCACTCAGACCATACCGCTCCATTCCCTTCCCGTCCATATACCTATCCACTTTACTTTTAAATGTTAAAATCGATCCTGCCCCCACCACTTCTGCTGGAAGCTCATTCCACACAGCCACCACCCTCTGAGTAAAGAAGTTCCCCCTCATGTTACCCCTAAACTTCTGTCCCTTAATTCTCATGTTATGCCCTCTTGTTTGAATCTTCCTACCCTCAATGGGAAAGCTTATCCACATCAACTCTATCCCTTTCATCATTTTAAAGACCTCAATCAAGTCCTCCCTTAACCTTCTGTGCTTCAAAGAATGAAGACCTAACTTGTTCAACCTTTCTCTGTAACATAGTTGCTGGAACACAGGCAACATTCTAGTAAATCTCCTCTGTACTCTCTCTATTTTGTTGACATCCTTCCTATAATTAGGTGACCAAAATTGTACACCATACTCAGAATTGGTCTTACCAATGCCTTGTACAATTTTAACATTACTTCCCTACTCCTATATTCAATGCTCTGATTTATAAAGGCCAGCACACCAAAGGCTTTCTTTACCACCCTATCTACATGCGATTCCACCTTCAGGGAACTATGCACAGTTATTCCTAGATCTCTCTGTTCCACAGCATTCCTCAATTCCCTACCATTTACCATGTATGTCCTATTTTGATTTGTCCTGCCAAGATGTAGCACTTCACACTTATCAGCATTAAACTCCATCTGCCATCTTTCAGCCCACTTTTCTAAATGGCCCAAATAATAAATTTACCTTTTTCGGTCTTCAAGGTTCCAATTTTGATCTTAACTAATTTTTTCCTCTTCATAAACCTAAAGAAGCTTTTACCATCCTGCTTTATATTCTTGGCTAGCTTACCTTCATCCCTCATCTTTTCTCCCCGTATTGTCTCTTTGGTTATCTTCTTTCATTCTTTAAACATTACCCAATCCTCTTGCTTCCCGCTCATCTTTGCTATGTTGTACTTCTTCGCTTTAAGTTTTATACTGTCCCTGACGTCCCTTGTCAGCCATGGTCGTCCCTTTCTCTGCTTGGAATCTTTCTTCCTCCTAGGAATGAACTGATCCTGCACCTTCTGTATTATTTGTAGAAACACCTGTCATTTTTGTTCCACTGCCATCCCTGCTAGTGTATCTTTCCAGTCAACTTTGGCCAGCTCCTCCCTCATGGCCTCATGGTCCCCGAAATTCAACTGTAACACTGACACCTCCGATCTTCCCTTCTCCCTCTCCAATGTAGATTAAAACTGACCATGTTATGGTCACTGCCTCCTAATGGCTCATTAACCTTGAGGTACTTTATCAAATCCGGTTCATTACATAACACTAAATCCAGAATTGCCTTCACCCTGGTAGGCTTCAATACAAGCTGTTCTAAGAATCCATCATGCAAGCACTCTACAAAGTCCCTTTCTTGGGGTCCAGTCCCAACCTGATTTTCTCAGTCTACCTGCAAGTTGAAATCTTCCAAAAGAACCACTGCATTACTTTTGCTACAAGCCAATTTTAACTCCTGATTCAACTTGCGCCCCATGTCCAGGCTATTGTTTGGGGGCCTCTAAATTAATCCTATTAGGGTCTTTTTTCCCCTTACAATTCCTTAGTTCTATCCAATACTGACTCCACATCTCCTGTTTCAATGTCACCCCTTGCAAGGGACTGAATTTCATTCCTCACAAGCAGGGCAACCCCACCCTCTCTGCCCACCTGTCTGTCTTTTCGATAGAATGTATACCCTTGAATAATCAGTTCCCAGTCCTAGCCCTCTTGCAGCCATGTCTTAGTAATTCCCACAACATTATACTTGCCAGTTTCTAACTGAGCCTCATGCTCGTCCACTTTATTCCTCATACTTCCCGCATTCATATACAGCACTTTGAACCCCATATTCAGTTCCCCCCTCGCACTATTCGTAATTGGCCCTGACCTTAATCTGTTGTCCGTTCCCGAGCTTTCCTTCCCATTATTCGAGAACCATTTGTAATTTTTCCTGTAGTCACTTCCCCTTCAACTATATCTTTATACTCCCAATTTGTCACTCCCTGCCCCCCCCCCCCCCCCCCCCACTATTAAGTTTAAACCCACACGTGTAGCCCTAGCAAACCTGCCTGCCAAAATGTTGGTCCCCCTCCAGTTAAGGTGTAACCCGTCCCTTTTGTACAGGTCACCCCTACCCCAGAAGAGATCCCAGTGGCCTATAAATCTAAATCTTTGCTCCCCTGTTCCAGCCCCTCAGCCACACATTCAGATCCCCTTTCTCCCTGTTCCTGTCCTCACTAGCATGAGGTACTGGAAGCGATCCAGAGATAACCACCATAGAAGTCCGGCATTTCAGTCTTCTTCCCAACTCACTGAAGTCATGTTGGAGGACCTTCTTCCTTTTCTTCCCGATGTCATTTGTGCCTGCGTGCACAACTACTACCGGCTGTTCACCTTCTCTCTCGAGGATGTTTTGAATTTGGCTCATGACATCCTGAACCCTGGTACCAGGG
This sequence comes from Okamejei kenojei, assembly GCA_035221665.1. Lineage (NCBI taxonomy): Eukaryota > Metazoa > Chordata > Chondrichthyes > Rajiformes > Rajidae > Okamejei > Okamejei kenojei. The sequence goes on along the minus strand of CM069136.1, from coordinate 94,608,849 downwards.
CGGCAACAGAGCATCCTCGCATCTCGTCTGCCACCACAGAATTTAACTGCTCCTCGGACAATGGAGTCACCCACCACTAGGGCTCTGCCCAACGTCGGTCTCGCCAGTCATGTCCCATCTCTAGGATTGGAGCCACCGACGTGTCCGCCGCTCGGACTGGAAACATCGTCTCCCCGGACAGTTCCCAAGAGGGCATACCTGTTTTCATTAGGCACAGCCACTGGGGTCTCCTGCACTCCACGATTTCCACCCTTTCTCTCAGTCACACACCTTGGTTCTTCCCATATCCTCGGTGTTACTACCTCACTGTAGGTCCTGTACAGGAAACTCTGTCCAGCGTTTTAAAGCTCTCCTCCTAATCATTGGGCATTCATCCCAAACAATGAGTTTCACTTGCCTCATCAAATGTGCCATGTTAGAGTTCTTCTCAATGTTGCAGAATGTACCCTCGGTCACTTGGATGGGCATCTTGAATCAAAAATGTGCAGTTTTTAAACTGGGCATTAATGTAGCTGCTAACCCAAAGGTTTCTACAGCAATAGCCACATCACCTTGACCTCTAACTTTGGAGATGATCAAATTGGTGATAAATGTCTTTCTCATTCCTCCTGGTGAATCGATGAAAAACAGTGAAGGAAGCTTCCTTTTCAAGCAGTTGCACACCTCTCTGCTCAGCATTCAGCAGAGGCTCATTCTCCTTCACAAATTGCTGTTGTTCAGTTCTGTTGTATTGCAATTCCTGCAGCAATTCTGGATTGTCATCATCAAGGTGCATCCTTTCATTTCTTGGTCGTGGCAGATGAAAGCATTCCATTGTTTTGTTGTAATTCTCAAGCTTGTCTTGAATGTACAACAGAGCCTGATCATGGTGCTTCTCATCAGTCATGATATTAGGATCATTCATTGGTCCCGTATTTGAGGCGGGGGCTGTTAGGGTGGGGGGGGGAGTGCGAGTATTCTGCTGCCACGGGAGGGGAACTGCGTGAGGCAGGGGCTGTTGGGGGCTGCAGGGGTGCAATCATCCTGCAGCTGGGGGAGGGGGATGGCTTGAGGCGGGGGCTGTTGGGGGGGGGGGGGGGAGTCCTATAGCCGAGGAGGAGGGCGAGTGTTCTGCAGCCAGGGGTGATGGATGGCAGCAGGCTGGGGCTTCCATCCACCACCCATGGGATTGGTCTGATTCCCTGTCATTCAGGGTATTACCACACCTCACACTTGCCCGGTTACTCACAGACGTTCCCCTCTCCCTCCATCAGGGAGACAAGCTCTGTATTTGCAAACAGGTCAGAGTCTTTTGTTTCAAGTCTGTTTTAAAATGTACCGACTGTTGGCTGCAAAATCTTAAAGTTCTTAAGGCAGTGAGCAGCCTCGATTCTTGTGGGCTTGTTAAGGTACAGTGCCTCGACAGCCACCAGCGCGACATCCTGCTTTTTCCCTTTTCAGTCTTCTTTGATTTATCTATGGTTTCTCTTACTCTAGTGCTCTATGTTGTTTAACTCTCTCACTGCTGGATTCATTACTGCTCTTGCTCTTCTGCCTTAAGCACTCTCCCTTCTTCATCCTCGTCTTCCTTATCGGTTTTTCCTTTCTTCTGGGGCTGCCTTTCCCTATACCAGAGTACCAGAGCCCCTTCCTCTTCATGGGATCTTAGTGGGGTAGCTCCTGCTGTTAGTGACTGGTGGCCAGGACATAGGGGAGGTGGTCTACGCTATTTCCAATTTTGTTTCTCTCCCCGAAATTGTTCCTCATCCCACTGTATCTGTAAACAGGGTCGCCATGCCAGACAAGTGGTCCCCGAGGAATTTGCTTAGGTTTCCATTTTTGCATACCAATTGTTTAATATTATTTAGGCCAACCATATTCTCTTTTTTATAATCTATTTATTATGTAATCTTTACTTTTTCCAGGATCCAAATAACACATATGCTGCACCGAAGCTCCCACATGTACTGAAGCTCCCACATTACTCTTATCCAGAACCTGTCCCATCATTCGACTCTATAAACGATAATTATCTCACCCATTAATTTTAACAAACCACATGTAGTTTGACCTGATCAATGGAATGTATGGGTCCAGGACCCTCTAATATCTTATCTGCAATCTCGATCAACATGGTACTCCTGGAGCACTAGTTCCCAAGTCTGAACAGATCAATCAATAAAAATGTCTTAGCTTACCTTATGTCATCTGTCAAATATCTTGGCAGGGAACCAGATCAACTTCGGACGAAGGGCCGCAGTGTTCCCGGGCACTCTCAGGAGCTCAGACTCATGGGGTCCAATTGTGTACTTTCTACTCCCTTCCAGATCCCGGCCAAACTGTAGCCTCTTACCCAATCTTCAGTGATAGTTCCCAGCAACCTTGCCAACTACGCCAATGCAAAGGTAAAGATAATAACACAAAAGTTATTAATAAAGTAGTAAAATCTTTATTTCGCCCAGACGGGTGTGGCAGTCAACACTCACAGTATGTAAGATACAGACTATAGAGTCACTCTATCCCCACACAAAGAGGTAATGTTCAATCACATAGATTTATACCCCAATAATCAGCAATTCAGCAATTCTTTCTTTTACACAACATTGTACAGATTCATGCCTGTTAGGATTGACAGGTTCTTCCGATAGAGGAAATGTTTGCACACATATGATTATGCTGAAAAGCTATTATTTTGCAGATTCAAGCACTTGTTTTTTGATCTTGTTGATGTATATTACTATCTGTGGAGTAAAGGGTAACAACAAATCATCTGAACATTCTTCTGATTATTTATATCATAGAGCAAAAACATTCATGTTATGATGCTGTAATCTCGCTAGTGTTATAGAAAAAGGGTGAAGCATATCTATGTTATTTTGCTGTACTCTTGTTAGTGTTATTGGGAGAAAGGTTAAGCATCCATTTTATTGCTTCTACATCTACAGCTGAATCAGTTTTGTAACTTTTAAATCTTTAAACATTCTCATTCCTAAACTTTTCCTTGAGCTAGTCTTGCAGCTGTGGACGGGGAGGGGAACTGCTTCAGGCGGGTGGGGGGGGCAGGGGGATGGTGGGGGGCAGCGGGAGCATTCTGTAGCTGGGGATGGGGTATGGATTCAGGCAGGGGCTGATGGTGGGGGGTGGGGGTGTGGTAAGTGGGACAGCCTCAGTCAGTGGCTGGTGGGGGAATGAGGAGTGCTGACGTGACCTACCATTGCCATGAAATGCCACTACCATGGCCTACCACTGGGGGAGCGTGCGAGGGGAGGGGGTGAGGGAGTGTGGGTGAAAGGGGGTGTGTGGGCGGAGGCGGTGTGCCCCGCCAGCGCCCGGCCCTGCCCTGCCCCGCCAGCAACCGGCTCCCTCAATTCACCGCACTCACTCCTCACTTCCCCAGGACCTCAAGGTTGCAGCAGTCGGCCAAGCTCTGGGCCGCTCCGCACTCTAGACTCCCCATCTCCGCACCGCCTCGGGGCTCCCCGACTCGGGCAGCTCAGGGGCTCCACAATTCGGGATGGCTTTGGGTCTCTCCGACTCAGGACTCATGGACTCGGGACTCATGGACGGCTTCTGGACTCAGCCCAGCCTCCGGAACATTGTTTTCCTTGCCCCGGTGATTGTCAGTGGTTGCTGGAAGGGGCTTTGCAATTCCAGCGACTGACAGGAGAGAAACCAATCTGCTGATCTTATGATTTTTAAACCTTCATAACTTTAGAAATATTCAACCGATCGGGACAAACCTTCGTGAGGTTGGAGCACAGGAGAATGGTGAGTACGTTGGCGAAAGACCATAGTACTACCGGGTATCAATTTTACGCAAATATAAAAACAACACACACTGGAAGAGGATAAGATGAAAGTTTTAGTTAAGTACTAGACCAACTGGGACCCGTCCCCTGGTCCCAACATAACCTATTCTCCAACTCAATATTGCACCACTAACCCATAGCCCCCATGGGAGACGTGGTCCCCGAACTCAACCCATTGCCAAACATAAGATTCCAGAGTAACTGGACTTAAAAAAAATTGCTGGAACTTTCACAGCAATACCAAACTCAGCGGGTGCAGCAGCATCTAAGGAGCGAAGGAGATAGGCGACGTTTTCAGATTAGACCAATGACAGAAAAAGCAATCCCCTGCCTCCCTAAGCACTGGACTTAAATAAAATTGCGATTGAACTTTCCCAATTGCAATACCAATTCCCCCTCCCCCCCCCCCTTCTCATTCTGCTCTCTCACACATTATTTACCTCTCTCATTCTTTAGAAGCTGGGGGAAATGTATGATATTTGTGGCAAATTGTTTTCTCTCAACTCATATCTTCAACAAGAAATGTTAATTTTATTTATCTTTCCATAAATGGAAATAGTAAATTTTGTAAATCTGTAATTTGTACATTTTCTTCTTGACCATTCCCTTTGGATCATGGATAAGTGGTTGCACTTTTAGGGCTGTACAGTGGCATTGCTTGTAGAGCTGCCTGTGTGGAGTTTGCACTTTCTCCCTGTGGCTGCGTGGGTTACCTCCGGGTGCTCCGGTTTCCTCCTATATCTCAAATACATGCAGGTTCACACACACACACACACACACATACACACACACACACACACACACACACACACACACACACACACACACACACACACACACACACACACACACACAGAGGGATACACATAATCAAGTAAGCATAGAGACAACCTTGCTCATTCCCATCTTCATGCAACCACCATCTTCAATCCTCCCTTCTTGTTCCTATTCATTCTTTTTTCCCTTACTGTTTGCATATTTCTCCATACTCCATCAGTCCCACACATTCTCAGCTCTTTCTCCATTCACTTACTTTCTTCCCTTTAGTTCTTTCCTACATGATTTTCCTATATTTTGCACATCTCTTGACCTTCATTCCTCATTCTCTAGCTTGCTGCCAGCTCACCTCAATGAATGTGAGACTGGATAGAGCTCTAGGGGTTAGTGGAGTCAAGGGGTATGGGGAGAAGGCAGGCACGGGTTATTGATAGCGGATGATCAGCCATGATCACAATGAATGGCTCGAAGGGCCGAATGGGCTACTCCTGCACCTATTTTCTATGTTTCTATGTTTCTATGACTTACTTCAATAAAACCTGTCGGGAAGTCACAGATCAAGAAGGGAACAGACAGGAAAGTGCATTTTTGGCCAGGATCAGATTTATGATGATCTCTATGCAATGCAGAACAGGCTCACAAGGTCAACTCTTCTTATATTATGTGTAGGAAGACACTGCACCGAAAATAGACACAAAATGCTGGAGTAACTCAGCATGTAAGGCAGCATCACTGGAGAATAGGAAAAGGTAATGTTTTGGATCAGAACGTCTGAAGAAGGGTTCCGACCCGATATGTTACCTATTCCTTTTCTCCAGTGATTTGTATCACTCTCCTATTATATTATGCCCTTTGTTGTTGAAAAAGCTTAATATCAACATAGAGAATGATTGGAACAGAATGAAAATGCACAATATCAGACCATATCAGAAGTTCTAGCTGTACATATGCCATTGGCAAAAAATCATATAAACATTTATAATAATTGTATAATGACACCCATCGGCCTTTCCCCTCACTTCTGCTAACCATGTTTATGACATTTTAGCAGACATTATACAAATATTCAAACATGAATTAGGAGCAAGAGGAGCCTACGAGGTGCCTTAAGGTTGGTCTGTCATTTAATGGGATGATGATTGATCAGATTGTAAACTCAACTCTACATTTCATGGTAACTTTCCATCCCTTGCTTATTGCGTACCTACCTACTGTACATCTTCCAAAGTAACACTCAGCTTTGCTTCTACTACCCGAAGAAGGCTCTGCTTCCACTACCCTAAGAAGAGAGCAGCAGTGACATACACACTTCTGATAAAGGAATTTCTCTCATCTTAGACTTGTATAGCTAACATATTAGTTTCAAGCAATGACCACTAATTCTAAAAACTCCAACAAGTGGGAACATACTTTCCATCACTGTCTTGTCAAGACCTATCAGGATCTTGTGTGTTTCAATCCAGTGCTCCCTCACTCTCACTATCCATTTTCAATGGATACAAGCCAACCTTGTCCATAACCCAATGTACCAATTTCAGACAAATGTCTAGTAAACCTCTGAACTGCATTCAACCGTTAATACCCTTCTTTAAATATGTTGACCAATGCTCCACACAGTGCTCAAAGATATGGTTAACTGAGATCTGATACTGTACTGCAAGAGCCAACTACAGACATATTTTGTACCTCAAACTGGAGCCATATTGAAGACTGAATTAAACCAGGACAAAATACATATTTTGCACATCTCATACTATAGCAATATAAACAGAAGATACTGGGAAGATTGAACAAGTCAGGAAATGAATGGGCACAAGGCAGACACCTACTGCTCTGAATTAAACATGGATGCAGATGTCATATTACGTCAAGGCACCCAACATCTATGTAAAAAAAGGACTATCATCTGAAACAGGCAACTACTTGACCATGGTAAGAAGCTCTTTTCAAAACTGAGATGACATGTTAAAAAGCTAATAAACCTTCTGGCCCCATTTTAAGGCAATGACTGCCCCACCTACCCTAGATTAAAAAGAAAAAACACCATCAGGTTGGCCCATAATACTTGTACTGAATTTTCCTGAAAATATAGTATATACTAGACCAAGTGGGACCCGTTGGGTCCCGTCTCCTCAATGCCCATTTGTGTTTTACTTCAACCCAAAGCACCCAAGCCACCATTTGCACTGCCTTTTACTTCAACCCAAAGCACCCAAGCCACCACTTGCAGTGCCTTTTACTTCAACCCAAAGCACCCAAGCCACCATTTGCAGTGCATTTTACTTCAACCCAACAACCCAAGCCACCATTTGCAGTGCCTTTTACTTCAACCCAAAGCACCCAAGCCACTATTTGCAGTGCATATTGCTTCAACCCAAAGCACCCAAGCCACCATTTGCATTGCCTTTTACTTCAACCCAAAGCACCCAAGCCACCAGTGCCTTTTATTTCAAACCAACCATATTTATATTTTCCAACCACATTAAGGGCACCGAACATCAATAAAACCACACTCACAGTTTAGTAGACATGTGTTCACTGTTATTCACAGCTCAGACTGAGAGACATGACCCTCTCACTTCCCCCATCTTGCAGCGACTGACTGAGGCACAATACTTCCGGGTTTTATAGTCCCTCCCCCCCCTCCCACCAGCAGGGGTAGCAGAGAGAATGTCAACATTTTTTTAAACATTAATAAGTCTTTTATGTTTCATCGATGGGTCAGCTAAACGGAGGGGGACTCTGAGTGAGGTGGCCAAAAATGATGGCCGTAAGTGGCGGTGTTCTCTCGGAAATCAAATTGCAGTGTGTCAAAAGCGGTCAAGATCTTACTTTTAGTAATATAGATGTCATTACAGTGAAACTTTGGTATGCATTGATATTTTTTTACTAAGACACCAAATTATTATTTTTTTTAATTTCATAAAGCTCTGGCCAAGCTAAAATTACATAATTATATTATTCTCGTGACCTCTGATGACAAGAAGGTATGCTGCTATTGACATTACCACAGTATAGGTCTTCAGGCAATGACAGGATGCCTAAATGCAGGAGGTGTTCAAGCTGCTTCTTTAAAACATCTCAGGGAATACTTTAATTATTTCTGTGCTTTGGCACATGAACTATTTCTGGAATTAATTTCACTACGTTTCACAAGAACATTTAAAGACTAATGGATGAAAAGCCATTTTAAACCTACAATGTATTAGGTGACGGGAATATACTTTAATGTATGTACAGTAAAAACCCAATACACCATTGTTCAATTGTTCAGCAATCTTGATAGCTTGGCAATGGCTCATCAGGTGCTGATTCCTGCCCTCACTTTTACATTCCAGGGCCCTAGTTCCCACAGCCCATTAAACACACCAGGATCTTGTTTCTCACACTAAATAGGCTAAGGCCCACTTTCCAAGCTCCCTTTAAGTTTGTTGGATTCACTACATATAACAGATATATAATAATCTAAGAATAAGACATATAAGAATATCTGCAAGTCTGGCACCATCAGAGCCTCAAGAATGCTGCAGGAGTGGAGATTTATTACAATACATTCCAGATGATCTGATCCAATGTCTTCCTGCCATTTACCAGTTAGTTGTAATTACAACCATTCCTGTTCACATTTTGAAGTCATCTGTATTGTAAAGATTGACTCTGCAGGAAATTCCATCCCACTTAATAATCATTAAGCACACGGGCATATCATAACTTTGCACAGGATATTGATGTCAACATTAAAGTCAACTCCTCTCAAAGCCTGTTTTGTGATTCACCCAAGAGTTGCATATGGATCTGATGCACTAACAAATGCACGTGGTATTCAGTCAATGTCATTAATAAAACCATATAACCATATAACAATTACAGCATGGAAACAGGCCCTCTCGGCCCTTCCAGTCCGTGCCGACCATTTGTTTTCCCCTAGTCCCATCTACCTGCACTCAGACCATACCCCTCCATTCCCTTCACGTCCATATACCTATCCACTTTACTTTTAAATGTTAAAATCGATCCTGCCTCCACCACTTCTGCTGGAAGCTCATTCCACATAGCCACCACCCTCTGAGTAAAGAAGTTCCCCCTCACGTTACCCCTAAACTTATGTCCCTTGATTCTCGTGTCATGTGAATGAATCATCATCAAAACATTGGCAGTTACAGTATTCCATCGCATTTAATGTCCTCTCTCAAATGAAATATATCATCCATACTGATTTATTTTACTATTTGTCTCAGCTATTGTTTCAACAGTAGTTGACCACATCACACAGAAGATTACTGGGACATTTGCCTTGGGAAACATAAAGATTCAAATGAAAATATGACCAGCATGAAACCTGAAGAATATATGACCAATATTATTATTTTTGATAAAGGAACGAGGTTAATGAGCCATTAGGAGGCAGTGACCATAATATGGTCAGGTTTAATCTACAATTGGAGAGAGAGAAGGGTAGATTGGAGGTGTCAGTGTTACAGTTGAATAAAGGGAGCTATGTGGCCAAAGTTGACTGGAAAGATAAACTAACAGGGAAGACAGTGGAACAGCAATGGCAGGTATTTCTTGGAATAATACAGAAGGTGCAGGATCAGTTCATTCCTAGGAGGAAGAAAGATTCCAGGGGGAGCAAGGGGTGACCATGGCTGACAACGGACGTCAGGGAGAGTATAAAAATAAAAGAGAAGAAGTACAAAGTAGCAAACATGAGTGGGAAGGAAGAGGATTGGTTAATGTTTAAAGAGCAACAGAAGATAACTAAAAAGATTCCTAATCTGAGGAAAGACATTCTTTCCATAGAAGGAGTACAGAGAAAGTTCACCAGACTGATTCCTGGGATGGCACGTCTTCCATGTGAAGAAAGACTGGATAGACTCGGCTTGTACTCACTGGAATTTAGAAAATTGAGGGGTGATCTCATAGAGACTTACATAATTCTTAAGGGGTTGGACAGGCTAGATGCAGGAAGATTGTTCCCGATGTTGGGGAAGTCCAGGACAAGGGGTCACAGTTTAAGGATAAGGGGGAAGTCTTTGAGGACCGAGATGAGAAAATCGTTTTTCACACAGAGAGTGGTGAACCTGTGGAATTCTCTGCCACAGAAGGTAGTTGAGGCCTGTTCGTTGGCCATATTTAAGAGGGAGTTGGATGTGGCCCTTGTGGCTGAAGGGATCAGGGGGTATGGAGAGAAGGCAGGTACAGGAAACTGAGTTGGATGATCAGCCATGATCATATTGAATGGCGGTGCAGGCTCGAAGGGCCGAATGGCCTGCTCCTGCACCTAATTTCTATGTTTCTATGTAAGACAACACGGGGAGAAAAGATGAGGTACAAAGGTAAGCTAGCCAAGAATATAAAGGCGGATAGTAAAAGCTTCTTTAGGTATGCGAAGAGGAAAAAAATCACTTAAGAGGACACAAACAATCTTCCTGAAATAGTTGTGGCCAGAGAATCTGGGGTGACGTTGGAACTAAAGGAAATCCACATCAGGCAGGAAATAGTGTTGGGTAGACTGATGGGACAGAAGGCTAATAAATCTCCCAGGCCTGATGGTCTGTATCCCAGGATACTTAAGGAAGTGGCTCTACAAACCATGGATACATTGGTGATAATTTTCCAATGTTCTATAGGCTCAGGATCAGTTCCTGTGGATTGCAGGGCAGCTAATGATATCCCACTTTTTAAGAAAGGCCGGATGAGGGGGGATCTTATAGAAACATATTAAAACAATTATAAAAGAGAAAACAGGGAATTATAGACCAGTTAGCCTGACATCGGTGGTGAGGAAGAAGCTGGAGTCAATTATAAAAGATAAAATAGACGCACATTTGGATAGCAGTAACAGGATAGGTCTGAGTCTGCATGGATTTACGAAGAGGAAATCATGCTTGACTAATCTTCTGGAATTTTTTGAGGATGTAACTAGGAAAATGGACAAGGGGGAGTCAGTGGATGTAGTGTACCTGGACTGTCACAAACCATTTGATAAGGTCCCACATAAGAGATTAGAGGGGAAAATTAGGGCACATGGTATTAAGGGTAGAGTGCTGACAGATAGAAAATTGGTTGGCAGGCAGGAAACAAAGAGTATGGATTAACGGGTCCCTTTCAGAATGGCAGGCAATGACTAATGGGGTACCGCAAGGCTCGGTGCTGGGACCGCAGCTATTTACAATATATATCAATGATTTGGATGAAGGGATTCAAAGTAACATTACCAAATTTGCAGATGACACAAAGCTGGGTGGCAGTGTGAACTGTGTGGAGGAAGCTATGAGAATGCTGGGTGACTTGGACAGGTTGGGGGAGTGGGCTATGCATGGCAGATGAAGTTTAAAGTGGATAAATGTGAGGTTAACCACTTTGGTAGCAAAAACAGGAAGGCAGATTACTATCTAAATGGCGTCATTGGAAAAAGGGGAAGTACATCGGGATCTGGGGGTCCTTGTTCATCAGTCTATGAAAGTAGGCATGCAGGTACAGCAGGCAGTGAAGAAAGCGAATGGCATGTTTGCCTTTATAACAAGAGGAGTCGAGTATAGGAGCAAAGAGTCCCTTCTGCAGTTGTCCAGAGCCTCAGTGTGACCACACCTGGAGTATTGTGTGCAGTTTTTGTCCCATATGTTGAGGAAGGACATTCTTGCTATTGAGGGAGTGCAGCGTAGGTTTACAAGGTTAATTCCCGGGATGGCAGGACTGTCTTAAGCTGAGAGAATGGAGCGACTGGAGTTTAGAAAAATGAGAGGGGATCTTATTGAAACATATAAGATTGTTAATGGTTTGGACCTGCCAGAGGCAGGAAACATGTTCCTGATGTTGTGTGAGTCAAAAATCTGGGTCCACAGTTTAAGAATATGGGGTAAGCCACTTAGAACGGAGGCGATGAAATACTTTTTCTCACAGAGAATTGTGAGTCTATGGAATTTTCTGCTTCAAAGGGCGGTGAATGCCGGTTCTCTGGATACTTTCAAGAGAGAACTAGATAGGGCTCTTAAAGATAACAGAGTCAAGGGATATGGGGAGAAGCCAGGAACGGGGTACTGTTTGGGGATGATCAGCCATGATCACATTGAATGGCGGTGATGGCTCGAAGGGCCGAATGGTATACTCCTGTACCTATTGTCTATTGTCTATTGTCTATTTTGAAACAACTAACTGTAAATTGCTCGTGTCTAAGCATCCCCCCAGTCCAGTCTCAGTAAAAACACTGAATTAAGCACTTGAAACAAGGGGAGGAAACACTTTTTCTCACAGAGAGTTCTCGACTACAATCCGTCTGTATGTTTTTGGTTCTAATTTTTATTTATTTTTTAGCTGTGTATATGTTGGGGGGGGGGGGGGGGGGGGGTGTACGGGGACTTCCCTGTGCGGGGACCCGACATTTTCCCTGTCGGGTCTCCGGTGTTGTTGGGCCTAACGTCGTGGAGCCGGCTGCGGCTTCCAACCGGAACCAACCTGAGGACTCCAGTCGCGGAGCCTGCGGACTCGCCATCGCAGAGTTGGCTGACTTCAGAGCAAGGAGAGCTGTGGTATCGCGCGGATGCAACCCGACTTCGGAGATTCGGAGGCTCCGGCAGCAGGAACATGGGTGCTTGCAGGTCCATGGTGGGAGACCGCTTTTCGGAGCTCCCGCAATGGGAACTTCTCCCGCCAGAATCGCGGGGTTTAAATGACTCGGAGCGGGGCCTAACATTGCCCGGCATGGCTTAAATGGCCGCAGGACTTATCATCGCCCGCCGGGGGCTTTAACATCGCGAGCCCTAGTCGCCTCGATGCTGCCGTTGGACTGCTGGACCGCGGGAGAAGAACAAAGGGAAGAGACTTTTGCCTTCCGTCACAGTGAGGAGGTGTTGGATGTTGTGTAAATTGTGTTAAGTGTGTGTCTTGTTTTTTTTTGTAATATCATGACTGTAGGAATTAAATTTTGTTCAAACCTTGTCTGTTTGAATGACAATAAAAGGCATTCTATTCTATTCTATTCTATCTTTAGTTTAACAAAACACAATTACTGTTCAACTAATGTACCTTTCCTACCGTGGGTTTGATCCTTGCATCTGCCTGATCAAGCCCTCTAGGCCTCACTCAAACAGACACATTCCATAAAGTCATGCAGCCCCAAGCAGTCTCCCAGAAGATCGACCCTGGACCTTATGGTGGCAGACTTTTATATGTCCTGGGACATTTGTGGGCCGAACCTCATGGGGGTGGTCTCTTAATAATCCAATTACTGATATCAATTAACCCCATACATAACAGACGTTTCCCTAACCCAATAATACAACAGCTTATACATACAAAGAAAGCTCTCAAAGGAAGCAAACAAGAACAAACATTGAAATATGTGCCCTGAGATTCAAACAATTTCTCCAAGGCTCAACAGTTTGGTCAATCATCAATTATCAGGATAACCATCTTGCAACAGAAGGAACTTGGCATCAAGGCAGGTACGGGATACTGAAGTTGGATGATCAGCCATGATCATATTATGCAGGCTCGAAAAACTCCTGCACCTAATTTCTATTTTCTATGTTTCTATGTTTCTATGTTTCTATGTTTCTATGTTTCTATGTTTCTATGCTTCTATGTTTCTATGAACTGCAGATGCTGGAGAATCGAGGGTACACAAAAGGCTGGTCTCCAGCCTTTTGTGTGCCCTTGCAACATTATGTATGCTATTTACAATGCTTTTGCAGCGATTCAGTAGAAATGATGCATTTAAGGTTAGTTTGCAAAACCGCTATACATGTTATCAATTTAAGAGAAACAGGGAGAACACCTGGACCCCTTACCATCCTGCATATCACTCTGAACCTAAACTGGATAACCTTCATCATAAATGATAACTAAACAATCAGATATACATAAGTGTGTTCATTATATTTCCCATCTATCTACTGCCAAAGTGGAACAATCAGATAGAATTGTACAATAGGGCATGAAGTGGTTCTACAACATAATTGATTTCTCTCAAGTCTTGTTCGAGTTCTATATTGACCCTCCTTTCCCAGTTTTTGGAACAGCAAGAATAGGGGTGTTACAGATAGATTGGCACTTCAGGAAACTTTCCTTGTTCCAGCAAACCCCAAATTAATTTGGCTATGCTGCTGATGGCCTGTAGTTTCAATGGATATTGTTGGATTGAAGGAAGTGTTACCCTTTTCTTGAGAGCTACATTACCTTTGCTGTCTTCTGCCCATTCTTAGGGGATCTGTGCATTCTTTTACCTCAGTCCCCAGAAGATGATGTAAGTGCGTAACAACTTTCCTTGGGGCCTGGTAAAATTCAACAGCATATTGATCAGATAAATTCTTCTTTTGATAATTATTCGGGTCTGCCAAGATAATTGCCTTTCTTACTATCGTTCCTCGGTCTTTAGCTCTAACTGGGAAAATCACCTTTCGAGTGATGTGAGGAGCAACCTCCTCAGTTCTTTTCCATAACTGAGCTGGTATTTTAGCATATTCGGCAGCTCCCTCTTTTCCTTCCACTAGTGCCAATACTTCTATTTCCCATTCCTATCCTTCGAATGATTTAAAGAAGGTTTCCAGCTTACTGTCCTTTCCACTCCTATCGTAAGCCAGTGTCAATATATAATTCAGAGAATTGCTCTGAAAAACCCATCCGCTTCCTCTTCCCTTTTTGGTCTTACATCTAATATTCTGGCCAAATTGATTGGTTTCTGAAGGGTGTTGGCAAGAGCTGTTAAAACAGCTTCCTCCCTTGCTCCATTGTCCGTTATTATATTTGCAAGAGCTTCATGCGACGGATGTCCTAAAATAGTTAGGAATCTGGTATGCTCACTTGGGGTAATTATTTGCTGGATCACCGCCCATAAATCCTGGGAATCAGTGGGATAAATGCGGATTGTATTTCTTTAGTGATCCACAAAAGAAGTGGGTGATTTTCTACGATCGGGTACTTGACATAAAGTAGCCATCAGTGGGGCGCGGAATTAACATTGGAGTGGATCCCTTGCCTGGGATCGCTCCCACCTGTGGCCTACAGACTTACCGCCAAGGGCTCGCAGTCTCGGGAGAGGCAAGTCGGGAGCTCCAATGCCGCAGAAGGTTCATCCAGCCCTGACTCCAGTTTTAATCGCCCGGCGCGGGGGAGCTGACTTCCCCCCGATGTGGGAGCTGATCGCCTCGACGCGGAGGGCCCGAACGCCGCCGGCTACGGGAGTCAAGACCATCCCGTCAATGGATGGCTTGAGGCCCCCGACCGAGGGAGAACAAAAGGAAGAGACTTGAACTTTATTTCGCCTTCCATCACAGTGAGGAATGTGGAGGAGTCACAGTGGTGGATGTTCATGTTAAAATGTGTTTTTCAGTCTGTTGCTTTTAATTGTATGACTGACCTGGCCAGTGAAATTCCTTGTATGTTGCAAAACATACTTGGCGAATAAAATCTGATTCTGATTCTGCAACCTCAGCAGGGCCTCTAACCCCACCTTGGTTTTATGGGCTCCTAACCCAAAGACGTGCTAACCACTCCCTCGTGCTTGCTAGACTCTGTTCTAATGATCCCGATTAGACCCTTTCCCAAGCACACGAATGATTGATCCGCTCTGACTAACGGAGTGCCAAATGTCAATGCAAAAACCGCACCATGGGCCTGATTTCTGCACTCACGATCGAAACAGCTCAACAACCTTGATCGCAAACTTGTGTTTGGGGGTCTTTTGAGATCCCGGATGAGCCCCCAATGTAAATTGCTCGTTTGTAAGGTTCCCCCCTGTCTAGTTTCAGTAAAAACACTGAATCAAGCACTTGACGCAACTAATCTTTCTTTTAACAAAATCACAATTACAGTTCAAATATTTTCGCTATCCCACCGTGGGTTTGATCCTCGCATCTACGTGATCAAGCCTTGAAGGCCTCACTCAAACAAAGTCATGCAGTCCCAAGTGCTCTACCAGATGATCGACACTGAACCTCGTGGTAATGGACTTTTATATGTTCCGGGATATTGAGGGGCCAAACCACATGGGGGTGGTCTCTTAATAATCCAATTGCAGATATCGATTAACCCCATACATAACAGACATTTCCCTAACCCAATAATACAGCAGCTTATACATTGTATAAGAAAGAAAGCTCTAGAAGGAAGCAATCAAGAACAAACATTGAAACATGTGCCCTGAGATTCAAACAATTTTTCCAAGGCTCAACAGTTCGACCAATCAGCAATTAACAGGATAACCGTCTTGCAACATTATGTATACTGTTTTACAATGCTTTTGCAGTGATCCAATAGAAATGAAGCAATAAAGTTAGTTTGCAAAACAGATATACATGTTATCAATTTAAGAGAGACAGGGAAAACACCTGGACCCCTTAGTCTGAGCTCAGACTGGCCTGCGCCAATCAAAGCCTAAAGTTCCACTGACAAGGGTTAAGCAATTCTGACAAGTGCAGGGATGCTCCATTTTATGGTGTCTTTAATTTAGCCAATATTAACATAACCATCCTTCAGAGGATGAAATAATTTCATGGGCAAATCTTGTCAATGAAACATTTTGAACAAAGTTGATATAGCTTTTATGAGTGATGATATGAAATGAACATCAACACCTATAACTAGACTAAGTGAGACCCGCTAGGTCCCAGTTACATGTGAGGACTGGTCCCCCAAACCAACCCATTCCCCAACGCAATATTTGACCACTCACTCATTCCTCCAACGCAACCTCTTCCCTCAACGCAATTTTCCACCACTCACCCATAGCCCATAACTGTGCAGGCACGGCTCATTTCCGCTGATCCCCCAGCACTCCCTCCCCTCTTCTTCATGTGTGGGAGGGGAGGAGGGGAGGGGGAAGGGAAGGGGGTATGTGTCGAGGGGGTGTGGTGCGGGAGGGGAGGAGGGGAGGGGGCTGTATGTGTGTGGAGGTTTGTAGGAAGGGGAGAGGGTGGTGTGGGGGGAGGGGGTATTGGGGAGGGGGTTGTGTGGCAGGGGGTGTTGGGGGGAGGTGGATTGTGGGGGAATGGGGGTGGGTGGGCTGGAGGTTTGTGGAGGGAGAGGGGGGGGGTGTCGGCATAGGGGTTGTAGGGGGATGGGTGTGTGTGGGCAAGGGGCTTGTGGGTGGGGAAGGTTGTGGGGGGATGAGTGTGTGGGCAGGTGTGTTGTGGGGGAGTGGGTGTTGTGAGTGGGGGTTGTGGGGGGAGTGGTGTGTGGGCACGGGGGAAGGTTGTGTGGGTGGGGATGTATTTGGGCAAGGGGTTGTGGGGACGGGGGGTTGGTGTGGGGGCAGGGGATTTGTGGGGGGTATGAGTGTGGGGGCGGGGTTTGAGGTTGTGGAGAGGAAAGGTTGTGGTGGTGGGGGGATTGTGGGGAGATTGTGGGCGGAGGGGGTGAGTGGGCTGGGGGGTTGTGGGTGGGGAGAGGTTGGGGGTGGGGTGTATGTTGTGGGTGGAGGGAGAGGGAAATGTGTGGACAGTGGGGTTGTGGGGGGGGGTGAGGGGTTTGTGGGCTGCGAGGGGGTTGAGCAGGGAGGGTTGTGTGTGGGCAGGGGATTTTTATGGGGGAAAGGGTGGTGTGAGCAGAGGGAGGTTGTGCAGGGAGGGGGTTTGTGGTTGGGAGTGGTTTTGGGGGGAGAGCGGTTGTGAGGGTGTGGGTGGATAGGGAGAGAGAGCTCGGACAAAAGACATGGGAGATGGGGGACTCCTGCCCCCCTCCACCATCATGGTGGAGGGGGGCAGGAGCCAGCGAGGGGGACCAGAGGTGATAGGGCTGGAACTGCTAGTGCAATGGGGACTCATAGCAGGTGCTGTCGCTGGTCATTCTCCTCTGCCGGGATCAGAATCTCCGCTTTCCATTTGGCGATGTCGATGACATCGGCAACATCTTCAACTCCGCACCGTGCTACTTACGGTCCCTCCGAAAATTGTTTCCATGTGGAGACCTCCGCCAGCCACCTACAGCATCCCTCAGCTCCAGTAAAGACACAAAGGCACAGGAAGGGGCGGACCATCCCGAGGAGTGACTCCACATCATACCCAATCCACACTACTTCAATTAAAGGTGGCAGCTTCAAGTCCGTTGCATTTTAGTTTAAATGTTTATAATTTACTGTTTCTCTTGTCATTGTCTCTTTGGGACCCAATTTAATTTGGCATCACATAAATCAAATTTAATACTTTATTACAATATAATGTATCTTTAGAATCAATATGGATAAAAAAATCAGATAAATTACTCTCATAATGAATATCTTTCCTTTTTTAAAATCAATTTTTGGTTATCTATTTTGTCACATTATGCCCATTCCATAGGTTCACTACTTGTCAACTATGTAAACTTACATTCTGTTGAGGATTTAAAATACAGTGAACCCTGATTATAACGGACTATAGGGGGAGGAATGGTATCCGTTATTGCCAATTTTCCACGAAAACCGGTTAAGGGATTACTGAATAATTGAGTATCATCGTATAAGTAGTAGAAAAAAAGGGTTGCAGATGCTGGTTAATGCACAAAAGGACACAACGTGCTGAAGTAACTCAGCAGGTCAGGAAGTGTCTCTGGAGACATGGATAGGCAAATTTTTGGGTTGAGATCCATCTTCAAATTGTTGGTCTGGAACTGGCCTTGGAACCAAGGTGAGTTGAGGTGAGGATTGTCGTTGTCTTTGGTTGTGGTGCAGGGGCGACTGGAGTGCAGGTAATGGTTGGCGGTGTCGGTAGCGACAGAGATAGCAGGCGCTGCCTGAAAGCAGCCGAGGAAGCTGTGTGGGCTGGCAGTGGCGGCAGTAGGTCCAGCCTGGAAGCAGCCGGGGAGGTGGTGCGGGCCAGTGTCGGCCACCCAGCCTGGACGTGGCTGTGGAAACTGTGCATTCCTTAATGAACGACGAATCACACCCTGGCCACTCCCTCTTCTCCCCTATAGCAGTTGCCTGATAGCAGCTGGGAAGAAACAGACCATGAATATTGTGGTGTGCGATTTCACACTTCTATTCTTTTTTCCTGATGGGAGAGGGGAGAAGAGGGAGTGACCAGGGTGCGACTCAAACTTGATTAAGGAATGCATTACCTCCATATCCACTTTCAGGTCAACGGAATCATCCTACCACAACCAGAGGGCAGTGCTGAACTACAAGCTACCTCTTTGGTGATCCTCGGACTATCCTTGATCGGACTTTGCTGGATTTACCTTGCACTAAATGTTATTCCCTTATCATGTATCTATGCACTGTAAATGGATTGATTGTAATCATGTATTCTCTTTCTGCTGACTAGTTAGGGCTCAACAAATGCTTTTCTCTGTACCTCGGTATACATGACAATAAACTAAACTGAAACTGAACTCAAATGACTGCTGGTGTCATTGGCAGCCCTGCTTGGAAGGAGCCAGGGATGGTAGTGCGGGCCAGCATCAGCAGCTCAGCCTGGAAGCGGCTGGAGAGGCAGTATGGGTCGGGGGTAATGTCGGCAACCAGGCCTGGAAGTGGACGTGGAGGTAGTGCGGGCCGGGGGTGGCTTCAGCAGCTCGGCCTAGTGGTGAAGATCTGTAGGCCCATCTGCTAACTGAAAATATCAGCAAATCTCAGCATTTACCGATCTACATTAGCCACTGAGATAAACTTAACCAGGTTTCTTTACCTTCAACACTTTTAGTTTCTGGAACTTTATGCAATATGTTACAATATTGCAATAATTCCCCAAAATATCACTTACTATGTGATTACTCATAAATCTTGAGTTGTGAGCAGTGTGCTCTTTTGTTAAAGAAGGAAAGGCAGATGCTGGAGAATCGAGTGTACACAAAAGGCTGGAGAAACTCAGCGGGTGCAGCAGCATCTAAGGAGCGAAGGAGATAGGCGACGTTTCGGGTCTTTTGTTAGTTCTATGGTTCTATGCCATATTGTTCCGGAAAATCATTTCTATCTGTAGTTTTGCTATTTTGAATTTCTGTAAGAAGATTGAAGTCCCCTACGATTGTTCAATATCCATGCCGCAAGAGTTTATTTTGATAAATTCTCTCTCAAATTATGTTGCTGATGTTCAGCATTCTATAAACCAATTGAACTAGTATTGTGTGTCCTTTCTTATCTCATCCATGCTGATTCTAAAATGCATCAAATGTTGAAAAAAATCATTTAAAAGAAAGAAGAAATATGAAGGAAACACCATTGTAATTTATTTTACTACCCATTTTAAAACATTCACAGATCAAAAATATATATTTGAAAAATATAGTAAGAAAAAGCATAAGAAATATGTGGAAAATGTTGCCAATTACAAATTACTTTCTAAGTCCATTTGTCGCATAATAATTATACACTGTCCATTATGGTGCAATAATGAGCGGAAAATAAAATTCTATGGAATACTGAGCTGTTTTGGTGGAATTTGCTGGTCTATGGGTGAACTAAATAAAACATTAAGCTAATTGTTCTTTAACCCTTGTTTTTTCATATGTTTGTTTGAATTCACAGAAACATTCGAAGAGTAAAGAGCCTGTCCCATTTACGCGACCTTGGCTCGCAAATTACGCGACCTCGTGGTCGGTTGAGGCGTACGGGCACCAGATGGCCACGCGGGGCCGGTCCCACTTAGAAGCACGGAGTTGTGCGGGGTCGGTCCCGACATCGCGCGGGGGTCCCAAAATCTGACAGTGTCTGAAATCTTTGCGTGCCAATGGCCTGTCGGCACGCAGGCGCATTGCGGTCGTACGCAGCATCCAGACAGCGTACACAGCATCTTGACGGCGTACGCAGCATCTTGACGGCGTATATGCCTAGCACATGGCATTGCGCAATGACGTCACCACCCGGCATGGGGTTGCGTGATGACGTTGCCGCCTGACGCCATGCGATGCCCAAATTCAGTCGGCCCACCTCCTGCCCAGCTGATTGGTAAGTATGACGCAAATTAAATCACGCGCAAACTTAGCCACATGGTCGCCACATGTTCGCGGGTGGTTGCCGGGGTGTCACCTGCATGGTCGTGAGTAGTTTCCTCAGACTCGCAACAAGTTGTAACGGCATTCTGGTCGCCGCTAATTTTTCAACATGTTGGAAAATTAGCGGCGACAGTGGTTTTGACGCCATGGAGCATAGCTTGAATTCACGTGATGTAGGTAATGGGTTGCCAGGATGACTTAGGCTGTCGTCAGGTGACGTAGGTTGTCGCCGGTGCAGACTGGTGAAATTGATTGGCGCATTGTAAAAATGTAAGTACACAGCTCCACGTGGTGCACTGCATTGAAAACCAAATTATTTTTATATATTGTGATGAATAAAACAAACACAAGCAGTGTACTGCATTGAAAAGCAAACGTCGAATGCGTTTTCCACAACCCTCCTAGCATTGGACAGCCTGTAGTTGAAGATCCTCTGCTCCTTTGACATCTGCCTGTGAGAGTATGGCTTCATCATCCATGACTTGAGTGGGAAGGCATCATCAGTAACCAGTGTGTAATGGATGTCAGGGTTGTCTTCTCCTGGCAGAGGTTTTGGATCAGGAAAGCCTTTTGTTCCTTCTTCCAGCGCTGGCCCTAATGGAGGTCTCATTCCATATCCTACCATCCGCGACACAGCCAGGTGTGCCCACACCCAGAAACAGGAAGTTGTAGTTTGCATCCAACACAGCTAGGAGTGCGATTGAATGGAACTTCTTGTAGTTGAAGTAGATTGAACCTCCCTTGGGTGAACACCTGATGGCCACATGCTTGCCGTCAACTGCCCCACAAGTGTGCTGGAAGTTCCATCTTGTATCAAAGCCCTGCGCCACTCTCTTCCACTCACCTGATGTACTAGGACCGTCCATGACTTCATCTTCATAAGTATTGATAATGGCCTCACAGGTCTCTCGGACAATCTTGTTGATACTGTTGTGGGTAATAAGAAAGTTGTAGGAGAGGCTCTTGTAGGAGTCTCCTGATGCCAGGTAATGGAGGGTGATGGCTGGGCACAGGCCTAGTTCCAGTGGCTTCCTCATGAAGGTCTCCTTTTTCTCCAGAAGGGGGCCCACTAGCGTATTCTGTTCCTGAAACAGCTCGGGGGGATCCTAGTGAAGTTTCTGAAAGCAGCCTGATCTTCTTGCTGGAGCACAGTCATCAGGTTCATATTGGCCCAACCTGGGTCTCCTCTGGGAGACAAGGGCTTCAACCACACCGACCTCTTATTGGGATTCTTCTTCACCATTCTTCTTGTCCTTCTGTCTTGCGGGTCAAAAAGCATAAGGGCTGCTCTAAGCAGCAGGGATTATTCTTCTACAGAGAGCAATGCCCTCTGATGTTTCATCATGGTAGTCAAGATTCAGAATGATTGGAAACATCACCCTGCAAACCCTTTAATAGTAAAATAGGATGATGTCATTGCTTTAATGGTCATTGTGATGCCTATAGGATCGTAGCTTGTGGTAGCTTGATGCCTACAGGGTTGTAGCTCGTCATAGCTTGACTTCGGTTGTCGTAGGTGTAGTCGTAGGTGTGTTAAAGGAGGACGTCCTAAGTCGCCACTGTTTACCAGTTGCTGGGAGCTTGCCGTAGTGTGACTTCGACTAGGTCATAGGTTGTCATAGGTTGTCATAGCTTCTCTTAGAAATAGTCATAGGATGGGATACATTTTTTTCAGGATCTGACAGGACTATGACAGAAGCCTAAAAAATTGCCTAAGTGGGACAGGCCCATAAGAGCAAATTTGCATTCACAATGTTGTGACTGGCCCAATCATTGTTTTAGACTAGTGAATCTGTAAGTCATTGCTAATTGGTCCCATATATCAAACTTGCATTAGAATGTGACAGAGGTAATTAGATAGAACGGTGAATATTCATAAGAGCACTTATTTAAAATCTGCATATCGTGAAAGTGGGATGTGCTGTTGAAAAAAAATATTTTCTGATGAGAGACTGCAAAACTCATTAGGACAGCTTTAATTGGAAGAGGCCTTTAAGAA
Source organism: Okamejei kenojei (assembly GCA_035221665.1). NCBI lineage: Eukaryota > Metazoa > Chordata > Chondrichthyes > Rajiformes > Rajidae > Okamejei > Okamejei kenojei. The sequence goes on along the minus strand of CM069136.1, from coordinate 94,586,382 downwards.
AAATAGCAACCAATAATTCTTCCACCACATTAATAAGGAAATACCTTTGGGCTAAATCTTATTACTCCAGCACCACTCTTCAATATAATTGTCAACCTTTCATAGCCTTACAAGTTAGCTGAATAAAACCTCTCAAATGCCAAGGAGAATCTTTCAGTTATGAAAATAATCTTTGATTTTTCAGTATTGAGGTAGTATTAACAATTGTTGTAAAATGTGAATGTGGACTTTAACAGTGATAAAATGTTTGCATGTATATCCCTCATTGTATGTTTTGTATGAATGTGAGGGATTTTAACAGTGATAAATGGTACTCCTGCACCTACTTTCTATGTTTCATTGTGCCCCTATCATAGAACTCAACTGCAATAGCCATTATTGATATTGGTCAAAGGCACTCAATTTAATACCAAGAGAAGTGAAATGCCCATGTAATGCAATTCCTAACTACATACAGTGTAAAATAGGTGATATTAGATCAGTAATTTTCATGTCCAAGGTCGAATAATTCCTTACAACTTACAATAGAAAGTTCTACAGGAAAATTTTATTTGACCCATTGAAATACATTTGGAAGCTGCATCGTCGGCATCATCGGCATCTCTCCTCTTTCCATGTATTACTATAAATATTTTGTTACTTTTTTCTAAATAGCTTGTAGACTAATTGACCCCACTGGTGTTTTAGAAAAAGTGAAATATTAAATGGTGTAAAAATGCCCAGACAAACATTTCAAAAAATAAATAAGCAATAATGTATCTGAAATCTTACAAAGAAGATAGATATTAAAACGTATCCGCATGGAGAAACTTTTTGCTGACAATATCCACTTTGCTCTTCACATGATCCATATCCAACAGTTTTCCATTCTTTTGGATCTCAATCTCAGATACAGATTAAAAGCAAGTATCCACAACAAGCCCTCCTGTTTCCACAGCCACGTCAACTATACTTCCTCCCACCTTCCTTCCTTCAACACCATTCCATTCTCAGGTTTCATTATTTCTGCTCCAATGTCAGGACATTCCATGCAGGTGCCCCTGAGATGTTATGTTTCCTTCCTGCCGTTGTTGATAGAGACCTTTGCCAGATCATATAAAAACCTGCACCTCTGCTCTCATTCCTCTCCTAGACAGAGCAATCATAGAGTTTCCCTGGTCCTGACTTTCCACTCAATTAGGCCACACATTTAATGGGTCATCTTTCACAATTTCTTCCATCTTCAATAAGACCGCACCACCAGACGAAAATTTGTTTATCTTTTCAAAGACACTGCCTGACTTGCAGTCATAGAACAATACAGCACAGAAACAGGCTATTTGGCACCTCATCAATGCTGACCAAGATGCCCTATCTAAACTACTACAATTTGCCTGCATTTGGCCCATATACCTCTAAACCTTTCCTGTCAAAGCAGGCAAACTTAAAGAAGCTTGGCTGATGAGGGAAATTGAGACGTTAATCAAATACAAGAAGGATGCATGGGGCAGGTATAGGCAGCTGGGATCCAGTGCATCCCTAGATGAGTTTCGGGAACTAAGGAGCAAACTAAAAAAAGAGATCAGAAGGGCAAAAACGGGCCAGGAGATACCTCTGGCGGGTAGCATAAAAGACAATCCCAAAAGATTTTATAAATAGCACTAGACCAAATTCAGACCCATTGGATCTGCTCCCCCAAGCACCCATTCCCTACCCGTGATTCCAGCACTCCTCTGCCTCCCTGACCAGTGGGATTAAAAAAAAAATCCAATTGCACTTCCCCAGCGTGTTGCAATAGCAATCCCCCCCACCACCCCCCCCCCCCCCCCCCCCCCCCCCCCCCCCCCCCCCCCCCCCCCCCCCCCCCCCCCCCCCCCCCCCCCCTGTGAGGTGAAAAGTTCAATGTTCCTGTGTTGTTACTGCTGGTCATCAGTTGAAGCTAGTCGTTTTTAATTCAAACTTTTGATTTTTTATTTAATTTAATCAGTAATTAGTTGAGAAATAATGCATAATATGTTCAGTGAAGGTGTTTTCTGCCTAAGGGGAAAAATGTCAATCAGAATATGTAATAATCGACTTCCGGTGGCGCCATGTTCCAGTAACAGACGCTGAACATAGCTCGCGTTAAAATCGGGCTTACTGGTCGGGAACGATTTTTAAAACTTACCGGAGCCTCTGGACGTCGCGCTGCTGACGTCACCAGTAAGCGTTGTGAATTTAACGGAGGCTTAAAGCACTTTAAATTAAAAATTCTTCCCCGGGTCAGAGCCCTCGGAGAATAGTTACAAAACACTGCTGGGGAAGCCAGACGAAGCCTGAAGAAAAGGTGCTCTCCGACATGGCTACAAGATCAAAGTCAGAGCTGGCTAAGGCCAAAGAATTTGAGGAATTATAGTTATCGGTAAGAGAACTGAAAGATGAAAAAGTGGATGGAAAAAACATGGAACAGATGATGGGAGTGATGATGGAAAAGATAGAATAGTTGACGGTGAATATGAATGCTGGTAATCAGAAAGTTATTGAGTCTGTGCAGGATTTGATTGGCACCATAAATAAATGAATTGACAATGTGAGAGATGAATTATCAGAGAGAATTGATAAGGGGGAAGAAGACACCACAAAGAGGTTCGGCGCTGTGCTGGAACTTTCTCAACTTTTATGTCATCAATGCAAGAGATGGAGGAAGAGATGGCAAGAATGGTTGAGGAGATGAAGAATATGAGGTCAGACCTTGCTGCAAGACAGCTGGCTAAAGTTTCAGGCAAATGCCTGGACTTGGAAGCTCAAACCGGTTCAGAATATACACGACAGATTATTGTGAAATTCCAGGACATTTCTGACATGGAAGAGGTTATAAGTAATATCAAATATGGAGTGCCACTGAAGTATGGTGCAACAACTTTTAAAATATTCAGGGAATAACCCTATGAAATTGTGAAAAAGCTAAATCAGTTCTCTGAGGCAAAGCAGGCTCTCCAAGGAAATAAGGAGGTCAGATATGGTGTGTACTACCCAGCTAAAATGCGGATCTCCTACAAGGAACAGCAAAAATCGTTCACAAATCCGGAGGAGGCATACAAATATGCTCTAACCATCGTGGAACAGAAGGAGTAGCTGGAAGGGTTGGACGGTATGGACACTCTTTCTTTTTACTATTTCACCCTGAAGGGTAGTGTGCTGCCAGAAGAAGGAACTTTGTCTAGACGTCTTATCGGTGGATTGCTAACTCAAGGACATACTTTGTTCCAAGGGAAGCGGAAAAAGATAACCACCGAAATGAAGAGCTAAACAACAGACTGAGGGCAGAGCAATTATTGTTGTTTAAGAGATTTAATGAATAACCTAAATGGTATAGAATTAACATTTTTAACAATATTAACATAGAATATTAACATAGAAATAGTAATGAATGTTAATAAGAAAGGTAGAAAGGGTGATTTACAAATTAACATTTATAACTTAACTTAATTAAATCACAAGTAGATTTATAATTGGGGCGTGAGGGGCAGAGGCGGGCTCCTGGCTCAGTACCAGGAGCCTGTAGCAGCTCAGCTGAAAGCATACAACACAGATATTGCTTTCTTACAAGAAATGCATCTTAAACTTCAAGATCAAGCTAGATTGAGGGCGAACTAGATAGGGCAAACTTTTCACTCATCATATACGTCGAAATCTAGAGGCATGTCTATTATTATTCGCAAAGGCATACCATTTAAACCAAAAACTACTTTAACAGATAAGGACGGGAGATACTTGATAGTTATCGGAGAGATCCATGCTACCCCAATTACCATGGTAAATATATATGTGCCCAACTTTGACAATCCGCATTTTTTCAATAAAATCTTGAAAATAATTGCAGAATATAATAGTAAGATTAAACGAGAACTTACCAGTTTGAAGTTTGATCCTTATTTTATGAGGAGTGACGTTGAGGGATTACGTGAAGAAGCCCCGCCAGGCGCATGCGCATCATACTTCAAAGCAGCGGCGTGAAAACACAGAAAACAAATAGCCGAAGTAACATAGTTATAGCTTTAAGAAGACTAGAACTACCAGGTGACCTATTAGATTATGAGGGTGGGAGCGGAGGGCACGTAATCCCTCAACGTCACTCCTCATAAAATAAGGATCAAACTTTGAACTGGTAAGTTCTCGTTTAATCTTACTATTTTACTTCGGAGTCACGTGAGTGACTACGTGAAGCTTTCAAAGTACTGTGTTTCCATGCCATAGATGCACTCCATACGACAATCTGCTTTGGTTGACACAGTATTAAATAAATAATATATTGAACATTGCATGAATTATTCAATAACTATGTTAATAATGATAACAAAAAACAGTAATAACCTCTCTGTCCCAGGGGGAAATTACAAACAATAATCGATATAAACAAAGCAACAGAATTAAATGGAACCCAAAAACAGCAGGCCCAAATCGTGGCACTGTCTGAACAGGTTTGTCATAAAAACGAGAAAAAGTTGACTCTCTAGACCATCCTGCGGCCGCGAGGATTTGGTCTAGCGGCACGTCCTGAGCCTTCGCCGCGGATGTAGACGCCGCCCTGGTGGAGTGAGATTTAAACACATCAGTGTCAACTCCAGCATAATTGAGAACCTGTTTTAACCATCTAGAAATAGTTTGTGCTGACACTCGTTTATATGGCGTTTTGTGACTAATGAGCAGTCCTGTCTCAGAACCTCTGAGACTCCTTGTTAACGCGATATATTGGGTTAAATGTTTAACTGCACATAACATTTGGTCAACAGGATATGCTTTAAACGTCACCTTGGTTCCTGACATTCCTGGTCTGTTTTGTTTGATTAAATCACAGACATAAAATGTAATACCATCGAGAGAGAAATGCATACAATTAATCTATTTTTAACAAGTATAATGGTTTGTACACGTTGTGCTGAAACCAGCGCCATTAGCATAACCACTTTAATAGTTAATTTTTACAAAGATAATTACATAATGCGAGCCCATTGCCGAAGCAGTGTGAGAACTGTACTGATATCTCAGATTGCTGTGTATCTGGGCTGAGGAGGGTTTTTGTTAAAAATTCCTCTCATAAACCGGGATACTAACGGATGAGACCCGATAGGTTGTTGTTCTGAAGACTGCCCTAAATACGAGGACAAAGCACTGCGAGCAGTGTTAATAGCACTGTAACTGAGGTGCTCATCAAAATGCAAATTAGTAAGGAACTCCAAGACATCACATATGCTAGCAGTATCATAAGATATATTGGATTGTACACAGAACATCTCCTATTTCTTGGGTACACAAAAAGCTGGAGAAACTCAGCGGGTGCAGCAGCATCTAAGGAGCGAAGGAGATAGGCGACGTTTCGGGCCGAGACCCTTCTTCAGAAATCTCCTATTTCTTTATGTGCACCATGTATTGTTTTTTTAGTGCTATTTCTCCAGTCTGCAGTGATAACCTCCATGGTCCTGTTCGATAATCCAAGCCCTTGGAATAGTCTGGTCAGAACCTGCAGACCAACAAATTGATACGGTCATGTAATGGGTGACTTTCTCCTGTAACCGGATGCACCAACAAATTACTGCAGCTGGGATCATCATAAATGGCTGTGCCATCATTCTCAGTACCATGGTTGTGCTGGCCAATCTGGGACCACCAAAACACCGGTGGCGGAGTCATGCTCTATTTTGGTGAGACATTTCGCGATCAGGCAGAATGGAGGAAATGCATAAAAGAATGTGTCCCCAATGTAACGAGACAACATCCACAGCTACTGCACCTGGATCTGGCTCCCAGGAGACATATTTAGGCAACTGGATGATTCAGTCGGAATGCGAAGAGATCAAGATCTGGCAATCCAAATCTAGCAACAATCGTTTGAAATATTTTAGCATTCAACAGCCATTCTATATTGTCATTAAACTTTCTCGACCCAAGGTCTGCTACCACATTGTCTATACCTGGTAGATAGATGGCTGAAACCCAGATGTTCCTTGAAATACACCAATGCCAGATAACATTAGCCAAGTTATCACATAACACTGATCTAGCTCCTCCCATATGATTAATATATGCCACAGCTGTGGTGTTATCAATCTGGAGTTGAACGTGTAAATCATTAATTGTGGAGCAATATGCATTTAACCCATAAAATGCCCCCAATAATTCCAGAAAATTAATCCCATGTGTGTGGAGAAGCAAGTCTTCTTGTTCAGTCCATCTACCTCCACAGCTAGACTCTGTGTCCGTAGCCACCCCCCCCTCCCATCCGAGAGTGCTAACATCAGTCTGTAAGATCACTGAAGGTTCGTCCACCAAAATGTGATTGGTGGCTTGACTAACATTAACAATCCACCACTGCAATTCTGCTAGAGCCGTGGTTGTTAACTGCATAACCCGATCAAAATGGCCTGCATTTCGGTTCAATGCTTGTTCTCTTGCTCTTTGCAAATGTTGATAATGCAAAGGTCCGAACTGTACTGCAGGAAAGGCTGCTACCAATTTCCCGACATCTCGGATGGAAGGGATAAATGTTTTGTGTAAGGCAAATAGAGACATTAACAATATCGACTACCTTGGCTGTTGGTAATGTGACTGTCATATGAACTGAACCAATAAGAAAACCCAAATACTCAATTTGTTGGGTTGGCTGTAACTTGGACTTAGTTGGATGGACCAAACCCCCAATGATTCAAACACATTTTTGGTTGCTGCAACCGATTCCTCAGCTGACTCTTTAGTGTTGCTGACAATTAAGATATCATCTAAATAAGCCATGACAATGTGACTGTGGGCCACAATAGCCACAGCACAGTTTTTACCAATTTAGTAAATAGCCTAGGTGCTGAACTTAATCCATTAGGCAATGCTTTATATTGCCACAGCTGTCCCATCCAATTAAATTTCAAGTACCTGCGATAATGAGCATGAATTGGCACCGAATAAAAGGCATCTTGTAAATCAATGGTGGCCATATAACAACCCTGTGACATCAGCAGCTTTGCAGTAACGAATATGTCCATTTAAAAATGCCTATAGAGAACTGAAGCATTCAATTGAGTGAGGTCCAGAATTACTCTACAACCACCATCTTTTTTAGGTCTGGGAAAAATATTAGACACAAATTGTTGAGGATGATGAATGGCTTTTTCAATCACACCTTTTCGGGATAAATTCTGAATCTCCACATTTACCTGCTCAGTCTCTGGAGCAGAAAACACCAACATTTTACTAGGCTTGTGCTGGTGAGGTGGATCTATCCCTGAGATAAACTCAATGGTAGAACCGGACACAGTATTTAGTATAAACATATCAGATGTTATACAGCATCATTCATTATAAAACAATTGTAATCTACCTCCAATAGGAGGTTGCACACCAGAATTCTTAACCTGAACACAAAGTCCCTGTACCTCTCCAGGTGGCTTGTAAGGCTGTTGTCTGGCCATATTGGGGTTGTAGGCAAACTGCCGTGGTGGATATCCTCGTTGCCACCCTGGTCTCCCCCTGCTGGGCCCGACACCCGGATCGGACCTTCGGTAAATGCCCCCCCGGCTTCCGAATAGACGGTCGAGACATGGTCGGCTTCATTAACCCTATGGTTTTTGTCTCCTCATCAATATCCTGAATTTGTTTCACGAGATCATTACCAAAGAGGAGGTCAGGCGTTTGGACATTGGTCGCCTTACAGAGCGCAGCAAACTTGTGATTCAGGGTCGGCCTGATGGCGATTTTTTTGAATACAATTAACCTCAAAGAAAGCATTGCACATCATAGCCAACATGTCTTTTTGTAATTGAGTTAACACGGTCCCTCGGACCATGGTGCCAAATGCAGTGATCGTAGCCGCCACCAGTTTGAGGACGTGTTGGTAACGTACCTGCTGACCCCTCATAGAAGGAGTCATAGGTGCCAATATTGCTGGGTTCACCATAGGCACTTTTAACGACGCACAGTTGACAGGTGTTTTGTATTTATTACTGGTCTCTTGGATGACCGATTGCTGTAGCTGGTGAGAAACTAAATAATTAATGTTATTTGCAAGGTACTCCTCCATTGCCTCACTAGTGCCCTCCGGAATAGCAAAGCTCATTGCTATGTCCGGGACACCCGGAGCGTGGCTCTTGTGCTCTGGTGTTTGCACATAAGCAGGGACACCAGACTCAGGGTCAGCTGCATCCTGCCCCGCATCGCCCAATTGATAATCCAGGGAGGCATCCCCCAGTCCTATACCAGGTGCTGGAAGGAACACCCCTTGGCAGTATTCCATATAGCCCTCTTCATAAGAGCCCTGCTGCTCAGCAGCCTGGGAAAGCACTGGGGCCTTAGCCCCTTGTTGTATCAGAATCTGGAGCATATTCTCCATGTGCTGCATTCTGCCCCACAGTTTTTTATTACCTGGGGGAGAGTCACCATCTTCATCAGACTCGTCTGATAATACTGGCCTATTTGATTTTCGTTTAGCCTTCCTGTGGCTCTCAGCAGGCTCAGCCTGCTCAGTTTGAGGAACTATCCTAGAGGATTCGCTATTGACTTCTGCTGCCGGTGAAACAGCACCCGGTATCGGAACCGGAGTTGCCGCCCTTATCTCCCGACCCGATCGAAAGTGCGAGTCGCCGCTGGACCCACGCTTTGAGTGAACCCTCTGACCGGACCTATCCATCTCTAAAACTCTGACTGACTACTCGAGCCAGCTTTACGGAGTTAAATACTCTGCAGGGAAAGTTGTTTAAAACACTTACCTGCAAAGTTTCTACTTACCGCTGTTGCAGCTGTGCCCTCCAGCCCGTTCAGTGCGACATGCGCGGACGTAATGATGCACATGCGCCTGGCGGGGCTTCTTCATGTAGTCACTCACGTGACTCCAAAGTAAAATTACCAGAATGTCATAATCGGTGGAGACTTTAATTGTGTTTTGGACCCTTACTTAGATAAATCTAGTCAAAAACCGAGAGTTAATACGAAATCCAAAACTAGCGAACTTTTAAACACATATATAAAAAACACAAATATAACAGATGTCTGGAGGATTGCGAATCCAACCGGCAGGGATTACTCGTTCTATTCAATGGTACACAAGACATATTCACATATGGATTATTTGCTGGTGGATACAACATTAATTCCCTCCACTTCTAAACCAAAATACCACACAAATACAATTTCAGATCACTCCCCACTAACTTTCTTTCTAAAATTGGAAGGAATGACTAAGAATAAACCGTTTTGAAGGTACAACCCTCAAATTTAAAAAGACCTGCAAGGGAGTATATATTTAAAACAGCAAATGGATCTTTTTTTCGAAATAAATGATACGCCAGACATATCACCTACATTATTATGGAAATCTTTTAAACCATTTATTCGAGGTGTTATAATTTCATACCAAGCTTTTCAAATAAGAAAAATAGGAACGAACAAAGACAGTTAGAAGAACAAATTAGACAACTGGACATAAAAAACGCTAAAGACCCAACTACGAATAAACATAATAAAATAATAATACTGAAATATAAATTAAATAAATTATTATCAGAGAAAGTCATAAGATTACAAATTACAAGACAGGAACATTTTGAATTTGGGGATAAGCCCCATAAACTTCTGGCACGTCAGTTAAAAAAATGAGAAAAGGAACACACAATTTCAAAGATCAAATCAGATAGAGGGGAAGTATTGACTTTGCCGAGTGATATTAATAAAAGATTTGCGCAATTTTATGAGAATTTGTATACACCTAAAACGACAAAGGACACCAATAAAGTTACAGAGTTGTTGGATAATTGTAACCTTCCCAAACTAGAGTTGCAGGAACAAGAGGAATTGGGAGCACAAATCTCAAATAACGAAATAGAAGAAACAATAATCTCATTAAAAAAATGGAAATACACCAGGTCCCGATGGATTTAGTAATGAATTCTATAAAAGTTTTTATGACATATTTACACCACGCCTACAGAAAATGTATACATATGCCTTTAAAGAACAAATACTACCTGAAACACTAGCAAAATCAACGATTACATTAATACTTAAGAAAGATAAAGATGTGGAAGAACCTGGATTATATAGATCTATTACGTTGTTAAACACAGATCAAAAGGTATTAGCTAGAAGACTAAGCAAATATGCTAGTAAATGAATACATCCGGATCAAACGGGGTTTATCCCTAAGAGACAATCATTTAATAATTTGAGACGTCTGCTCAACATAATGCATTCACTTCAAATTGAAGATCAATTATTTTGTTGGACGCAGAGAAAGCATTCGATCAGGTTGTATGGGATTATATGGTCAGGGTATTGCAAATTTTTCAACTGGGAGAGAATTTCATTCTATGGATTAAATTATCATATAATAAGCCAACGGCCAGAATACTAGCTAATAACAATTTATCTATGAAATTTCAATTGTCAAGGGGTAATAGACAAGGATGTTCACTATCACTGCCGTTATTTGCCTTTTTTAATTGAACCCCTAGTGGAAAGATCTAGAACTCATCCGAATATCCAGGGCTACAATACAAAATATTCAAACAATAAAATATCATTATACGCTGATGATGTACTATTGTACATCACAAAACCTAATATTACTATACCAAACATTTTAAACTTAATCGAGGACTTCGGTTCATTTTCAGGATATAGAATAAATTGGAATAAAAGGGAAATCATGTCAATAAAACCGAAAGATTCTACACATCTTTTACAGTTCCCTTTTAAAATAGCTGTGGAAAAATTTAAATACTTGGGTATTGAAATCACTAGAAGATATCAAGACATGTTTAACGCAAATTATAACCCTCTACTTAAGAAACTATATAACTTAATTAAATTTTGGAAAACGTTTCTGATGTCCTTAATAGGCCGAATAAACGCCATAAAAATGATTTTTCTACCACAAATTTTATACCTGTTCCAATCAATCCCAATACACCTACCCAAAAAGTTTTTTAAAAAAACTGGACTTAGATATTACAAATTTTATATGGGATTATAAATCCCATAGAATACAAGGATCACACTTGAATAAACCCAAAGCAGTAGGGGGATTAGCACTCCCTAATTTCATGTATTACTACCCAATTACTGGACAATACTCCCCAGCAACCGGATTGGATTACTATGGAGAAAGAGGACTGCTCCCCTTGCAATATTGGAGCGATCCTTCTTTCACCAATGACGTTGAATAATACAAATTACAACAAAAATCCAATTATACATAATACAATTAGAATTTGGAAACAAATAAAATACAAATAAATTAAGAAATTTATCTCTCCTATCTCCTATCGTTTATTGTTTAAACCTTCAATTATAGATAAAGCATGTATACAATGAATCAAATACTAGATGTTAAGAACAGTAGGTGGGGAGCATTTCACGACCATGATTGCTGAGATGGTCGAGCTCAATCGGGGGGGGGGGGAGGGTACGTATACGTATATGGGAAAGAGCAGGAATTAAAACCTTGGGAGATTTGTATGAAATTACTGAAATACGCACAAGAATATCACAATATGCCATCAGATTTACTGGATGAAGTAATGAATACAAAGGCTGAATCAGCAAACCTAATATCCTATATATATAATATTATTCTAAATGCAGAAATACCAACAACAGAAGGCATCAGAAGAGACTGGGAAAAATAATTAAGTATAACAATTTCCAAAGAAAGATGGGAAGAACACTTACTAAATGTACATAAATGTTCAATTAATGTAAGACACACCTTAATACAATTTAAAGTCTTACACAGATTACACTGTTCAAAAACTAAAATAAGTAAACTTTTTCCCAACGTCTCACCTATTTGTGATAAATGTCAATGTCAAGAAGCTACTATAGGTCACTAATTTGTCTTTTGTACAAACATTTTTGACTGAAATTTTTGAAATCTTCACAAAATTATTTAAAATAAAACTGACTCCAAAGGCAGATTGGATTATCTTTGGAACAACGGAAGGTAGCCCTGAATTAAATGTGTTTCAAAATAATCTATTTGAATATGGGTTAGTAACAGCCTAGAGGGGAAAAATGTCAATCAGAATATGTAAAAATGTAATCGTTACCGCATCGTGTTTTTGCGAAGATGTAAAGACAACTACATGTACACACACATATACACACACATATGCACACACATATACACACGTACAATATCAGACTTTTAATGTATACTAGACCAAGTGCAGATGCTCCCCTAATAGTTCCTACCAGCCCCGAGGAATAAAAACGGTCACCCCTGTGCGAAGCCACAGGAGATGGGAAAGGTCCTCAATGAGTATTTATCTTCTGTATTAACCAAGGAGAAAGACAGTAGGACAGTGGAAATTGGAGCAGTCACTGGAAATGTCAAGAGAGCAGTCAGGTTACCGTTGAGGAAGTAATGAAGGTGCTGTCATGTTTGAAGGTAGAAAAATGTCTGGGGCCTGCTCAGATAAATCCAATGACATCGCGGGAAACTAATGAGAAAATTGCGGGAGCCCTGGTTAAAATTTATGAGCTGTCCTTAAATACAGGAGAGGTGCCAGAAGATCGGACAGTGGCAATTGTGGTGCCTCTTTTCAAGAAGGGCTGCAGGGAAGAAGCTGGGAACTGTAGGCCAGTGAGCTTAACATCTGTAGGTGGTAAGTAACTGGAGAGTATTCTGAAGGATAGGATGTATAGGCAATAGGATGGGCAAGGGCTGATTAGGGACAGTCAGCATGGTTTTGTACATGGGAGGTCATGTCTCACATATCTGATTGATTGTTTTGAAGATGTGAACAAAAAGGTTGATGAGGGAAGAGTTGTAGATGTTGTGTACATGGATGTCAGTAAGGCATTCAACAAGGTGCCACATGGTAGGCTGCTCTGGAAGGTTAGATCTCATGGGTTCCAAGTAGAGATAGCTGAATAGATACCAAATTGGCTCCATGGAAGTAAGCAGAGGGTGATGGTGGAAGGTTGCTTCTCGGATTGGAGGCCTGCGACTAGTGGTGTGCCTCAGGGTTCGGTGCTGGGCCCACTACTGTTTGTCATCTTCATCAATTATTTGTTTGAGAACATAAAGGGCAAGATTAGCAAGTTTGCTGATGATACAAAAGTTAGTGGTTTTGCTGATAGTGAAGAAGGTTGTGAACGATTGCAGCAGGATCTCGATCGATTGACCAGGTGGGCAGAGGAATGGTTGATGGAATTTAATACAGAGAAGTGTGAGGTGTTGCATTTTGGGATGTCAAACAAGGGCAGAACCTACACAGTAAATGGTAGGCCTCTGGGTAGTGTTGTAGAGCAGAGGGATCTAGGAGTACAAGTGCATGGTTCCTTGAAGGTCGAGTCGCAGGTATATAAGGTGCTCAAAAAACTTTTGGCACTTTGGCCTTCATCAGTCAGAGTATTGAGTATAAAAGTTTGGAGGTCATGTTGCAGTCATTTAAAACGTTGATGAGACTGCATTTTCAATATTATGTTCTGTTCTGGGCACCATGTTATCGGAAAGATATTATCAAGCTTGAAAGGATTCAGAAAATATTTAAGAGGATGTTGTCAGGACTGTTGTCAGTGGAGATCTTATGGAGGTATACAAAATCATGTGAGGAATAGATCGGGTAGTTGCACAGAATTTTCTGTTTTGATTACATCTTTCCTTCCCCTATCTTTTCAGCATTCTGAGATGATTAATCCTTATCCATTCTTCCATTTTCAGTATCCTTCTCATGACAGGTACCACTGCAACTGCAGGAGATACAATCTCTTCTCATTTTAGATCTTTACTTCCCTACTTCCAAGGATCCATATGATCCTTCCAGATAAAGCAGTAATTTACTTGTGCTTCCAACCTACATCTGGTACCCAATGATATGTTTTTGTTTGTGTTGGAGAAACCAAATGCAGACTCAGTGACTGTTTTGTTGACATTGCCTTGAGTCTACTGGGGTGAAACTGGTTCCAGTTGTCTGTCCCACTCCCACTCTGACCTATCTACCGATAATCTCCTGCTATAACCACCTGTTATAACCAGGCCCAATGGATATTTGAGGAGCAATACCTTATTTTTGAGAAAAGATGCAGAGTGCTGGAGTAGCTCAGTGGGTTAGGCAGCATCTCTGGAGAACATGAATTTGAGGTTTTGAGACAGGATCCTACTTTAGACATGGTGGTGGGAGGGGGTGGAAAGAAAGATGGAAGATTGGAGGTGCAAGACAAAGCCTGGCAAAAGATTGTTGGATACTGCCGAGGGAGGTTTCTGATAGACATGATTAAACAAAGATCAGAGATGGAAAAAAACAGATGCAAGACAAAAGGATTGGTGTTGCAAATTGTAAAGCTAGATGAAGGATTTGGGGGTGGGGGTGGTGGGGTGGGGAATGTGATTTTGGTTAGTTACTTAAATTTGGAGAATTCAATGTTCATGCCATTTGGTAGGAAATAAAACACCTCATCTTCCTTCTGTGCATGTTGTAGTGTTCTATGTGAAATATCAATTTCAACAATTTCAAGTAAGTTACTTTCTCTTTGTACCAGAACTGGTTAATTTTGATGTAGGTTACCCACTTGTAACAATTGTTTATTTTATATCACTGCTGGATGGGGATTTTCTACAGCTCTATGATGCACAGATTCTATATGTGTAAATTGTCTACAACTCTCCTCATTAACCAATCAGCTAATCAATCTGAACAAAGGTCCTGACATGAAATATCGTCCATTCCCTACATGGATGCTGCCTGGCTCATTGTGTTCCTCCAGCACTATGTTTTGGTCAAAATTCAAATATCTGCAGTTTCTTGTGCCTCTAACCAAATGGCTCCAGCAGCATCTAATCACCATGGCATTGTCGCCTCTATTTTGTCCTTTCCATCCGTCTCCACTTAAAAACTAATTTGTTTTCTCTTTTGCGCAGTTCTACTGAAGAGCCTCCAGCCCGGTCTGTCATGGGCACAGATCTCCCCACCATCTACATGAGGTGCTGCCTCAAGAAGGCAACATTTATAATGAAGGATCCCACAATCTGGGCCATTCTTTTTGCTGCTACCATTGGGTAGGAGGTACAGAAAGAAGTCTGAAGTCACACACCGCCAGTATAAATCCACAACCAATAACAATCCACTACCCAGTGGATGGCCTATTTTGCTCCAAATGCAACAAAATATACCACACAGTAGGCTTATTCAGGACACACCTGTACAAGCAGCATCAGAATAAAAGTATGTGGGAAGTGCAATAAAAAGGGAGAGTACCATTTTATTGCGTGTCACTATGTCAAAAGTAAGGGTCCACCACCACCCAACACAGATGGTGTTTTCCCCTGCGAGAAATGTGAAAAACGGTTCACTATGCAAAGGTCTCAGCCAACATGAGAGGCACGAACATCCGGCAATGCGAAATATGAAAAGGATAGGCAGCAGCTAATCCTCCGGAAAAAAAATGGCAAAGTTCCATTTGGTCGGACGATGAAACTCAAACTGCTTGTCGACCTCAAAAAACGATTCCCAAGGGGCCCAAAAGATAAACGTCGTGATAAGCAAGATTCTGATATCCAAGACCAACAAACAGATATCAGACAAGCGACGAGTGCCGCGTCTTAGAACGAGGCTGACTGAAATTGATGCCCAGAACAGAAACATCCCCGAAGAAACAGGTAATGAATCGGAACTTGCTGATACTGAAGAGTTGGCCTCGTCTGACCATGGACACAGCAGAACCAATGCCCGACCAAGGAAAACAGTGCATGGACCCCCGAAACATCGTGACCTAGCGGACCAGATCGCAAGTGCAGAAGACTTACTACAAGATGCACACAACAAAGATCAGTGCATCGACATGGTCTGAACAAATTACGGAAGTGTTGATCGAAAAGTTTTCTCCAAAGCCTCGTCAGAACAAGGGTCAAAAGGCGAGCAACAATAATAAGAAGCACAGAGTTGCAAACCATCCAAACTCGGGTGCGCGAAAAAGATGGGCCGTAAAAAATACACAAATACAAACTCACGCAGACTTTATTTCAAAAAGACAGGAGAAGTCTGGCACGCCAAATCATGGGCACTCCAGCCGCATCAGGCTGCCCTCTCAGTAGGGAGAAACTGGAGTTGCTTACGAGCAAAATTATCCCATCCGAACACCAAAGCCAATATCAATAAAATGGCACTATATGATGGCACCACAGACGTAAACTTGCTAATGGAAGCCATTAAGTTAGAAGAGGTGGAAAAGGCAATAAGTGAAATGAATGTGAAGAGTGCAGCTGGGCTGGACGGAATGAAGGTCAACCACCTTGAAAGCATCATGGGTCAGGATGAGACACTGATACCTCGCCTCTTCTCTTTATGGTAAAAATTGGCATTCATACCAACGGCCTTGAAAAAGAGCCGAACAGTGCTAAATCCGAAAACAGAGGATGCAGAACTCCTTAGAAACATCGATAACTGGAGGCCTGTCACAATCGGGCTGATGTTGCTCTTCACGAAAATCATTGCGAAGAGACTGTCTGAGGCAGTGAAGCTTAATCCTAGACAGAAAGGATTTATAGCAGCCACCCCTGGATCGAGAACATTGCGATCCTAGAGAACATCATGAAGGGGGCAAAGAGCAACAAAAAGGAATTGCCGGTAGTCTTTGTAGACCTGGCAAAGGCATTTGACTCCATTGGACACAAATTGCTCACTGTTGGACTTAAGAGGATGGGTGTACCGAATAGGTTTGTTCACCTAGTGGAGAGTCTCTATACCGACAACACAATGGTGATAGAAGGTGACAGGACCACTACAGATCCCATACTCATAAAAAGGGGAGTCAAGCAAGGCGACCCACTATCACCACTGCTATTCAACATTACCATGGACCCCCTGATATGTACGCTGGAACAGGCACGGATGGGGGTCGTGATGAAACATAAGAACACGGCTGTTCTTCACTTGCATTTGCCGATGATATAGCCATCCTCAGTGACTCCTATGCAGGAATGGCGGCCAACATGAAAATCTTGCAGGCTTTCTGCAAGAACACAGGTCTACAAATTAACATCAAGAAAACGGCCAGCTTCCACTGTAGACCCTCTAGGAAAACGTTTCTATACAACACCCTAGAGAAGTAGAAGATCAACGATGAACCGGTGAACTACATCGAACCAGGTGAGCTCGAAAAATACCTGGGTGCTCGAATACACCCATGGGCAGGAGTGACTGAGGACAACTGGTCGGCAAAACTCAATACTTGGATTACGAATCTGAAAGTGGCAGAACTCAAGCTGACACAGAAACTCGAAATCCTAAAAACACACATGATCCCGAGGATATATTACCACCTTATCCTTACAGAGTATCTCAAAACACGGTAATAAAACTGGACAACATCAATTAAGAAAGCAGTGAAGGAGATATTACACCTTCTTGCTGACACTACAGATGGAATACTATATTCCAAGAATAAAGACGGTGGCCTCGGACTACCAAAGCTTGAAGTGCAAATTCCGTCAGCAATCATCCAGAAACTCGAATCTCTCGAAAAATCTGAAGATGCAGTCATCTTGGCATCATTCCAGTTCCAAGGAAACAACAACGCAGAGCACATAATGAAACTTAAAAATCTAAGTGCTAAGAGAAATACAAGAATTTCTCGAGCCTGGCCAATCAAATAACAATGAGGAGACGGGTCTCTCTACCATATGGGAAGAGGAAGAGAGTATACCTGATACCTCATTGGACATAAGGCTGCAGAACATATACCTGGAATTGAAGGAAAAGCCAAACCCGTGAACACGCAGGATGGCAAAAATGGGAATTCGAGATGGACTAAGCTTTTGGCCCAGGGCCCCGGCATCCACTATTTCAAGAATGACGCGACATCAAATACATGGCTGAACGGGCGACACAAAATGAAACAATCACAATTCATTAAAAGACTACTACTCAGGTGCAATCTATATCCAACTAGATGTACCCTTTCATACGGCCGCCCCAACATGGCCAAACTGTGCAGAAGATGCGCACTGGCAAACAAAACACTGGCACACATCTCCGGACAATGTCCCGCGGTCAAGAACGCACACATTAAAAGCCACAACAAGATCATGGACAAACTAAAGGCACATGTTGTCAAGTACGGATGGACTGTCCACATCGAACCAAGCTTTTGAACAGAGGACGGAAGACTGTGGAAGCCCGATTTGATACTTGTCAAAGGGCAGGAAGTGGCAGTGGGCGATGTGACAGTGAGATATGAGAGTAACAACATGGAACTGGAGTGTGCGCGGACGGAAAAGATCAAGAAGTACAAGCAACTGAGGGGACAGATTGCTGAAATGACCAAGGGGACATCTGTCCAATTCTTTTGATTTGTGATGGGTGCTCGAGGAAAATGGTATGATTTGAACGACACCCTAATGTAATACCTCAAGATCGAAAGGTACAAATCCTTCTCGAAAAATCTGTCGGATCTGACAATAGCCCTAACATTGGACATATTGCGGATCTTTAACGATCAATAAAAATGGGCATGCTGTCTGTTAGAAAAAAACGAGAAAAAAAAACACATCAGCTGATGTAAATATGGTAAGAATAACTAGCCAGACGACGTGACAGCTCAGTTCCATCACCCTTACGGTGGTGAACTCTTTGTTTGGTGAACAAAGAGCAGTCCTATTCATACTGACATCCTAGATCGTCAGCCCCCAAACATCTAGACATCATAGATCGAGCCAGCCCCCCAATCACCTAGAACCGGGCCCTGCTTGGACCTGTGGATGCTCGCTGGAAGTGACCAACGTGGACGAGCCACGTAAAAACTCGAAAAATACACTCATTTAATGGGACCTGTCCCAAGAGTGTGCTCAAATAGCCAAATGCCACGTCATCTAATTAGTGACGCGCATGAATTAGTGATGCGCATGAACCGCCAGGTTCAGGAACAGCTGTAGAATTTAAGTGTTATGTGTCATCCGAATCTATATGCCTGCGATACTGCTGCAAGTATGGTTTTTGTTGTAACTGTACGTTACTGTGCATATGACAAAAATTCAATGTAACATTCTGTAGATGCTGCTGATCTGCTAAGTGTTTCCAGCATTTTTTGTTACATTTCATGTTTCCAGCATCTGCAGTATTTTTTAATTTGCTTAGACTAATGTTAAGTGATATACTTAACATAGGAGATAAGAAAGAACGTGTTGAATCCACAGAGATTCAGTTGCTATTGTTCTTTAAGGTATGTTTGGGAGATATGAGCATAAATAAAGCAATGCCTATGGTGAAGGCTAATGCACTCAATGATATGTGTAGGAAGGAACTGCAGATGCTGGTTTAAACCAAAGATAGACACAAAAAGCTGGAGTAACTCAGCGGGATAGGAAGCATCTCTAGAGAGAAGGAATGGGTGACATTTCGTGTCGAGACCGTTCTGCAGGCAATGATATGTTGGTTTGTGGAAGTAGTAAAAATCACACAACAATTATGTAAATAAAGCTTGAGGAGAAATATACAGTATCTCTTGCCATTAAACCTATGTACATAAGTATTTCTCAAGGCACTGCATTTTAAAAGCAATTAGACTTTTTTTTTTTCAATACATCAAAACAAAACATGGTTTTGAACGGATGGTGTTATTGACAATGTGTTGCTGTAACATGATTGATACAAAAATATCAAACTCAAGTGTTTCATCTTGCAAGAGTCTTGACAGATTTAGTTTGCAATGTCATTTATACAGGCTGTTGATAAACTTAAAAAACATAATGGCCCTGTCTCACGGTGCGAGTTGACCCACGAGTGACCCCGAGTGACAGACTCGTGGTTGTGCACGAGATCCTAAGTTGATGTTCAAGTGTTTGAACCAAGTTCCCACGAGTATGGTATTTTGCCGTTCACTGCGATGTTCCAAGTTCATCTCCTGAGTTAACCAAGTTCGTCTCCCGTTTACTCTTGAGCTGACAACGTCTCCTGAAAAGTGACACAGTATTTCTATTTGGACATGTTCTATTTGGACATTAAACTGACCTGAATATAGACGAAAGCTGAGAAAAGGGTTTGGGAAAAGCCTCAGGTGTAACCTGACGAGGCGTTGCACCTGTTGCACCTGTTGGGCAGTGGAACCCACCGATCACAGCCCGGGATCAGGACGGAAACCTCCCTCCAGCCTTATTTTACTCCACAACAGTCTGCACCTGTCTCTCATGCAGCAGTCTTGTTTATTATTTTAAAGGATATTTTATGACCCTTTAATATTTATTTCAGTATGCAAAGGTTCACTTAGATTAGTTAGATTAGTGCGAAAACAGGCCCTTCAGGGCCACCGAGTCCGCACCGACCAGCGACCAATATACAATAGGGACAATTTTACACAAACACCTGTAATGTGCTCGATTGTAATAATGTATTGTCTTTCAGCTGACCGATTTTCACTGTTCCTCGTACACGTGACAATAAACTAAATTGAAAAGCCTTATTCCCTTTCCATAGGCACAAAATGCTGGAGTAACTCAGCGGGACAGGCTGCATCAGGAGGAATGGGTGACGGTTCGGGTCGAGACCCTACTTCAGACATTCCTTCTCTCCAGAGATGCTGCCTGTCCCGCTGAGTTGCTCCAGCTTTTTGTGACTATGTCCGGATGTTGTACACTGGACCTTCATTGACGAGGTTCTGGATTCCCGTTGCCATTACTGGCTGCACTTCAATGTGATTTACGCAGGTAAAGAACGGTGGTCTCCGAAAAGAGATGCAAGGATATTGTATAAATGTTAGCGTGTTGTGACTATGCAATGCTGAGAACTATATGCTGCACATTATATCTGTTCCTTTTCAGCTTGATTGTAGTTATCTTTGTTATTATTTACTTTGACTGGACAGAATGCAAAACAAAACCTTTATATATGTGAAAATAATAAACCTAGAACTAAAACCGTTTGGGACTGGAGACACTGCTGCAGGTGGGGGTGGGTGATGAGGGTGAGTGCCGGGGGTGGGGAGGGGGGCGTATTGGGGGGGCGGGGGGTTTCTCATCCTCCGGTGTTTGTGTTCGTACCCCGTGTTGTCCGTGATCCGAAGGGCCGCCTAGTACTGATGGTGGCCTCAGCGCAGAGACTTTTGGAAATTCTGTGAAGAAAGTAACATATCTGGAATATAAATCGATGACAATTTATCTGGGTGGCGTTCATCTTATTTCATTGATAAATTCACTGCACTGTCCCATCACAAACGCTGCTGTGGCTGGCGGAGTGTTCCAGTGTTTACAGCAGCCGCCAGCGAGATCCAACGACGTGGGTTCTGCCTGTGTGGACTTTGTTCATTCAACCTGTCCCCACGTGCTTTACCCGCCTGTGCTCCGGTTTCCTGCCACTTCCCGAAGGTGCGAGGGGCTCTCGTTGTATTGGCTGCTTGATGTGACCCCAGTGTAGGTTAGTGGGGGTGGAGGGAAGGGGGAATAGGGTAGGGTGAAGGGAGGTGATGGTACGAGCGCGATAAATGAGTGCAGGCAGTGGGGCAGATGGGAATACAGTGCATGAGTGGCGGCACAGGGTTGAGACACAAGAGCCAGGAGATACTGGAATCTTGAACAAAAAACGAATTGCCGGACGATTCAACGGGTCAGGCAGCATCTGTGGCGGGACATGGATATTTCACGCTTGGAATCGTGATCCTCAGACTTGATGGACGATTGGCCTCTTGTATTTTGAATCATGCGTAAAAAAGAACGAGCCTTCCCCTTGAAAAGAACTTGAATTTCCCCTTGAACCGTGCGGCCGTTGGTATGACTTAATACAACTTGATTGTACTCGCATACAGTATGATTTGAATGGATTGCACGCAGGCAAAGTTTTTCATTGTACATCGTTGCACGTGAAACAATAAACCAAATGATATCAATACCACCATGTTGTTGTCAGTTAGTGAATACCCCTAGTCCCGTCGCGACCCCCTGGGAAACTGATGGGAGCGACAATCAACTGCCACGGGCACAAATAATGACTTACACAAGAAAGGGCAGATGCTGGTTGACAAAAAAGTGAACACATGGGGCTGGAGAAATCTGGAAATGTCATCCTGTCACCCATTCCTTCTCTACAGAGATGCTGCCTGCCCGCTGAGTTAAAGAGTTCCCACGGTAGACTCACGAGTCATTAAGGTAAACGCACGGGCCGCTACGTTATTACAACGAGTTAAAATGTTTCAATTTTTAACTTGAACAGTAAATTTGACTCGTGGAAAAAATCAAACATGTTTGATTTTTTCCACGAGTTAACAAGTTTCCGGAGTAGCTGCCGTTAGCGCCACGAGTCGCTAAGTTGCTCGCAAGAGTTCCGACGTTCCCGCTACGTTGATTGTACGTGATTACTGCGAGTGAAAACTCGGGGTCACTCGTGGGTCAACTCTCACCGTGAGACAGGGGTTAAAAAACATAAGGAAGTATAATAGTGACTAGATTTGTATTAAAATAAATATATAGTATGACAATTCACATAGGCTTTATTCCATGCAGCCTTTCCGGAAAAATCTGACAACTCTGGAAGAGATATATTAATGGCACAGAAGAGTTTGATTTCAGGCATATATAGAATCCAAGAGTGGTCAGATGGAGAGAAAATACAATGGAGATTGTGATTATGAAATCAAGATTACTGACCTCAACCACAAACAACTTGATTATTTCCATATATGTAAGATTTTGAGCATGAAAAAAACGATTTTAAGGTGCTTCATAAAGAGCAGCGATTCTGTGCTGTCACAAGGAATGGGAGTTGATTTAGGCCATTCGGCCCATCAAGTCTACACCACCATTCAATCATGGCTGATCTATCTCTCCCTCTTAACCCCATTCTTCTGCCTTCTCCCCATAACCTCTGACACCTGTACTAATCAAGATGTTAGGGATGACCAAATGCTGAAAAAAAGAGAGTCATTAACGAGTATTTTAAAGGAGGAGTGTTAGGCAGAAGAGGGAACTGCTGCTAAGGAGGGAACACTCATCTTAGTTATTTAACAATTTATTACACAAAGGCCAGGTGATTAAAATCAAGGTCGAGCAGGCGACCAGTATTAGGAGAATAGAAATACCTCAGAGTACCAGAGGGATGGAAAATTGGATAAATAAGTATGCAGATGATACTAAGATAGGTGGTGTTGTGGATAATGAAGTAGATTTTCAAAGTCTACAGAGAGATTTGGGCCATTTGGAAAAGTGGGCTGTAAGATGGCAGATGGAGTTTAATGCTGATAAGTGTGAAGTGCTACATCTTGGCAGGACAAATCAAAATAGGACGTACATGGTAAATGGTAGGGAATTGAGGAATGCTGTGGAACAGAGGGATCTAGGAATAACTGTGCATAGTTCCTGAAGGTGGAATCGCATGTAGATAGGGTGGCAAAGAAAGCCTTTGGTGTGCTGGCCTTTATAAATCAGAGCATTGAATATAGGAGTAGGGAAGTAATGTTAAAATTGTACAAGGCATTGGTAAGACCAATTCTGGAGTATGGTGTACAATTTTGGTCGCCTAGTTATAGGAAGGATGTGAACAAAATAGAGAGAGTACAGAGGAGATTTACTAGAATGTTGCCAGGGTTCCAGCAACTATGTTACAGAGAAAGGTTGAACAAGTTAGGTCTTTATTCTTTGGAGCGCAGAAGGTTAAGGGGGACTTGATTGAGGTCTTTTAAAATGATGAAAGGGATAGACAGAGTTGACGTGGATACGTTTTTCCCATTGAGGGTAGGGAAGTTTCAAACAAGAGGGCATGACATGAGAATTAAGAGACAGAGGTTTTCGGGGTAACGTGAGGGGGAACTTCTTTACTCAGAGGGTGGTGGCTGTGTGGAATCAGCTTCCAGCAGAAGTGGTGGAGGCAGGATCGATTTTAACATTTAAGAGTAAAGTGGATAGGTATATGGGCGTGAAGGGAATGGAGGGGTATGGTCTGAGTGCAGGTAGATGGGACTAGGGGAAAATAAATGGTCGGCATGGACTGGAAGGGCCGAGAGGGCCTGTTTCCGTGCTGTAATTGTTATATGGTATATGGTTATACCAGAGGGATAGAAGATATTTTGGAGCACAGGAGACATGAGACCAGAAGCTAGTCTGGATCAGCACATGGGAATGATGTGACTGTGACTTGGTCCAAGTGAAGACATAAATGATGAAATTGGAGGGTAGAATGTGCGAGACCATCCAGGAGTGCATTCAAACAATGGTCTCAAGTAAAAGAGAGATAGATGAAGGACATATTTGCAACAGATGCCAATGCTCATTACTGATCTCTGATCCTACTTACTGATCTTAATTCATTTGTTATGGTGAAACTTTCCCTTTGTGTGAAAAAGTTATCTCTCAGATTCCTATCAAATCTTTTCCCCTTCACTTTAAACCTGTGCCCTCTGGTCCTAGGTTCACCTACTCTGGGCAAGAAACTGCGTCTAAGTTCACCAAGTGGCAGTCAGCACCTTGGCAAAAATCATGTCAGATCAGTTTCAGAAAGGTGAACAATTATATCTACTAATGCATGATTACTTTTGAAATTTTTAAATGATAAACCTCTTAGCAAATGTGTCAACAATCTTTTGAAAGATCAAAGGAATGTGTGGTAAATGTGGTTTTCCTGGTGCTGTTCACAAATTATGGGCCACAGTTCACAGCACACATCTATTCGAGATGCTCAAAGGGGCTGTCAGTTAAATAACCAGACATCACTCCACTTTCCAAATAATCAAAGGCTCTTCGCTTTTGTAGAAAAAATGTATTTATATTACATTACATGTAGAAAATGTGACATGGGTGATTAATGGTAGAAATGGTTTTGGTGGGCTGAAGAGGCCTGTTTCCATGATGTCTCTTTTAATAAAAATCATCAATATTATGATCATCATAGCATTATTTCAACCCTATAAATGATTATTTTGGCTCTGTTTCTCCCTTTCTTTTTTTTTCAACATTGGAAGAGTTGTGTAACACATGTAGTGTTGGGTGTGGGTACACACAATGCTGCAGAAACTCAGCGGGTGCAGCAGCATCTATGCAACGTTTCGGGCCAAAACCCTTCTTCAGACTGAAGGTCTGGGTTGGGTGTGGGTTGTGTATCTAGTGTTGGGTATGTATCCGTTTGGTTGTTGATCAATGGCTCTCAAATGTTGATACAGTCCTTGGTAAAGGGGAAAGAGGAATGCCTGCCCACCTTTGGAAAAGTTATTAGTTCTCCGCTTTGTAGATAAGGAGGTGTAAGAAAAGTTTATTTTCATAATATGATTATCAAATAATGTTATTTTGCCTTGTTATTTACCATTTCCACTCCCCTCTAATATCCTGAAGGGAGCTGCTGATAGGTAGACATAGGAGAACCTCTTCAAATTAGACAAACCCGTCAGTCTGCCGAAGGGTCTCAACCCAAAATGTCACCCATTCCTTCTCTCCAGAGATGCTGCCAGCCCTGCTGAGTTAATCTAGCATATTGTGTCTATCTTCGGGAGCTGCTGATACATATTTTTTATTAATGTCATTAAAGCGAAAGCCAGGTCAAAGTTATTCACTGTCCTTCCATTCATCAGTATCCAAGCTCTCCTCCATGTGGAATAATTCCACAAACATTATGATAATATGCTCTTAACAGAACAGGCAATGTAGATGGTTTATATGCAACCAATAATATAGTTACCTCAGTACCATTAACCCCGCCTAGTTAACATCAATCATAACACCTTCCCCTCCCTGGGTACAGTTCAGTAGAAGAATGCAGCCAGTGCTTGAGGATGTATGTAATACCTTGTGCTATCATTAAAAGATGTTGCACATTAAGAGTTTGTGAATGGTTTATTTACATGGTGTCGAAGCTGGAAGACACTTGCGTCTCCTGTCTATCGGGTTTTATTTCTTTTTTTTGATTTGTGCCTTTTGTGCTTAATCTCTCTGACCATGGCGTCCTCTTGCAGAAAGCCCGTGCAGCTTGTCTTTGATGCTGACATCTCTGAGCGCTGGGCCACGTTTGAATTTGATTTCACACACTTTGTCAACGTCGCACACCGCGCTGATCCTGACTCCCTTAAAGCCTCCCTCCTACTCAACCTTGTCGGACCCTGGTCCAGGTGAAGTGCCCCCAAAATGGTGCCCAAACTGTAACTACATACACCACAGACTGTCGACATGCCCCACCTATGGCAAGGCCTGTAACTTTTGTAAAAAGCTGAATCACTTCTCTGCCGCCTGTCGTGCATTCCATTCCCGTGGGAGACAGGTACAGATTTCCAGACCCAGTCTAAAAATGCTGAGACAATCTGATGTTACGCCTCACAGCCCAACATAGCTGAATCCTATGATGCAGATGCAATTAATCCTCCCGAGGATTCGAATGTGTTCACCCTCCTACAGGCACCCGGCCAACGTTCTGATCCCTCCGTATCTGTGACTGTCAATGATGTAACCTTCCTTGCAAAGTTAGACACAGGTGCGAAGGTCAATGTTTAGTCAATAAATCTTTTCAACAAGATGAGGAATAATGAGCCCCTGGTTGCTGACAATGCTACCCTGCACGCCTATGGTGGAGAAATTCTAAGGCCTGCGGGGAGGGCCACTTTAACTTGCGTGCTGCAAAAGGCCACGAGAAACCTGTTTTTCTATGTTTTGAACTCTGACTGTATAATCCTGCATGCCAAGATCTTGGCCTGGTGTCCTTCGACCGCACGGTCCACAAAGTGCAACTGTCGTTTAACCCGGTTGCAGAATACCAGGATCAGTTCAACGATGACCTGGGAAAGTTACCACTGACATACCATATTTCCATTGACCCAAATATACAACCCGTGGTCCGCGCACCTCACAGGGTGTCTCACGCCATGAAAGACAGGGTCGAGGCGATGCTTAACAACATGGTCGAAAAGGGGGTGCTAGATGCGGTTAGCGATCCCACCGATTGGGTCTCCACCATGGTTGCCACGATAAAGAAAGACAAGAATGAAATACGTGTGTGTACCAACCCGAAGGACTTAAACCTTGCCATCAGGCGACCACACTACCCCATGCGGTCTGTTGAGGACGTGGCGGCTCAGGTTGGGCATGCCACCATCCTTTCGGTCCTAGACGCTAAGAACTCGTTTTGGCAGATCCCGTTGGACAAAGCATCTTCTGACCTGACGACCTTCGCCACACCGATTGGCAGATTCAAGTTCGTGCGAATGCCATTCGGCATCAATTCTGCTAGCGAGGTGTTCCAGCGAACGATGGAACAGATATTCTCGGACCTGCCATGTGCCATCATCGTGGATGATATCCTGGTTTATGGGAAGGACATTGCTGAGCACGACCTGAACCTCCGCCGCGTCCTGGATCGGGCGTGGAAGGCGAACCTGAAGCTGAATCCCAAGAAGTGCCGGTTTCGTGCCTCAGAAGTCACGTATGTTGGACACGTTTTCACCTCTAACAGACTAAAACTCGACCCCTTGAAGGCAGCTGCCATCTCCAAGAGGGGGCCATCTCCAAGATGGCAGCCCCCACCGACGTGCCAGGTCTACAACGATTCTTGGGCATGGTGAACTACCTTGGGAAGTTTGTACCAAACCTCAGTGAGCTGAGTGCTCCCCTGCGGCAGCTGACAAAAAAGGATATCGCCTGGGTCTGGCTCCCACATAACTAGCAGGCCTTTGAATGGCTCAAGTCGAAATTGATTAACACTCCGACGTTGTGGTCCTTCGACGTGAGTCGCCCCATCACCGTCATCTGTGACGCTTCCAAGTTCGGTCTGGGTGCGGCTTGCCTTCAGTCTGTTGATGGATCATTACATCCTGTCTCCTATGCCTCCTGCACCATGACGGACACCGAGCAGTGGTACGCTCAGATCGAGAAGGAGCTGCTCGCGGTGGTGTTCGCCTGCTCCAAGTTCAGAGACTTCCTGACTTCCAGGTCCTTCGAAACCAACCACCAGCCACTGGTGACAATCCTTAATGAGCCGATTCACGCTGCCCCTGCCAGGCTGCAGCGTATGATCCTGCAGCTCCAGCGCTTTGATTTCGACATCATTTACAAGAAGCGCACCGAGATGCACATTGCGGATACCCTATCGCGCGAAACAGAGGACTTGCTCTTACTGGGCGATAACTTTATTCCTACCAAGCAGCTACAGGTTTTGGCCGAGCACACCGCTGCCGACCCATTCTTGCAGCGGCTTGCCTCTGTGATTAAAGCAGGGTGGCCAACAAAGTGCTCCACTGCGCCGTCTGAAACTCAGCCTTTCTTCCTGGTCCGCGACGAACTGGTGCTCCAAAATGGCGTCATCGTCAAGGGACATAAAGTTGTAGTCCCGTCCTCCCTGTTTGACTTTTACTATTGCGCAGCCCATAGCGGACACCCTGGGGTTGATGCAACACTCGCCCACGCTCAGTGCCAATTCTACTGGCCTGGAATGGCCAAATATATCCGAGACCGAGTTTCTGCCTGCCTCACGTGCAACAGTCTTGTTCCACACCAGCAGCGACAGCCCCTGCTGCAACAGCCCGCCCCTGCCTTGGCCTGGTCCTCGTTGGCTGCCGACATCTTCGAGTGGCGTGGTAACCACGACCTTGTCCTAGTTGACTCATACTCAAGCTAGTTCGAAGTGGATTTACTGACATCCCTCACGTCGGAGATGGTGATCCGAAAGCTGCGGAAACACTTCTCCACTTTTGGGTCCCCTGTCAGGCTGCAGACTGACAATCGCAGGCAGTTTACCAGCCGAGAATTCAAAAGTTTTGCCGACAAGTGGAATTTCGTGCACTTCACCAGCAGCCCAGAATACCCACAGAGCAACGGCCTTGCAGAACGGGCCGTCCGCAGCGCCAAGCTTCTGATGGAACAGGCGAGACTATCCAACTCTGATTTGTATTGGGATCTCCTGCACCTCAGGAATGTTTCCAGGGATCCGGCCATGGGGTCACCTGCTCAGCGTCTGATGTCCAGAACAACCAGATCTACCATCCCGATTGCCCAGCGCCAGCTGAAACCTCGGGTGCTGGAGCCTGCCTCCATGCAGAGGCGAATTCAAGAGAAACATGACAGCCAGCGGCGTTCCCACAATCGGTCGTGCAGACCACTCGATCCTCTGTTACCTGGACAGGTTGTTCGGTTGCAGACCGACAGTGGTCACTCCCGTCTGGCCACCGTGGTTGGGGTGGCCGACTCACCTCGTTCGTATCTGGTCGACTATGAGGGTACCATCTACCGAAGAAGCCGACAACACCTGCTTGCGGTTAATGAGCCAAAGCCGCAGCCCCCGGGGCCCTATGCCCCGCAACTCTCCTACCAGCAGCCGGCTGCCGTCCCAGCCAGTGTTCCCTGCATGCCTCGATCCCCATATCGAGCGCCCGGTTCCCCTCTGCGCGGGTCCCCTGTTGCCGGTCGCGGTTTTCACTCTCCTGTTTCTCCCACCCTAACGCCCTTCCCTGGTTCCCCAGCTGCCTCATGTACTCCTGTTTCTTCTGCTTTTTTGGGGGAAGGGGGAGACATCTGTATGCGCTCGGGTCGGATTAGTAAGCCACCTGTTCGTTATGGCGATTTTGTTTAATTCTGCTGTTTAATTCTGTTGTCGTGACAACAGTCTGTTTTGATTTTCTAAGGGGAAGGATGTAGATGGTTTATATGCAACCAATAATATAGTTACCACAGTACCATTAACCCCGCCTAGTTAACATCAATCATAACGCCTTTCCCTCCCTGGGTACAGTTCAGTAGAAAATGTAGCCAGTGCTTGAGGATGTATGTAATACCTTGTGCTATCATTAAAAGATGTTGCACACTTTAAGAGTTTGTGAATGGTTTATTTACAGGCAAGATCCAACATTCTTTCAGCACAGGTTTTTCATTCCCAAACTATCTTTCTACATCTCCTGATATCCGTCAGGTGTCAAGAGTGTTAATTACCATATATATTGGGACAAGAATAATTAAATGTTTGCTTGCCAGAGCTTCACATGCACATTACCACACCAACATAACAATAAATGTACAATAAACAGCCAGACTGTAAATTATCATTTATGTGTAGGAGGGAACTGCAGATGCTGGTTTACACTGAAGATAGACACAAAATGCTGGAGTAACTCAGCAGGACAGGCAGTATGTCTGAATAGAAGGAATCGGTGAATCGGTGGGTTACTCCAGCATTTTGTGTCTAAATGATCAGTTATAGCAGGTAACCAGACTATGTCAACACAAGCCAAAGTATGTAATGCAACCTTGTGCAAAGTCCATCATAGTTCAGTGCTGAGTTGGTGTTGTGGAAAACGTTGTGCAGAGTGATTCATGAGCTTGATTCCTTGATGGCAACTATTCCAATGATTTGCCAGCCTGTAAATTAAGTAATGTCTTACCACCTGAGTCCTGAATGACCGTTAGGTTAGTGATTGTTAATCCTGGTACTGGACACCCTGGTCAACAGAAACATTATCCTTGCATCTTGTCTGATGCCAACTGAAAAAATAGTTCATAGCTCGATCCCTTTCACTGCTGAATATATAATGGGCCTGTCCCACTTATGCAATTTTTTTGGCGAATTGCCGGCACTCATCATTGTCGCAGCAGGTTGCCAAAAATGTTCAACATGTTGAAAATCCAGCGGTGACCAGAACAAGGTGCGAATCTTTGGGTGCCTACTCATGACCATACAGGCTTCACCCCGTGACATGTCGCCAGGGTGTCGCCTGTATGTTCATGAGTAGTCTCCGCAGTCGCCCAAAGAGTTGTAGTATCTTTCTGGTCACCGCTGAATTTTCAACATGTTGAAAATTTTCAGCGACCTGCAACGACCTATGACGGGTGCCTACAGTCGCTGAAAAAGTTGCGTAAGTGGGACAGGCCCATAAATGTTAGTCTGAGGCTAACAATGGCCTGTCTCCTTTATCATCATAACTTTTTTGCATATCTTTCGTTCATTTGTTCTATATCTCTCTATATCATGTCTATATCTTTCGTTTCCCTTTCCCCTGACTCTGTCAGAAGAAGGGACTCGACCCGAAACATCACCTATTCCTTTTCTCCAGAGCTACTGTCTGACCTGCTGAGTTACTCCAGCTTTTTGTGTTTCTGATTTTTAGATGCTTCAGTGAGATTCCCTATCATTCTTCTGAGCTCTAGACACCTATCCTGAGGCCATCAGCAAGTTGTTGGAAGGGATTTAGAATTTTCATATGATTTTGAGACAGAATTCTCTCTGAACACTTGGAAATGCTGATGTGGAACTTCACAGTGTCGTGCTCTCCCAAGAGTTGTGTGTGAATTCCAGATTTTCCTACTTTAGTATTTTCCGCAGATTTCTTTGTGCTTAAGGACTGTTTTTGTAGAGATAATGCTTCCATCATCCAATTGTTGCACATTACCTTAAATTGTGACCTTTTTTTTTTCTTTCAAGAAACCAAACAGCAGGTTAAAGTTTAAACTAGCCAGGAAGTAATTTTATGCAACTCTTGTTAAATTCAAATCTAAGAAATACATATGCATCAAACTGATGTGGACACATCGCATAATGAGAGCATAAGCATTATCCTACCAGGTCTAGAAAGAAGATACAAAAGCAAGCAGACAGGAAGGATCTAGGACCAATAAAGTGGGATTTTAGCAGAGAACACTGGCTGCTGTAAGAAGAACTGCAGTCACATCTTCAGTGAGGGCATTGCATTATATTTAGCAGTGAAAGTGATTGAGCTGTGAACTATTCACTCAGACAACCTGAGGATGTGTTTGTCCCATTTTTCAGGCAGCAGTTCATCAGTGTGGAAAGGAACACAGTGGGGTGTAAGACAACCACGCATCAATGAAAATAACCAGCAGAGGTATTGCAAAACACTGATGGTTTATATCAAAGTACAGGATTATAGAACTGTACAAAACAGAAAAAAAACACTCAGCCCATCTAGGTTGTGAAAGCTTTCAAAAGTACAATCTAAGTAGTCCCACTCCATTCCTGCATCTCTCTACTAATGCTTTAAAATAATTGTTAATAAATTACTTTGATGATAGGGAGGAAAAAAATTGGGGAGACTATTCAAGAGCTTTTGAGTTCATACAAAGTGTTAAACATACAAAGTGCAGGAGTAACTCAGCCGGCCAGGCAGCATCTCTGGAGTATATGGTAACCTTTCTTCAGAACAGAGTTGCCCTTAAATTTAACAGAGAAAAAGATAATAAGGTAATTGGGGTATGTTAAACGAGAGGAGTTGACGAATAAAATTAAATAAGTATGTTGGTGGGAGATAATCTGGTACCAAAATAATGTCTCCTGAGAAAATAGAGAATATGCAGAATTGAAAGCTAAAATACATAATAGGGAAAGGGTAAAATCAAAACGGGATGTATTGATAGAGAGAAATTGATTAAAGTAACCAACTCTAGAATGAAATAAACCAATTTGTAGAAGGGAATCGAGAGGAAAAGATCACATTACTATTTAAGAGACAGCACACATCCACGCAAAACCAGAAATAAATGGATAAAAGTACATGAAAGAACCTGAAGAATTAAAGTACATAAATGAATGCTGGAGGCACTTGGCAAATGATTATAAAACAGTTGTTTAGGAGAAACATCAAAATTGGATAAAACCAAATAGTATGGCCAATCCATTTTTCATTTATCGATCCATCTAACTAATATATCTTATCTATCCCTCTATCAACAGCAACGTATCTAATAATGGAGATAGATTTTAGCAGTAAAACAGAGAGGATTAGGCATTTATATTGGAATCAACTGGGCGGTAATTTAACCTTTCAAATTTATTTTGTAACGACAATAAGATGGAAAAAAAAACCTAGAAGGAATCTTTAACCTAACAAGCTCTAAGATGACACTAGAGCTACTATATGATAGTTTTATTGTGCTTGGTTCCAACTGTACACATTCTTAGCATGGCAAGGAACCTCTATAACACAAAATCCCACCCTATTTTTTCCTTTATCTCCGTAAGGCAGATTCCAGAAAGGATTCTTCCAAATTTAATATTTGCCAGCAGCAATTTTACTGAAGATGGGCTGGGAGGAAATTTGAGATCCAATTACGTTGAATTGGTCTTTTCTAGATTTCCACACTTCTAAGCAGAATATATTTAACCTATAGCACGATATATGTGACAGTATGTTCTTTGGTGAAACACTTCTAACTTTTTGCTGTTGTAATAGAGAATATCAAAAAGTATTTTGCATGCTTTTTGTTGTTATTTTCTGAAACAATATCCCAAATCACCCAGCTGAATCCAATTTGTCAGGATTGTCTGCTCTTGTTGGAGGGACTAAACTATTGACCAAAAAAAACTATACTTCCTCATTATCAACAACAAGCACTTGTACATGCCATGTTTCTCATCTATCACAACAAGAGCATTGATAACTGAACATCTTCATTGGGGACGGAAGCATCCAAACCACCCATTTGGCAAGCTATTCATTACAACTGCAGCAGTATATGCCGCTTAACTGCCTAGAGGATATCAACAGTTTTGAAAAATGAATGTTTGTGACAACATCCAATTACAACAGGCACCTGAACAATGCCATATATTTGAACATGGATTGAATGGAATTAGACATAATTTTACTTTGGAGTCACGTGAGTGATTCCGTGAAGAATCCTGCCAGTCTGCATGCACGTCATTACGTCTAACGCATGGCGCAGTGACCGGTTGGGAGGAGCATCAATCTCAATAATTCGTGTCTAATATGCTTCCTAGGCCGAAAAAGGATGGGGGATGTTGAATCATACTTGACTTGATGAGTCTTAACCCTTATGTGCAGTATTAACATTTCAAAATGGAAACATTTGTTACTGCCAAACAACTGATTTCCAGAGGATGTAACATGCGATAGATCATAAAGATGCTTATTACTCAAGTGCCTGTTCATAGGGATCATCGGAGATATTTGAAATTTAGCTGGATGAGGCAATTATGGCAATTTAAAGCACTGCCTAATGGGTTAACCTCGGCACCTAGATTATTTACAAAACTGTTAAAACCAGTATTGGGGCTACTATGGGCTCAGGGCCATATTATAATGGCGTATTTGGATGATATATTGATAATAGGAAAGACCCGGGAATTATCAGTCATTTATTATCAGTCGTTTATTAAACTCTTGTTTGAGAGATTGGGGTTCATTCATCCACTTAAATCCAAATTGATACCAGTGATTGATTATTTGGGATCCCCTATTAACTCAACTCATATGTTAGTGACCTTGCCAAGGGGCAAGAGATTAGATTCAACTTGCAGGCAGTAACAAGCTCATGGAGGAGCAACAACCTTCAATTAGACAAGTGGCCAGCCTGTTTGGAAAATTGGTGGCTGCCTTTCCAGCTGCACAGTTTGCATTACCAAAATTTACAACGTGCAAAGGAACAGGAACTCAGAATACATGCAGGTCATTTCGACAGGTTCATGCAATTACCAGCTGAAGCCATTGCTGAATTGCACTGGTGGATTATGAACATCTCAAATTGCTCCAGCAAAATTCTGGCTGAGGAACTCTCAGTTGTTTTACAGACTGATGTTAGTGCCTTAGGTTGGGGTGCTACAGATACCATATCTAGCGGTAGAGGCAGATGGACTATGCATGAGGCATTTATTCTTCAATCACATGGAATTAATTATTTAGAGCTATTGGGAACATTTTATGGGCTTAAAGCTTATTGTATAACCATGAGTCACTTACATGTTCAACTGCAGATTGACAACACTACGGCAGTAATGTATGCTAATCACATGGGTTGGATCAAGTCAGAATCTTGTGATAGATTGGCTAATCTTATTTGGCACTGGTGCATTACAAGAAATATTTGGGTTTCAGCTATCTACCTACCAGGTAGACTCAATGTGGTGGCAGACACCAAGTCACGCAAATTCAATGACAACACAGAATGGATGTTGAATCATGAAGTATTTCATGATATTGTTGTTCGATATGGGATGCCAGATATCGATTTGTTTGCATCCAGACTCAATCACCAGTTAACTAAATATGTTTCATGGGAACCAGACCCTGTGCAGTAGCGGTGGATGCATTCTCGCTATAGTGGGGTGGAATGTTTTTATATACATTTCCTCCATTTTGCGTCATCAGTCGGTGCTTGCTCAAGATCAAGCAGGACTCCGCTTCAGGAGTATTGGTGGTACCCATCTGGCCTACTCAGCCATGGTTCCCTCTTGTTTTAGAGATAACAACACAGCCAATTATGGGTGTTCCGAAATGCAGTGAACTACTGATGCACCCTGTAACTGGGGATTTACATCCATTACATGATCGTATTGATCTGTTAATTTGCAGATTCTGAGGAGGCCATACCTGGGTCTTGGACTATCCAATCATACCATGGATGTGATTGCTGCAGCCTGGAGGGATAGTACTAAAAAACAGTATACCTCTTATATCAGGAAATGGGAGACGTTCTGTTCACAGGGGAACATTGCATATCACACGGCATGCATCTCTGATGTGCTAGCATTTCTGTCAATGCTATATTTTGATGAAGGGTTGAGCTACAGTGCCATCAATAGTGCCAGGAGTGCCCTGTCATCATACTTATGGCTGGGGTCAGAACAACATTCAGTTGGGTCTCACCCTTTAATATCCCAGTTTATGAGGGATATTTTTAATTCCAATCCCCCCAGACCCAGGTACTCAGAAATCTGGGATGTGACTCTGGTGTTTACACTGCTTCGCCAGTGGGTTCCAGCCACATCACTGTCTTTGCCCAAAATCACCCTTAATAAGGATCATGCTGATGGCGCTGGTTTCAGTACAATGGGTCCAGACATTGCAAAAGCTGCGACTGGACAGGATGGTATCATCTTGTAATAACATTACATTTTACATCTATGATTTAATTAAACAGAGCAGACCAGGTGTGTCGGGGTTCAAGGTTATATTTTCGGCATACCGCACGGATTTAAGACTGTGCGTAGTGTTGCACTTAGCTATATTATATTAAGGTCACCATGAGCCTTAGAGGTTCAGAATCAGCATTACTTTTTAGTCACAGAAAAACACATATGAAAGTGTTGGTTCAGACTATCTCAAGGTGGCTGAAACAGGTTCTCGTGAATGCAGGAGTGAACACTGACCATTTTAAATCTCACTCCACCAGGACGGCATCAACGTCAGCAGTGAGGGACAATGGACTTCCCTCCAGACCATATCCTCGCAGGTTTTCAAAGGTTCTATAACAAGCCGCTTACCGAACTGGGGGTATTCGCCCAATCCATTTTAAGTTCAGTTTCATAGTTCCCCCTGGGAGAGAGGGGTTGATATTGTTTATTTGTTAAATAAACCGTTAACGTTTCAAATCAATGTCATGATTCAATGCATTGTCTTATTCACTCATCCTGAATCAATTGCTGCAGTGAGACGCCTGGATTCGTATCTATGGCATGAAATCAAAGTCAAAGTGAAAGTCAAAAGAGTTTATTGTCATGTGTCCCTGACAGGACAATGAAATTCTTTCTTTGCATAGCACAACAGAGCATAGTAGGCACTGACTAAAATTATATACGTAAATACACACATTAATTAATAAATGAATAAAGTGCAAATATCAGATGGAGGGGTATTAATGTTCAGAGTTTTGTCCGAGCCAAGTTTAATAGCCTGATGGCTGTGGGGAAGTAGCTATTCCTGAACCTGGTTGTTGCAGTTCTCAGGCTCCTGTACCTTCTACCTGAAGGTAGCAGGGAGATGAGTGTGTGGCCAGAGTGGTGTGGGTCCTTGATAATGCTGCCAGCCTTTTTGAGGCAGCGACTGTGGTAGATCCCCTCGATGGAAGGAAGGTCAGAGCCGATGATGGACTGGGCAGTGTTTACTACTTTTTGTAGTCTTTTCCTCTCCAGGGCACTCAAGTTGCTGAACCAAGCCACGATGCTACCGGTCAGCAAGCTCTCTACTGTGCACCTGTAGAAGTTAGAGAGAGTCCTCCTTGACAGACCAACTCTCCGTAATCTTCTCAGGAAGTAGAGGCATTGATGAGCTTTCTTAATAATTGCATCTGTTTTCTCGGACCAGGAAAGATCTTCACAGATGTGCACGCCCAGGAATTTGAAGCTTTTGACCCTTTCAACTATCGACCCGTTGATATAAACGGAACTGTGGGTCCCCATCCTACTCCTTCCAAAGTCCACAATCAGTTCCTTGGTTTTACTGGTGTTGAGGGCCAGGTTGTTGTGCTGGCACCATATGGACAGTCGCTCGATCTCTCTTCTATACTCTGACTCATCCCCATCAGCGATACGTCCCACAACAGTGGTGTCGTCGGCAAACTTGATGATGGAGTTTGCAATATGACCGGCTACGCAGTCATGAGTATAGAGTGAGTACAGCAAGGGACTGAGCACGCAGCCTTGAGGTGCTCCCGTGCTGATTGTTATCGAGTCTGACACATTTCCACCCATATGAACAGACTGTGGTCTGTGAATGAGGAAGTCGAGGATCCAATTGCAGAGGGATGCGCAGAGACCCAGTTCTGTGAGTTTGGTAACCAGCTTGGAGGGGATGATTGTGTTAAATGCCAAGCTGTAGTCAATGAATAACAGCCTGACATATGAGTTTTTGTTGTCCAAGTGGTCCAGAGCGGAGTGGAGGGCTAGCAAGATCGCATCCACCGTTGATCTGTTGTGGCGGTAAGCGAACTGCAGTGGGTCCAGGTTTTTGTCGAGGTAGGAGTTGATTTGCGCCATGATCAACATCTCGAAGCACTTCATCACCACAGGCATTAGTGCCACTGGTCGATAGTCATTGAGGCACGTCACCTTGCTCTTCTTAGGCACCGGTATTATTGATGCCCTTTTGAAGCAGGTGGGAACCTCAGACCTCAGAAGTGACATGTTGAAAATGTCAGTAAAAACTCCAGCCAGTTGGTCCGCACAGGTTTTTAAAACACGACCAGGTATGCCATCAGGTCCAGACGCTTTTCGAGGGTTCACCCCTTTGAAGGATTTCCTGACGTCGGCCTCTGTGACTGAGACTGAAATACCATCACAGCGAATGGGGGCTCGGGAAGGCACATCGGTGTTCTCCCTATCAAAGCCTGTGTAAAATGCATTGAGCTCATCAGGGAGTGATGTATCGCCGACATCCGAGCAGCCTCCTGGTTTCGCCTTGTAGGAGGTGATTGCATTCAATCCCCACCACAGCTGCCGAACATCAGTCTCATCCTCCATTTTGGAGCAGAACACCCTTTTGGCCTTTTTGATGGCCTTACCAAATCACAGAGCTTTGAAATCTTCACAGAATCACCTAAGTGACTCCGAAGTAAAGTAGTAAGATTAGACAAGCTTACCAGTTTGAGGTTTTATCTTTATCTTATGAGTTACGATGAGCGATTACGTGCCCCCCGCTCCCAACCCTCATGTCGCAACGGTCATCTGGTAGTTCTAGGTTTATAATCTTATTATGTTACTTCAATTGCTGTTATTCTGTGATTTCACACCGCTGCTTTGAAGATTGACGCGCATGCAGACTGGCAGGGTTCTTCACTTAATCGCTCATCGTAACGCCTCATAAAATAAAGATCAAACTTCAAACTGGTAAGTTCTCATTTAATCTTACTATTAAACATAGC
Source organism: Okamejei kenojei (assembly GCA_035221665.1). NCBI lineage: Eukaryota > Metazoa > Chordata > Chondrichthyes > Rajiformes > Rajidae > Okamejei > Okamejei kenojei. The sequence continues at coordinate 94,547,888 of CM069136.1, read as the reverse complement.
TCTGCTTTTAAAATATCAAATTGACTCTCTATTCCACCACATGGTTTCACCATAATCATCGTCAAAATCACAATATGATTCATGGTACCAAAATAAGCAATAGTTTGCACATTACTTATTTTTAATTTGAAAGTCAAATATTTCTCTCTTACAAAATATTCTTCCTAGTGGCTTTGGATACAAATATGTCTTGCTATGTTTTACACAGTGGAGGAAGTCACATGGGCCGCGGAACTGGGAGGGGGCTTTTTTGGCTAGACATGTTTCAATGTCTCCAGCTTTGGACGAAGTGCTGCCGTGCTCTGAGCAACCTGGTCGTGGGTGTTGGAGAGCTGGGGCAGAGGGCTGGATGGAAGCAGAAGCAGCGGCTGGGGCAGATGTGGATGGGGAGCTGGGGCCTGCGAGCGTTTGCTGGGCTGGCGAGTCACTCGCTGCAGCTCCAGCCATGGAGAAGCCTCAGAGCAAGCGTACCAGGCCGTCGAAGGCGTCGATTGCGTTGTGCCGCCGCCATGAGAATCTCTGCACCGAATTCGCCCTGGTGACTGGAATGGACCAGGCTACGGCTCCTGTAGGACAACCAGTGGCTGCTGGAAGTAGGTACCAAGCACGGGGTCGAAGCGGTGGAAGATAGTGGCCTTCAAATGGGGATGGTTGGAGAAAGCATCCCGCTTGCCTGCTAGATTTTCACTTACTGCTCCTGCAGGAAAAATATTCCCGATGTTGGGGGAGTCCAGAACCAGGGGTCACAGTTTAAGAATAAGGGGTAGGCCATTTAGGACTGAGATGACAACCAACTTTCTTCACCCAGAGTATTGTGAATCTGTGGAATTCTCCGCCACAGAAGGCAGTGGAGGCCAATTCACTGGATGTTTTCAAGAGAGAGTTACATCTTGGGGCTAGCGCAATCAAGGGATATGGGGAAGAAACAGGAAAGGGGTACTGATTTTAGATGAACAGCCATGATCATATTGAATGGCAGTGCTGGCTCGAAGGGCCGAATGGCCTATTCCTCCACCTGTTTTCTATGTTTCTATGCTTGAGTAAATGGCAATAAAACTCGGCCACTTGATTTTGAAGCATTCATGCATGGTGGAGGTATAATGTAGTCATAGAGTGATACTGTGTGAAAACAGGCCCTTCGGCCCAACTTGCCCACACACGCCAACCTGTCTCAGCTACACTACCTGCTTTTGGTTCATATCCCTCCCGGGAGATAACCTTGTCAACCTACGGGAGTTACCCCCGCCAAGGGTACCATGTAATCCCGTGCTACCTGCTCCATGGTCGGATAGTCGGTGACTAAACCATCTCCCCCACCTGGTTTGCCAGGTGAGGAGGGAGCTGTGGACACCCAGCAGGACGAAAAACAAGACTTGTCAAAGGGCGGATGAGCTCCTAGCGAGCCAACGACCATCCACACTTCAATAGAAGTTGCGATCACTTTTGTACATAGCATTGTAAGGCACCGTGCCCGCTGATGTTTTCATCGATAATGATGATGATGATGACATACAGGTCAGAGGTGATTGACATAGTAAATGAGCAGTAGCTAATGGGAAGGCCTAGATGTTTCAAAGATATGGAACGCATGATGCTAGTTGGCACCTGGATTCTGCAGGTTAGAGAGAGATTGGAACCGAATGCCCCAGTGATTGAAAGGTTCAAGAGAGACGGCTGAAATGAGGAAGGAAGATTGAGAAAACAGACACACAAGATCACAAGAAAATAGGATCAGCGGTACACCACCAAGCCTTGCCATTCAATATGATAATAACTTAATTAAGCTTGCCTGGAATTCCAAAACCCTCAATTCCTTGATCTTTCAAAAATGCATCTATCTCTGCTTTTGATACAATTAACAATCATGTCACCATGTCCCTCAGGCACAGATAATTCCAGAGATTCACCACCCTCAATTAGTTAATTGGGAGAGAAAGAGACAATCTGTTTATCTTGTAGATGTAGACAGATTTGGCTTGTTAGGGTTAGGCCAGGGATGGTGGGCTTTGGTAAAGTACTAGGGTAATAGCGTTTTTAATGATAAAGGTGAAATATTTTACTTATGCGGCAGGCCTTCCAATATGTCTCTACAAGAGTGAGATTATGCTGTTCTATGACTGCATGTGTGGTCCTGGGATCACCTGGGGAACATTATTCCAAAAAGAGCATTGCATCAAGGATGTGCTTGTGCTGTCGAGCCTAATGTTTAAATTGCCTCAGGTTCACAAGCGTGAGTGACACAGGAAATGCCTTGTTGAATTTTATGATCTAATTGAAATTACACAAAAATGGTAATTATTTGCTTCTTTCATTGGAAAATCGATTTTCAATTGCTTAACACTGAGGGGAAAAAAACAGTGAACTGCAATTGAGAGTTGAAGTACAAATTATCTCGTCAACTTCAGAGCAATTAAGATGCCATAGCTCTTCCTCTATTCAATAGGTAGCTTTCATAATAATTCAATGTAACAAGTAATTCTGAACTTTTTCATTGGAGTTTAATCAAAACAAAACTCGATACTGAGTCACAATAACTTCATTTACAATAGTCCAATAGTGTTTTATTTGTCACATATGCAACTGCACAGTGCAATTCATTTAGCATATATTACACAAGCAGTTCCCGTAAACTCCTGTCAAGACTTTCATATGAGGAAAGACTGGATAGACTCAGCTTGTACTCGCTAGAATTTAGAAGATTGAGGGGGGATCTTATAGAAACTTACAAAATTCTGAAGGGGTTGGACAGGCTAGATGCAGGAAGATTGTTCCCGATGTTGGGGAAGTCCAGAACAAGGGGTCACAGTTCAAGGATAAGGGGGAATTCCTTTAGGACCGAGATGACAAAAACGTTTTTCACACAGAGAGTGGTGAGTCTCTGGAATCCTCTGCGACAGAAGGTAGTTGAGGCCAGTTCATTGGCTATATTTAAGAGGGAGTTAGATGTGGCCCTTGTGGCTAAAGGGATCAGGGAGTATGGAGAGAAGGCAGGTACAGGATACTGAGTTGAATGATCAACCATGATCATATTCAATGGCAGTGCAGGCTCGAAGGGCCGAATGGCCTACTCCTGCACCTATTTTCTATGTTTCTATGTTTCTAAACCGGAATCAAAGCAGTATCCAAAAACCACATTGGCCAGAGTTTCAGCATTTCATGTTTGCCTCCTCTCCGGATGAGGATGCCAGTTCACCCACCCCCGACAACCTGTGTGCACAGATATTCACAGTTACCATCGCAGAAGCCAGATCGTCATTAGTCAGAGAGTGAACCCACAGAGAGCAAGTGACCCAGATGGAGCTCCTGGGCATGTCCTCAGAACCGCCACAAACCAGCTGGTGGGGACATTCATAAATATATTTAATTTTTCTGATCCATTCTGAGATTGCCACCAGCTTTAAGAAAATCACTCAGCCCAGTACCAAAGAAAAGCAGGGTTCCATTTCTTAATGACTACTGTCCGGCTGCTCTGACATTAATTTTGATGAAATACATGGTGCACTTCGACCCAGCCTCCCATGGAGTCAAGGTCCACTGAAATTAATCTGTTGCCGAACCAAGCCCATGGTAGATACCATCCCCCTGACCTAACGCTCATCCGTGGAATATCTAGATAGGAAGGACATTTATTGTATGTCTGTCCCCTATTTATTGACTAGAGCTGTACATTCAGGACCATCATTCTAATCAAACTCATTTCTAAACCATGGGACCCAGGACTCAGCACACCTCTTCAACCGGAACCTTAATATTCTGACCTTAAGACTGCAACCAATAAGGATAGATCACTATATTTCCTTCATGATAATCATCAAAACTGGTGCCCCGCCATACTCCCTATTCAGACTCTTATTATAATCCCTATATATTTGTGATTGTGTGACCAAGTTTATAGCTAACACCACTGCAGTGGGCTGGATCCTAAAAAATGATGAGCAGGGTACAGAAAGGAGATAGAGAGCTTAATGACATGACATCATGACACCAACCTCTTCCAAACTGTTAGCAAAATGAAGGAGCCCAAAAACATCAGGAATTGCAGGGAATTGTGAACACTACCCTGTCCATCAAGCAGACCAGTCTGATCCACCACACTCTCCCCATTGACTCCATCTAAAATTCACACTGCTTTGGGAAAGCAGCCAAAATAATTGAGGACCCCTCCCACTCTGGTCAAACTCATCTAACCTTTGGTACTAGACAGAAGATACAAAAGATTGAAAGCATGTACCTTCAAACTAATGTACATTTTTTCTTCCCCTCTGTTATCAGACTTTTGAACACTCCTCTCATGGAGTGCATTGCAAGGCGATCCATACGTAACTGGAAATGTGAGTGGGTCCCTATATTGGCTGGCAGTGAACACCAAGACATTCAAGATATCATCATTAATATCTAAACTGCTTCCAGCCCTCATTCTAACTTACCTGTTCCCCAGATAAGCACCAGGCAGACACCGTTCCAACTTCTGACCGACCCTTTTATCTCAACAGCAATAGACAATAGACAATAGGTGCAGGAGTAAGCCATTCGGCCCTTCGAGTCAGTACCGCCATTGAATATGATCATGGCTGATCATCCCCAATCAGTACCCCTTTCCTGCCTTCTCCCCATATCCCCTGACTCCACTATTTTTAAGAGCCCTATCTAGCTCTCTCTTGAAAGCATCCAGAGAACCTGCCTCCACCGCTCTCTGAGGCAGAAAATTCCACAGACTCACCACTCTCTGTGAGAAAAAGTGTTTCCTCGTCTCCATTCTAAATGGCTTACTCCTTATTCTTAAACTGTGGCCCCTGGTTCTGGACTACCCCAACATCACGAACATGTTTCCTGCCTCTAGCGTGTCCAAACCCTTAACAATCTTATATGTTTCAATGAGATCCCCTCTCATCCTTCTAAACTCCAAAGTGTACAAGCCCAGCTGCTCCATTCTCTCAGCATATGGCAGTCCCGCCATCCCGGGAATTAACCTTGTAAACCTACGCTGCACTCCCTCAATAGCAAGAATGTCCTTCCTTAAATTAGGGGACTAAAATTGCACACAATACTCTCACTAGTGCTCTGTACAACTGCAGAAGGACCTCTTTGCTCCTATATTCGATTCCTCTTGTTATAAAGGCCAACATGCCATTCGCTTTCTTCACTGCCTGCTGTACCTGCATGCTTACTTTAATTCTAGCAGGGATAGTAAAGCTCTGTTGTCAAAAATCCATTAATGGAAGCTTACAAAATGCAATGCTTCCACTGGACTATTTTTCAGCAGTCCTGGAAGATTCATACAAGAACCAAACTGGGAAATGAGTCACAGACTTCAATGAATATGAATGCATTCATACTAATGCTGAGGTTGAATCCAATTAAAAGATCCAAAGCGAAAGAGTTCCATCTTCCATTGCTCAATGTTTATTATAATTGTGGCTCTCTGCACCTATGCCTATACATTATGCCCAATGCCAAAATGACTAATTGTCACTATGGCAAAACATAATACACATGAAAATAGAAATACAGATTTTGTGTAATTACATGCACAATAAGGTGAATGGAGGCACACAACATGCTTTCTATTGTCATTTTTATTCTTAATATTGTTATATGTGTGAACTGTAGGCATATTGTGTAATCTTCAACTCATTGTTCATGTATAGAATGCACTTTGATGGAAACATGGTGAATGTTGGATTTCTAACAATTTAAGATGTTGAAGTACTGCAATTCATTCCATATATTTCTGGATAATAAAATCAATATTGGTCTCTTTTAAATCTTTGGACCATTATATCTAAGTTTGTCTGAAGTTGAAGGCAATAAATTCAGTAACAAACATACAATTCAGTTGGCTAGGCCAGATATTTTGACACCCAACCACATTTACTGTGGAGAAAGGTGTGTTTAAAATTATGTTTGTTGGAGAAAGGAGAAAGGAGTGGAGGACATTTCTTGGATATTTAATTTGCTCCCAACAATTGGCTTTACATCCAATAACAGAAACAGCAATGGCTACTTGCATGTTACAGCAATATAGAACCTTTAACCAGCATTAACCTAATTTATCCTATCTTATTTTGATTTGGCATATATTTCCCCAACCATTTTAAGTTCCAAAATAGTGGTTTAATTGTTTTTGTACTTCATGGACATTTATACTTGGATATCCAATACTTCTTTAAAAAATCAATAGTTTGGGTGCATTGACAATATTCGTTCTACCTAAGAATGCTTCCTCATATCCACAAAGTGTATATTTCTGTAATTAATAGGTTCTTGATGATGTTTCCTTCTTGAAATTATATCACTATGCAATATTCATTGGTACAAATAATTCCATAAATGAACTGATAAGTACCTGAAATACTAAAACAATTGTAGTTTGTATGTTTAATATTTTAAATTCTCGAGCTGTGTCCTGTCCCCAAGAAATGAAAGACAAAAATATATGTATAATCACACCTGCAGGACAAAGTTAATGGCTTTTGAAATAAATGCTTCCCATCTGGATTTTCATTAGAAAATCACTAAAGATCTAATTATTATAAAATCCAAAAGACTTGTAAACATTACTGTACATAAAATGATAAAGCTGTTTTCCAGAAACAATAAGAAGCAAGGGCACTGAAGTGTTGAAATAATTAATCACATTTCAATTGTCTTTATCTGCACCATGCATTTATGATTGGAGAAATTTCATGAAAACATTAAGAGTTTTGTGATTGTCTACTTTGAAATTTAATGGAAATTGAAAATAATTGGTGATAATGGAACATATTATAATCCTAATATTGCATTGATATCAATTTGAATAATAACTCAGTAAATGCAAAGTGAACATTAGACCTAGGAGGATTACAGTACTCAAGAGCTGAATTGTGATAATGACCACGTAACTGAAATTGCAGCAACTGAAATTACAGGAAAGAGCAATACGTGATAATAGGAAATCATTACATAAATAAACATTGTTTGACATTTCACAAAATATGGCATTTGTAAAACTTCTGCTCCAGAATATTCAAACAATTTCCATCTGTATGCACAAAGACAATTTCAGAGCCAATGGATTAATGCTATCCTAAGGAGATAATCTGTTGTATCAGCCTACATTTACCCCTCAGACAATGCCACCAAAAGCAGATTGATTATTACCTCACTGAACATTCATGGGATTTTGAAATCTATGAAATTGATAATTGTTTTGCCTACAAGGTAAAATTGCCTGTATGGCAACATCACATTTTGGCTGCAAATACTTTAGGATATCCTTGTATGGGTTTTTGAAAAGGGTTATGCCATTGAAAACTTTATTTACTATTTTATACAAAGGAGTTACATTGGTATATAAGATGATGCATTGCTTGGACTATACCCTGAATTATAATAGAAATGCCATTACTGAGCTTGTTTTAATCTATTCTTATGTTAAATTCTACATTTATGTGGTTAGAACTAATCATGAAAAGGCAGCAACATTCAATTTGAAAATATATCATCAATAAAAAACTGTTTTATGGAAAAATAGGGGTGATTATGTGATTTTGCAATATTAACCTAGTCTGCATTTCTATATTGAGACATATCCACTTATTGAATTTGCTGTATATCTATGTAACAACATGTAAACTTGATATCTTGCTGTGCAAAATGCCTTAGGGTTGTTCAAAAGAAAATCATTTACATTTACATAATATCTTAAAACATCTCTCAAAATGTTTCAACTTGTTTTACATAGGCTGAATAACTGCAAATGTAATAATTGTGGCTGTTAATGCAAACATTTATTAATCACAATATTTGCAATAATGCTGCAGTTAAAGGACACAGACAAGCCCCTGTTGCTGCTTACAGTTTTGTATTGGCTTAGATTTCCCTGAGAAATGCAAATAGTTCCTTATATAATTGAGAGAAGAAGGTAGAGAACAATTAACTTCTGATAGAAATTCCATTTAGGTCATCGTATATTTTTCTGGCATCTTGACTTTGCCATTCAGAGTGTTTCTTACCACTGATGGTAGGAGAATATTTGGAGAGTGTTCTCTTCTGGAGGAAAATGGATGGCACTATTCTTACCTGTTGCTTACATTATGTCAGGATATCCAATGTTGTATATTTTTCTTGGTGCTGTCTCCACATTATTTCGGCCTTACATTTCAAACAATCTCTCCTTTGGATACCTGCAGCTATAAAGCAATATCTTTTGCGAGCAATAGTGTGCAATTAGGTGTTGTCATTGTTACCCAATATCTACTTTCCTGTCCAATGCTGCTGCCAGCAACCACACCTGGAATAATAATTAGAGGTGGCTCCCGTTGTAATCATATGACAGGTTGAATATTTCTTGCCTATGATGCATACCACACCAAGCTCTTGAAATGGTAGGATAAACTGTCCTTTTTGCCCTTTGTTCATGGTTTAAAGACAAAATAAGGCATTCATTCTTGATATCTGGCATCAGTAGCCTACTCAACCTTTAATGTCCTTCTTTAACCACTCATGTTTAAGTGGCATATACCTTCAACAAATAAACACTGGCACAAGTAGTAGAATAGCTGTCTGATGGTGCCAGTGACGGGAGGTGACCTCTGATGCTACACATATGGAGTTTGAACATTTTCCATGTAACCACATAGATTTCACCTGAGTGCTATGGAGTGGCATGGTACAACAGAGAAACAGACCCTTTGGTCTGCTGTGAACATGCCTACCAGCTCTACTGCTCCCAATTGTCCACGTTAGATTTGCATCTTTCTAGTTCCTTGTGTCTACATCAATTTATCCCTTGTCCATGTGAGTGACTGACTATGCTTCTTAAAGAGAGTAATTGGATTTGATTCCACCACCTTATGTTGTAGCATATCTTGGAAATCAACCATGTTTTGTTTTCCTTCACACTAAGACATGCAGGTTGGTAAGTTAACCGGCCACTGTAACATGCCTAGAACTTATAACCATATAACATATAACCATATAACAATTACAGCACGGAAACAGGCCCTCTCGGCACTTCCAGTCCGTGCCGACCATTTGTTTTCCCCTAGTCCCATCTACCTGCACTCAGACCATACCCCTCCATTCCCTTCACGTCCATATACCTATCCACTTTACTCTTAAATGTTAAAATCGATCCTGCCTCCACCACTTCTGCTGGAAGCTCATCCCACACAGCCACCACCCTCTGAGTAAAGAAGTTCCCCCTCACGTTACCCCGAAACTTCTGTCCCTTAATTCTCATGTCATGCCCTGTTGTTTTAATCTTCCCTACCCTCAATGGGAAAAACGTATCCACGTTAACTCTGTCTATCCCTTTCATCATTTTAAAGATGAGCGATGGAATACGTAGGTTGGTGTTGGAACGTTGGGAAAATAGGTTACACGGGAATAATGGTGGAGGAATGAGATTGCTCTGTCACCTGGCATAGACTCAATAGGCCACATGGCTTCCTTCTATGTCATTGGAGAAATTATGCTGAATGAGAGTCAGGTAATAGAGGCAGAGTCACATATTGACGATTGGATGTAGATAGCAGATTTCCCTCTTTGAAAAGCATTAATGAGGCAATAAGATTTTTTGCAAAATGGGTATATTTACTGATACCAGCATTTCATCAAGTTTTTAAAACTGAATTGACAACTAAAATTAAAGTGATACATTAATTATTTTTATCCTAAAAATAAATGACAAAATGCATAAGTTACAGGAGATGTCTTTGTTAATCCACAAAGCTATTTAGAATGTTTTATGCTTGTTCCATATGATTAATTTGAATCAACATTTTGTTTTTTAGTGCGATATGTGTGGGTGTATGGGTAAGAATTTCTTTGGAGTGGGTGGGCGTACTTGACCAGCTTATAACATCATATTATTATGCTAACAACAGGCTTAGCAACAGAGAAGAAACATATTTCAAGATGGGTAAATGAAAGACATATTTTCTTTTATAAATTTATTGTGCAAATGAGAGTGTAAAAATATTGTGCTTATTAAATATGATGAAAAAATCTGTTGCAAAATAAAAATAGACTGTTTCCTTACAATTGCAACAACAGTTCAATGATCAGCAGCCAGTGAAACAAGAATAGGAAAGAATTTCTGTAAATTATCTACATTACCTTTTTCTTAATTGATGATTTAAGGAATGACTAATTGGATTGGGTTAAATGGAACTGGGTAATCATACCTTTTATGAAAATTGTTATGATTTCCTTTTAAATCCACAACCAAGTGATTTGGCATCTATATACTTTTAAAACTCTGTTTGTGTGTGTGTGTTATTGTGTCATTGTGTGTGTGTGTGTGTGTGTGTGTGTGTGTGTGTGTGTGTGTGTGTGTGTGTGTGTGTGTGTGTGTGTGTGTGTGTGTGTGTGTGTGTGTGTGTGTGTGTGTGTGTGTGTGTGTGTGTGTGTGTGTGTGTGTGTGTGTGTGTGTGTGTGTGTGTGTGTGTTTGTCTGTGTGTGTGTGTGTGTGTGTGAGTGTGAGTGTGATTTTGCATGTGAAACGTGTCTCCTTGAAAACCAGGGAACGCTGAGCTTTTACCATTTTGGTAGGGGTTTACCTGATGAGTTCGGAAATCCACTCCTTGGTCAATTATTTCCCCAGATTTTGAATAAAATTGATCACAAAACTCAATGTTTTAAATATAAGCGGCGCTCACCAGCTGCTGACGTCACAATGCCCCCATGCCGACCAATCCAGGCCCACCTGCGTCCTGGCCCCACCCCCACTGCTGTGGATTAAAGGCGCAGAGATATCAAGAAAGATTCTACAGCTGCGTTCCGCTGTAGCTTCTTTGTTCTACAGATCGTGAGGCAGCGAGTCCTCACGCGCTGAATTTCTCCACATAAGTTCTGCTGAACTTTCTCCTCACAGATGGCACAGCTTGCGAAGCCCTGCCCGCCTGCGCGCCCCTCCCATCGCCTGCGCACTCATTCCAACTGTGGGTTTCCAGAGAGTCAGAAGCCCAAAGCTGGACTCCAACGCCCGCCCGCCCATGCCAAACCCTCCCCCCCCCCCCCGTTCTCAAAACGCTCTGCAGATCGGGAGGTCACCGGAGGTCCCAGCCGGTCACTGGAGGCCACCAGCTTGAACATGGCGGCAGCAGTTATTGTTGCGCGGGGCATTACTCCCTCTGGGAAACCTGAAATTCCTCCGTTGATCGCAGGGGAATCATCATGCGAGAGCTGCCGAGGCCCCATCCTGCCCTACCTGCAAACTCAACATGCAGCCAGTCGGCGCCTCTCCTTTGATAAAAACCTTGAACCTCACCTAGTGTTTTCTAAAATGGCAGGCCTGTGAGAATTGCCCCCAAAATAGATATGTATATGTACAGTGGCTTTATTGCAAAATTTTTCATGAACCCACATTTTTGTTACAACTGCATGGTAAAATTGTGAAAAGTGTGGTATGAGCAAAAGTATTCCCTCTGCAGTGATTGCCTTCAGAAGTCACCTAATTATAAATAGAGTCCACGAGGCCTCAGAGGTTTGTTAGAGAACATTAGTGAACAAACAGCCATGGACAGGTCAGGGTTCAGGGTTAGGTTAAAAAAAATATCCCAAGCTTTGCATCTCACGGAGCACTGTTCAATCATCTGAAAATGGAAAGAGAATCCTGCAAACCTATCAAGACAAAGGCCGTCTACCTAAACTGACAGGCCCAAGGAGAGCATTGATCAGAGAAAGCAGCCAAGAGGCCCCCTCTGGAGGATGCAGAGATCCACAGCTCAGGTGGGAGAATCTGTCCACAGGACAACTATTAGTCGTGCACTCCACAAATCGGGCCTTTATGGAAGAGTGACAAGTCTCTAAGAAAGCCATTGTTGAAACAAAGCCATAAGAAGTCCCGTTTGCAGTTTACCACAAGCCATGTGGGTGACACAGCAAACATGTGGAGGAAGGTGCTCTGGTCTGATGAGACCAAAATTGAAGTTTTTGGCCTAAATGCAAAACGCTATGTGTGGCGGAAAACTAACACTGCACATCACCCTGAACACACCACCCCCACTGTGAAACATGGTGCTGTTTTATGCAGCATCATGCTGTGGGTTTCCTGTTTTTATGGTTTTTCTTCAGCAGGGACAGGGAAGCTGGTCAGAGTCCTTGATACAGCCAAAGCTTACAATGGAAATGGTTTAAGAGATCAACAACAAAGCATATTCATGTTACAATGGCCCAGTCAATGGCCATTAAGTCCAGACCTAAGTCCAATTGACAGGGAGAACCTCTGACAAGACTTGAAAATTGCTGTTCACAGACTCTCTCCAGAGTCTCAAATAGCATTTGAGTCAGAGTGCAGGAGCATTTCAGGCAGAGTGCAGGCCCAAACTCAATTTTACTTCGGAGTCACGTGAGTGACTACGTGAAGAAAAATGACGTCCACGCTGACGGCAGAGCATGAGCTGCAGAGGCAGCTCCTCGACAGCGGTAGGTACGGGCCCGCAGGTAAGTGCTGTGGGAAAACACTTTCAGGGTCTAAAAAACTCCGTGGCTGGTATTGAACACCAGGATTTAAAACTAATTTAAAAGTAAAAAATAAGTAAAAGTTAAAATAAAAGGAAATACTTTATATAAAAAACAACAGTTAGTCGCTCCACAAACTTTTGGCGGGGGGGGGGGGATTTTATAAAGTCAGAAAGGCCATAATTTAAAAAGTTACAATAAAAGGCCTTCAGACTAAAAAAGCTTTATGGCTTGAAAAAATAATGGAAAAAAGATTCCAAAAAATAAAAATAAAATAAATAAAAATTCAAGCCAAAAAGGGTTAAAAGGCCCAAAAACATTCCCTAACCTACCCTAAAGGGGTTTCATATATTAATATATATGATGAAATGTTGTGGGAATATCTACCTCAGATATGTCTGAAGGTAGTCTCCTTGAGGGAAAAACTCAGGAGTAACAAGGGCAGTAAAAATAAAATGGAAAACTGACCCTAAAAATGCACTGATAGTGGTGGCTGGTCATGAAGTACCCACCACAGCACCAGGAAAAAAAATAAATAAATATATATATATAAAAAAAATATAATAATATATATATATATATATATACAGGTGTCGGTACAACACCTGAATAAGAAGTGAGGCCATGGAAAATAACCATGGAAACCAAAATTAGTTGGTCTCTCACTAAAGCTGTTATGATTAAAACAGCAGAATAATAATAAAACATTATTATAAGTACACTTCAGCACAAAATATATATAAAGGTGTACTAGGTAAGATACCTGAATGAATGAGTGGGGCCATGAAAAGTAAATATGAAAAAAAAAAAAAAAAATTAATTGGTCTCACCAAAGCTGTTATGTGAAACAGCAGAATATGATAAAAACTTTTAAGTTTATAAAGATATCAACGGTGAATCCGTTTATGATATCCATGTCTCAATTATATGAGATATAAGGAAATACGATTTTAAAAGTATTTCAAACTGGTACATGGCATTTCCATTCAATGGAAAACAAATAAAATATTGTGCAAATAACCAATACATTGAAGTAAAATAAATTGCCATCAGTTTGTGGAGCTCAATGGGAAGAAATATATAATATTTGGGACCAAATCTGCACTCTAGATTTGCAGTTCAATACAAATCAGGTTATGTTAAACTCCTGATTATTATGGAATGAAACCTGCCTTATGATTATTCAAAATATTGATTACAAAAGAACAGATTATTGGTCTTTAAACTTTGGGGGGGGAAAATTATGATCCAATGTAAAGATTTGATAATGGATCAAAACAAAGGCAGAAATATGATAAATAAACAAGTCGAGTCAGACAAGTCGAGGATCAGGAAGTCGAGCAACAGAGGATGTACTTCCTGTGACAGCTGAGAAAACACAATCTGCCACAGACAATATTGGTCCACTTCTATACTGCCATCATAGAGTCTGTCCTCACCTGCTCCATCATGTTCTGATTTGGCTCAGCCACCAAGCACGACATCCGGAGGCTACAGCTCACCGTTCAATCAGATGAGAAGGTTGTTGGCTGCAACCTTCCCCCCCATCGGCGAACTGTACACTGCAAGGGACAGTAAGTAAGTGGGAAATATAATATCCGACCCCTCTCACCCTGGCCACAATCTCTAAAGCAACTCCCTCTGGAAGGTGACTCCGGACTGTCAAAGACTGTCAAACCTGACATAAAAATAGCTTTTTTTTCCACGAGCAGTAACTCTACTCAATAACCAAAAATCTATAGCCTCCTTTTGCTCTGGTATTTCATTTAATTCTTCACATATTTAAATTATAATGTTTTATTCTTAATTGTTTACTGTAAATTGTGTTGTTACTTGCTAGTAAAGCACCAAGGCAAATTCCTTGTACGGATACATACTTGGCTAATAATATTTATTAAATGCAATTCAATTTACAGCAAAGGAAGTGCAGAACACTCTTGATTTTTGCCTCATACTGCTCAATAATTTATTTTACCAAGTGAATTTCTACAGTCAGCCACTGCATTGTTCAATAATTCTGAATTAGGCCACTTTAGAGATTGTGGAGGCATTCAAGAAGTGAGTTTGGAAAAAGAGGGGAAATATAGACTATAGCCTAACTTCCATGGTAAGAGTCCATTATTATGAGTGAGATTTCTGAGTACTTCGAAGTGATAAAATAGGCTGAAATCAGTATGGTTTTGTGAAGGGAAGATCTTGCTTGGCAAGCATTCGTTGAGGAAGTAAATAGCAGGATAGTCAAAGGAGAGTCAGTGGATGTTGTTTACTTGGATTTTTAGGCGGCCTTTGATAAGGTGCCACATGTGAGGCTGCTAAACAAGATGAGAGTCCATGGTATTAGAGGGAAGATACTAACATGGATAGGGGATTGGCTGAGTGGCAGAAGGCAAAGAGTGGGAATTAAAGGGGCTTTCTCGGGTTGGCTGCCAGTGACTAGTGGTGTTCCGTAAGGGTCGTTGTTGTGGGCGCTATTTTTCACATTGTATATTAACGATTTGGATGGTGAAATTGATTACTTTGTAGCCAGGTTTACGGATGATATGAAGATAGGTGGAGGGGTAGGTAGTGTAGTGGAAGAACCGAGTCTGCAGAATGACCTGGACAGGTTGGGAAAGTAAGCAAAGAAGTGGCAGATGGAATGCAGCATAGCAAAAGTGTGCAGTCATGTACTTTGGTATAGACTATTTTCTAAATGGGGAGAGGATTCAGAAGTCAGAGTGCAAAGAGGCTTGGGAGCGCTATTGCAAGATTTCCTAGTGGAAGAGTCTAGGACCAGAGGGCGCAGCCTCAGAATAAAAGAACATACGTTTAGAAAAGAGATGAAGAATAATTTCTTTAGCCAGAGGGTAGTGAGTCCGTGGAATGCATTGCCATTAGATGGCTGCGGAGGCCAAGTATTTGGGTATTTTTAAAGTGGAGATTGATAGGTTCTTGATTGGTAAGGGTGTCAAAGGTTATGGGGAGGCAGCAGCAGAATACGATTGAGAGGGTAAGATAGATGAGCCATGATTAAATGGCGGAGTAGACTCGATTGGTCGAATGGCCTAATTCTGCTCCTATCACCTATGAACTTATGATTTTCACTTTAATTGGTAAGAATTTGTATCATATACATAATAATTTCTGCCAGTTGAAATATGTCAGAACCAGGCACACAGAGAGTGCAAACTGCAAACTTAGCAAACTTGCATTGTTCATTATTCTTGCTCTGATGTCTCGTGACAAATTATACATCAAAAAATAACATTTTGTGGCGTCAGCCATATATGCTCGAACCCTCGTCAGGAGATACGAGGGCGGGCACGTGACGTCATGGGCTAGAGGGAGTGTCCTGGTACTTAAGGTCTCTTACCTCGAGACCTAGGAGAGTCAACAGGTAGCTGAGCCCGAGAGGACAACCTCGCTCAGCTACAGCAACTTTGTAATATAGTTAGCGCACCCACCTAACGTGCCATTAATGAATAAACAACCGTTTGAACCGACCTGATGTCTCACCTTTATTCACCACGTATGGTGCCGCTACAATTTTGTATTTAATACAAATCCGAGATCTAATGTGGATCAGCAGATAAAGTAAAACCACATTGTTAAGTTGCTTTATGGGGCCCATCTCACTTAGGCAACCTCTTAGGTGACTGCATGAGACTATGCAGTCGCCATATGATATCCACATGTTCATGGGTGGTTGCCGGGGAGTCGCATTCATGGTAGTAAGGAGTTCCCGCATTCTGGGAACTAGTGGCGGCCTCATTATGGTCACCGTGAATTTTTCAACATGTTGAAATATTAGCGACGACTAGAATGAAGCCACCATGGAGAGTAGCAAGAATTCTTGTGCCATAGGTGGGTCGCCAGGAGGTCCGTGTGGGTTGCCAGGATGTCGAAGGTTCTCGGTGGTTCTTGTAGCCGGTGCTGACCGGTGAATTTTATTGGCTCATTGGAAAAAAAAGTTAAGCAGTAGTTTTCAGAACCAAGGATAACCGACCGATAATGTTAAATATCTGCCGAGCTTCACAGCCGTGTGCCTCTGGCTTCTTAAAAGTTGTCTCCACTCCTTCTGCCCCCTCTCCCCCACTCTCCCCCCTCTCACCCCCCTCCCCCCCCCTCTCTTTTAAAGGACTTATCATTCACTATGCTTTAGCCACCTTTTTACAGCGACAACCTTCATGTTCATCGTGGTGTATGTCTGTTTCACCTTGGCTTTGTACTGTGTGAATTTGTTAGACAGCGCTTCCCCCACTTGCCCTGTCACGCGCCTGCATAACGGGCTGGTGAAGGAAGTGATGTGTTTGTGTGTGTGTGTTCCACTCTGACAGTCACCGTTCCAGTTGCCGTTTTTTCAGGCAACTGCCAGCTACTTGACATTTGCCGGTAGTCTGCTGAAAAATCACCTAAGTGGGACAACCACTGTAAGTTTCAAATATAATTGCATGGATTTTATATAAAATCGAATTCCAGGTACAGCAGGACACTTCTGTTGCTTTGGCTGTTATATGTGATACATCCTGAAGAGCAATGCTGACACCAATTCTAGACGGAGGGAGCACTTTGAAGATCTCCTAAATCAAACCACCTTATTAGACAGGAATATGATCAACAATAGCAGGCAAGGTCCTCGCCCACATCATGAACAACTGACTCAAACCTTTAACCAAGAAGATCCTTCCAGAGACACAAACCGGTTTTAGACCATCACGTGGAACAGCTGACATGATCTTCACAAAAATGTTGTGAACAACTTCAACCTTTGTACATGGCATTCATTGATCTCACTAAGGCCTTCGACTCGATATCAAGGGAACTCTTATGGGACGTCCTATCCACCTTTGGATGTCCTGAAAAGCACATTCAAATCCTGAGATTCCACAGTCATGGCCAGCAACAGCAACTGTGAGCTATGCCAAGTCAGATTAGGAGTGAAACAGGGATGTGTGATTGCCGCAACACTGCTCACCATCTTCGTTGTGACAACCATCCACATCATCCATGATGAACTACCCTCAGGAATTGAAATCGTCTACAGAACAGATGGCAGACTTTTCAATCTTGCCCTTCTCAAGTCAAAAACTAAGACATCTATGAGCTCCTTCATCGAGCTCAGAAAATCATCTCCCACAGATCCTGACTGCCTTCAACAGTGCATACACAAAACTTGGACTTACCATCAACTCCAAGAAGACTCAGGTTATCTACCAATCATCACCAACTGAGACAAATCGGAAAGAACCGTCAATTCAACTTGGTAAAACAACCCTGGAAAATGTGGATCACTTTCCATACCTTGGAAGTCACCATTCCTCCAATGTCGACCTTGATGGTGGGATCCAACATCGTCTTATGTGTGCTGGAACAGCTTTTGGGCGTCTTCGAATGAGAGTCTTTCAAAGCCGTGACATCCGATCAGACACCAAAATGTTAGTGTACAAGGCAGTGGTGATTCCAACGCTCCTGTATCAGAAACCTGGACAACATACCAATGCCATTTGAAAACACTAGAAAAGTTCCATCAACGATGTCTTCAAAGCAGCTTAAATATCAGCTGGGAAGACAGAAGAACCAACGTCAGCGTGCTGAATGAAGCAAAAACATCTAGCATCGAAGCCTTCATTATCAAGAACCAAATAAGATGGGTCGGTCATGTTGTTCGGATGGAAGATGAGCGTCTACCAAAGCAAACCTTCTACTCCCAGCTTAAAGAAGGCAAAAGTAAAAGAGGCGGACAGAAGAAGACATTCAAAGATGCCTTAAAAGCCAGCATGAAGAAATGCGAAATCGACATCGACAATTGGGAAACGAATGCCAAGGACAGAAAACTCTGGCGAATCATCATCCAAGTAGGAACAGCGATCTTCGAAGCCAAGAGACGCGCTGTAGTAGAAGAACAGAGAAGAAAATGGAAAGAGAGGCAGCAACAACCAAAGCCAATCTGCCATCTGGAAATTATCTGTCCTGAATGCCGAAGAACTTTCAAAGCCAGGATTGGATACATAAGCCACCTGAGAGTCCATAAAAACAACAGAACGTAGACCATCATCCTCGACCACGAGGGATAGCCATGAAGACGACATTCCAGGCCCAGATATATTACACATATTTAAGAAATATTGTTTCCAGAGTGTGAATCAGAACAAGTAGGGCGCTATAAAACTCAGCCAACAGCTGCTAGAAACTTGCAGTCAACTTTTACAATGTAAACAGTATCATCTGCCTCCATTTTTAATGCTTTCATTACATTGACGGCTCCCACAGGAGAAACTACATTATCGACTAGTTTCGCACTCACGGACATATCAGATATGTGACCCATTACAACAACAGGGTCAACACATACCTCTCTTTTTCCAATTGAACAACAGCAGCGATGGAATATGTTGCCATTTTCACCATGCAATCAAATCCCCAAGGGAAATAAAGCCACCAATGGCATAGCATGGCTTCATTAATATAAAACTAATTGCCTAGTTAAACAAAATGTGCTTCATCCATCAGTGGTGAAGTTATAGCG
Source organism: Okamejei kenojei (assembly GCA_035221665.1). Taxonomy (NCBI): domain Eukaryota; kingdom Metazoa; phylum Chordata; class Chondrichthyes; order Rajiformes; family Rajidae; genus Okamejei; species Okamejei kenojei. The sequence goes on along the minus strand of CM069136.1, from coordinate 94,528,933 downwards.
GTCATATAGATTGCACTAGATTACATCTGGGATGATACGGTGGCGCAGTGGTAGAGTTGCTGCCTTACCCGTGCCAAAGACCCCGGTTTGACTCTGACTACACAGGACTAAATGGCAGCTCACAAATAGGAATAATAAAAAAAAACACGTTCACTCATTGGAAATTAACCCTTTATAATATAGCTGTTTTGGAAGACATTTACGGAGTTAGTACGTTCTCCCTGTGTTTGTACATTCTTCATGGGATTTTTCCAGGTACTCCTGTTTCCTCCCACATTCCAAAGATTTGTAGGTTAATTGGCTTCAGTAAAGATTGTAAATTGTCCCTAGTGTGTAGAATAGATCCAGTGTATGGGGATCGTTGGTCAGCGCAGACTCAGCTGGTCGATGGGCCTTTTCCGCACTGTATCTCTAAACTAAATAGAACAAGAAGCTAGAGCACAGGCAACAATAATGTTTCACTTATATTTTGGGAGTCATCTAATGTATTCGAATGTGAACTCATACTCGGTGTGGGAGGTTAAATCAAAGCCATTGGTTCTGCAGCAGGGTTGTTTAGTTACTTTAACCTTTGCCATAGAAACATAGAAACATCGAAACAGAAAAATATCTTGTACTATCAGTAATTTCCATCACACAGATTGATTTAAAATGTCTGAATCACTGACTATTGCTGAGGCTGCACTTGGAGTACGGTGCGCAATTTTCGTCATCCTGCTGTTAGGTAGATGCCATTTAGTTGGAAAGGGCGTAGATTATTTACAAAGACGTTGCCAGGTCTCAAAGACCTGAGCTATCGGGTTAGATTTGGAAGGACAAAGACTTTATTCCTTGTAGTACAGAAGTGTTTTTTCTTTTGCCTCCTTCTTCCATACGTTTCAAAAAATAGTTAGATATGATGAGCCTTGATCTAAATTCTTGATTGTGAGGTTGCTTAATTCTATCTGTCGCATCTGTTTTTGTTATTTAGTTATCTGATAGTTTTGTGTTGGATCTTAATTAGGTTGGAAACTCTGTTTAGATACGTATGACTTGTGCTGCTGCCTGCAAGCCGTCCTACACACTTTTAATTTGACTAAAATGCAATTGTTGGTGAGGGATATGCCAGGTTCTGGCATTTCTAATGCTGCTGATGGTGTACACTACAGCATCTTATGGATGGCCATCTGTCCTGTATCTATTTTATTCAGCAGGACTTTTGTGCCACACAGTATGTTGGGGATGTTTTCAGAGTGAAGATAGGACTTTGTTTCCACAACAGTTATGTGGTGGTCAGGTCCACCAAGGCTCTGATCGTTAGGTATAACGCTATAAGTAAACTTGTTGAGACATGATGAAGTAGGTTTATTCCTCATGTTGGTTAAATTATTTCTAATTTGTCATTCAGAATTCAGCATAATCATTGTTTGTTGATAGACAATAGACGTTGAAGTCCCCATTCAATTATAATCTGTGCCCTAGCTATCTCCACTGCTTCTTCCAGGCGCTGTTAAACATGAAGGAACACTGATAAACCAGTTGGTGGTCTTCAGTAAATAGCTTCCTTGCTGATGTTTGATATGATACATGAAACCTCAGGGGGCATAGAGTCAATGCTAAGGACTTCCCAGATTTGTTTCCTCCAGTATACCACTGCCTTAACCTCTCCACTTGATCTGTTTTGCTGATAGAGCAGGTAAAATACTGCTTGTCTAATCTCTAAAACTACATAGCTGTGCCTTAAACCCCTGTCTCACGGTGCGAGTTGGTCCACGAGTGACCCCGAGTTTTCACTCGTGGTGATCACGTAGCGGGAACGTCGGAACTCGCACGAGCAACTTATCGACTCGTGGCGCTAACGGCAGGTACTCGGGAAACTTGTTAACTCGTGAAAAAAATCAAACATATTTGATTTTTTCCAGGAGTCAAATTAACTGTTCGTTAAAAATGGAAACGTTTAAACTCGTTGCAATAACATTGTAGCCCGTGCGTTTACCTTAGTGTCTCGTGAGTCTACCGTGGGAACTTTATGTTCGTTTGCTTAAAGACTGAACCAAAGATAGACACAACATGGAGTAATTACATGTGGTTAAGTTACATGTGGCTCCGGGAGGTAAAGAGGCTTGAGAAATATAAATGCTGAGATACGCGCGGATCAACGTGGGGTATCCAGAGCTGAAAGTTGCAATGAAATGAGATTGAACAAGACGACTTTGACATGAAAAGCAGGAGTAACTCAGCGGGACAGGCGGCATCTCTGCAGAGAAGGAAAAATGCAAAAAAAGTGAAACTATCGCTAGGGAAAATCGAGAACTTCTTGGCTCCCTTCGCCTCAGACCTAAACGCAGCGATCCCCCCTTCTCTGTGTTATGTGCGTCAACATGCATTCATTCCTGAAATCAGAGATAATGGCGAATGTATTCCCCCCTCCCCACCCGAAAACAAACCTAATCCACGTTTCCCAAACACCAGTCCGAAGAAGGGTCTCAACCCGAAACGTCACCCATCCCTTCTCTCCAGAGATGCTGCCTGTCCCGCTGAGTTACTCCATCTTTTTGTGTCTATTTTTCCCAAACACTCATTAGAATCAAGAAGCCATCTCTTGGGCTTTATGTATGAGAACCATCTCCACTTTCAGGTTTTTTCTGGAGGGATTAAAACTAATTAAATGTGTGGAACAAACTAAAAATGCAAAACTGGAAATAAAATTACGTTTGTCTTAAAATCAAACGCGCATGCATTGCATGTAAAGTAGTTTCATGGATACCATTAGATCTTAACTACTTTATTAATCCCTAGCTGTACATGGTCATGACCACCAGAGAGAGAGCTAGGGGCGTGTAGGATACAATTATACTAACAGGTGGAGGAGTGGTTAGCATGGATATTATTACTATCAATTAAAGGTGTATACACATATCATCTACATCCTTCCTCTACAAAAACAAACATTGAGTGACAGGGGGACCACGTCTTATGCGCTAGAGTAAATGCAAACAGTAAGGCACGGGAATACAGAATCACATGTAATCGCCATAATGGACCATCGGCCTGACCAGGCGACCAGACCGGGTTCGAACCTCGCCATCACCTCCTTCCCCGACGGGAACAAGCGGGGACGACGCCGGGGCATGGTGGGGGTTATGGACAGGAGAACCCCTGGGCGATGAGGGCATGGGGGGGGGGGGCGGCGAAGAGAATGGCGAGGAAGCCGGAAAAGCCGGACCGCAGCCGGGAGACGGACAGGAGAAGGATGGGGGGGGGACGCCAGAGGAACGGGCAAGGCACTAGGCCGCGAAAGTGGCAGCGGGGGGCCATATGGAGCCGCCAGGGGAGGGAGAGGCTTGTTCACGAGCCGGAGATGCTGGCGGGACTGGCGGTACACCTTGCCATCGTGGTTGACAAGGTACGAACGAGGGGAGCCGGCAGAACCGACGACCACGGCCAACTTGGAGCGGCCAGAAATGGACCTCAAATGGACGACCTGGCAGGGAAGAAGAGGGCGAAGGACCCGGCAGGACCTGTCATGGGAACGCTTCTGTATACCGTGTTTCTGGGCAATTCGTTTCTTGACCAAAGCAGGTTTAAGGACAGAGGGAGACAGGGGCTGTTGAGACACTCGGACCGCGGAGGAAGAGAGGGAGTGTAGCTGGTCAACTTCAAACCATCCGGAGTAAGAGTCGACAAGCACCAGGAAGTGCTTTCCGTGCCACTCGAAGATGTCGGTTGCCTGCACAGACCAGGGCAGGTCAGCAGCTGGTTGCTGCAGGAGCGGCTGCCGCTGTTGCTGTGGAGCGAGGCTGTTGCAGGTAGGGCAGGCGGAGACCCTATCCCGGAAGTAGCGAGGCATGTCAGAAGAACTGGCTTTGAGCGATGGAAAGGGTCTCTTCGGCCTCGGGATGGCCACGATGAGCAGTTTCAAAGTATTGTTCTTAGAGTGCTGCGGGCACCACCACCTTGTGCCCCTTCACAATCACACCATCACGCAGCACCAACTCGTCACGAACCAAAAAGTAAGGCACCGCTGTGGCCGGCAGGGAAGAATGGCGGTCTGGCCAGCCCTGCTTGATGATCTTGGCCAGCTGCTGTAGCGAAGCGTCAGCCGGCGTGTGCTTGGCCAGGGACTTCAACTGACTGGAGGGCATGAAATTAACGTTCAGGACTATCAGATCGGATGCCTCGTACGGATGTCAGGTTGTGGATGAGAGAGGCGCCCGAGACAGCGGGCCAGCAACAAACATGTCCTTGCCCTTGCGATAAACCACTGTGAAAGTGAAGCGCTGTAGCTGGAGCATCATGCACTGTAGCCGGGAGGAGGCCACGCGTATCGGCTTGTTGAGGATGGTGACCAGAGGCTGGTGGTACATTTCGACAGTGAAGCAGGTGCCCAGGATATAGTCCTTGAATTTAGAGCAGGCAAAGACAACAGCCAGCAGCTCCTTTTCAATCTGGGCATAGCGTTGTTCAGCGGTCGTCATTGTGCGGGATGCGTAGGACACAGACATTTGCACCCCGTCATGGATCTGCAGGCAGGTGGCCCCGAGGCCAAACTTAGATGCGTCACATGTGAGAACAATGGGGCGCTGGAGGTCGAAGTACTTCAGCGTTGCCATGCTGATCAGCTTGGATTTGAGGGTGTCAAATGCTTTCTGGTGTTGCGGGAACCAGATGCGGTATCATCACATGTCAAGTAGCGAGACGGTTTCTGCTGTGGCTGTGCAGGGTTCCCACGGGAATGTCGGGAACGGCATGCCGCCGTGAAATGGTTGGGCTTGTTGCAGAAATTACAGGTTTTCCCCAACGCCGGGCAGACATTAGCACAGTGCGAAACAAAGTTACAATCCGGACAACGTTGACGCGGTCTGGAGCCTGGCGGAGGGCTTGCCCTCTGTCGCCGAGGGGCATTGTACTGGCGACCAGCAAAACTGGCTGCGTGGACCACAGGGTCAGGTACAGCTGAGGAGACAGCCTCAGCTAAACGAGAGGCATGCAACGCCTCATTGAATGTCAGATCAGGCTTATGTAGCAGCTCAGAGCGCAGCTTATCATCCCGTAGACCAAAGACCAAGATGTCACGGGTCAAAGTCTCAGGGGTCAGGACATGCAGGTCACATCGGCGAGCCAGTTGGCGCAGCGTGGCCACGTAATTGTCAATAGATTCCCCAGGGTTTTGGCGTTGGGAGAACAGTTTGAAATGCTCTAAGATGTGGTTAGTGGGAAGGTCACACATCGCCGTAAATTTAGCAATCAGACATACCGGGTCCTTAATGTTCTCACCTGGTCCGTAGATGAATGACTCCGATCGCTCAATCGCCTCAGTACCAGCCAGGTTCAGCAGAAGGGAGACTCTGACCGCGGGGGCCACAGCAGGGTGAGCGATTGTAACATAATGCTCAAAGTCACGTCGGAACACACTCCAGCGGTGAGTGATGTCTGCATCAAAGACTAGGATGTCATGTTTACGACAGGCAGAAGCCATCACGGCACAGGGAGGGGGTACTGGGACTAAGAAAATAAAACGCGATAAACTGGAAACACAGGAAGGAGAATTTCTGATGCCATGTAAAGTAGTTTCACGGATACCATTAGATCTTAACTACTTTATTAATCACACATTATTGCCCTAGCTGTACGTGGTCTGTCACGATCACCAGAGAGAGAGCTAGGGGCATGTAGGTTACAATTACACTAACTGGTGGGGGAGTGGTTAGCATGGATATCGTTACTATCAATTAAAGGTTAATACACATATCATCTACATTGCAATTTGCAGCGGAGACACTAGTTAGAAAGTATTCAGTAGCGCGCACACTACACACACATGTCCTACTTCCCGCTGTTAAGTTACTATTTGCTTTTGTTTTATCTCTTCTTGTATTCCAGCTGGAGTTGTATTTTCACCGACTCGCCAACTTCCCCCCCCCCCCCCCCAAACTCAGGAACTTGGAATTCGCGAGAACTATTTTGTTTTGGTCTTAAAAAAGAACAACATTTCTAGTTAATCGGTCGAAGGCTGTGGATTGGCGAGAGATTTAGACTTGAAATGCAGGGGGTTGATATTTCGCGGAGTTACCCAGCAGTAGGCAACCCAGGAACCACACAAGTATATATACAGCACATGGACATGTACATATATATATATGTATTTGTAGTATAATATGTATAATATGTATATACATATTATATATATTATATATATTGCAATTCCAACCCCGAAGCAATTGAGAGGCGATTTCTTGAGGCCATGTAATTTAACGTGTGTCTTTGCTTTTAAAAGGGAAGCGGGTTAATTGTTTACGCTGCGCCATGTTTCGTGTTGGAGAGAGTGCTGCTGTTACAATGCTTTCGATTCTATTCTGCCCTCCCCCTTTCACAGAAAAATGCCTAAATTTGTCTTTGCGCCCGCTCTCCTGGGAGCAATCCAAACCAGGGGAACAATGAACCCTCAGAGGCTTCGTGTTCCTTGCTCCTATATATGGACCTGGCTCGCTCGCAACTGTATGAACGCTCGATCAACCAGGCATCGGCCAACACGGAGGCCTGATTACTGAAAGCAAAGTAAACTTGTACCAGACCTCATCATCTTCCTTCGGCCCACCCGTAACCACGGCACCACACTTTCAACATAAACTTTAATATATAAAGAATATATTATGGGACATTGGATGCCTGAAGAAGGGTCCCGCGCAGAAACGCCACGTGTGTGTGTGTGTGTGTGTGTGTGTGTGTGTGTGTGTGTGTGTCTGTGTGTGTGTATCTGTGTGTCTGTGTGTATTTGTGTGTGTCTGCTCACGGGTCCTGGCGGCCACTCAAAGTCAGTCACCCAAGCTGCTTCCTTCCTCTGAAGTGGCGGCCAGTTCTGCTGTCCGTGCGCGGAGTGCTGCGGCAGCCACCCAAGCTAATTCACTCCCAGGCCACAATAAAACCATACAGCAATTACAGCACAGAAACAAGCCATCTCGGCCCTTTTACTCCATGCCGGACACTTACTGTCACCTAGTCCCATCTACCTGCACTCAGACCGGAGCGTGGCAAGTGGGTTACTGACCCCAATCCCCTCCTTCACAACGCCAGACTCCCCAAACACTGTGAACTGAGCTCGCCCCCCATCCCGGGAAATACAGTATTTTAAAAACATAAAGCACCAAGAAATGCACTTACCACGTTATTGGTTACTGGAGGGTGCACATTTTCCCTTTGTGGGTCATATCAATAGATGCGCGCGCGCTGTAACTCAAAGCCACAGGATGGAGATGTCTTCTTTAACATAGTTGCTTTATTAAAACATACCTTCATTCACGGTTGGCTCAAGAGTAACGGGAGAGGAACTTGGTAACTCGGGTGAGGAAGTTGGAACATCGCAGCAATGACATACCCGTGGGAACTCGGTTAAATACTTGATCATAAACTTGACGTCTTGTACACAACCACGAGTCTTTCACTCGGAGTACCTCATGGGTCAACTCGCACCGTGAGATAGGGCCAATAATCTGGTGTCTAGATCAATGCTAGCTGGTCTACCTAGTCCATTTCAGTCTTTGATTTATAATACATCAGAGTGGGCTTTCAGAGGAGATGCAGGAGGCAACCATATTGGTGGGGCTGGGCTCACATATACTAGACCTGATAAAGATAATGTTTCCTCACCTGATGACATTAGTGAATCAGATAGTTTTATATGGCAATTTGATTGCATTTCTGTCGTCTTTACTAACAAACAGATGACTAGTGTATCATGGGTGCAGTGCGTGTCATCTACAAAACGCAAAGCAACAGATCAGGCAAACACCTGTGACATAAACTGTGAATCAAAGATCTTTTCAAATAGAAGAGGGATAATGTTGACCTCGCTGCATGATTTACTGCAAGTACACTTCCAAGTTGAGTACTGCCTCGACTTGGAAATATATCACGATTCCTTTATTTAACTCTGGGTCCCAACACCAAAACTTCCTACTTGTTTACATTTAGCCACATAGACTGACATTGGAAGGCAGCTCATCAAAACTTTTTAAAGGAAATTCAGGATTGGTGATGAATGGTAGCTCACAAATAGGAATAATGAAAAAGCACAAGTTCACTCATTGGCAATCAACCCTTAAAAATTAGACAAGGCACTTGTTGCAGATTTCAATATTTTCCTCTATGCTTGGAGCTTTTTAAGATGATTTTCACAAATCAGGCAAAATACTTAATACCCTATTTGGGCAATGAGAAGGACAGAGGGACATAGTGCACAGCAGGGTATAGTTTACAATTAGCAACTGTAGTAAAGTTGCATTTAGCTTTTTTTTAGGACATATTTTCAGGCTATATCTACCTTGTCAGGAGCAGGAAGCATTGAGAATGAATAAGATTCTCTATCCCTAAACATATTTTCTTTTAAATTATTTCTTCATCTATGATTTACCTATGATTCACAGTTACATTAGATTAAGATATATTACCCCTCATGGCAAAATACACTTCAGAGTTTTCAGAAAACAATTAATATTCAAGATTATTGCTATGAAATAATGTTAATGTTAAAAGAAAATGAAACACTTCCAGCATAGAACTGACGCATTGAGAAGTATTAGTGGTTTGTTTTTTGACTCTTCTGTGATCAGAATATATTCACTGATGTCATCCTAAAACCCATTTAATATTTGTCAACATTTTTTTTTCATCCTAACCTACAGTGTCTATTCCTTTCATTAATGTAATAATGGGATAATTCTTTCTTAGATAAATATTAGATTAGAAGTATATCTATCTATTTTAGATAGTTTGATGTATATCTTCATGTATTAAACTCTGGGTTATTATATGACTGCAGCAGATTTTGGATGAGCTCATTATATTGGTGACCTTTGAAGGTTTTAAATCCATTCCGTGCTTGATATCAGTAATAAATGTCAGAGCTGACAAGCGTAAGAATGGATACTTAAAAACCAATGCTGGGCATTTTCCCTCAGCATTCTTCTAAGACTACATTGTTTGTGTGGGCTTGAAGCTATGTATGTCAGAAGTTAGTTGTGTGATAATGAGGGAAACATTATAAATCAGCATTTCTGTATTTGGAAAATTGAACTCGACCTGAGATGGTACGAACAGACACAATTCATAGTTTTGCAAGTTGATGCAGGTGTTTAACAATAATGATGATGGGGAATATTACTTTTATACTCTGATAATGTAACGAGCATGGTGATGCAGAGCAATTGGCAAAATAATATCTGGGAACCACATTTTAATGGTAAACATCAAAAAATATATTTCTTCTGATTTGTTCCTACTCCATTGCAACACCTTTGCTGAAATTTACAGCAGGATCTTGATCAGACAGTGAAGTAGGCTGAGGAATGGTTAATGGAGTTTAATGCAGATAAGTGCAAGGTGTTCCATTTTTGGGAAGGTGAACCACGGTAGGAACATCACAGTGAATAGCAAGGCCTTGGGCAGTGTTGTAGACCAGACGGATCTAGGAGCGTAGGTATATAGTTCCTTATAAGTGGTGTGACATGTGGATAGAGTGGTCATGAAGACTTTTGGTACATTGGTCACCAGTCAGGGTATTGAATATAGAAGTTGGAATGTTATGGTACCGCTATACAAGATGTTGGTGAGACAGTATTTGGAGTATCATATTCAGGGGCGCCGGAGGAGGGAGATGGCTGCCCTGCCGGCAGTCTGTTAGTTTTGTCATACCTTTTGTTATTATTAGCGTTTGTTTAAAGTTTGCTTTAATATTCTTCTGATTGTTTTATGTGGGGGAGGAGGGGGAGGGGATCGGGGGAACCTTTTTTTCAAGCTCTTACCTTCCCGGTGATGTGATCAATTTTTGGATCACATTCTCTGGGCTCTGCGGCCTACCATCGATGGAGCTGGAAGCTTCCTCGGACTGTCATGAGCCCCACCGCGGGGCACGACTTAACATAGGAGCTGATCCCTTGTCTGGGATCGGTCCCACCGTGACCACCGCGGATTCAACACCAAGGGCTCGCAGTCGGGAGAGGCTGAGTCGGGAGCTCCAACTTCGCAGAAGGTTCGTCCAGCCCCAACGCGGGGTTCAATCGCCCGGTGCGGGAGCAGATCGCCTCGACGCGGAGGTCCGGAACGCCGCCGGCTACGGGAGTCAAGATCATCCCGTCAATGGGGGCTCGAGGCCCACGACCGGGGAAGGACAAAAGGAAGAGATTTGAACTTTATTTCGCCTTCCATCACAGTGAGGAATGTGTAGGAGTAACTGTGGTGGATGTTCATGTTAAAATGTGTTTTCTGAGTCTGTTGCTTTTTTAAATTGTATGACTGACCTGGCCAGTGAATTTCACTACAGCAATTGATATATGTGACAATAAATGAACATGAACTTATGAACTTATGAGTTTTGGATACCCTGCTATAGAAAGGATATTGTTAAGCAGGAAAAGAGTGCAAAGATTTACGAGGATGTTACCAGGACTTGAGGGCCGGATATAAAGGGAGAATTTGGGCAGGCTAGGACTTTATTCCTTGGAGTGCAGGAGAATAAGGAGTGATCTGATAGAGGTGTATACGATCATGAAGGGAATGGATAGGGAGAATACAGTTTTTTACCCAGAGTGAATCAAGAACCAGAGGACATAGGTTTAAAATGAGAGAGGAAAGATTTCATAGGAATTTTAGTGACATGTTTTTCACACAGGAAGGGTGAGTATATGGAGTGAGCTGCCAGAGGAGCAGTTAAGGCAGGTACTATAAGAACATTTAAAATGCATTTGGGCAGAGAGGAAACATTTAGAGGACTAAGTGCCAAATGCAGGCAAGTTGGGGCAACTTGGTCGGCATGGGCAAAATGGGCATTTGGGCCAAAGGGCCTTTTTCCATGCTATATAACTCCATGATTCTATGATTAATGTGGTTTATTTGGTTTAACTACAGCAGATTAGGCAGCACCTGTGGAGAGATAACTAAATTCATCTTACTGCTCATTTAAATGAAAGACCATCTATTTGAAATACAGTATTATCTCTTTCTTTCTCCACGCATATTTATTCACAGACTTATTATTTCTGTTCTATTTCAGATTTCCACCATTTACAATATTTTGCTTCAGAACTATTTTTCGAAACGTCTTTTATATCAAGATACCTTTGCCTGAAATGACTTTTGCACCACTGTTACAATTTTAAATCAATTATAACTTTTAATAACAGACACTACAGAGTCATAATGTCATACTGCACAGAAATAGGCCCCTTAACTCATCCTGGCCATGCTTTAAATAAAGTACCTATCGAGACTAATCCCATTTATCGGCACTTCATCTGCTGCCTATTTTGCCTTGGTGGTTCAAGTACACGTATAGCTGGTTCTTAAAAGTTATAATTACTTTTAAAATTTAACAGCGGTGCTAAAGTCATTGCAGGCCATGTAATAAGAAATTTCAGTCTTTTAACAACATGATCCTTTGATATGAAGGACCAGTTTATAATAATAATAATTCAGGAGCAAATATTGGAGGTCTTTGGCAGCATTCATAAGGACATGCTCAGGATATTTAATTGTTTCCCCAACAGCATTATCCAAAACCACATCAGTTTCTCATGAATACAAATGTAACTTAACTTTCCCTCACCGTGATCTCAGCCATGCAATTGCCCATAAACTTTCAGGTTGATTATCCAACATTCAGGACTGGTTAGACAAAGGAATTGTTCAAATACATATTAGCAAGACTGAATCCATTGTTTCTGATCCCCAAATCAATGTGTGGTTCATAAACATAGACAACATCTTCATCCATGCAACTAACATAAAGTGAATCAGAAAAGTCCAAATTATTAAAACATTTACAGATGCTGAAAATCTGAAATAAAAACAGAAAATACTGGAAAATTGAGTTAACATTCCACGACTAAGGGACTTCATCAGATATAAGTGAATGAGAGCGTGTGACATCTTAATGTATTTTCTAATCTTAGGTGAGTTTTGCACCATCCATCAATGAATAATTAAAATTGTCCATTTTCATCTCTGCAACATTGCTTTTGCTGCTGAACCACATTGTTACTACTGATCTGGATTAATTTAATATATTCTCAATGGCCTTCTCTCTCCACCTTCAATACATAGGATGTTTCTAAGAATGCCAGGTGTCTTTCTCATAATTTGAACACCATAAAACCATAAGATATAGGAGCAGAATTTATCCCATTCAGCCCATCGACTCGACTCCTCTATTCAACTATGGCAGATCTATGTTTCCCACTCAACCCCATTCTCCTGCCTTCTCCCCGTAACCTTTGATAACCTTTCAAATTAAGAATCTATCAAGCTTTGCATTAAAAATACTCAAAGCGGCCGCTGCCAAATATGACAATGAATTCCACAGATTCATCCCCCTCTGGCTAAATAAATTCCTCCTCATATCCATTTTGAAGATATGTACATTTATTCTGATGCAGTCCCCTTTAATTCTAGATTATCCCATTACTGGAAAGATCCTTTCCGTGTCCAGCCTATCTAGACCGTTCACTATCCAGCAAGTTTCAATGCATATGCCCCTCATCCTTCTAAACTCTAGTGAGTACAGGCCCTGGAGCCATCAAACACTTTTCTTTCACTGTCACCCTGTGCTTACTAACCTGTATTGGCTCCTAACTATGCATAACCTTGATATAGAATTGTCATTAACTCTAATGTGCAGGATAGTGTTAGTGTATAGGAATTGCTGGTTGGTGCAGGTCTGGTGGGTGGAAGAACCTTTGTCCACTCTGAATCTCTAAAGTCTAAAGCAAAGTCCATGTTTGTGGTGCGATTAGGTGGATAAAAACATTCCTCCAATATGTAGTTAATTGTCTTCAAGGTTTCAAGGGTTTCAAGGTCAGTGTACTGTCACATGTACTAATTAAGGTACAGTGAAATTTCAGTTACCATACAGCCATATTAAGTGAAAAGCAACCAGACACACAACCACATAAAAGTTAACATAAACATCCACCACTGTGGATGCCACATTCCTTACTGTGATGGAAGGCAATAAAGTTAAATTTTCTCCCTCTTTGTTCTCCCGCGATCGGGGCAGTCAAACCATCCGCAGTCGGGGTGATCAAAGCCCCCGCAGCTAACGATCAAAGCCCCCGCCGGGGGGATCTAAACTCCCGCATTGGGGGCGGTTGAATCTCTTTCCACGGCATGGAGCTCCTGAATCGGCTTATTACCAGAGACCGCAGGCTTCATGCTGTTAAAGTCCACTGGCCCCGTGGTTGGAGCTTCGATCCCCGGCAAAGGGATCACAAGCTCTGCGATGTTAAAATCCCACAGACTCCCGCGGCATGGGGCGCCGTGTCGGTCTCTAGGAAAGGCCGCCAACTCCGCAATGTGCGGACGGAGATACGATATTGCAAAAAATTGCATCTCTGTCGATGTAAGAGATTGAAAAAAAAGTTTCCTTCAACCCCCCCACCGCCCACGTAAACCAAGCCAAGGAACACTACAATAGTAAGATTAAACAAGAACTTACCAGTTTGAAGTTTGATCTTTATTTTATGTGGAGTTGCGATGAGGGATTTCGTGAAGACCCCGCCAGCACGCATGCGCGACATTCTTCAAAGCAGCGGTGTGGAATCACAGATAACAACAATGGCTGAAGATAGTAAGATTAAAGAAACTTGAATATACAAGTTGACCTTATGAAAGTGGGTTGGGAGCGGAGAGCACAAAATCCCTCATCGCAACTCCTCATAAAATAAAGATCAAACTTCAAACTGGTAAGTTCTTGTTTAATCTTACTATTTTACTTCGGAGTCACGTGAGTGACTTCGTGAAGATTTCAAAGCTCTGTGATTTCATGCCCTGGACGACGTCCATGCTCTCACACCTCCGCAATACTGATGGAGGAAGACTTGAACAAGCTGAAAAAGTAATGAGTATTTATTAATACAAATAATAACAAAACCCCTAACTCGGGGATAAATTATAATACGGAACGGCACTCAGCACTGCTTCTGCAAACGTTGCGGGGGTGGCCACCGGCTTATTGTAGAAGTGTTGAAAAGTGGTCTCACTGGCCCAGCCCATGGTAGCGAGGACATGATCCATGGGCATCTTCATGGTCCTTGCCGCTGATGTGGATGCAGCCCTGGTATAATGATTTAAAATGTTATTGTCTATACCTGCTGCACCCAACACCACCCTGAGACACCTGGCGATAGTCTGCACAGTCACCCGGTGATGTGGTTTCTTGTGGCTGATGAGTAGTCCCTGCTCCATCTTCCGGATGGTGCGTGTGATCTTGATGTAATACCGGAGATGGGTGGGCTATGCAGAGGGTGGCTTCAGTGGGGTATGCCCGAAATTCCAGCTGCAGCCCTGTAGATCCTGGTATAAACTGCTTTAGTAACTCTTCTATGAAGAAGGTTACCTTCTCAGGGTCGAGACCATTCTGTCCAGTTGCAGTTTCTGCAAGGTCTGTACCCGCTGTGCTGTGGTCAGTGCCATCAACATCACCACTTTAAAGGTGAGTTTATTGAGCGGTAACCCTGTCATTGGGGATCAGCTTCTCAGTAGGGTCAACACCACCCCTACATCCCAGGTGATGTTGTATCTGGGTCGTGGAGGGTTGGTATTAAATGCACCCCTCATAAATTTGGACACCAATTAGTGTGAACCCACACCAATGTTGAGGTGTCCTTGCGCTATTGATGGCACTGTAGCTGAGACCCTCATCATAATGAAGGCCCACGAGGAATTCCAGCACGCCAGGGATCGTGGCAGATTTTTAAGTTGTATTTGTTCATGTGCAGTAGGCTTCCCACTTCCTGATTTGGGTAAGGTACTGCTTCCTGGTAGATGTCCTGCACGATGCTGTGATGAGGTCCATGGCCGTGGACGATATGCCGGACTGCAGCAGTGGCCTCCTTACAACCTGCAAGCCAACAGGTTTAGATGACCATGGCATGGGTGAATTTCCCCAGTAAATGGGTTAGTGACCAAATTGGGGCTTTTAGCAATTTGTACCCATGGAATTTTTACCATATGGAGGACCACTGGGTACCATGGTTGTGTAGGCCAGTCAGGTATGATCAGTATGCCAGATGCAGAATCCAGTTCAATTTTCTGCAATACCCGACTGATGAGGCAGAATGGGGGAAATGCGTAGCAGGACCATTTTCCCCAATGGAGAGAAAATACATCCATTGCTACTGCCCCAGGGTCTGGTTCCCAAGACACATATGTTGGTATCTGATGGTTCAACCTAGATGCAAAAAGGTCGATATCTGGTGTAACAAATTTAGCTATAATTTTAGCAAATATTTGGGGATTCAACATCCACTCGATGTTATCATTGAATACTCGTGACCTGGTGTCCGCCACTGTATTGAGCTTCCCTGGAAGGTAGGTTGCTGATATCCAAATATTTCTTTCAATACACCAGAGCCAAATTGTGTTTACCAATTCGTCACAAGATACTGACCTGATACCACCCATATGATTTATATAAGCCACCACAGTAGTATTATCTATTTGAAGACGGACATGCGTATGATGTAAATTTGTGCAGTATGCCCGCAGCCCATGACAAGCTCCTAGCATTTCCAAATAGTTTATACCTTGAGACTGAAGAAGAGTGGACTCATGCGAATCCCATCTGCCACCACAACTGGATGTGGTGTCAGTTGCTCCCCAGCCTTGGGCGCTTGCGTCGGTTTGTAACATGATTGATGGGTTGCAGATAATGATGGGTTTGTAACACTCACTAATATTGTTAACCCACCTTGATCGGCAGCTGCATAGGTCTGTCAAAGTGTCCAGCATTTGCTTTTAATGCTGAAATTTTTGCTCATTGCAAATTTTGATAATGTAATGGGCCAAATTGTGCAGCTGAAAATGTAGCTACGAGTTTCCCAATCACCTTAGCAGCATAGAAACATAGAAACATAGAAATTAGGTGCTGGAGCAGGCCATTCGGCCCTTCAAGCCTGCACCGCCATTCAATATGATCATCGCTGATCATCCAACTCAGAATCCTGTACCTGCCTTCTCTCCATACCCCCTGATCCCTTCAGCCACAAGGGCCACATCCAACTCCCTCTTAAATATGGCCAATGAACTGGCCTCAACTCAACATCAGCATGTCTGATGGTCGGCACCCTGGCGCAAGCAAGGCTGTTACATGTCTCTTTAATGGCTATTGCTTTGCCGGCTGGGATAGCGACAATCATTTGATTGGTGTTAATCATGAATCCCAGGTAGTCCATGACTTGAGACGGGGTGAATTTAGATTTGTCTGAATGGATGACAAATCATAGCGTCTCAAATAATAATTTGGTAGCTGTAATTGCCAGCTCAGTTAATTCAAAGGTTTCCCCCACTATAATATATCGTCTAAGTATGCCATGACGATATAATTTTGTTGTCTAAGGGACGCCAAAATAGGTTTGATAATTTTCGTAAATAGCCTAGGGTCTGTTGTAATTCCATTGGGCAAGGCTTTATATTGCCATAATTGACCCCTCCAGACAAATTTTAAGAATTTCCTGTGTTGCTCTATAATAGGCACTGTATAGTATGCATCTTTTAAATCGATGCAGGCCATAAGGTACCCTATAGAAATCAGCTGTTTAGCTGTTTTGAATGTCTCCATTTTGAAATGGGTATGTTGTACAAAAGTATTCAAATGGGTTAGATCTATAATAATGTACAATTCACCTGAGGGGAAACCTCTTCATGCAGAGTGTGATGGGTAGGTGGAACGAGCTGCCAAAGGAAGTCATTGAAGCACAGGCAATAATAACATTTAGAAGACATTTGGATAGGTACATAGATAGAAAAGGTTTTGCGGGATATGGTACAACTTTAAGCAAATGGGATTAGCTTTGATGGGGCATTTTGGTCAACATGGTTGAGTTTGGGTTAAATAGCTAGTTTTTATGTATTGCTTTATGAATATAATTATACATGTGTATGTATAATTCTTGGCAATGGATATTAACTGAGTGGTATGATGGGAAGACAGAGTCTGTATCATATTGCCTTATGCTTTATTTGATGTTCACTGCCTTCCAACCTCTCAGGCATTTTCCTTTGATTATTTACTCTCTTTGCCTGGCTTTGTAGCTGTAGGATGTCTTCAACTTTTTCTTCTTTTGATGAAAGATTGCAGACCTGTGACATTAACTTTCACTTTTTCTCTACATAGCTCACTTGGCTAAGTATATCCAATAATTATTATCCTTAAATTTGATGATCTCCACGAGAACATTTTTGATGAGTTTAAGTTTCACAGTTTAAGGATAAGGGGGAAGTCTTTTAGGACCGAGATGAGAAGATCATTTTTCACACAGAGAGTGGTGAGTCTGTGGAATTCTCTGCCACAGAAGGTATATGAGGCCAGTTCATTAGCTATATTTAAAATAGAGTTAGATGTGGCCCTTGTGGCTAAAGGGATCATGGAGTATGGAGAGAAGGCAGGTACAGGATACTGAGTTGGATGATCAGCCATGATTATATTGAATGGCGGTGCAGGCTCGAAGGGCCGAATGGCCTACTCCTGCACCTATTTTCTTTGATTCTATGATTCTATGAATGACTTGGGGCGATTTGATGAGTGGTAATTTATGGGATGCATTATACACTAGATTGGAATGAATGGAATATATAGTTATTAATGATTATGATATAGTTGGGATCATGGAGACATGGCTCCAGGCTCCACGGTGACCAAGGCTGGGAGCTGAACATCCAGGGATATTCTATATTCAGGAGGGATAGACAGAAAGGTAAAGGAGGTGGGGTAGCGTTGCTGGTTAGAGAGGAGATAAATGCATTAGAAATGAAGGGCATAAGCTTGGAGGATGTGGAATCGATATGGGTAGAGCTGCAAAACACTAAGGGGCAGAAAACGCTAGTGGGAGTTGTGTACAGGCCACCTAACAGTAGTAGTGGAGTTGGGGATGGCACCAAACAGGATATTAGAAATGCGTGCAACAAAGGTAAAACAGTTATAATGGGTGACTTCAATCTACATATAGATTGGGTGAAGCAATTTGGCAGGGGTGCTGAGGAAGAGATTTCTTGGAATTTAGGCGGGATGGTTTTCTAAAATCATCGAGAGAGCAGGCTGTTGAGTAATGAGGAAGGGTTAATTAGCAGTCTTGTTATGCGTGGCCCCTTGGGCAAGAGTGACCATAATATAGTTGAGTTCTTCATTAGGATGGAGAGTGACATAATTAATTCAGAAACAAGGCTTCTGAACTTAAAGAAAGGTAACTTTGAAGGTATGAGACGTGAATTGGCAAAAGGGTTCACAGTGGATGTTCAATGGAAGGCATTTAAAGACTGCATGGATGAACTACAACAATTGTTCATGCCAATTTGGCAAAAGAATAAATCAGGGAGATGGTGCATCCATGGATAACAAGGGAAATCAGGGACAGTATCAAAACAAAAGATGAAGCATACAAATTAGCCAGAAAATGCAACCTACCAGAGGACTGGGAGAAATTCAGAGTCCAGCAGAGGAGGACAAAAGGCTTAATTAGGAAAGGGACAATAGATTATGAAAGAAAACTGGCAGGGAACATAAAAACTGACTGCAAAGGTTTTTATAGATATGTGAAGAGAAAAAGATTAGTTAAAACAAATGTAGGTCCCTTGCAGTCAGAAACACGTGAATTGATCATGGGGAACAAGGACATTGCAGACAATTGAATAACTACTTTGGTTCTGTCTTCACTAAGGAAGACATTAATAATCTGTCGGGAATAGCAGGGGACCGGGGGTCAAATAAGATGGAGGAACTGAGTGAAATCCAGGATAGCTGGGAAGTGTTGTTGGGTAAATTGAATGGATTAAATCCCCAGGGCCAGATAAGCTGCATCCCAGAGTACTCAAGGAAGTAGCCACGGAAAAAGTGGAAGCATTAGTGATAATTTTTCAAAACTCTTTAGATTCTGGAGTAGGTCCTGAGGATTGGAGGGTAGCTAAAGTAACCCCACTTTTTAAAAAAGGAGGGAGAGAGAAAGTTGGGAATTACAGACCAGTTAGTCTAACATCGGTAATGGGGAAACTGCTAGAGTCAGTTATTAATGATGGGATAGCAGCACATTTGGAAAGTGGTGAAATCATTGGACAAAGTCAGCATGGATTTACGAAAGGTAAATCATGCCTGATGAATTTTATAGAATATTTTGAGGATGTAACTAGTAGAGTGGATAAGGGAGAACCAGTGGATGTGTTATATCTGGACTATCAGAAGACTTTCGACAAGTTCCACATAAGAGATTAGTATACAAACTTAAAGCACACGGTATTGGGGTTTCAGTATTGATGTGGATAGAAAACTGGCTGGCAGACAGGAAGCAAAGAGTAGGAGTAAACGGGTCCTTTTCAGAATGGCAGGCAGAGACTAGTGGGATACCGCAAGGCTCAGTGCCGGGATCCCAGCTATTTACAATATTTATTAATGATCTGGATGTGGGAATTGAATGCAACATCTCCAAGTTTGCGGATGACACGAAGCTGGGGGGCAGTGTTAGCTGTGAGGAGGATGCTAGGAGGCTGCAAGGTGACTTGGATAGGTTGGGTGAGTGGGCAAATGCATGACAGATGCAGTATAATGTGGATAAGTGTGAGGCTATCCACTTGGGTGGTAAAAACAGGAAAGTAGACTATTATCTGAATGGTGGCCAATTAGGAAAAGGGGAGATGCAACAAAACCTGGGTGTCGTGGTACACCAGTCATTGAAAGTAGGCATGCAGGTGCAGCAGGCAGTGAAGAAAGCGAATGGTATGTTAGCATTCATAGCAAAAGGATTTGAGTATAGGAGCAGGGAGGTTCTACTGCCGTTGTACAAGGTTTTGGTGAGACCACACCTGGAGTATTGTGTACAGTTTTGGTCTCCAAATCTGAGGAAAGACATTCTTGCCATAGAGGGGATACAGAGAAGGTTTACCAGATTGATTCCTGGGATGTCAGGACTTTTATATGAGGAAACACTGAATAGACTCGGCTTGTCCTCACTAGAATTTGGAAGATTGAGGGGGGATCTTATAGCAACTTACAAAATTATTAATAGGTTGGGGAGATGCAGGAAGATTGTTCCTGATGTTGGGGAGGTCCAGAACATGGGGTCACAGTTTAAGGATAAGGGAAATTCCTTTAGGACCGAGATGAGGAAAACATTTTTCACACAGAGAGTGGTGAGTCTCTGGAATTCTCTGCCACAGAAAGTAATTGAGGCCAGTTCATTGGCTATATTTAAGAGGGAGTTAGATGTGGCCCTTGTAGCTGAAGGGATCTGGGGGTATGGAGAGAAGGCAGGTACAGGATACTGAGTTGAAATGATCAGCCGTGATCATATTGAATGGCGGTGCAGGCTCGAAGGGCTGAATGGCCTACTCCTGCATCTATTTTCTATGTTTCTATGTTTCTCTGAGTCCAGCAAAATCTTCTAGCACCCCCTCCTTCATGCCTTTGTGGTGGTTGGCAGAAGATAAGCATGAATGATTAGCAATGGGGAGAATGTCTTGTGATGTTCATGGGAAAAAAATAATAGTGTGAGAGTTCAACATAATAACTCGTTAACAGTATAGAAGAGAAATGAAGATGTTTCAACTTGCGTGATTTAACACAGTAATTAAAATCCATGACCTTTTATTGACTGGTTGGATCTGATTGTTGTATCTTTTCATTTGAAATGACAATGCTCAACTCACTTAAATTATATTACTCCTCTTATTCTACATATGTTTTTATCTGTGTTTTGGTTGTTATGTGAATGTCAATTATTCTCCATTGATTTAGACAGTTTTTTTCATTGGAAGCCATGCTCTAAATTTGCCATCAGTTTTACTGGCTAAAATGTACTAATTTGTAACAGTATCTGCAAAAGATCTTGGTTCGCCAGGTGTAATTGTTGTTCAGACATCCATGACATTGATTAATCCCTTGTCTTTAAATTTGGAGTCAGGGATTAGACAATAAACAATAGACATTAGGGAATAGGTGTAGGAGGAGGCCATTTGGCCCTTCGAGCCAGTTCTGCCATTCACTGTGAACATGGCTGATCATCCACAATCAGTACCCCATTCCTGCCTTCTCCTCATATCCCTTGACTCTGCTATCTTTAAGAGCTCTATATAACTCTCTCGTGAAAGCATCCATAGAATCAGCCTCCACTGCTTCTGAGGTCTCCACTGCCTTCTGATTATGAACATACCTTTCTTGTAAATTATACTATTTAAGCTCCAACATTCCAGCATGAATATTATCAGATTATAAACAGTTATTTCCTCCAACTGTAAAGATCTCAAGACATGTTATTGCCTCTGTGTATAAAGTATGCAGAAGGTGTTGGGTGCTTAAAGTTTAATCTCCATATCTGTTGCTGCAGAAGTGTCAAAACGTCCAACATTATTTTTGTAACTCTTATTTGTCTTAACAAATCACTTATCCTCTTAACTCATGGAAGCTTTTAATCTTCCAGTTTAATTTTACCACTTCTGAGCGAGTATGTGATGAGACCATGATGAATGATCATTTTCTATTCTTCATCAATTCAATGGACAGTAAAATGAATAGATTGTAAACAGGATTAAAAATCTAAATCAGACCAATTCCAACCATAAGAGGTTGAAATCAGAATATTATTTTCAATCCAGTTAAGCACAAGAGATTACTGATGCCTGAATCTTGATCTAAAGTACTGGAGGAACTCAAAGCGCCAGGTAGCATCTCAGGTGGGAAATAGACAGACATCATTTTAGGATTGAACCTTTCCTCAGACTGACGGTGAAGTTAGAAAATAGCTGGTAGAAGAAGGTTCTACTCCATCAGTGAGCAGAAGGACCCTGACCTGAATCATTGTCTGTCCATTCCCCTTCTCATACTTCTGTCTGATCTATTCAGTCCCTCCAGGAATTTCCTTTTCAATGTAAGCGTTGGTATTTTGAAAATACTTTGGTACAATGAGCATTAGTTCATAACATTGGCTAGTGAAGATTTTATTCAAAATATCTGCTCCCTTCTCATCTATATTACTAAAAGTCTGATCTTGACCGCTTTTGGCTCACTGTGGTTTGATTTCCGAGAAAACGCCGCCACCTACGGCCGTCATTTTTGGCCAGCTCGCTGAGAGCCCCCCTTTGCTTTCCTGGTCCAGAGGATTTTTGCCATCGATTAAAAATCAGAGAGATATTAATGGGTTATTTTCAATCGCAGGAGTGAGGGACTTTAAAACCAGGAAGTGGTGTGCCTCACTCAGCCTCTGCAAGATGGAAGAAACATAGAAACATAGAAATTAGGTGCAGGAGCAGGCCATTCGGCCCTTCGAACCTGCACTGCCATTCAATATGATCATGGCTAATCATCCAACTCAGTATCCTGTACCTGCCTTTTCTCCATTCCCCTGATCCCTTCAGCCACAAGGGCCACATCCAACTCCCTCTTAATTATGGCCAACGAACTGGCCTCAACTACCTTCTGTGGCAGAGAATTCCACAGATTCGCCACTCTCTGTGTGAAAAATGATTTTCTCATCTCGGTCCTAAAAGACTTCCCCCTTATCCATAAACGGTGACCCCTTGTCCTGGACTTCCCCAACATCGGGAACAATCTTCCTGCATCTAGCCTGTCCAACCCCTTAAGCATTTTGTAAGTCTCTATGAGATTCCCCCCTCAATCTTCTAAATTCCAGCGAGTAAAAGCCGAGTCTATCCAGTCTTTCTTCATATGGAAGTCGTGCCATCCCAGGAATCAGTCTGATGAATCTTCTTTCTACCCCCTCTGTGGCAAGAATGTCTTCCTCAGATTAGGAGACCAAAACTGCACGCAATACTCCAGGTGTGGCCTCACCAAGACCCTGGACAACTGCAGTAGAACCTCCCTGCTCTTGTACTCAAATCCTTTTGCTATGAATGCCAACATACCATTCGCTTTCTTCACAGCCTGCTGCACCTGCATGCCTACTTTCAATGACTGGTGTACCATGGCACCCAGGTCTCGTTGCATTTCCCCTTTTCCTAATCGGTCACCATTCAAATAATAGTCTACTTTCCTGTTTTTGCCACCAAAGTGGATAACCTCATATTTATCCACATTATACTGCATCTGCCATGCATTTTCCCACTCACCCAGTCTATCCAAGTCATCTTGCAGCCTCCTAGCATCCTCCTCACAGCTAACACTGCCCCCCAGCTTCGTGTCATCTGCAAACTTTGAGATGTTGCATTTAATTCCCTCGACCAAATCATTAATATATATTGTAAATAGCTGGGGTCCCAGCACTAATCACTGCCTGCCATCCTGAAAAGGATCCGTTCACTCCTACTCTTTGCTTCCTGTCTGCCAGCCAGTTCTCTATCCACGTCAATACAACCGCCAATACAGTGTGCTTTAAGTTTGTATACCAATCTCTTGTGTGGGACTTTGTCGAAAGCCTTCTGAAAGTCCAGATATAACACATCCACTGCTTCTCCCTTATCCACTCTACTAGTTACATCCTCAAAAAATTCAATAAGATTCGTCAGACATGATTTACCTTTCGTAAATCCATGCTGACTTTGTCCTATGATTTCACCACTTTCCAAATGCGCTGCTATCCCATCTTTAATAACTGACTCTAGCAGTTTCCCCACTACCGATGTTAGACTAACTGGTCTGTAATTCCCAATTTTCTCTCTCCCTCCCTTTTTAAGCCAGAGGGTCACGTTTCTCTGAGCTCTGACTAGCACTGAGCATATGTCTACTCAACTGCGAGTGCCCTTAATGTGGTTCTATAAATGCTAGAAAAACGTGTCTCTATTGGTTCTAAAATGCTTGCAAAATTGTCCTTTAGTTCTAAAATGCTTGCAGAAAGTGTCTATTGGTTCTAAAATGCTTGCAAAAAGTGTCTATTTGTTCTAAAATGCTTGCAAAAAGTATCTCTATTGGTTCTAAAATGCTTGCAGAAAGTGTATTGATTCTAAATTGCTTGCAAAAAGTGTCTATTGGCTCTAAAATGCTTGCAAAAAATGTCTATTGGATCTAAAATGCTTGCACAAAGTGTCTATTGGTTCTAAATGCTTGCAAAAAGTATCTATTGGTTCTAAAATGCTTGCAAAAAGTGTGTCTATTGGTTCTAAAATGCTTGCAAAACGTGTGTCTATTGATTCTAAAATGTTTGCAGAAAGTGTCTCTATTGGTTCTAAAATGCTTGCAGAAAGTGTCTCTATTGGTTCTAAAATGCTTGCAGAAAGTGTCTCTATTGGTTCAAAAATACTTGCAGAAAGTGTCTCTATTGGTTCTAAAATGCTTGCAAAAAGTGTCTCTATTGGTTCTAAAATGCTTGCAGAAAGTGTCATTTGGTTCTAAAATGCTTGCAAAAAATGTGTCTATTGGTTCTAAAATGCTTGCAAAAAGTGTCTCTGGATGCTTTTTCCAGTAATTATGTTGGGATTGTATCCTTTTTTATATCGCTGCTACAGCATACGGCAGACAATGTGGGGCCAACAGAATGTATCTAATTTAAATTCGTCAACCAAAGATATATTCAGTGCATCCAATTGTGTCGGATGGTCTAATAGAAGACGGCTGAACCGGACTGCTGGACCCGCACAGCAGTAGAGTTGCTGCCTTACAGCGCCAGAGACCTGGATTCGATCCTTGCAGTTTTCCAAGATGGCTGTGCCGTTGTGTTTGGCTGCCCATTGTCTCCCGCCTGAACAAAGACCCATTCAAGGTAATCTCTACCGTTCGTACAAACGGCAAACACTACTATACATACAAGCCTTGGTCACTGAGGTCTTCACACGAGGCCCCGCATCAAGCCCCGGACGAAGCCCCACACCGAGCCCCGGATGAAGCCCCGCACCGAGCCAAGCCTCTGTCGTCGAGATCTTCATCCATGGCCTCGGACTAGACCCCGGACTGGGCCTCCGACAGAGCCCCGGACTGGGCCCCCGACTGAGCCCCAGACTGAGGCTTGGACCAACCCCCGGACTGAGCCCCCGAACGACCTCCGGACTGAGCCCCCAACTGAGCCCCGGGCTGGGCCCACGACTGAACCCCTGACAGACCCCGGACAAGGCTTCACTTACCGTTCCTATGTTTCTATGTTCACTCCTCGCTCGGCTCCCGATAGATGTTTCTATGTTCACTCCTCGCTCAGCTCCCGATACATGTATGGGCTCAGCCTTGCGGCGGTCGCCGCCCGCGCCGAGCCATGAGGCGGGGAAAACGCGTGGGCGCCCTGGTAAGGCTGAAGAACCTTGCCCGTGCTGTTTAACATCAACTTACCTCGACCAGCGCTGCGAGGACAGACCTGGTCCGTCCTACCGCTCCATCCATCGGCGGTCCCTTGAGCCCAGGTATGTTTCTCGCCGGTCGATCCTCCCGGTCCCAGGTCCGTCAGCATGCGGGCTCACAGCCAGGCCCTGTGTGAAGCACAGCAGCGTGGTCTCCCTGAACATCTGCCCTCTGGCCTGGGAGCCGCTAACGGCCCTCAACTCACCTGCATTCCCTGCAAAAGTGGCCCTGATCAATGCGAGATCAGTGCTGAATAAAACCTTTATCCTCAATTACTTCTTCACCGCACGTGGATTGGACTTCCTACTGATCACAGAAACCTGGCTTAATCCTGGTGAGCTTGCTTCACTCATGGAACTCTGTCCTGATACCTGTAACTTTTTCAGCTCACCTAGACTCTCAGTCGCAGTGGGGGCCTAGCCACTGTGTTTATGAAGCATTTAAACTGCCGATTTCTGAATGCTGATCACATCTCCAGTTTTGAACATCAACTTATCATAGTTGGTCTAATAGAAACATAGAAACATAGAAAATAGGTGCAGGAGTAGGCCATTCAGCACTTCGAGCCTGCACTGCCATTCAATATGATCATGGCTGATCATCCAACTCAGTATCCCACAAGGGCCACATCTAACTCCCTCTTAAATATAGCCAATGAACTGGCCTCAACTACCTTCTGTGGCAGAGAATTCCAGAGACTCACCACTCTCTGTGTGAAAAATGTTTTTCTCATCTTGGTCCTAAAAGGCTTCCCCCATATCCTTAAACTGTGACCCCTTGTTCTGGACTTCCCCAACATCGGGAACAATCTTCCTGCATCTAGCCTGTCCAACCCCTTAAGAATGTTGTAAGTTTCTATAAAATCTCCCCTCAATCTTCTAAATTCTAGCGAGTGCAAGCCGAGTCTATCCTGTCTTTCTTCATATGAAAGTCCTGACATCCCAGGAATCAGTCTGGTGAACCTTCTCTGTACTCCCTCTATGGCAAGAATGTCTTTCCTCAGATTAGGAGACCAAAACTGTACGCAATACTGCAGGTGTGGCCTCACCAAGACCCTGTACAACTGCAATAGAACCTTCCTGTTCCTATACTCAAATCCTTTTACTATGAATGCCAACATACCATTCGCTTTCTTCACTGCCTGCTGCACCTGCATGCCTACTTTCAATGACTGGTGTACCATGACACCCAGGTCTCGTTGCATCTCGCCTTTAACTAATCAGCCACCATTCAGATATTATCTGTCCGCTTTTAATTGTTCTTGTGTATCGCCCACCAAAAACGAATAAGGACTATATCTCACAATTTGGTGATCTTATCGCTAGCTTGTTGCCCAAATTTGACCGGGTCCTGATTCTTGGTGACATTAACATTCATGTCTGCTGTCCCTTGAAGCGTCCTGTGAGTGAATTTATGAACATGGTTGAGTCCTTCAGTCTGTCTCTACTCACCACTGGACCCACGCACAAGCTTGGCCATACACTAGACCTAGTGCTTTTGTCTGGTCTCCCAATTTGTAACACAGATATTATTGATGCCTGTCTGTCTGATCATAGTGCTATTATATTCGATATGTCTCTGCCTTTCTCTCCCTCAAAATCCCATCTCCCTGCTCGCTACTCCCACTACATTAACTCCACAACGGCCAGTACGTTCTCTGAGGCTCTCATAGCCAACCCCCAACATCTGCACTATTGAGGCGTCTTCCCCCCATCTCAGCACTGACGACCTCATTTCTCTATTCAATACTACTTGCTCTTCCATTTTGGATTCTGTTACTCCACTTAAAATGAAAAAGCCTAAGCCTAAAGGCAAGCCATGGCTCAATGACACCACCAGAGCCATAAGAAGAGAGTGCAGAAAATCAGAACGGAAGTACAAATCTGATAAGCTTCAAAATTCCTTTGAACAATCTTCACATATTCCAGGAAACAGTAAAATCTGCCAGAACAAAATACTTTACCACCCTTATCTTCTAAAACGCTCATAAATCCAAGGTCCTTTTTAGCACCATCACCTCCATCATTTGCCCTGCCCCCAGGACCAGCTTAACTGAGTCCCCTGCTAAGTGCGAGGAATTTACTACATTTTTCATCAGCAAAGTAAAGAACATAAGAACGAATATTTCCCCTCCCACCCGTGACCTGGCTGTCTCATTGGTCTGTTCTTCAAAATTAGATTGTTTCCAACCTGTTACTCTACCCTCCCTTATCATCCAACTGATCACCACCATGAAACCTACTACCTGCCCCCTCGACACTGTCCCCTCTGCCCTTCCAAAGGACGTCATTACAATAGCAGGTCCCAGCATCCTCGCCATCTTCAAAAGTTCTCTGGCCACTGGCACTGAACATACCTGCTTCAAGCATGCGGTGGTCCAGCCACTCCTGAAAAAACCTAACCTCGACCCCAACTTGCCAAGCAATTACAGACCCATTTCTCAACTGCCTTTCCTCTCAACGCCCTTGAAAAGGTAATCTTAAGTCAACTTTTGCCTTATCTTCACCAAAATACTATCTTGGAAACTTTCCAATCAGGTTTCAGGGCCCACCACAGCACAGTCTGCCTTGTTGAAGGTACATAATGACCTACTGCTCACTGTTGACTGTGCAATCCTGCTCCTTCTCGACCTCAGCGCAGCATTTGATACTGTCGACCACACTATCCTAATTGACCGTCTCCGGTACGGGGTTGGTATTGATGGCAATGCCCTGAGCTGGTTCACCTCCTACCTCAAAGGTAGGAGTTTCTCTGCTAACATAGGCAACTCTTTCTCCTCCCCAGCTAGCCTCTGCTGTGGGGTTCCACAAGGTTCCATCCTTGGCCCCATTATCTTCTCCCTGTATATGCTCCCCTTAGGCCAAGTCATTGAAAGGCACGGCATTTCCTTCCATTGCTACGCAGACGATACACAACTCTATCTCCCCCTGAAGCCCAAAAACCAATCAAATCTGCGTAACCTTACCCGCTGCCTCAAGGATATAAAGTGTTGGATGGCCCAGAACTTCCTCCAACTAAACGAGAGTAAGTCTGAGGTCATCCTTCTCGGCCCCTCGGACGCAATCAAAATGATAGCAGGCAGCCTTGGAAGCCTTACCCCACTACTCAAACCTCACGTCAAAGTCCTTGGCGTGATATTTGACTCAGCACTGAAATTTGACAAACAAGTCAATGCGGTGGTAAAAGCTAGCTTCTTTCAGCTTTGGATGATAGCTAAAATAAAACAATTCCTCCAATTTGATTACCTCGAAAAGATCATCCACACATTTATCTCCTCCCGCCTAGATTACTGCAACTCCCTTTACACAGGCATCAGCCAATCTTCACTGTCCCGCTGGCAACTGGCCCAAAACGCCGCAGCGAGACTGCTGACGGGCACCCGAAAAAGGGACCACATCACCCCGATCCTGGCCTCTCTCCACTGACTTCCTGTGCGGCTCCGAATAAATTTCAAAATCCTCATTCATGTCTACAAAGCCCTCAATGGGCTTGCCCCCACCTACATTAAAAGTCTGCTCACCCACCACACCACCTCCAGGTGCTTCAGACCGGCCGACTTGGGGTTGCTGAACATCCCGCAGTCTAGGCATAAGCTCAGGGGCGACCGCGCCTTTGCGGTTGCAGCTTCTAGACTATGGAACAGCATCCCTCTTCCCATCAGAACTGCTCCCTCCATCGACTCCTTTAAGTCGACACTAAAAACTCATCTCTACTCCCAAGCCTTTCTTGACGCCTTCTGAGTGAGGGCTATATGTATGTAGTGATGTTTGTTTTTAATCTATGAACCACTGTTCTTTGTAATTCTATTCTTATTCCAATGTAAAGCACTTTGGCCAATGAGAGTTGCTTTTAAAAAAATGCTATATAGATAAAGTGACTTGACTAACCCTCTAAACCTGGCCTAACCATGTACCTGTTCAAATGTCCATTAAGCGAGACATGTAGATGATATTTTGATAGTGCACTCTTGAGATAGGCTTGGTTGAAGTTTAACCTAGTTCTGAACATTTATTGTATTTACCTTACATTTTATTGGAAATATAGAAATTCCAATGAAAAGGCAGATAAGTGGAAATTTTACTTCGGAGTCAGTGAGTGACTACGTGAAGAGCCCGACAGCCCACATGCGCATCATTACATCTAATGCATGGCACCGCGACTGGCTGGTAGGCGCGTCGCTCCTCCAGCGGTTAGTTTAAAGACCTCCAAGTAAGTTTTCGAACATAGTCGGCGGTTGTTTTTCATTTCTCTGTCTCAGCTTGAGAAACAAACTATAATCGACAAGACTAGGGTGAAGTCCAGGTGGGCTGCGGGGAGAACCGCTAATGAAGACGTGCGATTAGCGGGCAGCCGTCGGTCTCACCATCTCGGTCGCTGGGAGTACAGCCAGCAACTTCAGACTCAGTACCTGTAGAAGGTACCTTGGTTATCCCGAGAGTCGGGAAGGCCAAGCAGAAAACCAATAGGCCGGTTGACTCGGATGAGTCTGGCCGGGAGGGCTCGCCTCCCCAAACAAGGAACGTCTTTGGACGTATTTCCCGAATGGAGCATCTTATGGATAAGATGCTCCAGCATGATATACTCCATGATCAGGAGTCATATCAGCACTGGCTTCAGGGACCCGTGGCAGCGTCTGGTGCTGGGCTGCATTATATCTCCCTGTCTGAGGAAGGGAGTGTAAGTCATCAGCCCTGGCTTGACTCACACTTCAGTGGCATGTCTGAATGTTCCACGACACAAGACCTACATGAAGCAAAAGCCATCGCAAGTCGGTGAGCCGTTGAACGCAGAATTGGCGGCCAGTATCAATTACCTGACCTCTCTCCAGTTACAGGAGCAGGTAATGATGGAAACAGCTATGAAATTTCAGACACCCAGCAACTGCGCCTCGCTCTGAATCCCGACCGTCAATAACTCCATTTGGAGTTATATGGGAGGCGGCATCAAGACTCAGGAGGTCAAACTCCAAAGAATCCTGAGCCTGCTAGCTTCTGGAGTCACTGCCTTCACCAGGTCAGTAGATGCAAGCTCCCTATCGGAGGTTCAACAGGATGCATTGGCTCTGATGTGCAATGTACATTTTGAGATAAATTGCTTTCGGAAAAACGCCATTCATCCAGTACTCAATCCCAAATTTGCAGGATTATGTAAATCCACAAATGTGCAGCCGTCCAATTATTTATTTTGGGAGGACTTGTCCAAACAAGTTAAAGATTTGGACGACAAATCAAAGGCGGTGGAGCTACTCAAGAGCTCCACCAGCAGACAGACCTTCATCGTTCCGACAGCAGCACCCATATGCCTCTGCTAGCACTAGACGGTCTGCAGGAGCTAGTACCAGCTCAAGGACTGACAAAACCGGCCAAAGGCCTTTTCCAGGACAAAGCTCAAGCCGACAGACATATAAGATGCACAATTGGTGCACACCAGTAAACACCGCATATCAACCAGTAACCATGGATGTAGGTGGGTCTGGTTCTCTAAGGAACATGCGGTGTGTGGGTCAATCACATGTCGGTGGGAGATTACGTTTCTTTTGAATGAATGGCGTTTGATAACATCAGATTTGTTTATACTGCACAGTATAGATGGATTCCAAATTGAGTTTCCGATTCACTTCCACCCACGCAGCATACTCCAAACCAAACCTTTGTTCATTCACAGCAAGAACGTTTGGATGTACAAGCTGAAATTCAGTCATTATATTCAAAAAAGGGTAATTGACAAGTCGAATCATGAATCTCGCCAGTTTGTGTCTAATATATTTACCAGACAAAATAAAGATGGGGGATGTAGAATTATCCTCGAATTGACCCAACTCAACACCTTTGTGCAGTATAGATACTTCAAAATGGAAAATGTTGTTACTGCCAAACAATAAATTTCCAAAGGGTGTTACATGGCATGCATCGATCTCAAAGATGTATGCTATTTGGTGCCTATTCATAAGGATCACCGGAAATACTTAAAATTCAACTGGATGGGGCAGCTATGGCAGTTTAAAGCATTGCCTAATGGATTAACTTCAGCTCCCAGATTATTCACCAAATTATTGAAACCGGTACTTGCGCTATTACAAGCTCAAAAACATATAGTAATGGCATACTTGGATGATATCCTTATCATAGACAAAACTCCGGAATTGGCTATTTCGGCAGTCTCAGCCACCAAGCACTTGTTAGAGCGATTGGGGTTTCTCATCCATCCAGTTAAATCTAAGTTGACACCATCCCGAGTTATGGATTATTTAGGATTCACTATTAACTCTGTTTACATGTCTGTAACTCTGCCTTGGTGCAAAACATTGGAGTTATTGGAAGTCTGCAATTACCTCATTACAAAGCAGCATCCTCCTATTCGACAAGTGGCCAGTTTCATTGGCAAATTGGTGGCGGCTTTCCCAGCCACAAATTTAGGCCTATGCATTTACCGGCTGAAGCCATTGCTGAATTAAAATGGTGGAAGTACAATATTTGGCATAGCTCTAACAACATTTTGGTTGACAGTCCGTCACTAACTTTACAAACATGCTAGTGCTTTGGGGCGCTACTGGGGCGCTACTGACACCATCTCTAGCTGCGGAGGCAGATGAAACATGCTTGAACGGTCATTTCTGCAATTATATGGTGTTAATTATTTAGAATTACTGGCAGCCCTCAATGGACTAAGGGCGTATTGTGGGAATATGCATAATTTGCATGTTCAATTACAGATTGAAAACACCACAACGGTGGCATACATTAATCACATGGGTGGAATCAAGTCAGTATCCTGTGATAGATTGGCAAATCTCATTTGGCACTGGTGCATTCCAAGGAATACTTGGGTTTCAGCTATCTACCTGCTAGGTAGGTTCAATACGGTGGCAGACACCAGGTCACGCAAATTCAATGACAACACAGAATGGATGTTGAATCATAGAGTGTTTAATGATATTATCTCTAGGTATGCAACACCGGATATAGATTTGTTTGCATCCAGACTTAATCATCTATTACCAAACTATATTGCTTGGGAACCAGACCCAGGGGCAGTAGTGATAGATGCTTTCTTGCTGCATTGGGGATGAATGTTTTTTTATGCTTTTCCCCCATTCTGCCTTGTCAGTCGATGCCTTCTTAAAATTAAGCAAGACTCTGCCTCGGGCATTCTAATAGTACCTGACTGGCCCACTCAGCCATGGTATCCACTCATTCTGGGTATGATCGCAGAACCCTTCATGGTGGTTCCAAAATGCAGGAATCTGCTAACCCACCCCATCACTGGGGGAAAATATCCTCTACATGATCAGCTAAATTTATTGGTTTGCAGAATCTAAGAAGACCTTTTCTCAGGATTAGACTAGCTGACCGGACAGTGGATGTGCTAACTATGGCCTGGAGGGACAGCACTAATAAACAATATATCTCCTACATAAAGAAATGGGAAGAGTTCTGTTTGCAAACTAATATCACGTATGAGACAGCGCACATAACCAACATTTTGGAATTTCTTTCAAAACCTCATTTTGACGAGAGGTTGAGCTACAGTGCTCTGAATTGTGCCAGAAATGCGCTGTCATCATACTTGTTGCCTAGCTCAGGTCAACACTCCATTGGGTCTCATCCATTAATATCCAGATTTATTTTTAACTTAAACCCTCCCAGGCCCAAATATATTGAAATATGGGATGTAGGTGCGGTTCTACTTCGCCAATGGGCTCCAGCTACATCCCTGTCCCTTCTCCAGTTCACTTACAAAGTAGTGATGCTCATGGCACTAATATCAGCTCAATGGGTCCAGTCATTACAGAAGCTGCGTCTGGATAGGATGATCACTTCTGCTAGTGAGCATCTTGGAGAAAGACACCATGTTGGGTCAGTACACTTCAGATACTGGATCTGTAACAGCATGGGCATATAGGACAGGCTGCACCAGCAGCGCCTGGGACAGGGCTGCTTAATATCTCCCTGTTGGAGGGGAGACCATGATGGGTCAGTATACTGCTGATACCGAATTTGTCACCGCCAGCCTACGGGAGAGCCCGCACCAGCAACACCTGTTGACAGGGCTGCTTAATGTGTGACAGCACTGTTCTGTAGGAAGGTCCATGCCAGCAGCACCTGGGATAGGGCTGCTTCATGTCTCCCTCTTGGAGGAGGAGAGCATGCCGGGTCAGGGTAATTCTGACGCCGAGTCTGAGGGTATAGCTGTGGAGCATACCCCAAGGGAAGAAGGGCACATGTTATAGGTACCATTCCTGATAACAAAGTTTGCCATCCCAACAGAATGTTCCATCCTGTTATAGGTCCGTGGGGGCCGTATCAGCGCAAGTATCCTCAGGGACCTGCGGCAGCACCTGTTTAGGGCTGCCTACGAATCACCCGCTCTGAGGAGGGGAGTGTGAAAGGTCAGATGTAACTGACTCCAGATTCATGACTCAAAGATATCGGTGGAACATACTGGAGAACCTGCGTGCCGGCAGTGAACAGCGCTAACAGGAGGATATGAGAGCCGCCGAATCTTCTATTCAGGTAAGGCCTATTCAATAGGAAAAACCTGGCTGACGGATCAATCAAGGCCAACGGCAGTCAAAGGTTCATCATTTCAGTATGCACCCCAGGCGCTCATCAGCAGTAAGCGGTCCACTGAAGCTGGTGGCAGCATGACAGCTGGGCAGACGTTCCACGCTCCCTACTAGTCCTGCCCAACAAGGTGGGTCTGGCACATCCGAAACATGGGTAAGTGAACCCATATATAAATAATATATTTATATATGGTATATATATTGGTAACATTTACACTTGTTTGTACAACACACAAATGATAAAAGCATCTGCTTAGAGGCATTTAACCATGTAAAACTGCACAATACTAGCATTCCAAGCAAGTTTGGGATTATGGCCAGGATTGTCTTTTAAGACAGGCTCAGAAATCGGGCCAGAATGATAGTGCGAAGCACCCATGGAATGAGTGGCTTGTTCATTATGAAAAATTGAGACTGTCGGTTAACTTGCATATGAACTTTCCGAATAGGAAACTTCTTTACTGACTAACAACGGATTCATAAGGGTCTCAAGATCCATTCTATGCAGTTCCCATTACAGAGATTATCGGAGACATTGGAAATTATCAAAAGGCAATGATAACTGTACTTATAACAGTAAAACATTGTTAAATGAGATAAACTATTTACCCAGGTTATTTAACTAATTAATAGAATCGGTGTTTGGACTCAGAATTTAAAAACACTTGTTATGTTTTGTCTGGATGATATTCTAACGCTGTATTTTTGTTGAAATCATCTGTTCGGCCTCAAACTATATTTGAGAAATTGGGCATCCATCTAGTTAACTTTAAGTTGTTACCAAATAGACTTGTTGGTCATTGGGATTTACCTTTAACTATTAATTAGCCTATGACTCCGCCCTGTGGCAAGAGATTGGAGTTAATAGCAACCTATTATAAAACTTTTATTCATCAAGAGTAATTGGCAATATAGTAGCTGTGTTTCAGCTGCGCAAGTCGGGGAACTGATATTGTGCAAAGTAGCAACCTCTCAAATGACATGTAGATCATTGTTAACAACCTTATGCTATTACCAACTGAAGCTACCTAAGTCACAATGATGAACAAACAGTATTCAGCATTGCTCCATTAGTTTGGTCAGTTGAATTTCAGTTATTTACAAACTGATGCTAAGAGCTCTAAGGTGGGAAATTGTGAATATCATCTCTAGTTTGGAAGTGGAGGAGATTTGCATGAGTTGCCAATTCTTCAGTTGTTGTTATCAACAAATATATTCACAAGATGCACCCTATGGGTAAAGGGCTATTGCACGAATGTACATAATCTACATGCTCAACTTCAAGTTGCTACACTATGGTGGTGGCATATGTTAGTCACATGGCAAGCAAGTAAAAGTATCCTGTAATAATGTACCTATTCTCCTTTGCCACTGGTGTATCATCAAGTTCAGATCGATGACAACACAGAATAGGTATTGGATCTCAAAGTATTATGAAAGTATGGTTCAATGGAACAGCGAATATCGACATGTTGGTTGCATGCTTATTCACTGATTGCAAAAAAATGTTGCATAACAGTGGGGGGAGATACATTCTCGCTACAAGCAGGATGAATGTTCTTTTATGTCTTCCTCCATTTTGCCTCATTAGTAGGATCTTGAAATAAAGTCAGCAAGATCTCGCTTTAGTTTTCATACTGCCTGACTGGCTATGTAGCCATGTTTCCTGCTTTCATCAGGCATAATAATACAACCGTATACGGTTATTCTAAAAAACAAAAACTTTGCTGGTTCAAATTGTGGTTCAGGAAACCGGCCTCTAGATAATAAAACAATTATTGACTTACACATTCTGAATGGACTGCCTTACGGCTCAGGTTGTCACATCAATCCATGGATTAGCTCATCGCAGAAGGCAGGGATAGCACCAAGAAAGCAGTACATTTCCTATTGAGGAGATCGGAAGTGGTTTGTTTAATGTTAATGTTACATTTAATATGGTACAGTTTACTGATGTCTTCCAGTTCATTCTTAAATGGTCTTTGACAATAATTCAGTTATAGGGCCACTAACTGTGCCCAACATGCCTTCCCATCATATTAGCTGCAGCAAACGGGAACCACTCTGTAGGGTTTCAACGCCGGATATCGAGTTGTAAAAGAGATCTTTGACACAAGTTCTCCCACTACAAGTATATGCAGTTTTGTATATTGACAGTGTGTTAACAATACTTCACCAGGGGGTTCCAGCTACATCCTTAGTCATGACACTAGTATCAGCACAACGAGGGCAGATATTGCAAACGCTGCGGCTAGATAGGATGCAAATGGCTGCAGGTGCCATTACATTTTACATTTCTGATCTACACAAGCAGAGCAGACCAGGGGTGGCAGGATTTAAGATCATATTTCTGCATACCCCACGGACTCATGTCTATGTGTTAGGGCAGGCTTGCTATATTATATCAAAGCCACCAGAATCCTAAGAGGTGTGGAATCAGCATTGTTTATTAAGTGACAAACAACCACACAAGAAAAGGTCGGTTCAGACTATTTCAAGGTGGCTGAAGCAGGTTCTGGTTTATGCAGGTATTAACACTGACAATTTTACATCTCATCCCACCAAGGCGGCATCAATGTCTGCGGCCAGGGCATTGGACATTCCCATCGACCATACCCTCGCGACCGCAGGATGGTCAACTGAATTGATATTAATTTTATTTTACCATAGGCTGGTTACTGACCCGGGCTATTTGCCCATTCTGTTTTGCGTCCACTTTAGCCTCCCCTGAGATAGAGGGGATGCTATTGATTTCTTTATTAATGTAAACCATTAAAGCATTTGAATCAATGTCATGGTTAATGCATTGTTGATTATTCACTCATCCTGAGTCAATCGATGCAGTGAGATGCCGGGATTTGAATCTGCGGCATGAAATCACAGAGCTTTGAACTCTACACAGAATCACTCACGAGACTCTGAAGTAAAATAGTAAGATTAAATGAGAACTTACCAGTTTGAAGTTTGATCTTTATTTTATGAGGAGTTACATTGGTGATTACGTGCCCTCTATTCACAACCCTCTCTCACAAAAGTCATCTGGTGGTTCTAAAGTTGCTGATCTTACTATGTTACTTTAATTACTGTTACCTGTAATTTCATACCGCTGCTTTGAAGATTGATGCACATGCGGACTGGCGGGGTTTCTTCACATAATCACCAACGTAATTCCTCATAAAATAAAGATCAAACTTCAAACTGGTAAGTTCTTGTTTAATCTTACTATTATCTCTCACACTCAAGATCCATTTTATTTGGAATTAATTCTCTTTTTTTTGGAACTCTTACAGTTTTATTATGAAAGTAAATAGTATTGCTAATTTTGCCATTGTTCAAAAGATCTAATGTGTGTCTGGAACTTAAGCACGGATTTTTTCTCTTTCAGCAATCGTCCATATCGGTGGGAAGTTATGATGAATTGCTTTCAACTGATATGTGTTATACATAATAATAATAATAATAATAATAATACATTTTATTTATAGGGCGCCTTTCAGGACTCTCAAGGACACCTTACAATTAAAACAAACATGACACCTTACAATTAAACAAGCATGAAACAAAAACAACATATACAACAACAATACACAATTTGGAGAGAGAGCAGCGGCATACCCACATACCTGTCCATCCTTCAGAGCGTGGGAGTACAGAGCTCGATCTGCTGTGTATATCTAGCCTCACCTACAGCAAAAATGGAAATCCTTTCAATCAGTGATTGAGCCTCTATAAAAAATGACTGTAGCAATCTCTTAGCTTATTAAAATTGTACTTCCCATCATGTCGTTAACATCTTTTAATGCTGCCTAAGTACAAAGAGATATTTCTAAACGAGGATTTATAATTGCAGTAGCCAGTTTCTCTTCTATAATGATAACCATGTTTTTTTAAATTATTCCGGCAAACATATTTGAATAATATCTTTGAGACAATTCTGAGCATTACCATAAAATAAAAGGAAAAAGATGACTCGGAAGCTGGTTTCTACCAGGTAATTGCTGTATTATGACAAATCTCTATGAGCCAAAGCACTATTTTACAAAGTAATTCATTGAACAAAGAGCTTTGGGTCATTTCTTTGTGAAACAAATAAATTTCAGCAATTTTATCATAATATACTATGATGATTCACTGATTTTAAAAATATTAAGTGATTAAACTGTTGGTGAATAATTTTGTTTTTTGAGCAATATTGGATTGTGCAAAATGTGCACTTAAGTGGCTAAAGCCTTCGATCCCTTTCTTGTAGCAGGTGTCGATAATGGGGGGGAAAAGTTCTGAACTAAATGGAACTCAGCCAATTCTGCTCAGCCAATGTGCCTGATTGTACTGGAGCTTTATTTCATACACTATTCAAAGTATTCAATATCAAGATTATTCCCAGTTCCCAGGCAATGTGTTAGATCATGGCAAATTTAACTTTTGCCTGCTTTTCTTGAGAAATAGCT
Organism: Okamejei kenojei; assembly: GCA_035221665.1. Classification (NCBI taxonomy): domain Eukaryota; kingdom Metazoa; phylum Chordata; class Chondrichthyes; order Rajiformes; family Rajidae; genus Okamejei; species Okamejei kenojei. The sequence goes on along the minus strand of CM069136.1, from coordinate 94,490,691 downwards.
GCTGGAAAATGAGAAGTGCCGACATATTCTAGGATCTGGTGGAGTTTTATTGTTGAAGATGTACAGAAGATGCAGGTTGTGAGAAACACATTTGTAGAAGTATGAGGATTATTCAATATACAATAGACAATAGGTGCAGGAGTAGGCCATTCAGGCCCTTCGAGCTAGTACTGCCATTCACTGTGATCATGTCTGATCATCCACATTCAGTGCCCCGTTCCTGCCTTCTCACCATATCCCCGCTATCTTTAAAAGCAAAATCCAAGCATTTGTTTCAAAATGTATACATATTATTGAATTTAAATAATATTGCAGGTCCAGATATTCAATTATTTTCCCAACATACAAATGTAGTTAAACAGCCATATCATATCAAAGTTGTAAAGGTAAATAATTCCCATGCTCACCATTGCACTGCATTAATTGTGACAGTAGCAAATAATTGTGGGCTTGCATTTCTCCTGTGTCATTTCTCAATGACAATCAAGAGTTTGAAATAATTATATTTAGATACAAACTAGGCATGTTAAGTCCAATGTTTACGTTCTCCTTAAAGTCAATGTTATCTCTTCAGGCAACCACAGAAGCCTGTAGGTCTTTGTTCCTCCCACACCTGTTCCTCCTACACTGTTCAGTACATTGGGCAACAAACATTCGCCATTATGTTCGGTTATGAATGACGTCGACAGGGTTGCATCCCGGGTTTCCAAATCCTTCCGGAATGTTCGCCTCCATGTGAGTTTTGGTCGGCCTCTTTTCCTTCTTCCGTCAGGTTGCCATGTCATTGCTATCTTAGGTGCACATTCTGGTGACATTCTGAGTACATGTCCTGCACATTTCATCCTGCATACCTCTATGTCCTGGCTGAGAGGCTTTGTTGCAGTTTATAGTAGATTTCCTCATTTGTGATGCGGTCTCTGTAGCTAGTCTTCAGGATCCTACTCAAGTAGCGTTGTTGGAATGCATCCAATTTCTGTTTCATCTTCACATTGATTTTCCATGTCTCACTGGCATAGGGAGCTGTAGGGAGGACTACGGACTGGAAGAGCTTGACTTTTAGCATTTTGGATATCCCGCCACTGCAAATTGCTTGTTCTAAGCTTCCCCCAGTCTAGTTTCAGTCAAAAATCATTGAATCAAGCACTTGAACAAATAATCTTTATTTTGACAATCACAATTACAGTTCAACTACTGTACCTATCCCACCACGGGTTCGATCCTCGTATCTGCCTGATCAAGCCCTCTAGGCCTCGCTCAAACAGAGACACTCCAGAAGGTCATGCTCTCCCAGAAGATCGATGCTGGACCTCGTGGTAGTGGCCTTTTATAGGTCCCGGGACCTCGAGGGGCCGAACCACATGGAGGTGGTCTTTGAACAATCCAATTACAGATATCGATTAACCCCATACATAGCAGAAATTTCCCTAACCCAATTATACAGCAGCTTAATACATTGTATTCAAACAGGACTTCTCAACTTCGAAACATTTAACCTGATCTGCATGAAACCCAGACAAGGCTCAATACTTCATCCAATCAACACTCAGCAAAGTAGAACTCTGCAACATTTTTACAATTATTTACAATGCGTCTGGATTGCAGCCATCCAATCCATTCTATGCATTTTGCACCTAATTGACAGTGTCTGCATATAGTCTTATTCTTTTCTTGCAACTTGTGTCTGGGCGCTAGACACACTGGCACCACTTGTCCCAGTTCTACAGAGAGCAATTCCAAATTGACCAAATCTCTCACCAACCCTGAAGCTTATACCCCATTTTAAAGTCCTAGACTCTCCAATTTGGCCAGGATTAACATTCCTTCCTTTTTATCATATATGATAACCCATCATGTATGATAACCAAATAGTTCAATAATCAGCTAACCAGATATACATAAGTGTGTCCTTTAAATATTCCATCTATCGGCAACATACAATAATGATGTTTCTTCCCAGAATCTTGCCAAGCGTCCTGAGTTTTTATGGGCAAAGTTTCATCAAATTCCGTCTGATGAGTCTTCACCTCCAAGGTTTCATGGGTGCGAATTTCCTCCATCGGTGTTGCTGCCCATTATTCCATCCCTTTCCATAGTTGAACCTAAAACTTAACATTTCTGAAAAAGTTGGGACAAAGCAAGTTACCATCATGCACCCATGCTTTCCCATACACTCACTGTAATTCTGTGAATCAATAGTGTGTTGATTCCTTACTATGTTGACTCTTTACTCTATTGGCTTTGTTTTCTGTCTAGGGGTTATCGCTTGGACTAGTTCTTTTTATCTCTAAGTAACTCTTCTGGATGGTTAGTATTGACTTTCCGAGGGGAACTTATACATTTTCAGTCTACCTCATCATTTTATACTACCACCTTTCATTTCCAGGGTAAGTCTTAATTCCTGATATCCACTAGGGTCTGTCCTTTCCTTGATAGTAACTAAATAGTCCAGTCCCATCTTCGACTATGCTCCTACGTGTGAGACAAGAGAATATTGCCAAATTAACAGTCAATTCTCTAACAATTTTATGATTGTATCCCATAAGCCCTCTCTAAATTAATTTACTTATAACTAGATTTTGGCGCAAAGTGAGTATTTTGCCCCGAACCACGGAGGAATTCCTTTTATTCAGTTCTTCCATAAGGAGCTTATCCCAATAGTAGTTACGAGTTGTTGGTGTTGTTTCTTTTAAAGATGATTGGGCACTGGGGTAGGCCTTCTCCTTCTTCTCTTCTGAAGTTAGTTTCAATTTCCAGGGAGTAGGGATACTGAGGGGCAGCTTGCTCTGTCTGCTGTTCTTCCCAGATATATATTAAAGGGGCAGGACAGTATTAGTTCCTCCTGCTAGTCGCCTGTTTCTGGGGAGCTACATTACCTCTGCTCTCTTCTGCCCGTTCTCATGGGTCGGTGAATTATTTTACCCCAGATAGTATGTCGTTGGTATACTGTCCTGCAGGCACAAACTCAGTAACACATTAATACAATATATTTTTTCCCCACTCCCATTCCTCCTGCACTGTAAGTTTGTTTTTTTCTCTCCCTAGTGCCATTTCCATTTCTTAGTTGCCATTCCTTCTCACGCTAGCTACTATGTTACTTTTCTTACATTCTTTATTGTCCCTTGGTTTTTCTTCAATCCTGCTATCTTCTGCCTTTTCGCTGGACACTCCTTGCTCCAGTGACCTAATTGGATGCAGTTGAATCAAGTTCCTAAATTTATAATCTTCTTTGCTCTAAGAGGTTTTCCGGGGTAGTCATAAGATGGTTTATAATTTTCTTCTATGAGATTTTCATTTTTTTCTACAATATTTTCATCCAATTCATTCATTCTGGTAAATTACTTGAGGGGGTTCTAGCGTAGGGGTCATGTCTCCATGCCCACAATTCCAGGGCGGGTTGGTGAGTCAGGACTGAGAAAATGGGTTAGCTTGAGTGAACGGTGTGTGACTTCTTAATTCCTGACATTCGGGCCATCTCTCCCTCTGGTCTCTTGGGTCCTAGTAGTCTCTTGAATTAAAGGACCTCCCATAATTTATTGTATTTTGGATGTGTCTATATTCTCTAGGATCTAAATATTCCAGAATATTTTGTAATCCTGGAAATCCCATCTATGACCTCTCTCTTTCATTCGCTCCTTTGTTGGACAGGTCCGACTCCAATATCCCATCCCCCCACAAGTATAGCATTGATTAGGCAACATGTTTGGTCTTATTCTATCCCGGGGTTCCATTGGGAGTATAGTGGTGATAATAATCAGAGTAATCTGGAACCCTAATTTCTCCCTATCCATAATTTCCTGGGAGAAACCGTTTGGTGGGAGAAACCGTTTCATCTCTTTCCTGTGCGGGGACCCGACTTTTTCCCTGTCGGGTCTCCGGTGACGTTGTGCCTAACATCGTGGAGCTGGCAGCCACCTCCAACCGGAACCAACCTGAGCGCTCCAGTTGCGGAGCCTGTGGACGCGCCATCGCGGAGCAGGAGTAGGCCATTCGGCCCTTCGAGCCAGCACCGCCATTCAATGTGATCATGGCTGATCATCCCCATTCAGTACCCCGTTCCTGCCTTCTCAAAGCAGGACATTTTGGAAATTAGCAGTTCTGACTAGATTATGCTTGAATACAGTGCAAATGATTCCAATCAAAGTCAACGACCATCAATAATGGTCAGTGAGTTATAAAATCATGTGTGGGGCTTTACTCCACAGAGGCCCAGCAGCCATTGGAGTAAGAGGAGGAGTCTCCGGGTGGTGAGTTATAAAATCGAGCACCGGGCTTTACTCCACAGAGGCCCAGGAGCCGTTGGAGCAAGAGGAGGAGTACCCAATCTGTAGCGTTCCGTCACTTCAAAGGAAGTGTTCTGGTGGAAGCCGCTGATTGGTGGAAGCGGACTGGATTGGGTGCAACCCCAGGTTTGCATTTCTGCTTTCTGGTTAAGGGTTCAGTGAGCTAAGGGTTCAGTGAGCTAAGGGTTCCATGAGCTAAGGGCTCCATGAGCTAAAGGTTCAGTGAACTAAGGGTTCCATGAGCTAAGGGTTCCGTGAGTTAAGGGTTCTGTGAGCTAAGGGTTCAGTGAACTAAGGGTTCAGTGAACTAAGGGTTCAGTGAGCTAAGGGTTCAGTGAACTAAGGCTTCAGTGAGCTAAGGGTTCAGTGAGCTAAGGGTTCAATAAGCTAAGGGTTCAGTGAGCTAAGGGTTCAATGAGCTAAGGGTTCAGTGAGCTAAGGGTATAGTGAGCTAAAGGTTCAGTGAGCTAAGGATTCAGTGAGCTAAGGATTCAGTGAGCTAAGGGTACAGTGCTTTTTAGTAAAGGTTAGTTTAAAGGATTAAGATTTTTATAGTGTGAGTGAGTTGATTTAATTTGGGGGCAAACCATGGCAGTTAAGATCGGCCCCATGGTTTGCTCATCCTGCAACATGTGGGAGATCAGGGATATGGTTGGTGTCCCTGGTGACAATGTTTGCAGAAAGTGTGTCCAGCTGCAGCTCCTGGCAGACCACATTGAATGATTGGAGCTGTGGTTGGATTCATACTGGAGCATCCACGATGCTGAGAAAGTCGTGAATAGCACATACAGTGAGTTGGTCACACCGTAGGTAAAAGTTAAGTGGACAGAAAGGGAATGGGTGGCCATTAGCCAGCATAGCCGTAGGCAGGTAGTGCAGGAGTCCTCCGCAGTCATCTCCCTCCAAAACAGATATACCATTTTGATACTGTTGGAGGGAGATGGCTCATCAGGGGAAGGCAGCAGCAGCCAAGTTCATGGCACCATGGGTGACTCTGTGGCACAGGAGGGGAGAAAAAAGAGTGGATGGGCTATAGTATTAGGGGATTCAATTGTAAGGGGAATAGATAGGTGTTTCTGTGGCCGCAAACAAGATTCCAGGATGGTTTGTTGCCTCCCTGGTGCAAGGGTCAGCGATGTCACTAAACGACTGCAGAACATTCTGGAGGGGGAGGGTGAACAGCCAGCTGTTGTGGTGCACATTGGCACCAATGATATAGGTAAAAAATGGGATGAGGTCCTACAAGGCAAATTTAGGGAGCTAGGAGATCAACTTAAAAGTAGGAACTCAAAGGTAATAATCTCTGGATTACTACCAGTGCCACGTGCTATTCAAAGTAAAAATAGGAGGATATTGCAGATGAAAATGTGGCTTGAAAAATGGTGCAAGGGGGAGGGATTCAACTTTCTCGGGTATTGGAACCAGTTCTGGGGGAGGTGGGACCAGTACAAACGGGACGGTCTGCACCTGGGCTGGAATGGAACCAATGTCCTTGGTGGAGTGTTTGCTTGTGCTGTCAGGGAGGATTTAAACTAATGAGGCAGGGGGATGGGAGCATGAGCAGAGAGACATAGGGGTGTAAAATGAGGGTAGAAGCAATAGGTAGCAAGGTGAAAAGTAAAAGTGGCAGGCAGAATAATCCTGGGCAAAAATCAAAAAAGGTCACTTTTCAACATAAATGTATAAGGGGCAAGAGTATTGTAAAAACAAGCCTGAAGGTTTGTGTCTCAATGCAACGAGCATTCGTAATAAGGTGGATGAGTTGAATGTGCAGATAGTTATTAATGAATATCGATATAGTTTGGATCACGGAGACATGGCTCCAGGGTAACAAAGGCTGGGAGCTGAACACCCAGGGATATTGAATATTTAGGAGGGATATACAGAAAGGAAAAGGAGGTGGAGTAGTGTTGCTGGTTAGAAAGGCGATTAACGCAATAGAAAGGAAAGACATTAGCTTGGAGGATGTGGAATCGATATGGGTAGAGCTACGAAACACTAAGGGGCAGAAAACGCTAGTGGGAGTTGTGTACAGGCCACCTAACAGTAGTGGTGGAGTTGAGGATGGCATCAAACAGGAAATTAGAAATGCATGCAACAAAGGTAAAACAGTTATAATGGGTGAATTCAATCTACATATAGATTGGGTAAATCAAATTGGCAGGGGTGCTGAGGAAGAGGATTTTTGGAATGTATGCAGGATATTTTTATAAACCAACATGTAGAGGAAACAAACGAGAGAGCAGGCTATTCTAGACTGGGTATTGAGTAATGAGGAAGGGTTAGTGAGCAGTCTTGTTGTGTGTGGCCCCTTGGGCAAGAGTGACCATAATATGGTTGAGTTCTTCATTAGGATGGAGAGTGACATTGTTAATTCAGAAACAAGGGTTCTGAACTTAAAGAAAGGTAACTTTGAGGGTATGAGACGTGAATTGGCCAAGACAGACTGGCAAGTGATTCTTAAAGGGTTGACGGTGGATATTCAATGGAAGGCATTTAAAGACTGCATGGATGAACTACAACAATTGTTCATCCCAGTTTGGCTAAAGAATAAATCAGGGAAGGTAGTGCATCCGTGGATAACAAGTGAAATCAGGGATAGTATCAAAACTAAAGATGAAGCATACAAATTAGCCAGAAAAAGCAGCCTACCAGAGGACTGGGAGAAATTCAGTCCAGCAGAGGAGGACAAAGGGCTTAATTAGGAAAGGGAAGAGAGATTATGAAAGAAAACTGGCAGGGAACATAAAAACTGACTACAAAGTTTTTATAGATACGTGAAGAGAAAAAGGTTAGTTAAAACAAATGTAGGTCCCTTGCAGTCAGAAACTGGTGAATTGATCATGGGGAACAAGGACATGGTAGACCAATTGAATAACTGCTTTGGTTCTGTCTTCACTAAGGAAGACATAAATAATCTACCGGAAATAGCAGGGGACCGGGGGTCAAATGAGATAGAGGAACTGAGTGAAATCCAGGTTAGCCAGGAAGTGGTGTTAGGTAAATTGAATGGATTAAAGGCCGATAATTCCCCAGGGCTAGATAGACTGCATCCCAGAGTACTTAAGGAAGTAGCCCCAGAAATAGTGGATGCCTTACTGATAATTTATCAAAACTCTTTAGATTCTGGAGTAGTTCCTGAGGATTGGAGGATTGAGCTAATGTAACCCCACTTTTTAAAAAGGGAGGGAGAGAGAAAATTGGGAATTACAGACCAGTTAGCCTAACATCGGTAGTGGGGAAAATGCTAGAGTCAGTTATTAAAGATGGGATAGCAGCACTTTTGGAAAGTGGTGAAATCATTGAACAAAGTCAGCATGGATTTATGAAAGGTAAATCATCTCTGACGAATCTTATAGAATTTTTTGAGGATGTAACTTGTAGCGTGGATAAGGGAGAACTGGTGGATGTGTTATATCTGGACTTTCAGAAGGCTTTCGACAAGGTCCCACATAAGAGATTAGTATAAAAACTTAAAGCACACGGTATTGGGGGTTCAGTATTGATGTGGAAAGAGAACTGGCTGGCAGACAGGAAGCAAAGAGTAGGAGTAAACGGGTCCTTTTCAGAATGGCAGGCAGTGACTAGTGGGATACCGCAAGGCTCAGTGCTTGGACCCCAGCTATTTACAATATTTATTAATGATCTGGATGAGGGAATTGAATGCAACATCTCCAAGTTTGCGGATGACACGAAGCTGGGGGGCAGTTTTAGCTGTGAGGAGGATGCTAGGAGGCTGCAAGGTGACTTGGATAGGTTGGGTTAGTGGGAAAATGCATGACAGATGCAGTATAATGTGGATAAGTGTGAGGTTATCCACTTGGGTGGTAAAAACAGGAAAGTAGACTATTATCTGAATGGTGGCCGATTTGGAAAAGGGGAGATGCAACGAGACCTGGGTGTCATGGTACACCAGTCATTGAAAGTAGGCAGGGTACACAAAAGGCTGTAGAAACTCAGCGGGTGCAGCAGCATCTAAGGAGCGAAGGAGATAGGCAACGTTTCGGGTCGAGACCCTTCTTCAGGTGCAGCAGGCAGTGAAGAAAGCGAATGGTATGTTTGCATTCGTAGCAAAAGGATTCGAGTATAAGAGCAGGGAGGTTCTACTGCAGTTGTACAGGGTCGTGGTGAGGCCACACCTGGAGTATTGCGTACAGTTTTGGTCTCTTAATCTGAGGAAATACATTCTTGCCATAGAGTGAGTACAGAGAAGGTTCACCAGACTGATTCCTGGGCTGGCAGGACTTTCATATGAGGAAAGACTGGATAGACTTGGCTTGGGTACGCTAGAATTTAGAAGATTGAGGGGGGATCTTATAGAGGCTTACAAAATTTTTCAGGGGTTGGACAGGCTAGATGCAGGAAGATTGTTCCCGACGTTGGGGAAGTCAAGAACAAAAGGGGTCACAGTTTAAGGAGAAGGGGGAAGTCTTTTAAGACCGAGATGAGAAAATCATTTTTCACACAGAGAGTGGTGAATCTGTGGAATTCTCTGCCACAGAAGGTAGCTGAGGCCAGTTCATTGGCTATATTTAAGAAGGAGATAGATGTGACCCTTGTGGGTAAGGGGATCCGGGGGTATGGAGAGAAGGCAAGTACAGGATACTGAGTTGGATGATCAGCCATGATCATATTGAATGGCGGTGCAGGCTTGAAGGGCCGAATGGCCTATTCCTGCGCCTATTTTCTATGTTTCTATGTTTCTATAATAATGACCAATGAAGACTCAATAGTGCAAATTATTGCCATTCCAGCAATCCATCATACCGGAATTAGTAGGAAGGAATTGCAGGTGGTGGTTTAAACTGAAGATGGACACAAAATGCTGGAGTAACTCGGCAGGTCAGACAGCATCTCTGAAGAGAAGTAATGCGTCTTTACACTGAAGAAGGGGCTTGACCCAAAAGGAGGCAATTAAACACACCTGAGCAATTACAAGCATCCATGAAACCATGTGTCCCAAACATTATGGTGCCCTGAAATGGGCACCATAATATAAACACAGCTGTAATTTCTACATGGTGAAACTAAAATGAATAAAAATGGCAATAGTCAATAGGTGCAGGAGCAGGCCATTCGGCCGTTCGAGCTAGCACCGTCATTCAATGTGATCATGGCTGATCAACGTGATCCACAATCAGTACCCCATTTCTGCTTTCTCCCCATATCCCCTGACTCTGCTATCTGCCACTTGAAAGCCAGGACATGGAGGTACGCAGGATGAAATTTTGGACAGAGAGGTATGCAGGACATGTACTCAAGCTCTCTCCACCACCCTCTGAGGCAGAGAATTCCACATACTCTCCGCTCTCTGTGTGAAAACGTGTTTCCTCTTCCCCGTTGTAAATGGCTTACCCCTTATTCTTAAACTGTGGCCTTTATTAAAATCTGACAATGTGCACTTCAACCACATGTGATTTTTTAATTGCAAATCGTGGAGTACAGAGGCAAATACAAAATGATGAGTCTTTGTCCCAAACATTATGAAGGGCACTGGAGGTTTAAGGTGAAGGGGAAAAGATTTAATAGGAATCAGAGGAATAACTTTTTCGCACAAAGGGTGGTGGGTTTATGGAACAAGGTTCCAGAGGAGGTAGTTAAATTATCCCATCATTTAAGAGACATTTAGACAGGTACATGGATAGGTCAAGTTTGGAGGGATATGGACCAAGCACAGGCAAGTGGGACTAGTGTAGCTGGGACATTGTTAGCCGGTGTGGGCAAGTTGGGCCGAAAAGGCCTGTTTCCTCACTGTATCATTCTATAACTCAATGACTCATGGCAAACCTGCCATCCCAGTAATCACTGTATTGAACCTGCTTTGTTATCTCTCGAGTGCAGATGTATCTTTCTTTATGCCCGGTCTAACTTGTATAGGGCTGTATGTGTGGAATTTGTCCCAGTGACCATGTGGGGTTTCCCACAGGTGGTCCACTTTACTCGCACATTTCAAAGAAGTGTAAATTGATAGCTTAATTGGCCATTGTAAATTGGCCTTCATCGATAGGTAGATGACAGAGAAGTAAAGTAGTTGATGCAAGAGATGAAACGGGATTAATGAAGGATGTGTTTGATGAACACTTGGACATATTGGTCTGGTGGGCCTATTTTAGTGTTGCATAATGACACTCCAGATAGAGGCTTATTTGGCCTCCGTACATTTGAGCACTCTTGCACTCAAATCCTTTTGCAATATAGGCCATTTGGCTTCCTGAGCTCCTTGCTCCACATGCCTGGTGCCTTACAGTGACTTATGTACAAGAACACCAAGATACCTCTGAACATCAACACTATTAAAGCTTTTACCTTCTCAGCAATACCTTGCATTTCTATTTTATCTATGACATTATATTTCATTTGATATCTCATTAGCCATTCCTGTTGCTATTCCCCTAAGCCTCTCTGCATCTTCCTTACAATTCACTTTACTGTTCAGTTTGGTACCGTAGGCAAACCTGAATATATTATACATGAACACTTCAGCCAAATTATTGACATTGACTGCAAACAGCTGGCTTTTCTAAATCATTAAAGGTTTTTTCAGTGATCACCAAAAACCAAGCATAGTGTTTGATGTTGCTGCCTGAATTTATGCTGTTGATGCTCAAAGAATGTCATGTCAGTTATTCCTCCAGGTGGACTGAATCCACACTGTAATTCAGGCAGAGATATTTCAGCCATAATCAAGAAAGATCTTGACAGCAATTTTCCCTGTGGCAGACAGCGTGAAAATCCATCTGTTGTTACCACTATCGGTTCATCCCCTTTCTTGAAGATAATCATGATTGCAGCACCTCTGAGATCTCCTGGCCTATTGTCCCACTCTCAGACATGCCAGACAATGCTGTGAATGTATGATCAATGTTCTTTTCTGCCAAGCATTAGAACTTCAACAGATAATCTGTCTGCTCTTGTTTCTCAGTCAGACTTTTAAACCTCCTGGTAGTCAAATGAGGCAGCAAGGCTTTGGGGTAACAGCAAGGAAACTTATGTCAAGAATAAAGTTGTGATTCTTTGTAATGTTCCTTTCTGTAGGTGCTGCTTGCCCCTTCAAGCTTTTCCCATGTCCGTGAGTTCTAGAATGAAGTAGATCGTAAATAGTAGTCATAAATTCATGTAACTTCATCTAGATTAGAGATTTTTGGTCTTTGACCACATTTCTCAGTTGTTTCCTCCACTGAATAAGCCCCTATTTACTTAAATGACCCAATACATGGGATGTTTAAAGAACTGCTTCTCAATGAGAATGGTAAATGGAAGAGACTTTGACATGATGATGAAATGAAAACATATTTATAATCAGGAATTATCCTCATGCATTCCTCTGCAGAATTAATGGACACTTAATAATATTCACGTCAAGGTTTAGTGATAGGACTGTGGTTATCACTGTAGGCACAGAGCTGACTAGCTCCCATACAAAAGGAATTCTGAAAAAGATTGAAGGTAATTATATGATAGAGAGATGAAGACGTGCCTGGTATCACATACTGCCTGCATATTAGTTCAGTAATATTTGGTGTGACAAACTTTCTCTGGAGATTAAGTTGTCACTGAAAGCAAATATATTTCTACTAGACTAAGTGGGACTCATTGGGTCCCATGTTCCGACAAATTGGTCCTGGTCTCGAAGAGGGAGGCGTGGCAATCTCAGGTTTCTCCCTACAGTTCAACATTGCCTCATAAAAAGGGGTTGTCAGTCTCCGTTTTATCCTGGCAGCTCAGCTTTGAGGTTTGAAGATGCGGTGCAGGCAGTCTCTGGATTATCCTGGAGCCTCAGTCTTTGCCTCTGCAGGTGGGCAAAGTCCCTCGTTGACTGTGGGCATGAAGAGGATCTGGCATCTCAGGCTTATCGTGGCCACTCAGTAGCATTACTGACTGACATGGGCTTCTTCCCGGCAATCCAATCTTGACTACGTGGTGGTGCTGGCATGCCTCAGATTCTTCCCAGTTGCTCAGTCTTCCTCAAGCCTGCAACAGGGGAACACAGCTAGGAGGGAGACTGCTCTCTTGCCCTCCCTTTCTCCCCTCCCCAGCAGATATCACAGATTATTTTCTGTTGATTCATGAAGGGTCTTGTGGCGCAGGAGATGCCACTGGTGAGTTGAGTAAGTTGCTGATTGTTACAACTTGCTGTGAAATGGTTAGGTGGAGAGTAGAATGGCAATGCAGATCAGAACTCGGAACTTGAAGGATGTGTTGCTTGATGAGTTCCTGTCGTAATAAGATGGGTCTATAGATACAGTGTGCTTGCACTGAATCCTTTGTTATTGTTCAGATTAAACACCACCTGCCATTTTTCTGCCCATTTCTGTAACTGATCAGTATCCCGCTGAATACCTTGGCAATCTTTCCCACTGTCTGCAAATATCCATGGATCACCGATTTTATAAGGCATTTAATAAAGTCCCCCATGGTAGGCTGATCCAGAAGATTAAGATGCACAGGATTCACAGTGACTTGGTCTTCTGGATTCAGAACTGGCTTACTCATAGAACACACAGGATTTTGGTGGATGGATGTTATTCTAGCTGAAGACCTGTGTCCAGTGAAGTTCCGCATGGGCCCATGGTGCTTGGAGCTCTGTTATTTGTGATTGCATATAAATAACTTGGACATAAATGTAGATGGGTTGGTTAGTAAGTTCAAGATTTCTGGAGTTCTGGACTATGAGGAAGGCTGTCAAAGTATGCAGCAGGATATAGATCAGTTACAGAAATAGGCAGAGAGTGAGTTTATGCCGAGCAAGTGTGCTGCATCTTGCGACTTCGAATGGAAGGGGAAAGTGTAATTAATGACAAGACCCTTAACAACATTGACGTATCGAGGTATCTTGTGGTCCAAGCTCAGAGCTCACTGAAAGTGACAAGTAGTTATAGTGGTAAATAAGATGTATGGTATGTAAATGGTATGCTTGCCTTCATTGGTCGAGGCTTTGACTATTGGAATCAGAAAGTCACAAAGTATATCCACAAGCCTTTGGTGAAGCCATATTTGGAGTATTGCACATTTCTGCTTGTTCCATTGCAGGAAGGATGAGGAAAAAATGCAGAAGAGGTTTACCAGAATGTTGCCTGGATTAGAGGGTATTAGCTACAAGGAGAGATTGGACAGATTGGATTGTTTTCTCTGGAGTACCAGATGTCCTAGGGGGTATCTGATAGAAGTATATAAATGTATGAGAAAACAGATAGACAGTCAGAACCTTTTTTTTTAGGGGGGAACATCAAAGATGAGAGGTCAGTTTTGTGAGAGTGGCATTATATAAAGGTTAAAGAGTGGCATTATATATATGGTGCAAACTTTTTTTACACTGAGGGTGGTGGGGATATGGCACGTGCTGCCAGGGGTGGTAGAGACAAATATGATTGTGTAAGAGACTTTTAAATAGGTACATGGATTTTCAGAGAATTGAGGGAGTGGATCATGTGCAGGCAGATGAGATTATGTTATTTTGCCATCATGTTCAGTAGAGACATTGTGGGCTAAGGGCCTGTTTCTATGCTGTAGTGTTCTATGTTCTACCCGATCATCTATATTTACATCCAGGTTGATTATATATATCATGAACAACTGAGGTCCTAGCACAGATCTCTGTGGAACTCCACTGGTCACAGAACCAGAGTAAAAATAATACCCTTCCACCCAAACCCACAGTATGCTGATTATGCATCCAAACAACTAAATCACCGTGGACTCCATGGATTGTTAATCTTCTGGATCAGCCTACAAGGTGGGATTTTATCAAATGCCTTATCTTGCAGACAATATCCTCTACCCTCATCGATCATTTTTATCACCTCCTAAAAAAAACTCAATTATTTTCATAAGATATTACCTGCTACACACAAAACCATGCCGACTGTTCATTATTAGACCATTCTCTTACAATGTGAGTAAATCCTACACCAAAAAAGGATCCTCTCCAAAATCTTCCCTACCACTTTTGTGAGGCTTACCGTCCTATAATTTCCTGGATTATCTTCACTTCTTAAACAAAGGAACAACATTGGATATCTCCAGTCTTCCGGGACCTCGCTTGTGACAAATATCTTTGTCATGTAAACTTACTTTTATGTTTTATTTATTTATTTATTACCCTGTCTGCTTTTGTCTTTTGCTGTTATTACTTTGCCATTTAATAATTTATTTTTGTAATTATTTTTTTTTACAGCTCATTACTTATCTTAAATTTGAATTTTAGCCTCCCTTTCCTTCACACTATTTCTTCGTATAACTATATTCATTATATAGCAATTTGGCTGATTTGATTTATTTGAAAAGAAATAATGTAAAAACCAACAATTAGATTTTAATGTTTGGGATCTTCTTCAGAAAGAATAATGGACTTTTTGTTAATCTTGTTCTACATGATACCAACATTTACTTCAAAAATAAACCATCTTATCACAACATTAATTTCCTGTATATTGCTGCTGTTACAATATATTAAAAATCATTATTTTCTACTATTTTAAATGAGTACTATCACACTGAATTTAAAAATTTCACATATTGCAACTTGACAACATTACAACATGAAGCATTCTTTCACTTATATAAGTTCCCAGAGAAGAAAACAATGCTAATCAAATTTATGCATGAATAATATTGAAAAGTCATGTCAAATTGAACTGGTGAACTATGCAAAATTAAACTGAAAATACTGAAAATTCTCAACAGGTCACAGAGCAGCAACTGAAAGAGACAAACTGTATGTTTTAAGTTGATGAGCACCATCAGAAAAGGAACGTAACACCGTTATACGTTAAGCTGTTAACCAAGTAGAATTTCTGTTTTTTTAATTAATATCTATATTTAGAATAATTAATCAATGTGCAACCAATGTATCCATGAATTAACCTCAATGGAAATATACATAATAATACATGCAACGGGGTGGAATTTGAGGAGTCTCAAATGTTTCTGTTAACAAATGAATGATAAGAGGTTCCCAAATATGATAAATTGTGTTTTAACCATTGATTTGGGAATCACATTTTAGGATCAATTGTTACTCTGAAAATGAAAGCTTCACACTTTAAATAAGATTTTCTACACTGTCTTGCAGAGTACTTAAATAAGATTTTCTACACTGTCTTGCAGAGTTCACTCAATTTGCTTTTTCAATTTATTTTTCATTACCACATTTTATTTAAGGAAAATAAATGGAATTTCAAAGACTGGGCTGCATCAATTACCCCAAATGATAGTAAGATTAAACGAGAACTTACCAAGTTCGAAGGTTGATCTTTATTTTATGAGGAGTTGCGGTGAGGGATTTCGTGAAGACCCCGCCTGCACGCATGCGCGACATTCTTAAAAGCAGCGGTGTGGAATCACAGAACGCCCCATGACTGGAGATAGTAAGATTAATGATTTAGAACATACCAGAAAACCTTATGATAGAGGGTTGGGAGTGGAGGGCACGAAATCCCTCACCGCAACTCCTCATAAAATAAAGATCAACCTTCGAACTTGGTAAGTTCTCGTTTAATCTTACTATTTGATTTCGGAGTCACGTGAGTGACTTCGTGAAGATTTCAAAGCTCTGTGATTTCACGCCCTGGACAACGTCCATGCTATCACACTGCCGCAATACTGATGGAGGAAGGTAGTTAATGCATTCCAGACTGAACAGGCTGAAAAATAATGCGCAGTTATTAACACAAATAATAACAAAGCAAAAGACCCCTAATTCGGGGACAAATCATTCACGGAGAGGCTCCCAGCACGGCTTCCGCGAACGTTGCGGGGGCGACCAGCGGCTTATGGTAGAATCCCTGTAAGGTTGCTTCACTGGCCCAGCCTGCAGTGGTGAGGATGGGGTCCATGGGCACCTCCATGGCCCTCGCCGCTGATGTGGATTCAGCCCTGGTAGAGTGAGATTTAAAAATATTAGTATCTACTCCTGCTGCACCCAACATCGCCCTGAGCCACCTTGCGATAGTCTGCACAGTCCCCCGGTGATGTGGTTGTTTGTGGCTGATGAGGAGCCCCTGCTCCATCGTCCGGATGGTTCGTGTTGTTCTGATGTAGTGGCGGAGATGGGTGGCTATGCAGAGGGTGGCATCAGTGGGGTACGCCCGAAACTCCAACTGCAGCCCAAGAGACCCAGG
The DNA here is from genome assembly GCA_035221665.1 of Okamejei kenojei. Lineage (NCBI taxonomy): Eukaryota > Metazoa > Chordata > Chondrichthyes > Rajiformes > Rajidae > Okamejei > Okamejei kenojei. The sequence continues at coordinate 94,474,292 of CM069136.1, read as the reverse complement.
TCTGTGCTGCTTCAGCAGGTCCTCTACAAAGAAAGTGACCTTAGCAGGGGTGGAGACCATGCTATCCAGCTGCAGCTGCTGTAAGGCCTGGACTCGTTGAGCTGTAGTCAGTGCCATCAGCATCACCACTTTGAGGGTGAGCTTATTGAGTGATAACTCTGTCATAGGGAACCAGCTCCTCAGTAGGGTCAGTACTATCCCTACATCCCAGGTGATGTTGTATCTGGGTCATGGAGGGTTGGTGTTGAACACACCCCACATGAATTTGGACACCAGGTGGTTTGAACCGACACCTATGTACAGGTATAAGGGCAGTGCTCTCCTGGCACTGTTGATGGCACTGTAGCTGAGGCCCTCATCGTAATGAAGGCCCGCTAGGAATTCCAGGACATCAGGGATCGTGGCCGAGTTGTAGGTCGTGTTGGTACGGGAGCAGAAGGCCTCCCACTCCCTAACCTGGGTGAGGTACTGCCCCCTGGTTGATGCTCGGCACGACGCTGAGATGAGGTCCATGGCTCTGGGTGATATGCCGGCCTTGATAAGTGGCCTCTTTAGAACCTGCAAGCCAACAGGTGTAGGTGACCATGGCACGGGTGACTTTCCCCCGTAATGGGGTTGGTAATCAATTTGGGGTTTTGTCAATTTGAACCCACGGACGTTTCAAGATTTGGAGGACCACCGGGTACCATGGCTGTGTAGGCCAGTCGGGTATGATCAAAATGCCTGTAGCAGAATCCAGTTGAATTTTCTGCAATACCCGACTGATGAGGCAGAATGGGGGAAATGCTTAGCAAAACCATTGCCCCCAATGGAGAGAAAAAGCATCCATAGCTATTGCCGCAGGGTCTGGTTCCCAAGACACATACATTGGTATCTGATGGTTCAACCTGGACACAATAAAGGTCTATATCTGGTGTGCCAAAGTTAACTATAATTTCAGCAAAATTTTGGGGGTTCGACATCCACTCGATGTTATCATTGAACACTCGTGACCTGGTGTCCGTCACTGTGTTGAACTTCCCTGGTAGATAAGTCGCTGTTATCCATATATTTCTCTCAATGCACCAGTGCCAGATTGTGTTTGCCAATTCGTCACAAGATAATGACCTGATACCACCCATATAAGCCACCACCGTGGTGTTATCTTTTTGGAGGCGGACATGTAAATGCTGTAAGTTAGTGCAGTATGCCTGCAGCCCATGGAAAGCCCCTAACATCTCCAGATAGTCTATCCCTTGTGTCTGGAGGAGGATAGACTCGTGAGGGTCCCAGCTGCCACCACAACTGGACGTGGTGTCAGTTGCACCCCAGCCTTGTGCGCTTGCGTTAGTCTGTAGCACGACTGATGGGTTGCTAACAATGATGGGTTTGTGACACTCACTAATATTGTCAATCCACCATTGTAGCTCAGCTTTAGCCTTAATTGGCAGCCGTATCGGTCTGTCAAAGTGCCCAGCATTTGCTTTTAACGCTGAGATCTTTGCTCTTTGTAAGTTTTGGTAATGTAATGGTCCGAATTGTGCAGCTGAGAATGTAGCCACCAATTTCCCAATTACCTTGGCCGTCCATCTGATAGTCGGTACCCTGGTGCAAGCAAGGCTGTTGCATGCTTCTTTTATATCTGAAGCTTTGTTGGTCGGGACGGTGATCATCATTCAGTTTGTGTCAATGGTGAAGCCCAGGTAGCCCATAACTTGAGACGGGTTAGTTTGTATAGGAGGAACTTCCTGTGAGATTCTATGATGGGGACTGTATAGTATGCATCTTGTAAATCGATGTAAGCCATAAAGTACCCCTGGTAAAGCCGCTGCTTAGCTGTTTCAAAGGTTTCCATTTTGAAATGGGTATATTGTACAAAAGTGTTCAACTGGGTTAGGTCTATGATAATCCGACACCCACCATCTTTTTTGGTTTTGTAAAGATGTTGGACACAAACTCAAGGAGTTCGTGTGTCGTTTGACCTATCACCCCTTTGGCTGCTAGCTGTAGAATTTCTGCATGCCCCTCCTTTATCTCGTTTTGAGAGAGCGTAAATGTGCGCAGGGGTTCATGCTGTGTAGGGGGAAGTTTCCCATTAATAATTTCTATGACATAACCGTGAACACTTTGTTGAATAAACGTGTCTGTGGTTATTGCATCCCAAGCACCACGAAATGCCCACAACCGGCCCCCTACTTGTGAGGTTATAATTGTTACTTTCTTAGATGAACCAGACCCCCTTACCTCCATGGTCAATGGCGGGTCTTGGGGGGGACGTTGTGTTGCTTGTCGTGGATGTGGCCGCATCTTCCATGTGGGCCTCTGCAAGCCTTGCCCTAAAAATGGCCTCTGCTGTTGGGGGACTGGAGGCGGATAGGTCCTTGGTGTCCGATCCGGCTGGCAAGGTTTCCAGGTAGGGTACGGTTGTTGTCGCTGGTACGGGAGTACTTCAGCTGGTGGCGGTGTCATAAGGCCGACGGTCTTGGCCTCCTCGTCCATTTCTTTGACCTGTTTCGGTTGGTCTTCCCCAAACAGCTGATGAGTTGGTGGAGTGGTGGAGGTACGGAACTGCATATTTTGGGTTGAGAGTGGGCCGGGTGGAGCTCTTACGAAGACAGTTTATTGCAGAGAAGTGCCAGGGCATCCTGCTGCGCTCTGGTCACGTTATCCCCATCGAGGGTCTTGGCATATGCCTAAATGCCCGTCGACAAGAGTTTTAGGATGCGCTGGAGGCGTACGTCCTGCATCTTGGTGAAGGTACTCAAATTCCCCCAGATTTGGGCATTGACTGTGGGGACACTTAAGTTGATGCAGTTTTCGGGCGGCTTGAACTTGGCCATGGTTTCATTGACTATCTGACCCTGAAGCTGGCGTGTGGTCAGATAATTAAAGGTTCCCGCCAGTTTTGGGGTGCAGCGGCTCCCCGGTGTGGGTAGCTGTGGCAAATTTCCCCACTACGTCCAGCAGGTCCGCACCTTGCTCTGGATCTGCAGCCTCCGGCATCCCTAGTTCTTCATCGAAGTCAGCATCCTGGCAACATTCTAAGGCTCAGCAATTGAAACCAAGTGATTATATTGTATGGAGACTGACATCACAAGTGAAAATATGGCAAAAATGTTGTATTATAGCTACATTTTTCACAGGACTTGTGCTGGACATTTGTTTGTGAAACCTTGAAGAATGATTTGATGTAAATTGACATAAAATTTCAGAGCTCCTTTTCCTGCTCCCTTTTCTGAATGTCCCATTATTTTTCATAATGATGTACAGGTTCCCATAGTCCTATCACCAGTATTGTTGCTGTGTATGGTGCAATGCAAGGAACAAAGGCAAGAATCCCAGGATGGTTGACACAAAATGCTGGAGTTGTAGCAGACCTTCAGAGCTTCTTCTCAGGTATGACTTCAAACCATATAACATATAACCATATAACAATTACAGCACGGAAACAGGCCCTCTCAGCCCTTCCAGTCTGTGCCGACCATTTGTTTTCCCCTAGTCCCATTTACCTGCACTCAGACCATACCCCTCCATTCCCTTCACGTCCATATACCTATCCACTTTACTTTTAAATGTTAAAATCGATCCTGCCTCCACCACTTCTGCTGGAAGCTCATTCCACACAGCCACCACCCTCTGAGTAAATAAGTTCCCCTTCACGTTACCCCTAAACTTCTGTCCCTTAATTCTTATGTCATGCCCTCTTGTTTGAATCTTCCCTACCCTCAATGGGAAAAACCGTATCCACGTCAACTCTGTCTATCCCTTTCATCATTTTAAAGACCTCAATCAAGTCCCCCCTTAACCTTCTGCGCTCCAAAGACAGTCTTTTGATGAACAAATGATTTATTGTTGATAGAAAACAGTAAGCTATATCCAAGTTTCTTCCGACTCATTACTGCAATCTTCTTCGAACTCCAGCTTATTACTATTACATTAGAAAACGCCTTCTGTCTCCGTAACACTGGCAAGATCCGCATGATCCCGCATGATCTCACATGATCTCCTTTAGATCTCCCGTGGACCTCGCATGGCCCGCATGATCTCACATGGTAGAAGGGTTAACCTTCTCCTTCCCCATGGTCTCTCCAAACTAATCTAAAAATTAAACTTCTGCGCAAGCATCTAAGCTCCAAACATGCCCAAAAACGCATCATAAATCCCACCCACAATAACGGGCAGTCTAAAATTTAAAGGCACATGCCATCATCAGTGACATGCAAAACAGGCCAAATGACCACTACAGGAGTAACTCAGTGGGACAGGCAGCATCTCTGGATAGAATCAATGGGTGACGTTTTGTGTTGAGACCCTTCTTCACTGAGGAATTCTTCAGACTGAGGAATTCTGAAGAAGGGTCTTGACCCGAAACGTCACCCATTCATTCTATCTGTAGATCCTGTCTGTCCCGCTGAGTTAGTGCAGCATTTTGTGTCTATCGTCAGTGTAAACCGGCATCCGCAGTTCCTTCCTACACAATCCCAGGATGGCGGCTGGTTCCTTCCTAAATTACTACAACTGTAGAGAAAAGAAGAGGGCATCAAGGAGGCTCACATTGCAAGGGGACATGCCCTCCACATGGGCTGGATTTCCTTCACACCAGCATTTGATGGTACTCAGGCGGTAGCAGACATTTTCTGCCTATTTCAACGAGACTGTTTGACTGCTTGATTTGGAACTAGTGGCAAAGTGACAACATTCTCAACAGATTTGCTTTAAGATCTTTCTAATGCTCTGCCAGAGACATCTACGGGTCTGCGCATTTAGGTGACCTCACTGGTAGTAAAGTTGATGAATCTGTTGAAAGTATCATTTCAGTTCTTCAAAGTAGGCATACTTCAAAGTAGGCTAGACCAAGCATACACCAGGCCATCATTTCACCATACACTTGCGTTCTGTCCACCACGGCATGCAGGAACTCCCATTTGGTTGGCATTTTCACCCCACTCTCCATTTCCATAATAATCTTCCTGCCCTCAGCCTCCTCCAGGGTCAAAATGAGGCCAAACACAAATTGGAAGAGCAGCACCTCATATTCCACTTGGTTATCCTTACAGCTAATGGCATGAACATTGAATTCTCCAATTTCAATGAAACTTCCTATCTCCCCCGCCCCCCCCCCACCCCCCCCCCCCCCCCCCCCCCCCAACCTTTATTCTGTGCAGACACCGTTCTCCAACCATAACTGTCACCCTGTTCCTTTCTCCTCCTCCTTCTGCTAATTTCCCATCCCTCACTACTCCCCAATCACCTATCCCCCTTTATCCCCTCTCTCTCCTTGGCCTCTGTCCCCTTCTACCAACAGCCCTCCCTCTAACATTACCGATCACTCTTACTTTTCATTTCATATCTAATACTATTTTGTCTCCATTTTATCTCTAGCCACTGTTATTATCTCCACCCTCTGCCAATCACTACTACTCACCTGTATCCACCTAACATTTGTCAGATTTTCCCCCACCTTTCCCTCTCTTTTGAAGCCTTTTCCACTCTACTTAAACAGTCTGAAAAAGGGTCCCTAAACAAAACGTCGTCTGTCCATTTTCCTCTACAGCCTGACCAACTGAGTTCCTCTAGCACTATGTTTTTTTTTTTTTTTAATCATCTCTGTTATATTGTATATATTATTTAATTGGGCTTTTTGTTGAGTTGAGAGAGGTAGGAGTGAGGAAAGCATCCCACTGACCATCTGGGTTGTCTGTTGGCGCTCAAGTTTGCTCCCACTTCCCAAAACATGTGAGCCACTAGGTTAATTTGCCCCTAGTGTGTGGGTGAGCAGTACAATCTGGAGAGAGTTGATGAAAATTTGGGAGAGTTAAAAAAAAGGATTGGTTTAGAAATAACGTAATGCATGTTTGATGGTCAGTATCAATCGCAATTGCATGACTCCGATTTTCAGATATGTTAAATGATGTTATGATTTCTGCTCTGCACATGTAGATGAGTGGTAAAATTTGGAGTGTAGTCGATGGGAATGTGAGATGAATAAAGAAGAGTTTACATAGGATAAGTATCAATTAAGGCTTAATTTTTGGTACAGACTTGGATGACAAAAGGACTTATTTCTGTTCTGTACCTGCCAATGATTTTATGATTAAAAACATGTTTTGGCAAAGAATAATTAAATATTCTTTGGTATATTGGTCATGATGAACTGAAACAATTCAGCACAGAAAACCAAAAGCAAAGTATCGCAGATACTAAAAAACTGAAATAAAACAGAAAAGGATCTTAGGCCAGGTCTGTGAGGGGAACATTATTTTCATCAGAGCTTTTATTCAGCCTGAAACATTAACATTGTTTCTTTCACCACAGATGTTTCCTGCTTTGCCAAAGATTTGCAGCATTTTCTGCTTTGGCCGAGGCACCACTTACGCTCATTTTTGTGACTGTGAACCGAAAAAAAAAAATTACTGTTGAGAGCCTTGCCTGTGAATAGGAATGAAACAAGAAATGAACAAAGGGAAGGGGAAAAAAAAAAATGAAAAATGTGCAGTTTGCACACATACAGTCAAAGGAAGGAATAAAATGAGCTGTAAGGTGCTTAAATAGCAACCAGGCAGTGATTAAATGGCATGGCTTAAAGCGATATTACTAAGAGAAAATAGGAGCAATAGAGAAATAATTTAACAACGTTTATGAGATGGAGCGATGCATCACCTCAAGTGGATAAGATCATAAAAATGCTAATGGAATATTTTACAGGAGGAAATAATAAAAAATTGAGATGCTTTGGTGAATCTATGTAAGATCTTGATAGGAGCAGGTGAGAGTATTTTGTGCAGGTTTGAGTTTTACCTCATTGAAAAATGGTTGAGAGAACAAAAATAATACAAGGCAGAAAAAACTGTACAAAGGACATAGCTTCAGTACAGTAGTACCCTGCCATAACATAACAGTGGAGACTGAGGTTAGTTGGATCTTACCTTAGCTGAACAGATGGGCAACAGAGGTATTATGCCTGTTTCCAATGGCCAAGAAGAGTCCATTAAGGGCCTGTCCCACTTGGCACTTTTTGGCGACTGCCGGCATCATTGACTGACGAATCAGGTTACTGAAAGATTTGTCGCGTGATGCGGCGTGGTGTGGCGTGAAGCAGCGGGAGATGCGGCATGACGCGGTGTGATGCCGTATTGACGCACGTTGTTTTTTCAAGTGTCGCAACATTTTGTTTGTCGGCACTGGATTTTGAAATGTTCAAAATCTTTTGGCGACCCTGATATGACGCCAGCAGTCGCCGAAAAAATTGCCAAGTGGGACAGGCCCTTTAGATGCAATATAAGTTGGGAGGTATCTACAATAATATTTTATTTTGGTTCATGAAATAAATCGGAAATATAAATGCAACTCCACAAGAATATCATGCCTTGAGGATCATTGTCAGATTGAACCCCAAGATGTTCAAAAATCAAATGGGCTCAACTTGTAGCATGGATAGTTAAATAGAAAGGAGTGTATGCCTCCTATGGGAGCAGGGAGGTTATACTGCAGTTTTACAGGGTTTTGGTGAGACCACACCTGGAGTATTGCATACAGTTTGGTCTCCAAATCTGAGGAACGACATTCTTGCCAAAGAGGGAGTACAGAGAAGGTTCACCAGACTGATTCCTGGGATGTCAGGACTTTCATATGAGGAAAGACTGGATAGACTCGGCGTGTACTCGCTAGAATTTAGAAGATTGAGGGGGGATCTTATAGAAACTTACAAAATTCTTAAGGGGTTGGACAGGCTAGATGCAGGAAGATTGTTCCCGATGTTGGGGAGGTCCAGAACAAGGGGTCACAGTCTAAGGATAAGGGGGAATTCCTTTAGGACCGAGATGAGGAAAACATTTATCATACAGCGAGTGGTGAGTCTCTGGAATTATCTGCCACAGAAGGTAGTTGAAGCCAGTTAATTGGCTATATTTAAGAGGGAGTTAGATGTGGCTCTTGTGGCTAAAGGGATCAGGGGGTATGGAGAGAAGGCAGGTACAGGATACTGAGTTGGATGATCAGCCATGATCATATTGAATGGCGGTGCAGGCTCAAAGGGCCAAATGGCCTACTCCTGCACCTATTTTCTATGTTTCTATGTTTCTATGTCATGATATGAGCTGTCACATATTGAGAGCTGTCATCTCTAAACCACAAGTAAAGGTATTTTGCCACAGAATAAAGAATTTGGATTATTTGCTTTTGATTCAATCCCCAGTGAGGACCTTTGCCAATCAGCTGTCATACAGTTACTGAGAAATTGCAAATAATAGCAGGAGATTATTTCATTGAAAAAAAAAATTATTTGAAGCAACATAAGCCAGTGAAAGAGAAGTTGGAAGTTATGATGAAAGTAGAAGGAAGTTTTGATTCTCTTTTTTGGAGGTTATTGCGTTTGTTCTTCCCAATGTAAAAAAGGCCACATTGCACACATGACTTACATTGCAACAGTTTGTAGAACAAGTAGACTAAATTACTGAAATAAACCAATGTATGAAACACCTTACAGAAATAATATTAATTACTTCCTATGGAATTGATTTTTCAAAGTGCTCAAACATTGAACTGATGAGTGTTTTGCTTTCCTTACATTAAGCAATTTATGAATTATCTATAACATAAATCTACTTATGTGCACTGGTCTGATATCATGGCATTTCCACTATTTTATGTGCAATATGATGATTTTGCAGGATCCCCATTTAATCTGCAGTGAATCATATTCGACATCCAGGGATAATTGTTAGCATAGATAAAGCTTATTCATAGGCATAGATTGCTGATCTTAGGAATATTTTTGTTTTAATGAAGTACCAATGATAAGAAAAAGGTAGAAGTATAACATTGAACTATAACATTCAATCAGGAGTAGCTTGAATTTTTCTCAAATGAGTTGGTGGCCCGTCATTAATGATTATAGCATGGTTGCGGAGTCTCATGCGTTGTGGGATCGAGTGTGGCTCACAAGTCCGATGCACGAGCCACACATGTGGGAGCAGTAGAAGCACATGGCCGCTGTGGAAGGATTTAGGGTTGCAGCCTTCCTCCTGTCTCTACCATTGGCTTCGGCGATTGTCTTCAAAACTGCTGACTGCCTCCCGAGTGGTTGTATGCCAGCCAGCCCTGTCACTGACGTGGGTTTACCACTTCTTTTGGGGCTAGCCCTGCATGCTGGAGGTGGTCCTTGATATAGCCTTTGAACCGCGTCTTTGGGCGCCCTGCGTTCCTTTGACCCTATGACAGAACTCCGTACAGGAGTTGACGAGGCATGTGGGATTCATCAAAAAGCTTTTCAATTAAGCCACAGTTTTTTTTTTTAACATATCTGCAGTGGATCATATTCGACATCCATGGATAATTGTTATCCTAATATGTTCAATTAAGCCTCAGTTTCATGAGATATATTATAGTCAAACAAAATTACTTCTTTGCTTTGCCATACTTTCCCAGCAGCACAGCAAAACCAGTTGTTACTTAAGGAAGCTTGAAATTAACTGTCTGAATTTCCTGGCAATGTGACATTTTAATATTGAATCTTAATCATTCCATCCTGCTCTGCATGCATTCTTCCAATTTCTTCTACTTTTAACATTTTTATCTATTGCAAGTCACACAGTCAATAGGAGCAAATTGGGAATTGTTGACTACAGGCACCTTAATCATCAAGAATAAATAAAAGTTGGAGCAAAAACAACTTCAAATACTTGAAATCTGAAACAAATAGAGAGACTGGCAGAGGTACTCAGCAGGTCAAGCAGATTCAGTAGCAAAGCACAGTTGACCTTTTGTGTCATTTACAGGAAAAAAATAGTAAACAAGCATATTCATTTGATGGAAAGGGAGAAATGTGAGAATGGCAGAATGGACTTCTGTGATGATGCACAGACCACAGTTGTCAAGGTAACAATTACTTTAAAACAAAGCAGTTGGAGACAGATTAAAAGATGGGGGCAAATATCACCGAGACTTACAGCCACAAATGTGGAGAGGCAGACAAAATAAGCTGCTAGCTGACAATTTTAAACGTAATATTAAGGCCCAAGGGCTTCAATATACCATGCTAGAGGATGAGGTGCTGTTTCTCAAGATTAAATTTATCATTGTTGATGTAATGTTGGAGTCCATAGAGAGAGAGAGAGATCAGAATGGAAGTGAGACAGATGATTAAAGTGAGAGGTAATTGGAAGCCGAGGATCAATCTGGCAGACTGAATGGAGTGCTTCGCAAAGTGATCTTCCAATCTGAGTTTGGTTTCAGGAGAGAAATGGAGTTCATACAATTCTACTAGTCGCCAATGAAAATGCAACTTTCTATCTCAGCCTAGACTGACCAGTCACTCTGTCATAATCTTATTCTTATGACAAAAACATCATGGTGGTCATCATTACTGCATTATTTATGATTATTTTTTCTCACAATAAATGGAGTTTTCTTGTCCAATGCAGCTCTGGACCAAAGAGGAAAACAAATCTTCAATGCATGGTTTTCAGGGTGGTTCATGGTTTTGTTTTCACATGACTGTTCCTAACTTTTTACAAATTATTTCATAACACGGACCATTGAATTATTGCATCAGCACTTGAAGGCTATCATATTGCAAGTAGCAATGAATTTGCCTATTTCCTTCAATGATTTTTAACATGCTTTGCCTGCAGGTGATTTTTTTCCTGACATTTTAACAGCATCTGCCCTGTTGGTGCCAACATATGATCTTCATGATGGATTATTTAATATTTCTATAATTGCAGTTTTGTTGATTCGGGAGATTATTTTCTCATTCTTCATGAATGCTGCACAGCCCATTACATGTGCCTTTGCCCTGCTTGTCTATTCCCAGCTGAAAATAGTCTTCTTTTGGGAATTGATCCAGCTGGGTCTATCTAACAAAATACATTTACTATGGGAAATTTGTACATCAAATATGTGAGACTTTCTCCATCATTTTCATCATCTGCACCCTCCTAATAGCTACATCCTGAGTTTTTCTATTAACTTTTGTTAAGAGACGAAAGCCAAATATCATTCCAATATCATGTTCACCATTTTTCATTCTAGATTCATCCATTTGGTGCTGTAATTTTACCATGACTTGTTTTAAACAGATATTTTAAATGAATATTTTAAGTAAAATGATAAATTAAATTCAGATCTATATGTTTATTGAGACCAAATCGCAACAACTGATAATTCACTCCTGAGACATATTGTATATTTTTAATTGTCAGTTGATTGGGAAAAGTCGAATGAAAATAACTGTTTGATTCTAAAGCAAGAGATTACAGGAATGGCGCCAATCTGATGTGGCTTTCTAAAAAGATTTGGATTTTCATTGATTACATCATTCTGGAGAATTGTTGTAAAGTTCTCTCTACTATTTGATTTATTTTCTACAGAGAGGCTTCAAAATTCCTCACTATTTAGCCAAGCTGCTATGCATGTGCCATCAGCAAATTTAGAAATGGGATCCTAGGAATCAAACTTCCAAAGCATATCCACATAGTAAACTACATAAGTGGCTCATGTAAACTGAGAACCTTTGTTCTCAAGCGAAGAAATGTTAGAACATGAGACCTATTTATGTATTTGTACTATGTTAAAATCACACTACTACCTTTTCATGGAAAGGTCTCAACCCATCAGGTTGACTGATCAGACTGATCCTTCCCAGTCTCTACAAGGTTCTCTACTCAAAACATCATCTCTGCATTCTCCAGGGATGCTGGCTGACCTGCTGAGTCGATCCAGCACTTTGTGTTTGTTTGCGTATCAGATTCTGCAGTTCTTTGTTTCTACCTTCTGTTTAAATTGTGTTGTGTTCTACCTGTAATCTTCCCCTGTACTTCAGATATCACTTTTAAAGTGATATCATCCTTTCTATAGGTTTTCATTGGCATAGATGCTGCTCATGGTTATTTTGAGGGACTGAACATTGTGGTTGATTATTTACTGCATAAATTCCCACTTTGTTTTGCACAAGTATGTTATGGCACATCATATTTGAGCTATTAAACACAGTTTTTAATTTTTTTAAATTAATATTGTAATATGCTCTTGGTTTAGAAAACACTATGCTCCAGTGATTTACAGATTTTGCTTAAAATGAAGATGAAATTACATCAATATTCTCATTTCGCACCATCTGGAATATGTTTGTCACATAAATATTAATTACAATAAAATTAAAAGAATGAAATGTAGAGCAAAATCCAATTCCAGGTGACAGATGATTTTGTGATATGATTCCTGTTCTGTACCGAGAGCTTTGGCAGAATGTAAATAAACGAAAGTTCTCACCCTCATTGATTTAATTTATTAGTACACATCATTTGGTGTGATGGCAGTACATTCAAATTCTGACTGATTTTTCATCAATCCCAATGGTTCGATAACTGACTCACATGGTTTGTTTTCCCATGTCTACAATAAATTCACTGGGATCTTATTCCTATATTTGCTTTAAACTTGCAAGGCCATGTTTCCCCTGTTCCCTTTAAATTCACATGGGGCGTATTCCACTCATTTGTTAAATCCATTGAAGCAGTATTCCTACACCCTCTTTGTGCTCACATGGTTCACTGGTGAATTTATTCAGAAAGTTAATTGAAAGTGTGTTGGTCTATCAATAAGAGTGTAATATGACAGTCCAGATAACTTTAGTATCACCAAGGTTTGAAGGCCAAATTATCAGAGGTGCATTGCTGGACTAGTAATCTACAGAGCTAGACTGATATGCTGACAAAAACGTGTCATGTCCCTCCGGTACAGATGATAGACATTGTGTTACAATGGATCATCAACCCCAATTTCTTGAAACTAAGCATTATTTGGATTATTGACATAAAAAGATTTGACAAGCAAATGCATGTTTGTTTTCACCAGGAACCATATACCATAGAACTAGACAAAATTAACAACATTAACATTCATAAATATTCCTCAAAGCTTTACTTGTTTCATGAAGTTTTAATTTTCAATGTTTCTGGACCACAAATATTCAGACTGAAGATCTTCAATCTTATTATTAATGAAAGCTACAGTTGTCATAACAACCTCTCTGGTTCTCTTATCATTTCAGGAAGGTAATCTGCTGGCCTCACACACCATGGTTCACTTGCAAGCAAGGAATTTCATCTAAGAGCGAGGAGGGCCAACGAGAACAAAGGGGGGACCCGGCGGGAGTGAGGTGCTGAGAATGGGGGGACCCAGTGGAGAGAAGGTGCCGAGAACAAAGGGGCTGGGGGAGGGCGAGGAACCTGTTGCCATGTGCGGCTGCAGGCAGTAGATAGGGCTGTTCAGTGAATCTTTGCAATTTTGTTGGTGGCAAAACATGGCGACACTTGTGTACTGCCTACGTGGGGGCTGCTACATGATTGTATCGGGTTGTATGTAAAATAAAGCATTTCATTCTTCATGAGACAATGAAGTATCATTGAATTGAATTATTGTGATTTCAGACCCACAGTAATGCTGATCTCTTTCGACTACTGAGATGATCGAGTGAATCAGTTGAAAGGCAGTTAGCAATGACAATGAATGCTGTACTTGCCAATAACTCACATCTGCTGATTGAATAAAGGTATCTGCAGACTTTTTCTCTTGAATGAGCATCTTCCAAGAATGAGTACCATCCATTCACCAAGCTCACCTTTTTATTTGCAAGTGTAAATTGACATATTTGCTTCTTTTCATTTACTAGTACCAAACCCCCAGGCCTTATCAGATCAAAGTTTCAACACAAACCTTAACTAAACACAGAATTCAACTGCTGCTCAATGGCAAAGCTAGTAGGAACTGCTGCTTCACATTCCAGTGAGCCAGTTTCTATCTTGAACTTCAGTGTTGTGTTCAGTTTCTCCCTGTATATAGTTTTTAATTTCCACCTACGTCCAAAAAGGTTTGTTAGGTTAATTGTACACTGTAAATTGTCTCTCGGTGTAGGTGAGTGGTAGAATCTGGAAAGAGTTGATGGAAATGTTGGAAAAAAAAATATTTACTTAGTGTAGTACTGGGTATTTTGAGTGTTTAATAGTAAGATTAAACGAGAACTTACCAGTTTGAAGTTTGATCTTTATTTTATGAGGAGTCGAGTTGAGGGACTACGTGAATAGAAGCCCGTACAGCCGTTGGTGCGTCAATCTTCAAAGCAGCGGAATGAATTCACAGCTAACAATGACCGAAGTATAACGGTAAGATGATAAAACTAGAACTACCAGATGAGATCTATGAGGGTGGGAGCGGAGGGCACGTAGTCCCTCAACTCGACTCCTCATAAAATAAAGATCAAACTTCAAACTGGTAAGTTCTCGTTTAATCTTACTATTTTACTTCGGAGTCACGTGAGTGACTACGTGAAGACTTCAAAGCACTGTGAATTCACGCCGCAGACTCAAATCCGACGTTCACACTGCCTGGATTGACTCAAAAGTCGTTAACAATCAATCATGCATCAGTAATACATTTGTTAAATGGAATAACAGTTTATTTACAAACAGATCATAACAAACCCCTCTAACTCAGGGGAAAAATGTAACAGTACTGACACCAGAATCAGCAAACACCCCGAGCCTTGAAATCGGCTTGTGACAAAACCTCTGAAAGTTAGCTCACTGGACCATCCTGCGGCCGCGAGGACCTTGAAATCGTTTTGCACCGACACCTTACTGTGTGGTTTTTTTTTGTGACTAATAAACAAAGCCAACTCTGTTCCTCTCAGAGGTTTAGTAATCTCAATGTAAAGAGATAAATGTGAGACTATACAGAAGCGATCATCTGCGGGGTATGCTGAAACACCATCTTACATCCTGTCATGCCTCTTTTATTATGTTCAAGCAAATCATAGACATAAAATATAATGGCATCAGCCGACACATGCATTCTATCTAGCCGTAGCTTTTGCAATGTTTGTACACGTTGGGCTGAAACCAACACCAGAAGCATGACCACCTTCATAATTACTTTGGCTACAGATAGGCTTGTAACCGGAGCCCACTGGCGAAGAAGCATAAAAACCTCACTCACATTGCAAATACCGGCATACCTGAGTTTAGGAGGATTAGAATTGAAACTCCCTTCATGAATCGTGAACTAACGGATGTGTCCCTACTGTATGCAATTCTGCATTCATAGGTAAAATAAGAAGACAGAGCGCTTCTGGCTGAATTAATTGCACTGTAACTTAATTTTTTTTTTTTTTTTTTTTTTTTTTTTTTTGGTCAAAATAAAGAGTTGACAAACTCCAATACATCCGTGATCCCTGACGTGTGGTATACAATATCCTGCTGTAGGCAGAATTGCTCCCACTTCCTTTATATAGGTGATATATTGCTGCTATGTACTATCCCTGCAGGCCGACGTGAGAACATCCACCGTCCGATGAGACAGTCCTCTCCCCAGGTATGGCCTCCTTATAATCTGCAAATTAACAGATCAATACGATCCTATAAAGGATGTTGATCCCCAGTGACTGGATTTACCAGTAGATTTTTATTCTTGGGCATAGCTGTAAGGCTCCCTAGCCATTTGTAATACAACGGGAAACCATGCTCGTGTAGGCCAATCTGGCACTACCAATACCCCTGAAGCGGAGTCCTCCTTGATCTTTTGCAAACATCTGCTGATGAGACAGAATGAAGGAAATACATACACAAACATTCCTCCCCCAATGCAGCGAAAATGCATCCACTGCTACTGCCCCAGTATCTGGTTACCATGAAAACATATCTAGGTAACTGATGATTTAATCGAGATGCAAACAAGTCAATATCTGGCAATGCATACTGATCAATCATTTGGTTTAAACACATCCTGATTTAACATCCATTCAATGTTGTCATTAACTGACGTGACCTCTTCCTGGCAAATAAAGTTGCTGAAAGCCAGATATTTTGGTCAATACACCAGCTCCAAATCTGGTTAGCCAGTCTATCACAAGACTGTGACTTAACTCCACCCATGTGGTTTACATATGCCACTGCTGTGGTGTTGTGAATCTGAGCTGCACATGCAGATCCCTCCTTGTAGAACAATAAGCTTTGAGCCCATACCAGGTGCCCAACAACTCTAAATAATCAGTCCCTCTTAATTGAGGAAGCGATGTCTCATCCACATTCCATCTGCCTCCACAAACTAGAAGACATATCTGTAGCACCCCAACCCAGTGCACTCACATCAGTCTGTAATATCAGTGATGGTGATTCCACGAAACCTTCCTTAAATTTTTTGAAACATGTACTATCCACCATTGTATGTCAGCAATCGCCCCAGCTGACAACTGCATAGGCCTATCAAAAATAGCCCCTTTGTATTCTCAGTGCCTGTTCCTTTGATGGTTGTAATTGTTGATAATGCAGAGGACAATACTGCACAGCTGGAAAAGCTGCAACAACTTCCCAATAAAACTGGCTACTTGTCTAATCAGAGGCCGTTGTTCTCCAACGAGATTAACACAGTCCTCAATTAACTGATTCAATTTATCCCTGGGCAAGTTACCAACATGTGATTGGAATTAATGGTAAATCCCAGATAATCAATAATTTGGACTGGTGATAATTTAGATTTACCTGGGTGAATAACAAATCCCATTTGTTCAAAAGTGATTTTAACAACTGAAACTGATGATTGAGTTTCAGCGTGAGTCTTTCCAACAATCAGAAATCATCTAAATAGGCCATTACCACATGCCCCTGAGCTCTAAGCAATGCTAACACAGGTTTTACCAATTTAGTAAATAATCTAGGAGCTGAAGTTAATCCATTCGGCAATGTCCTGAATTGCCACAGCTCAGTCATCCAAATAAATTTCAAATATCTTCTATCATCACCATGAATAGACACTGCGTAATATGCATTCTTTAAACCAATGGTTGCCATATAATACCCTTTGGACACTAGATGTTTGCCTGTGGTAAAGTTCTCCATTTTGAAATGCCTATAACAAACAAATTTGGTCAAATTCGATAAATCCAAAATAATTCTACATCCCCCAGTCTTTTTAGATCTGGGAAATATACTTGACAGAAATTGTTGACTTTGATAGACAGAAGGCTCAATTACCCCTTCTTATGTAACGACTGAATCTCTGCTTGAATAAGCACATTTTCCTCATCTGAAAATAAGTTTACTACTAGGAAAATGTTGACTAGGTAGACTGTCCTTATAGTAAAATCCAATTTTTCACCCTTCAATACACTAAGTATGAACAATCTGATGTCAACTGCTGCCATTCTTTTAGAAACAATTTTTACCTTCCCCAATTTGAACAGGAACATCAGTTAATTCATTGTCTGTCAATGGTATATTCCTTACCAGCATCTTTCCTTGCGGCCTTGTTGTCCTCAACTTCTTGTAAAGAACCTTTTTTGCCTTGCTTCCAGCTGGCTTAATGAGGGCCATGGTTATAACAACCTCATAACAGTCTTTGACCCTTTTTGCAAAGTTACCAAACAACAGGTTTCGTGGTGGTACACTGGTTTCAAAATGCATTACAAAGGAGTTCCAGTTCATCCTGCTGTGCTTCAACCATATCATTTGTATCAATAACTTTCAACACAGCTGTAATACCTGCTGACAACAGTTTAAGCACTTTTTAAAACTTCATCTCCTGGGCCCTAGCAGGCAAACCCATCTATGACCAAATTTGGTGATTAACCACCGGTACCTTCAGGAGATCACAATTAACAGGAGCTTTATAGTTTTTTTTGCTACTTCATCCATAGCTAGCTCCTGTAACTGTGGGAGAGCATATACTGAATGGTTTCAGCCAATTCTACATCAATCGCCTTTCCTGCCTCTCTACACTCAGCAAACTTCCCAGCAATGTTCGGAATTAACTCCCACCCGAACAGCTTTTACTGCTCTCCCCCAGCAAACTGCCCTGATAGAACATCCTCCTCACAGGCAGGACAGTTCTGCAGCCCTGAAACAGGTGCTGCTAGCACAAGCTCTCCATCAGCCTGGCTTGGGCATCACTCCTCCTCACGGAGCTGGAACATCCTCCTCACAGGCAGGATAGTTCTGCAGCCCTAAAACAGGTGCTGCTAGCACAAGCTCTCCATCAGCCTGGCTTGGGCATCACTCCTCCTCACGGAGCTGGAACATCCTCCTCACAGGCAGGATAGTTCTGCAGCCCTAAAACAGGTGCTGCTAGCACAAGCTCTCCATCAGCCTGGCTTGGGCATCACTCCTCCTCACGGAGCTGGTCCCTGTCGAGCATTCTTTTGAAATAGAATCTCAACGTGGGAGAGCCGTGAGCAAACGGACTCTCCTATGGAGGGTATAACCTCCAGGCCCGACTCATTTACGGGCCACAGAGACTTGCCAGCGGCCCCCTACTGACAAGCCTCCACTGCCCCCCGGCAGTGGGTCCGCAACCACTGGCTGTGTAGCCAGCACCGGACCAGGTGTACCAGACGGGCCTCCATCCTCAACACTCTCCTGCCCACTTTACCTTTCTACCGCCGGAGCGCCTCGCCGACACCTTCTTCCCTTTCTGCAACATATCTACAAAAACTTCCAACCGTCGCAGAAAAGGACCTGTGGTAAAGTATTTCAACAAACCTTACCTCGTTTCTTCGTCAACAAACCTTACCTCCGTTTAAACTTGTTAACGAAACTGCAGATGCTGGAGAATGGAGGGTGAAGCCTGAAGAAGGGTCTCGACCCGAAACGTCGCCCATCTCCTTCGCTCCTTAGATGCCGCTGCACCCGCTGAATTCTCCAGCTTTCCATGTAACCCGCGGTTTAAACTTACCGCTCGGAGGAGCGCTGCTGCTCCCCCCGCCCGACTGCACCAGCGTCTGACGTCATGACGCACCAACGGCTGTACGGGCTTCTATTCACGTAGTCACTCACGTGACTCCGAAGTAAAATGGCTGGTGTGGACTCAGTAGGCTGAAAGTTAGAATGACTCAAATGTTCGCTGATCTCCCGAAATGGACATGAATAACTACAGAATGCTTGCAATGCTTTTTGTCCTGCATAGAATAACATACATATACCCCACACAATGAGCAAAATACCAGGCAAAACATGCACGAGTGACTCACATAATGGTATTTCTGCATCAAAGGAATGCTGATGAACCTGAGGAAGTAAGGGTTGAAAAAAAATCCTGCCAATGTTCATGGCAGAATCGTGTTATCATTTATTTCTATTTCCTTCCAACATATGGACAATTAGACAGAATAGTTGGTTGCAGGTTGAGATTAAAAGAAATCAGCCATAGCCACAGGTTGTTCAGGGCAACTTCATGTATTGGATTATTTATTGATATTGGATTGGGGATTGCATGTCACTAATTATCAGTAGTGCTAGACATACAGCTATTCAGATCAACTTCAAATTTATTTGATGCCCATTCTAGATCAGAGGTGGCAATTAACTTAAGCCCAGCAGTTGAGACCATGACACTATCACATTGCTTCATGGGGCAGGAATTGATTTCAATTAATTAAATCAATTCTAAGCTATATTTCTCAGTTTGTGCGATGGTGTCACCAAATTCATCTCATAGGAAAACCGATAAATCTTTATCTCCCAGCATTATCATAGGGAACAGAAATTGTGAATATCTTTGTACCAAAGATTTCAATATGGATAAAATATCTAATGCACATCATATCAGTGCAATATGTGTTGCATAAAAATATTAACAACAACAAGCAATCCATGAAACAAACAAAATAGATTAAAATCTTTGATACACACAAAATTTAAGTTCCTCAAAATGATTTTTTTGTTTAGCTGTAGGGAAGATTAAAAACAATTTTGCTACTGCATCAATCTTGTTTGAAATGCCAGCACTTTTTGAATATCACACTGGGGATGAATTCATTGAGCAAAGAATCAATGCAAATGGCACTAACGCTTTCATTCACCCTATTTTCTTGTGCTTGCAGATTAACATTGGCATTGATTGGAAATGAGGCAACATATCATTTTGGTTTAATGCGACCTAATGAAACACAGTGGAAGTAAGTTCATAGGAACAATTATTTTATGTCACTTCATGCTGGTAAAGCATTTGAACAGACCGCCGTTAACCAAGAGAGAAAATACATGCAAAGAAGTTAATCTATAGACTTTATCATCAGACAATTGGCACAATTGCAAAGACTTACCATAGCCCTTCTATTCCATAACAGACCTTGTTCATTTAGTTTGATTTTAAACACTTTGCCCGTACATTTGTGGAATTCCAAGTTAATTGCACACAAGTGAACAGGGCCTTGGAATCTAATGAACTAGACAAGGTATCCATTTAATGTGTGAGACTGAAGAAAATCCAAACAGTGAGCTGCCAGCACATCAGGCTTGAGGGACTGAGGTGTCACCCCAAGAATACATTTGGCCCACAATGTCCATACTAGCCCTCTGGAGACCAGTAAACCCTGCAGCCAACAACACCCATACCAGCGCTCCAGAAAGCCCCCCCCCCCCACAGGCCACCAATATTGGAATTGGTGGAGAGGTGGAATATTGCGTCGGGGGACCAGCCCTCCCGTGTGAACATGGGACAAAATGGGTCCCACCTAGTCTTGTATATTACTAATACTCTCCTTGTCCAATTGGATGTTTGTTTGTATGTATCCATCGTGCCCTGAATTATGCCAAAACAGTACACAATAGCGCTACAATTTTGGACCATCTTAGGTGTCCTCAGGTGTGGTCTATCAAAGTTTTGTTGACATTGATGATATATTTTACAAGTTATTCACATTGTTAACTTTACAAGATCCCACTTTGAGAAAAATTTCTTCCATCTGCACTGGCAGTTAGCAGCTATGATGCCCTGCCCACTACAATTCTGCAAATCCCTGAAACTGTCCTGGAAGCAAGTGCAATTGGATTTTTTTTCCCTGGCAGCACGTGCAATTGGATTTTTTTCAGTTTAATAGGGATAGGGTTAATAAGGGAAAATGAGATGCCCCTGCACATTTGGGGGCTATGGGTGATTTGCGGACCATTGCACTGGGGAGACGGGTTGCATTAAGGGAACAGGTGAGTGGTGGAATATTGCGTTGGGGAATGGGTTGCATTGGGGGACCCGGCCTCCCGTGGGGATATGGGTGAGTGGTGGACTATTGTGTTCGGGGAATGTTTGCGAATGATCCACAACAACACACATAGCGAAAGATCAATTTTTATGTCATAAGCAATCAGGAACATTTAAACTGCCAGATATTCACTTCCAGCTTGGCGTGGCTTGTGAGAGACAGCTGACTTGCCAGTGTCCGCACCGTAATATCATGTAAAGGGTGGCATGCATATATGTGCAGTGGAGATTATAAATGGCATGGATTAATAAGGGTTAATCTACATCCTTCCTTTTAAAGATGCAAAGCATATATAGAGTGCCAGGGTTCCAGCAACTATGTTACAGAGAAAGGTTGAACAAGTTAGGTCATTATTCTTTGGAGCGCAGAAGGTTAAGGGGGGGACTTGATTGAGGTCTTTAAAATGATGAAAGGGATAGACACAGTTGACGTGGATACGTTTTTCCCATTGAGGGTAGGGAAGATTCAAACAAGAGGGCATGACATGAGAATTAAGGGACAGAGGTTTCGGGGTAACGGGAGGGGGAACTTCTTTACTCAGAGGGTGGTGGCTGTGTGGAATGAGCTTCCAGCAGAAGTGGTGGAGGCAGGATCGATTTTAACATTTAAGAGTAAAGTGGATAGGTATATGGACATGAAGGGAATGGAGGGCTATGGTCTGAGTGCAGGTAGATGGGACTAGGGGAAAACAAATGGTCGGCACGGACTGGAAGGGCCGAGAGGGCCTGTTTCCGTGCTGTAATTGTTATATGGTTATATGGTTATATAGTTAGTGGAGGATATTGTAAAATACCAGTGCAGAGTGTGGGCATTATTATGTTATGTGTACATGCTTGTGCATATGTGAGCACATAAAACAAAATGGGTCATGCAAAGTTCAAGTATAGCCAGTGAATTTTCCAATCAGTGGGTTTGGCTTGCAGACACGACCTGCACATGTACGGTAATGCCCCTCGTGTGCCTCATACTTCTCTGAGGGAGCAAATTCCTTATTGTTTGAATGCGGAGGAGAAGACACCGGTAGAGATGGGGGCACTGGGGAAGGCAGGGATAGCACTGGCACTGGTGAAGGAGTCGCTGTAGTGGCATTCGCGGAGCGTGAGGGAAGACCGGCAGGCTGGTCCAGGTGGAGATGCCGGTTCATTAACCGGGAGGAGATGTTGGCGGGTGCGTCGATTGATACCTTTGTCAATACTGACCAGGTACGAGCATGGCTCTGCGGTTGACCCCAGAATGAGAGAGGCAGTCGTAACCTCGGAGAGACTGTAAGCAGCCAACCTTTCCCTTGTTGAGCAGTTGAAACGGAGAACTCGTTTTATCATAATATTTTCTTTGTATGTCGTGGCGGTGCAGTTGGCCCGTCACCATCTTGAGATCACCATTTTGATATCATCATCCACGCCTGTGTAGATGGCCCGCTGCCATTTTGAAATCACCATTTTGACTCGAGTCACAACGGCAATCTCTGGCTTCACAACGGGGGCCCATCAGCTACCTCACAATACAAAAAGGCGCCGTCTCCCTGAACGTGCGCAGTGGCCCGTATCCGCGTGTGCGGGTTTGAAATGACTGCAAATGCGCAGAAGGCCGGCATCCGCGCAAGCGGATTTTAAAATAACTGAAAGTCTCCCCGCGCTTGTCCTCCTTGGAATCCTCTTTCAGGAGCCTAGCAGGGTAACCCTAGGCCATATTGTGGGCATTTATTAAATGGGAACTCCCGAGACAATATTGTCTTAAAGCCTTACTACCATGTTGAATGGCAGCAAGATAAGTAAACATTTTAGCTATATCCCAGAACTAAAGCGATTCCCAGCAGTGAGAGCAATTGCGTAATATGTGGCATTAAGGAATGCTGTACAACTGAGGTTGATGGGTATCAAGGGATGAAGTGTTGGGGTCATGGTTCATATGAGAAGATGGTTCCTGTTATTGGAAAGCACAAGTTCATCTTCAAAGCACAAGTTAGGAGTATGAAAGAATAGACTCCACTTGCCTGGATGTGTGCAGGGCTAACAACTCTCAAGAAGTTCAACAGCATCAAGAGCAAAGCAGCCTCCATCATTAGCTCCATATTAACGTCTTAAGCATTGACACACAATGGCTGTGGTGTATGCTATCCATAAAATGCATGTACTCTCCCAGACTACCTCCTAAACCTATACCAAACGGCTCGTATAGGTTGAACGAGGTATAAAAGTATCTACTAATGGTCATATACCTATAACACGTTTTCTGAAGACAGAACCTGTATATGTGCATTTGCTGATTTTTTAATGGAAGGCCCTTTTGATGTAATACTTCCATGTGACAGGAACCCAACGGGTCCACATTTGGTCTAGTGTACATTAATAACGATGTCCATCATTTTGATTTATCTATACATCTGTAAAATCTGAAGCAATGAAATGTAACTAATGACACTAATTTCCTTGTAACAATACGGAACACTAATACATTTTGTCTAGAGGGATTCATCCATCAATGTAGATGAAATACACTGCACATTTAAAGAAAGGAAATATCATATGACTACAGGAACAGCTAAAGGGACGTGTTGGGACTAATTGTGATTCTGCATTTTAATTGGAGATAAAATGAAAATCTTTAAGTTTTTTTTTAAAATGCATCAGAATGCTAATTATGGTCTCAGTAAACAAAGACAGTAAATGAAAAATGCAGTGAAACTGGGATTAAGTATACACTAAAATGTTATTCTTGTAATAATGCATAGACAAAGACTGCAAACCACTCTGCATATATTGCAGCATTTTCTAATTAAAAGGCTGGGGAAGGAGTGATAAGAAAATCCAGATGTTCAAATCATAAAAACCTAGTGCTTGGGAACCAAAAAAATAATTAAAACAATGATCTTTGTAAGTATTATGTCCAATTTTAGTAATTTCACCGCAAAATGTTTATGTTGCTATTGAAGATCTTACAGCACAGAATCACCAAATCTTACTGATTTAGAATGGATAAACATACCATTTATTTCCGTGACTATCCATTTCCTTAAGAGGTTATGAGCAGTTGTTAATACTGGAAAAAGAGTTAATGGACAGACATGGAGAAATGCATAAAATAAAACATTACTAACATACGAATGTAGGAGTTACTTTAAATCATCTGACCAAATTTCAGAAATGGAATACAATGTGCATTGTAATAGGGGCCACTGTAACCACTAGGGGCGCTGCATTGACGGCAGCTTCTGCCTAAAGCCTGTTTATTTTTCAAAATTTTCCATTTTTTTGTCAGTTTAAAGTCTGTTTTTGCGGGAATCTTTGATTTTTCTATGTGGGGGAGGGGGGCAGGGTAAGGAGGAAACTGCTTCCCAATCACTTCCTGGCGGGGACGCGACCATTTCTCCGAGTCGCGTCCTCGCCCACTTCCTCGCGACCTACCACCTAGATCGGAGCGGCCTTTCCTACCGGGGACCGGGAACGGGACCAGAGCTACAACAGCGGTGGCGCCGTGCTGAATTCACCGCAGAGTGGGAGATGCCTACCTGGATCGCCGTTTGGAGCTCTGAAGCATTGGGCCGCTGCTCCAACATCGTGGAGTTGCAGTTTGGGAGAGCTTCCAGCGCGGCCAGTGCTGAACAACATCGCAGAGCCCTGGGGCCCTTTGCCAAGGGCCGCCAGCGTTGAATCTCCACCTAGCGCAGCCTGCGGACTTTGGGAGTCCCGGACTCCGGTAAGAGGTGTCCGACTCTGACGTCCAGGGCGCTGAGGATGTCCCCCAGCCCCGACACCGGACTTACATCACCCCGGTGAGCAGGCCTGAAAATCGGGCCCCCCCTGTAGCGGCGACTGTGGAGGGCTCGGGGAGGCCCCGACCACGGGTGAATATTGGGGAACATTAGAGGAAGAGACTGACTTTGGTGCCTTCCCTCACAGTGGGAAACTTTGATTCTGCTGTGTGGGGATGTTTTATGTTTAACTCTATCGTGTGTTGTGTTCTTTATTTTTATTGTATTGCTATATGGTTATCTCATTTCACTGTGCCAACTGGCACATGTGACAAATAAATGTATCTTGTATCTTGTAAATGAACTTCAGATGCTGGTTTATGCCAGAGATGGAACACAATGCTGGAGTAAATCAATGGGTCAGGCAGCATCTCTGGAGAAAATGTATAGATGACATTTCAGGTCAGGACTTATGCAGTCTGAAGAGGGGTCCCAGTCCAAAATGCCACCCACTCATACAACGTCCATTCATGGTTATCCTCTGCATTAACTGCGGGTTACTGGAGCCACATTTCTCCCATTATTTCCAGTAATTGAGAGAAGCAGAACAAATAAATCCAATATTAGTATTTAAGATAGGCCATTTCAAGGCTAAAATAAGAGTTAATTTACATAGATCAATCAAAGCTGTGCAAATAATAGCGACATTTCAAGCATACATTATATCCATGGGAAATTAAATTTCCACTAAACATTTGTACATGTCTAAAAATCACTGGAGCTGCCACTGCTCATCAAATTGGTCTTACTCTCAGGGTGGATGAATCGCCATGATGACTTTTCACTAAATGTGTGTCCTATGAGTCCAGAAGGAGCCACTTGCTATTAAACTCTTGTTTCAATAACAGAAATATGAATACGGATATTCAATATTTCATTTTATGCTGAAACCAATTAAGTGTTCTTTTTATTGTCGTTTTTAAATCAATTTAATTTGATCTACCATCAGATGATTGATTGAACACTGTTTTTGCTTGAACTAATTTTCAGCAATGTAAAACTGAACATGCCATATTAAATTAAAAGATTGGAAATGCTCAGAAGGTGAGGCAAAGAGAAGCAACAATATAATGTTACATTTGGTAATACTTTTACTTTATATTAATTGAGAGATACCGTATGGAAACAAGCCCTTCGCCCCACCAAGTCCACACCACCCAGTGATCACCCTGTACACTAGCACTGTCCTACACACTAGAGACAATTTACAATTTACAAAAGATATATAACTTACAAACCTGTATGTCATTGAAGCGTGGGAGAAAACCGGAGCACCCAAAGAAAATCCACATGGTCACGTGGAGAACATACAAACTCCATTCAGACAGTACCCGTAGTCAGGATTGAAGCCGGGTTTCATATGGTAGAGTAAAGCTCCTGTCCCACTTATGAGACCTAAACAGCAACCTCTGGTGACCTTGCCCGCCACCCAAAAAAAATCAAAGTCAAGGTGACCAGCAACGTCCTACCACCTCCCATGCATATGTTGAAAACCTTCCTGGGCTATGAAGAAAACCGGCTTAGACTAGAACTTCGACTAAAAAATTATTGACTTTTTAAAACGGCAACCTATTTTTAGTCGAGGCCGGTTTTAAACATGATGAAAAAATAGCAGCAACCTAGATGAAGCCTCGACCATGCGGAAACCACTTTCGACCATTAGGGAAAGTGACCAAAACCTCTGGTGAGCTCATGGAAACCTAGGGTGGTGGGCAAGGTCACCAGAGGTCGCTGTTTAGGTCTCCTAAGTGGGTCAGGGGCTTAAGGCAGCAACTCTATCTGCTACACCAGTGTGCTGTCCAGAACACAATTACGCTCCAGTAGAAGCTTGAGCAACAATAAACATTTGTGCAAATTAAATGGAAGCAATTTTGAGGGCGATTCTGAGAATAATTTTGAATGGATTTTGTGTTGGATTTTCTATCATATCCAAAGTTTGTACTTATACAAATGTATGGAAATCTGGAACTCCCTTCCTTAAAAACTTGTAACTGTTACAACAATTGGAGGTTTCAAAACTGAAGGTAAATTTATCATGTGATTTTAAACAATGCCAGTAAAATGTTTTTTTGCATGAATTTACATGATCTAAGAGAATAGTGGCATTAACTAAATGGAGTTTACTGACTCATGCTTACATTTCATATTTACAAATAACATTTAAAGGCTAACATGATCAACCATGTCCAGAGATTAAGAGAGACAAGAATGTTAATTGTCATATGTTTAATTAACATATTGTCATATGAAATTCTTACTTTGGTTTAGTTTAGAGATACAGTTTGAAAACATGCTCTTCAGCTCACTGAGTCCACGTTGACCATTGACCATTGATCACCTGTTCACACCTGTTAGCCCGCATTGTCATCCACTCCCAACACATCAGGGGCAATTTGCAAATGTCAATGAACAACAACCTAACGTACCTGTTCCTATTGTCAAGTGGTTCATGCAGAGAGTAATGTCAGTGGGATCAATTGTGGCAGTAGGCAAATTATAATGGGTCCAGGTCATTACTAATTGATCGACATCATAACCAGCTTCTCAAAGCAGTTCATGGCTACAAATGTCAGTGCCACAATGAAGCACATAACCTTACTCAACATGGGCACCAGTATTATTGATTTCCCTTTAAAGCAGGTGGGAACCTTGTACCTTAATAATGAGAGACTGAAGTTGTCTGCAGACACTACAGTGTGTTGGACAGGTACAGGTAGGTGTTATGAACATGGTAAGATACATGGCTGTGTGTTTTCTGAGGGTTCACTCTCACAAAGGATCTTATGACATTGGCATCATGTCAAGTCAAGTCAAGAGAGTTTATTGTCATGTGCCCAGAAAGGACAATGGAATTCTTGCTTGCTGCAGCACAACAAAATATTGTAAGCAAAAATACAGAACAGTTCAGTTCAATATACACATAAATAAGCAGATATAGTGCAATAGGCTTTTACAGTTCAGAGTCTGTTTGTTGGCGAGTTGAATATCCTGATGGTTGTGGAGTAGGAGCTGTTCCTGAACCTGGATGTAACAGATTTCAGGCTCCTGTACCTTCTGCCCGATGGTAGCGGAGAGATGAGTGCATGGCCAGGATGGTGTGGGTCCCTGATAAATGTTGGCTGCCTTTTTGAGGCAGCGACTGTGATAGATCCCTTCGATGGTGGGGAGCCGATGATGGACTGGGCAGTGGTTACAACTTTCTGCATCCTTTTAGGCTCCTTTATGTTCAAGTTGCCGAACCAAGCCACGATGCAACCAGTCAGCATGCTTCTACTGTGTACCTGTAGAAGTTCAAGAAAGTCCTCTTTGACATACCGACTCTCTGCAGTCTTCTCAGGAAGTAGAGGCACTGATGTGCTTTCTTTGTAATTGCATCAGTGTGCTGGGACCAGGAAAGATCTTCGGAAATGTGCACGCCCAGGAATTTGAAGTTCTTGACACTTTCCACCGTTGATATAAACGGGATTGTGGGTCCCTATCCTACCCCTTCCAAAGACCACAATCAGTTCCTTGGTTTTGCTAGTGTTGAGAGCCAGGTTATTGTGCTGGCACCATTTGATCAATCGGTCGAACTCACTACTATACTCTAACTCGTCCCCATCAGTGATACGTCCCACAATAGTGGTGTGATCGGCAAACTTGATGATGGAGTTCGCACTATGTCCGGCTACGCAGTCATCAGTATAGTGTGAGTAAAGCAGAGGACTGAGCACACAGCTTTGAGGTGCTCCCGTGCTGATTGTTATCGAGGATGACACATTTCCACCAATACGGACAGACGGTGGTCTGTGGATGAGGAAGTCCAGGATCCAATTACAGAGGGATGTGCAGAGACCCAGATCAGACAGCTTCGTAATGAGCTTGGAGGGGATGATTGTATTAAATGCCGAGCTGTAGTCAATGAATAGCAGCCTGACATAAGAGTCAGTGATTTACAGTGTCGCCTGGGGCTATGAGGCCTGAGAATATGCATCAATATTCTCCCTCTCATGTGAATGCATTGAGCTCATCCCTGTTGCTTCAGCTACTGGCCTATTTCTTCTTGTAGAAAGTGATGGCGTGCAGGTCCTGCCACATCTGCCGAACATACATCGCTGAACAAAGATATCTCTTTGCTTATCGAGGTCACACCTGGACATCCTCTGTGATTCTGCGTCACCTGACTTGAATTCCCATGATCCAGCCAACAAGAGATTATGGACCTCCTGATTCAACCAAGGCTTATGGTTAGGGAACACAAGGACAGCCCACAACTAGTACATCTATTGATACATAACGAAAACTCTGATCTTGTTATCTTCCAGCTTGGGGGTCATTCTATTTGCGCAAAAACAGTTTGCGATAGTGCTACGATTTTACGCCAATTCACTCACCGTCTTCCTATGCACCGAGTCTACCAAGTTTGGTTCCGATCGGTTGAATGTCGTCAAAGTTAGCGAGGTTTAAAAATCTTAAAAACCACGCGTGCTGATCGATCTCTTCTCCTGCCTTCCAGTGCCACACGGATTAGTCTCTTCCACTGTCATCGTGTCTTTACTGGAGCTGAGGAAAGCTGGCAGAGTTTTCCAACCGGACTTTTGGAGGGACCCGAAGGAACCCTGCCCCAAGCAGCAGCCCAGCAGCCCAGCAGCAGCCCAGCAGCACAGCGATTTCACCAAACGGAAAGCGGAGAGTCAGATCCCGGCAGAGGAGAGCATCCAACACCCACTGTAAGTCCCAAACATACTCCCATCGCAATGACCCATTTCTCCACCCCTTTCCCCTCTGGTTCCCCTCAGTGGCTCCTGCCCCATCCCCCGTGATACCCCCTCTTCCTCATGACTCTTCCCCCATCACTTCTCCGAACCCTACCCCCCCCCCCCCCCCCCCCACCCGCCCGCACGCCAGCATGGACGTAGCTGCTGGTGCTTATGGGCCAAACTGAGGCCTGGCTCTGAGAGCACCGACGGCTGATGCTCCTCCGGGGCACGCAGGAAGGGAGAGGAGCGGCAACCTTGTGATCCTGGGGCGGGAGAGTGGGGGAGAAGAGGGGATAGAGGGAGAGGAAGGGAGTAGGGAAGAGAGAAGAGTAATGGAGGGAGGGAGGGAGTGACTGAGAGTAGGGGAAAGGAGCGGGAGGGAGAGGTGATGGATGGATTTGGGGAGGGGAGGAGGAGAGGGAAAAGAAGAAGACAGAGGTGAGGAGGGAGAATGGGGTAGGAGGGGGAATAAAGGGAGAGGATGGTGGGAGTAGAGGAGGGGGAAAGTGGGGGAGGTAGGGAGTGGTGAATCAAGGGTGAGGAGGGAATTGGGGGATGTGAGGAGGATAGGGGTGAGGAGTGTGGGATATGGGGGCTAGAGGGATAGGAAGGCGGTAGGGAGGGGAGAGGAGTTATGGAGGGAGTGACTGAGGGTAGGGGAAAGGAGAGGAAGAGAGATTGGAGGGGGGATTGGGGAGGGGAGAAGCAGAGGGCAAAGAAGAGGGAGGGTGGAGGAGGGAGAGAGAGTGCTAGGGATGAGGGGAAATGAGCTGCGCCTGTGCAGTTGGGAGCTATGGGTGAGTAGTGAAATATTGCGTTGGGGTACCAAGCCTCCTTTGTGACAGAGACCCAACTTAACGTAAGTGATATGCTGCAGAGGAGTAGCATGCTAATCCAATAGTTGGATCTTCTTTCGCTCTGTGAATGTTCTTTCTTTTTATGGCTAGAAATTTAGTCGCATGCATCCAAAGGCTAATTCTTTCTTTTGTAGTGTTACATCTGTCAAGATATTATTGAATATTTTTAAATCTACTCTACTGTCTTTTAACCCTAAAATCAGATAGATAACATTGGTTTTCTGTGTCAGTAAACCAATAAGGGAGGAATAATTCTTCAGGTTTGAACAGTAAGTTATTTTTTAATGTTATCAACCTGTAACTAACCTTTAATTCTCGCAACTAACCTCTGCTCAGAGGTTTTTACAGTCTAATGTTTCTAAGATTTTAACAGAAGAATTAATCGATGAAATCGATCTTACATAAAGGTCACTTTTCATGTGAAATGAACTTTTTTTTTAACAATTTTCCAATCTTAACCTACAAATCTCACATAAAAAAGAAAAGCTCCTGTTGATTATAGAAACATTCATGATCCATTAAAAGAATAATCAGTGTAATCTAAATGAATCTGAAAAGGTATATAGTTACAAAACACTAAGCAAAAAATTGCATTTATTTTTAATATAATTTTAATCAGATAATGGACATTACATTGTTAATATCCTCAATGATACCTTCAATAATGCATCAGGACAGGCAACATTTTATCCACAGTAACCTGCATTCACTTAACACCCCAGACAGGGCAATCAAAATAGAGTTAACAACATCAATAATATTCTGTGGAAAGTTATGGCTGCCTAAAAGATTTCAAAGAAAAAGGTGAGACACTGAGTAAGAAAGAGAAAGAGAAAAAGAGAGTGAGCAAGAAATAGAGAGAAAAGGAGAGAAAGAGAGAGATGAGACAAAGAGAGAATTGAGGAACTCAATAAAAGGGCAAAGCCTACTTAATCTCATCCCCACCAATCTACTTGCCACAGATGCATCTGCCCATGCCAGTATCGATGAGAGCTACCACTACATGGTCATGTCGAGACAAAATTCCATCCTCACAGTGAAAATATGCTTTATTTCATGTTGAATTACTGCCATGCTAAATGAAACAGAACATGAAAATAACTAATAGCTCAAGACCGAGCATCCATGAGAAATCGTGGCCCATCAGTAGCAACAGTATTGTAATCAACTATGATCTGCAAGTTTGTGGCCAGGTGTATCTCCCTGTCCCTCATCACCATTTAACCAGGGGATCAACCTTGTTCAATAAAGAATACAGGAGACCATACCAGAGGCGCCACCTTGTATACCTCAGAATGAGGAATCAAACAGGTGAAGCTACATCAGGACTTCTTCCATGCCAATAGAACACGACAGGACAGGAATCACCACTTTGGCCCATAATGTATGTGCAGAACATGATGACTAGCTGAACTCTCAGCTGACTGCACGTAATCCATATCCCTCTTTTCCCTGCACTTCCATGTGCCGATCTAAAAGCTTTGTAAACACTACTATCGTATCTGCCTTTATCACCACCCCTGGCAATTTGTTCCAGACACCCACCACCCTTGGTGGAAAAACCTTGCCCTGCACATCTCCATTAAACTTTCCCCCTCTCACCATGTAGCCATGCCCTCTAATATAGGACATGTACACCCTGGGAAAAAGGTTTTGACTGTCTACCAAATCTATGCCTCTCATAATTGTATATATATTTTATCAAGTGTCCCCTCAACCTCCGATGCTCCAGCAAAAACAATCCAACCCCATCCGGCCTCTCCTTGTAGCAGAACTCCTCTAATCCAGACAATTGTGATCGGCTTCTGGATGCAAAGCTATATACACATTGATACTGTATACATTGATGGTGGCGAATTAGAGATGGTTGAAAGCTTCAATTTCCTAGGAATAAATATCACCAACAACTTGTCCTGTGCCAGCCACATCAAAGGTATGGCCAAAAAAGCACACCAATGCCTCTACTTCCTTAGAAGGCTTAAGGGGTTTGGCATATCCCCAACAATTCTCACCAACGTCTAGAGATGCACCGTAGAAAGCATCCTATCAGGATGCGTCGCAGCCTGGTTTGGGAACAGCTCCATAGAAGACCACAAGAAATTGCATAGATTTGTGGGTGTAGCCCAGACAATCACACTATTAATTCACCATTCCATTAACTCCATCTACACCTCAGGCTGCCTAGGCAAGGGCAGCAGCATAATCAAGGACCAGTCACACCCCATTCACTTCCCCTTCTCCCCTCTCCCATCCGGCAAGAGGAACACAAGTTTGAAAATGCATACCCCCAGATTCAGGCACGCCCATATTTTTTCCCAGTTGTTATCAGGCAACTGAACGGTCCTTAGCTAGAATGTGGTCCTGATTTCCCATCAACCTCATTGGAGACCTTTCACCTATCTTTAATCGGACTTTATAATACTTTATTTTGCATTAGATGCCATACTATTTATCCTTTATCTGTGAACTGTGGATGGCTTGATTGGAATCATGTATTGTCTTTTCTTTGACTGGATCGCATTCAATCAAAAACTCTTAATTGTACCTCAGTACACATGGCAATAATATACAAAAATAAACTAAACCATGTACGATGTAGCAGCTCACTTTATAAGGTATCTCAACCACAACTGTTAATTCACTTCCCCACTGAGATACAGGTTCAGCAATGCTACCATCTACAGAATGCACTGCAGCAACTCATAAGGACTTCTTCAACAGCACCATGGCCACCCTGGACAAAAGGACAAAGGCAGCAAAAGCATGGGAACACCTCTACATGAGGTTAGCCTACAAGTCACACAGCATGCTGACTTGAAGATCTATCACGGTTCATCCATTGTCACTAGGTCAAAATCCATAAATTCCCCCCCCCCCCCCCTTCCCAACAGCACATTGGGTATTCTCACTCCTCAAAGCGTACAGCAGTTCAAAAATACAGCTCACCACCATTTTCTCAAAGAGTAGCTACAGGTGAGGATTGAAATGTTGGCTCAGTCTGTAAATCTTACATCCCTTGAATGAATACAAAAACAATGAAAGATATTGTCTCTATTCATGAAGGAGTTAATAAACTCTGCCACCTTGGGGATAACATGATGATGCAGCTTTTAGATATAGAAACATAGAAAATAGGTGCAGGAGGAGGCCATTCGGCCCTTCGAGCCAGCACCACCATTCATTGTGATCACGGCTAATCGTCCCCTATCAATAACTCGTGCCTGCTTTCTCCCCATATCCCTTGATCAACTACCTCAGTCCTAGAGACCCTGGCTCGATTCTGATATCCAATGTTGTCTATGTTGCCTTCCCCAGGTTACTCTGATTTCTTCCCACACCGGAAGAGCTTGTGATTGGTACCCTCTAACTCCTACTTTCTAACCAATTTTACATCCAATTAATATGTCCAGCTGAACAGCAAGAGGAACTACAGAATGGTGCATATTGCCTTTCATGTGATGATCCTTTGTTTTCAATGTACCTTATCCAAAATCCTATAACTATCAACATTTTTAATCAAGCAGTATGTTGTAAGAAGGCATTCATAATGACCTATTATTTTATTTATCCAGTGCATCCTGTCCAACATCAATCACAGTGAAGGGCAATGCTGAGTAAATAATGTTGTTGTAAAACGTCCCAGCAAATATTACTACCAAAATAGTAATTTTATGTTTTGTGGAAAATCTGTGCAAAAAGAAAATACCCTATATTTGCATTTTCAAAGTAAACCTCATCAGGACTCAATTTAGTTTGCAGCTGTGAGGTCACAAAGTTTGAAATGATCAGATTGCTCCTCTCCTAATTCAGTAAACTAGGTTTGTTGTTTTGTCAGTTGGTTCTATCAGTTGGTCCTGCCACAGATTATTTTGATTTGCTTAGTCAGCTCTTTCACATGTAGTTCTATCATCTTAATCTATCTCGTGTAAGCTTCTTTATTTCATTTAGGTCTAGTTGCAGAAGCAGTTTGTCACAAACTTAATAATTGCATTCTGTTACATAATTCCATCTGTCGCATTGCCAGTTTATGGGCAATATTGCCATAATTATATGCTGAAGATTAATTATACTTTTTATTCCTATGGATATGAAGTGCTTTGTTCAATTGGAATTTTACTTCTTAGTCTCCTTCTTTCATTGGTTCCGACCATATGTTTTGATTTTTTTACATTCATGTGCTTTGCAGTTTAGGTTTTGTAGACCCATCTTCACAATTAATCAAAAGATATACACAAAAAGTGGAGTAACAGCGGGTAAGCTAGAATCTCTGGAAAAAAGGAATAGGTGACGTTACATTTCAAGACCCTTCTTCAGATGGTCTGAAGAAAGATCTTGATCCGAAACATCACCTATTTCTTTTCTCCTGAGATGCTGCCTCACCTGCTGAGTTATTACATCTTTTAGTGTCTACTAGACCAAGTGCAGACCCGTTGGGTCTGCTCCCCCAACAGTGTGTGTTGGGGAGCTGATGAAGCTGTTTTTGAAATGAGGTCAACCCCGGACATTACTGGAAGGTGGTGGAATATTCTGTTTCACTGTACCATTGGGAGGAGGGCATTGTGTCGTCACTGGAGGCTGGTGTATTAAAAGGTGGTTTTGTTTTTATTTTGAAATTTTAATCATGAATAACCCAGGAGGGAGTGAATAACCTGTGGGGTAGGGAGGGGGCTAGAGAGGAAGGAGGAGGGGGCAAGGGGTGTGAATAAGCTGGAGGGGGGGAGAGCCGGGGGGTGTCGCATGGCAGCTTGAGAGCCCATGGGGAGGGATGGAGGGGCGGGGGGGGCAGAAGGGGTGTGGAGGGGGGAGTGGGGGCGGGAGGTGAGGCGGGCGGTTGGGTGGGCGAGGGAAGGCTGGAGGGGGTGTAGGGGAGATGGGGGGGTGTGACGAGGGGGGTGGGGGTTTGGTGTCAAGAGTGTTTTATTTGCATATACCCACGATGGGACAATGAAATTCTTGGTTGCTTGGCAGTAGGGAAGAAACTGTTCCTGAACCTGGACATTACAGTTTTCAGGCTTCAGGCTCCGGTACCTTCTTCACGATGGCAATGGTGAAATGAGTTTTGTGGCCAGGATGGTGTGGATGATGTTGGCTGCCTTATTGAGGGAGCGGGGGGAGGGGGGTGGGGTGTGTGCATAACCCGGGGGCGGGGGGTTGAATAACCTGGGGGAGGGGCGGGTGCTTGAAACAACCTGGGGGTGTTGGCTCCTTTTTGAGGCAGCGTGGATGAGGGGGTGGGGGTGTGAATAACCCGGGGGGGAAGGGAGAGGGAATAACCAGTGGGGGAGGAGGCGGGACGGGGACTAATCTGGGGGAGTGGGTGTTGGCTTCCTTTTTAAAGTAGCAGGTGGTGAACGAGGGGGGAGGTGAATAACCCGGAGGGGGCGGGGTGTTTGGCACTCGGCAGCTTGAGAGCCCATTGTGATTAGTGCACTGAGAGGGCTCAGTAGGGGATGGGGACTGGACTTGTGCCTTCCTCCACAGTGGGAGCCATTGTGGGGGGATATTTTTATGTTTTAATGTTAAATGTCTTCTTTAATGTTATGTTGTATTAGTGTGCTGCAAGGACATCTGAATTTCACTGAAAAGGGGATTAATAAAGTATTTATCTATCTTATCTATCTATCATTGGAAGCTTCTGGGAAAAAAGGTTTTCTGTGAGAAGCTGTGGTTATCATTGGCAACGTCCCATTGTGATGTCATTGTGGCACTCAGCAGCTTGAAAGCTCATTTTCATTGGTGCACTGTGAGTGGCATCGTGACATTATCATTGGAAAGTCCTGGAAAAAGGCTGTGTGTGGGAACCGTTTTTTGCCTTTTTTTAAACTTGAATCGTCAATAACGTGAAATATAGGATGAAATCTTAAGTGAACCTGATTACTGCGTGGATGGGGAAAAATGGGTCAGAATATGTAAAAATGTAAGCGCTACGAAGGTAGAAATAAACATACGGACACACACACACACATATACTGTACATACATACAAGATGAGACTTTTAATAATATACTAGACCAAGTGGGATTAACTGGGATTCGGCCTGTGGCGTCAACCCCCCCCCCCCCCCCCCCCCCCCCCCCCCCCCCCGGTATTATATTAAAGTGTTCCCTGGGTTCCAGGTTAGATTCAACAGTTATCATACTGAAACAAACGCAACATGCTTTTAAACCTGAATATTTTGGCTTTGTTTTCATTTTGTTGGCATTTATGGTTTGGTTTTATAATTCTTCTCTTCGTGTTCAATGACCCAGGAGGAACAAGCAAAATGTCACCCAGATGAGGAAACACTTTATAAGAATAAATAACCATGTTAAACAATCATCAAAAAGAAATATAAACTGACAATCAATGTTAGCAGAGAGGAAGTGTGGTAATAACCATCATTCAGCCATAAGATGATAATTCCTCAGTAATTCATGCACTGTTAATGATTATACAATCATAAATGTCTCATAAGCAACTTTATTTGTTTTATCATAGGCAGACTTTGATCAGATGTGCACATCATAAAACCATGGAGTGAGTCAGAAAGGAACAAGCAATGCAAATGATCGCATAGCTTTTCTCCTTTAAAATATATATCCAATTCTCTTCCTTACTTTGCTGTTAACTTTTAATTAATTCATGGGATGTGGGTTTGGCTCTTAAAGCTAGCATTAATTGGACTGAAGAGGGTCCCCAAGCCGAAATGTCGCCTAAAGGTGTCCTCCACAAATGCTGCCTGACCCACTGAGTTTTTCCAGCACTTGGCGTTTAGATCCCCTAAGAATCTGAAGTTCTTTGTGACTTTATTCATTATCTGTCCCACTTTGCCCCAATCTTAATGGTTTAGTGGGCCATTTTATAGGGCAGATAAAAAGTACATGTTTAAAAGTACATTACAAAAAGCCCTTTTATATGGGCACATGAAAGTGCAAGAGAGGAATATGGATAATGTATAGGCAGATGATAGCAGTTTAACTTGAAATCGTGTTCGGCACAAACACTATGGGCTGAAGAGCCCATTCCTATATTGTACTGTTGTATGTTTTATGACCTATGCATATCATGTTGTGTTGTGGGTTAATGGTCACAAATAGCTCAGAATGGGCGAAGCATCACCCACTTTACAAAGCGACATGAATATCCTGTTTATTGTGTAGGAAGGAGCTGCAGATGCTGGTCTACACCGAAGATAGACACAACATGCTGGAGTAACTCAGCAGGTCAGGCAGATATTCCTTTCTTTTAAGTTTAGTTTGGAGATACAGCATGGAAACAGGCCTTTTGACCCACTTGGTCCATGCCGACCAGCGATCCCCGCACATTAACATCATCTCACACATTGGCGACAGTGTTTACATTTACCAAGCCAATTAACCTACAAAACTGTACATTTTTGGAGTGTGGGAGGAAACATAAGATCTTGGATAAAACCCCGCAGGTCATGTGGAGAACGTACAAACTCCGTACAGACAG
The DNA here is from genome assembly GCA_035221665.1 of Okamejei kenojei. Lineage (NCBI taxonomy): Eukaryota > Metazoa > Chordata > Chondrichthyes > Rajiformes > Rajidae > Okamejei > Okamejei kenojei. Next base: position 94,436,483 of record CM069136.1, on the reverse strand, counting down.
CACCCGTAGTTGGGATCAAACCCGCGTCTCTGGCGCTGCATTCGCTGTAAGGCAGCAACTCTACGACTGGGCCACCGTGCCGCCTCGTGCCGTACCATTTCTCCAGAGATGATGCCTGACCCAGCATTTACTCCAGCATTTTGTGTCTATTCTGTTTATTGCATGTGTTCACTTCAGTCTCATCAGTGGGTCATTGAGTCTTTTCGCCAACCCATTGCACAAGCAGCCCACCCAATACACACAAGGCAAAGAAATGCTGCAAAATTATCTAGCACATTGGACACCATGAAATTATGTCTTCCTCATCACTGTCAGATATTGCCACATGCTAATTTACATTGAAATATAAACATGATGAGAAATTGATATAACAAACAGTATTATTAATGCGATTCAAGTAAAGTAAAGAAATTTAGGAATACATTTGTGAAAAATTACACTTCTTTATTCTTCCTTTGCAATCACCGTTCATAGTCTAATCCCTAAACATAGTTATACTGCATGTATTCAGGAGATTCGGCCAAACATGCCCCATCTACACTAGTCCCACCTGCATGTGATTGGCCCATATCCTTCTAAACCTTTCTTATCTATGTACCTGTCCAAATGTATTTTAAATGTTGTGATAATACCTAATTCACCTATTGCTTAAGTTTAGTTTCAAGATACAGTATGGAAAAAGGCCCTTCAGTCCACTGAGTCCGCACCGACCAAAAATCACCACACATTAACTATCCTACACACACCAGGGACAATTTGCACATACCAAGCCAATTAACCTAACCTGTACGTCTTTGGAGTGTGGGAGGAAACCAAATATCTCAGAGAAAACTCACGTGGTCACAGAGAGAACGTACAAACTCCATACAGAAAGCACCCATAGTCAGGATCGAAACCGGGTCTCTGGCGCTGTAAGGCAGCAACTCTACCGCTGTGCCACTGTGCCGTCATGGCAGCTCATTACATATACCCATCAACATTTATGTAAAACTGTTACCCCTCATGTTCCAACTAAATCTTTCCCCTTTCACCTTAAACCTATGTCCTCTGCTTCTTGATTCCCCTACTCTGGGTGAAAGAAATTGTGCATTTATCATATCAATTCCCTTCATGATATTATACACCACTATCATAGTCCTCATCCCTCATTTTCCTGCATTTATTCCAAGGAATAAAGTGCAAGTCAGCTCAACCTCTCCTTATTGCTCAGGCCCTTAATGGGGTGAAAGATTGCAACCTTCACGTGGTCCGCCCTGTTTCGACTAATGCAATCAACTCGATGTGCACAAATGGAAGATCAAATAGAACAAGTTGTTCTACAACTTTAGGCTGTGCACACCACACGAAAGAAGAAGAAGAAGGCCCTTGATTCCTGGCAACATTGTTGTAAATGTTCTCTGCTTGCTTTCCAACTTATAAATATATTTTCTATAACAGGGGTGACCAAAACTGAACACAGTATTCCAAATGTGGCCTCATCAATGTTTTGCACAACTGTAACATAACATGCCAACTTCTTTATTCAATACCTTTACTGTGCTGAAAATCCTCCAAACCACCTACAGTATGACACCATTTTCAAGGAACTCTACAGCACTCCTCAGAGTCCCACCATTCACCATGATGGTCCTGTCCTGGTTTGCCTTCCCAAACTCCAACACTTGCACTTATCTGTATTAAAATCCATTAACCATTACTCAGCCCACCGGGCCAACTGATCAAGATCCTGCTGCAAATTTTGATAACCATCATCACTACCTACAATGCCACCAACTCTCATGACATCTGCAAACTTATTAATCATGCTTTGTACATTCTCATCCAAATCTTTGATATAAACCACTAACAGCAAGGGGCCCAGCACTAATCACTGAGGCAAAGCACTAATCACATGTCTCCAGTTTGAAAAACAACTTTCCATCATCATCCTCTGTCACCTTCAATGAAGCCAATTCTCTATCCAGTTGGCTAGCTCTCTCTGGATCCCATGCAATCTATTTTCTGCATGGCAATTCCATGCCATGCAGAACCTTATCAAATGCCTTACATTTGACACCCAAATAACTCAGATCACAATTCTGACTATTGCAATGTCTTTAATTGTGCCCACACACACACACACACACACACACGTGTGGTCTCACCAATAACTTGTACAGCAACTTAACAAATGGCAATCTACCTGAAGCTGCACATAATCATCAGGTCTTCAAGATCCTGGGCAACAGGTTAATTGCTGAGAGAGTGTAGAGGACATACTTTGCAGGAGAGAAATTCACTGCAAAAAAAAATTGTTATTGAATAACCTCGGTTCAATAGTTTAACTGTACTTTATTGGCACATGTGCCTAGGTATAGTGATTTTTTTTTTTTGCATCAGGTTCAGTGATAATTTTACTCAACACTCGCTTCAATCATACTCAGTACAAGAGTGTAAAATAGTAGACCACAATGAGTCGGTACACAAGAGTTGCAACATTTCAGCAGACAACTTGCACCCTTCAAGTCCAAAGTTTAAAAAACATGTTGGAGTCTTAACTTGGCCCTAAAGGCCCACTGTTCTGACAGCCGTGCTTAGTCGGAGTTGCTGGGGTCGTCCTGGCCAGGTGACGTGTCAATGTCCTCTACCACTGCTCCAACGCTCCGTTCTGCTGCAGGCAATGTCTGATCCAGATACTTGGACTCTTGGAATGGTGCATGCAATATATAAAGGGCTTCTGGCTGCTGCAAGGCTTCCAGCAGCCCACTTCACTGACTCTTCCACTCCAACACCTCAACATTGGCCCATGAGCCCTCCGACAGCCATCGATCAGCCTCTGTGCCCCTGGGGCACCTTTGGCAGCCGACCCAGAGCACCACCTAGTGCTCTCAGAGCACATGTGGTAAGCCCCGAGGCTGCTCACATACATTGTTCATTTCCTCTCTCTGCCACAGCTGCCATCTTGAAGACAGAGAGAATTTGACCGCACAGTTGTGAGTGTATAGGGAGTATAGCAACAGCGTAAAAACACATTTGTGTCATATTGAGAATTATTTTGGAGTAAGTTTATTGCCTATTCTTTCGTTGTAAAGGGGCATGCTGACTCCTAGCTCCAGAAATTTGGAGATTCATTTGGTTAGGATTATGGTATTGAAGGCAAAACTATAGTACAACAAAAAATAGGAGGTTGATGTAGTTGCTAGGCTTGACCTGAAGAGCCAAGTGGACAATTCACCTCAATTTCCACATAACATCTTATATTTCACAGAAGCTAGTATTCAACAAATTTGATAAACTCCATGTGTCAATGAAAACAGACTGAAAGTGCTGTTCACTCCACAGTCAATGGATTCAGTGAATGGTCCATTTGTGAAACTGAATATTTGCACTCTTGAGCTAGTTGTGATTCTAGCCAAGCTGCTCAGTAGTTACAACACAACTCTTACCCAACAATGTGGATACTCAACCAGGCGTGTCCTGTTCATAAAACGAATGACAGGACCACTTTGGATAATTACGACCCAATTGATTTGCTCTCAATCATCGGCAAAATTCTATCAGATGTCTCTTATTTGCCAATTATATGCTCTCAGCAGGTGATAGATTTGTTCTCAATTACTCAGCTCCGGATCTCCTTACATGCAAGTTAGATGTGGAGGTGATGTGAGAGTGACTTTCTTTGACATCAAGTCATCAAGCAGGCCCTGGAAAAACTGAATTGAATAGGCATGAGTCATGCCCCAATGAAGGAAGATGATTGTGGATGTTGAACCCCAAACCCACTATATCAGTCAAAGCGAATCCAATGTATCTGATATCTTTAGACTCTTGGTTCCGGTAGTTGAGTTTAGGAGATTGTAGGTGGTATCAAAATAGTTTAAGCAAATAACTGCAGTGGATTCTGTTGATGACCACATGGTGGAGATCCATAGGACAATGATTTCAGCCTAACAATCTTCAAATGCCATATCAATGACCTTCTTTCTGACAAAAGGTCAAAAAAAGGTTTCATTGTTGTTTAAATCCATTTGAAGCTCATTGAATGAAGCATCCCATTCAGGCATGGATTGATATGTGCAAAGTGATAACTACACTGCAAAATGCCATCTCCAGCAATTGGAAGTTCACCCTTGATGATCAATGACATAGCTATCACTGGGTACACCACCATCAAAACTGTAATAGTCTCTTTTATCAATTAGAAATTCAGGTGGACCAGCTACACCAACTCTGTGGTTAAAAGAACAGATTGGAGGCTGGGTATCCTGTGGCAAGTTACTCACCTCCTGACACCCCAAAACCATTTTTACCATTACGAAGAAACAAATTAAGAGTGTGCTCCACATGCCTGGCTGGGTTTCTTTGTAATGATACTCAAGTAGCTCAACTGTATCCAAGACAAAGCAGCCAGATTTAATTTATTCCCTGATTTATTGCCCTCCCAATGTGACAACTGCAGTTATTTGTTGAAACTACTTGGATAACAACTCCAAAACCTTGAACTCTACCATCAAGAATGTTAAAGGCATCAGATGTATGAGAACACCACCAACTACAGATATCACTAGAGTTGTGCACTACACTGATTAGTTTAGTTTAGTTTAGAGATACAGCATGGAAACAGGTTGTTTGGCTCACCGAGTCTGTGCTGACCAGCAATCACCCATACACTAGTTCTATCCTACAGACTAGGGACAATTTGCATGTCTTTGAAATGTGGAAGGAAACCAGAGCAACCGGAAAAAACCCATGCGGTCACATGGAGAACATATCAAAGAAGTGCTTGTTAATGAAACAGGACGATAATTCGCCGGGTTGGTGGTTGAACTTTTCTTAAAGAGAAGAGTGATGTTAGCCTTCCTCCAATCCAGCGGAACATCACCTGAGTCAAGTGACTGTTGGAAAATGAACTGCAAAACTGGAGCCAGTTCTTTGGCTGCGATCCTGAGGGCTTGATTCTCAAAGGTCAAAGTCAATTTCATTCGTCACATGCACCCGAAGGTGCAGTGAAATGAATTTGCTAGCAGCGATACACTTAAAAAGAACACAAAATACACAATAAGATTTAACACAAACATCCACCACAGCATTCTTCACTGTGGTGAAAGGCAACACATTTCAGCCAGTTCTCCATTGTTCACCCGTTGTTGGGGCCATAAATCCTCCGTAGTCACTGCTACGGAGGGACCGATTTACAGACCCTCTCATCGGAATGATCAAAACTCCTAAGGATGGTCGAACACACTCCACGGCTTGGAGGTCCCATATCGGCATTTCCCTACCGGAGAGTACGGCTTCAGGATGCCACAGGACGCTGGCCGGCAGTCGGACCTCTTCTCCGGTGATCCTCGGCGAGGGATCCCAAGCTCCGGATAATAATTCCACGCCCCGCCCGCGGCTGGAAGCTCCGCAGATCATGGCTTCTGGATGTTATATGCCGCAGGCCGGCGGTCGGAGATCTTCTCTGGCAATCCCCAGCAAGGGATCCAAGGCTCCAGAAGGTAAGTCCATGCCACGCCCGTGGCTAGAAGCTCCCAGACCACAGCCCCATGATGCCAAAGCCACCAGGCCAGAGATCGGAGCACTCCTCTCTGGCGACCCCCGGCAAGGGTTCGCTCGCTCCGCGATGGAAAGTCCGCGCTGCGCCTGCTCCGGGAAAGCCTGCACCCTCTCCATGGAGGAGGTGACCAAAAGCGGTTACCCCCTTTCTGTATTTGATCTCGTCCAATAGCTTTTGTTGTATTGACGTTGAGCAATAACTTCTTGACACCTTCAAACTCAATTTTAGTAGCAGGCATATCAGCATACGGGCTGGGTGGTAGATCTGGAAATTAAGAAGACTCCCTATCTTCCTAGGTGAAAACTTGTTCAAATTGGTTTGCAAGAGCTTCTGCTCTCACCTAGTCCTCAGTGATCAGACAGTTGTTAATTTTAAGCATCTGGACACCAGTGTTGTCTGTCCGTATAGATTTCACATTTCTCCAAAAGCCTTGGGTTGCTCTCCCTCAAGAATAGAAGAAACATGTTGTCCATGAGCACTCCTAATAGCATGTTTTCTATGAGCACTTTTTAAGAAAGGCGTGAGAGAGTAAAGGGGGAATTATAGACCAGTTAGCCTGACATCGATGGTGGGGAAGATGCTGGAGTTAATTATAAAAGATGAAATAGCAGTACATTTGGATAGCAGTAACAGGATCGGTCTGAGTCAGCATGGATTTACGAAGGGGAAATCATGCTTGACTAATCTTCTGGAATTTTTGAGGATGTAACAAGGAAAATGGAGAAGGGAGAGCCAGTGGATGTAGTATACCTGCACTTTCAGAAATCCTTTGATAAGGTCCCAAATCGGAGATTATTTGGCAAAATTAGTGGTATTCGGGGTAGAGTACTGACATAGTTGGAAAATTGGTTGGCATACAGGAAAAAAAAGGAGGGATTAATGGGTCTCTTTCAGAATGGCAGACAGTGACTAGTGGGTGCCGCAAGGCCCGGCACTGAGACCACAGCTATTTACAATATACATTAATGATTTAGATGAAGAGATTAAAAGTAACATTAGCAAATTTGCAGATGACACAATGCTGGGTGGCAGTGTGAACCATGAGGAGGGTGCTATGAGGATGCAGAGTGACTTGGACAGGGTGAGTGAGTGGGCAGATGCATGTCAGATTCACTTTAATGTGGATAAATGTGAGGCTATCCACTTTGTGGCAGGAACAGGAAGGCAGATTATTATCTGAATGGTGTCAAGTTAGGAAAAGAAGAAGTACAACGAGATCTGGATGTCCTTGTTCATCAGTCACTGAAAGTAAGCATGCAGGTACAGCAGGCAGTGAAGCAAGCTAATGGCATGTTGGCCTTCATAACAAGAGCAGTTGAGTATAGGAGCAAAGAGGTCCTTCTGCAGTTGTACAGGGCCCTTGTGAGACAGCACCTGGAGTATTGTGTGCAGTTTTGGTCTCCAAATTTCAGAAAGGACATTATTGCTATTGAGGCAGTGCATTGTAGGTTCACAAGATTAATTCCCGTGATGGCAGGACTGTCATATGTTGAAAGAATGGAGCGACTGAGCTTGTATCCATTGGAATTTAGAAGGATGAGAGGGCATCTTATTGAAACATATAAGATTATTAATGAATTGGACAAGCATGAGGCAGGATACATGTTCCTGATGTTGGGGGAGTCCAGAACCAGGGTCACATTTTAAGAATAAGGGATAGGCCATTTCAAACAGAAATGAAGAAAAGCTTTTTCACCCAGAGAGTTGTGATCTGTGGAATTATTTGCCTCAGAAGGCAGTGGAGGCCAATTCTCTGGGTGCTTTCAAGAGAGAGTTAAGGGCCTGTCCCACTTGCATGCGATTGCATGCGTTTGGCATGACCAAACGGAAGCGGAGTTCATGCGAAATACTCACTAAGTTTGCGATAAGTTCGCGAGTGACGTCATTTGTGTCATACCTACCAATCAGCTGGCAGGAGGCGGGCCGCCGGATTTTCGGCATCGCATGGCATCGGGCGGTGACATCATCACGCAACGCCACGCCGGGCGGTGAATTTATCGCACAATGCCACGTGCTAGGCGTACGACGTCAAGATGCTGCGTACGATGTCAACATGCTGCGTACACTGTCAAGATGCTGCGTAAGCCCGCAATGCGCCTGCAGGCCGACACGCCGTTGGCACGCAAAATTTTCAGGCAGTGCAGGATTTGCGAAGCCCCGCGCGATGTCGGGACCAGCCCCGCACAACTCCATATGCCTCCACGCTTCTATATGGGACCGGCCCTGCACGGCCATATGGTGCCCATACGCCTCAAGCGACCACATTTGGATGCGCCAGATGCATGCAATTGCATGCAAGTGGAAAAGGCCCTTTAGATAGAGCTCTTGAAGATAGTGGAGTCAAGGTATATGGGAAGAAAACAGGGACGGGGTGTAGTGAAGACAGGAACATGGGGTTAGTTCATTCTCCTAACCCCATGTTGTCTCTTAAGTGGCTAGAGGGAGTCATCTCTTGAACAATATAATAATCTGCCACTACACGGCCTACTCAGCCATGATCACAGTGAATGACGGTGCTGGCACGAAGGACTGAATGTCCTACTCCTGCACCTATTGTCTATTGTCTATTCTTTATTGAGTCATGAGCTTCTGGTAATTTTGAAGTTTGCAGTGAAGGGCCCATTACTGAATCTCCAGTTGTTACAGCAAAGAATGATCCTATGAATTACACTACAGATGTACAAAAATTATTCAACCAGCAATTGCCTATTTTGGAATACTGATAAATATAATACTGATAAGTGTCAATATTCCAATAAATGCTGATCTGGATGATGGTGTGGTAAATTGGATTAGTAAGTATGCAAATGATACTAAGATAGGTGGTGTCGTGGATAATGAAGTAGATTGTCAATGTCTACAGAGAGATTTAGGCCATTTGGAAGAGTGGGCTGAAAGATGGCAGATGGAGTTTAATGCTGATAAGTGTGAGGTGCTACATCTTGGCAGGACAAATCAAAATAGGACGTACATGGTAAATTGCAGCGAATTGAGGAATGCAGTTGAACAGAAGGATCTAGGAATAACTGTGCATAGTTCCCTGAAGGTGGAATCTCATTTAGAAAGGGTGGTAAAGAAAGCTTTTGGTGTGCTGGCCTTTATAAATCAGAGCATTGAGTATACAAGTTGGCATGTAATGTTAAAATTGTACAAGGCATTGGTGAGGCCAATTCTGGAGTATGGTGTGCAGTTTTGCCAAATTATAGGAAGGATGTCAACAAAGTAGAGAGTACAGAAGAGATTTACTAGAATGTTGCCTGTGCTTCAGCAACTAAGTTACAGAGAAAGGTTGACCAAGTTAGGTCTTTATTCTTTTGAACGCAGAAGCTTAAGGAGGGACTTGATGATGAGAGGGATAGACAGAGTTGACATGGATAAGCTTTTTCCATTGAGAGTTGGGAAGATTCAAACAAGAGGACATGATTTGAGAATTAAGGGACAGAAGTTTAGGGGTAACATGAGGGAGAACTTCTTTACTCAGAGTTGTAGCTGTGTGGAATGAGCTTCCAGTGGAAGAGGTGGAGGCAGGTTTGATTTTATCATTTAAAAATAAATTGGATAGGTATATGGACAGGAAAGGAATGGAGGGTTATGGTCCTAGTGCAGGTAGATGGGACTAGGTGAGAATAAGTGTTCGGCACTGACTAAAAGGGCCGAGATGGCCTGTTTCCGTGCTGTAATTGTTATATGGTTATATGTTATATGTTATAAAATTATGGAAAATAGGCAAATCAATGAACAATAATTAGTATTTCTACAGCATGTATAACAAGAAAAATATATCATTCCGAAGTACTTCATCAAACAAAGCCTGACATTAAGTAACATACGGATTGATTAATACAGGTAATCACAAGCTTTGTGAAACAGATTAAGGAAAATTACAAAAGAGGACAGAGGGAGATAGAAGGGATTGTATTAGCTTATGCCCAAGGCAACTGAATGGATAACCAGTAATGATGATGCAATGTTTGGCAACTAAAATGGAAGCAATATGTTTTGTTTCTGATGACTGGCATTGTTATATTAAAATTGGAGTAAAAATTCAAAGAGGGAAACTTCAGGTTATATTTGTTAAAAATGACTTTTTTTGCTGGAAGATATGATAAAATTTGATCTTGGATACACCCAGCTGGCTATACCTCATCAGCCTTGTACTGCCAAAGAGAAATTATAGTCTTCCAGGTAAAATCAAATGCAAATGAGATCTTAATGATAGCACAGGGTTTGCCAGAAAGACTGCAGCTGGAAATCTTGTGCATGATCAAGCTGTGATCATTATCTCAAAATGCTTTGAGCTGAATTGTCTGCCAGTGGAGAAAACAGAGAGAGGGGGATATATTTCAGAAACATATCAGATGAAGATAGTTGTGAGCACAGTAATAGAGCAAGAAACATGCATTGATCCAGCTGTTTCATTATATATTCAAAATCATTTTATTATAGAGGATATGAAAATGGTCATTGTAAATTGATATGCAGTAACATGTGCAAGATTGAAGAACAAATTCTACATCGACAGGCTCTATGTACAAACTCTCCATCATTCCATTAATTACTTATGAATTTGAGTTTGAGTTTAGTTTATTGTCACGTGTAACAAAATACAGTGAAAAACTTTTGTTGTGTGCTAACGAGTCAGCGGAACGACAGTACATGGTTACAATCGACTCATTTACAGAAGGGGAACAAAATCTAACCTAACAAAAATGTGGTCAGTTCACAGATTCTCACAGGATAAAGTAAAGCCTTTTGCAGATAAAGAATCAAAATAGAAGCTGGGTGGTAGCCTCTTCTATATGGCGACACAAGGAACTACAGATACTAGAATCCTGACCCAAACAAAAAGTAAAGGAACTCAGCAGGTCAGGCAGCATCTGTGGAAGGGACTGGACAGACAATGGTTTGGGTCAGGACAATTAGTCAGAAGAAGCATCCTGATCTGAGACCTTTTCTGTTAATTCCCTCCATCAATGCATCTTGACCTCCTGAGTTGCTCCAGCACTTTTGTGCTCTGTTTTATATGGTGAGTTAGCTTATTTGATTGTTTCTTGCTCCGAGTGGTTGTTTAGCAGAATTTGTGAATGGATCATTGCCTGCAATACCAATGAATTTACTGAAATGTTGAAGTCACAAGGAATGGAAGACTGAAAACCAAACACAGTAAAAATGGGAAACACAAATAATATAGATTTTGAGGCATGGTTTTGGTGTGTGGTGCCCATTTTTAAATAGTTTTGTTGCAACATAAGTTTTCAAAATAGTTTCTGTGCTAATTTCTACCAATGTTGGTAAGGGAGTTTGTAGCTGCATTGGGATTAAGACTGCTGGAAGTACATGGAGCATTGAGATATTGGGCTGCTTGGTCCATGTCTGTGACTCCGAAAATGGGATGTAGCTGAAATATGTTTACCAATGAATCTGCTGAGCTTTTGAAAGATAGGGATGATGTGAGACTTCTGAACACATGTAAGTTTAGTCCTACTGGGCAACAGGCAGGGAAATGTTTAAAAAATATTTCTTGTCTGTGTCTCTTTTGGTAGTAGGAGTGGATAACGTCCATCCTAACTACAAATAAGTACACAGCTGAGAAACATCGCCAAGGGTTTCCTTGGAAATCACCTGGGAGAGGTAAATATGTATTAAATTAACCCTACACCTATCTTCGTCCTCTTTAGGATGCATAAAGATTCTCCCTACTGAGACCAATATGTCAGCACTGTCTTGCTCCTCTGATCATCCCCAATGAGAACCTTTGCTTCCTGCCCATCTCAGATGCTATATCAGACCTCCCCAGCCCCATGTATCACAGCAGGACAGAGATCTGTTGCTTTCAGGAGCCTCATAAGATTGAGCAATTCAGGCAAACCAAAAAGTTCTCTGTAGAGCTTGGCTCACCGATAGGAGCAACTAGTAAGCACAAACAAGAGATTTGAGGTTTATAATCAGTCAGGAGGCTGGAAGGTCAGCCATTCAGCAATCACTTCACAGCTGTGTGGATCCAATCACCTTGCAAACAAAGCAAAGGTTTCAGCAGTTTCCCGATGGCTGATGATTTGCATGGTGGACATTGTTGTAATTTATGGTACCGCGCTGATTTGAATATGCAATAGCCATTTTGCTGGTCAGCACTTAACATTTGTCCTGCTTTAATTATGCATCTATAAGCACACAGTTTAAAAAACATGAAGAACCCTCACTTATGTTTTTTTAAAAATAAATCATTATCTGCTCATTAGATAGCTGTTTATTGCTTATAGTGCAATTGCTGAAAAACAGTTTATTTTTATTGGGTAACGTTTACTCTAATGGAAAAGGCCTGGACAGTAAAATACTTTGATCAATCAATTGACTGTTAAACTCTTTGAGCCATTTCTATTGTAACTGAGATCTACCTGCACACGCACTACTGTTTTCCTCATTCTTTATTTTGTGCAATAAAAAGCTATCATCTCAGGCTCAAAACCTCTATTTGTGGATTTACATTGTAAACATTTATTATCCGTCGAGTGTAGAGGTGGTTTTTGACCTTCCTGAAATACAGGGCATTAATTTTAAGACTATGTCCCCTTGTCTCAGAGTTTCCATTCAATAGAAATAGTTAAAATTAAATCAAATCACCTTCTACCGTCTAACTTCTAGGTAAGTTTTTGTAGGTTTTTTTGTAATTTTCTTGGAAGAAATTGGAATTAGTTGTGGGTGGGCTGGGAGAGTTTTTTTTCTCTGGGAGTATGTGAGAATGTGAGAGGTCATAGTGAACTGGACAAGCCAGTTGAAGGAGCTGCAGGGAGGACAGGAAGAGGCAATATCTGCTGCAAATCTAGATCAATCAATTTTCTCACTGCAATGTCAGAGAGATGCTGCCTATTGCTTTAGCGGGTGATTTGATCATGTAACAGCATGTTTTTTGCCCGTTATGCCATTCAATTTCTCCAAGAGCCAAAACATAATTAAAGATTAACAACTCACCACATGGATTGCCAAGCTTGTGGCATTTCTGCTGGATGCTTCCATGAATCCATCTTTAAGCAGCGCTACCCACCATTAATATTAAGCACCCTGATGATGCAGATTGCACAGGCTGTGAGCAACAATCACAGTAATCAGCAGGAAGAATCAGTTCAACCTGATTCCCGCAGTGCAATGAATCATTGAATGTTAATCAAGGACCAGGATCTATGTTTGGAGTTAATCAATTAAGCCTCCCTCCAAGAACTCTTTTACTTTGGTTGATAATATAGAAACATAGAAAATAGGTGCAGGAGTAGGCCATTCAATATGATCATGGATGATCATCCAACTCAGTATCCTGTACCTGCCTTCTCTCCATACCCCCTGATCCCTTTAGCCACAAGGGACACATCTAACTCCCTCTTAAATATAGCCAAAGAACTGGCCTCAACTTCCTTCTGTGGCAGAGAATTCCACAGATCACCACTGTCTGTGTGAAAAATGATTTTCTCATCTCGGTCCTAAAAGACTTCCCCCTTATCCTTAAACTGTGACCCCTTGTTCTGGACTTTCCCAACATCGGGAACGATCTTCCTGCATCTAGCCTGTCCAACCCCTTAAGAATTTTATAAGTTTCTATAAGATCCCCCCTCGATTTTCTAAATTATGGTGAGTACAAGCCGCGTCTATTCACTCTTTTTTCATATGAAAGTATTGCCATCCCAGGAATCAGTCTGATGAACCTTATCTGTACTCCCTCAATGGCAAGAATGTCTTTCCTCAGATTAGGAGACCTAAAACTTTATGCAATACTCCAGGTGTGGCCTCACCAAGACCCTGTACAACTGCAGTAGAACCTCCCTGCTCTTATACTCAAATTCTTTTGCTACGAATGCTAACATACCATTCACTTTCTTCACTGCCTGCTGCACCTGCATGCCTTCTTTCAATGACTGGTGTAACATGACACCCAGGTCTCGTTGCATCTCCCCTTTTCCTAATCGGCCACCATTCAGATAATAGTCTACTTTCCTGTTTTTGCCACCAAAGTGGATAACCTCACATTTAACCACATTATACTGCATCTGCCATGTATTTGCCCACTCACCCAGCCTATCCAAGTCACCTTGCAGCCTCCGAGCATTTTCCTCACATCTAACACTGCCCCCCAGCTTCGTGTCATCCGCAAACGTGGAGATGTTGCATTCAATTCCCTTATCCAGATCATTAATATATATTGTAAATAGCTGGGGTCACAGCACTGAGCCTTGCGGTACCCCACTAGTCACTGCCTGCCATTCTGGAAAGGATCCGTTTACTCCTACTCTTTGCTTCCTGTCTGCCAGCCAGTTCTCTATCCACATCAATATTGAACCCCCAATACCGTGTGCTTTAAGTTTGTAAACTAATCTCTTATGTTATCAGGGCCTGCCGCCTTCCGTGCGTTCACTCCTTTTAGGGTCATCCGGACATCCATTATATCAAGACTGAGAACATTGAGTTCCTCAATGAACTCAACAACTATTTTGGACGGTTCGAGGCATTAAATAACACACCTGCGAGAAAAGGTATTCCTCACGGTGATGAACAGGCACTCAGTCTTGAGTCAGAGGACGCTATATCCTCCGTACTCCATCTGAGCCTGGAACATCTAAAGGAGAAAAACACTTATGTGCGAATGTTGTTCGTGGATTTTAGTTCAGCATTGAACACAATTATCCCTCAGCACCTGATAAGCAAACTGGTTCCATTGGGCCTCAACACCTCCATGTGTAACAGGCTACTGGACTTCCTCACTGACAGATCCCAGTCAGTGAGGGTTGAAAATAACACCTCTAACATCATCTCTCTGAGTCCTGAGTCCACTGCTGTTTACCCTGATGACCCACGACTGTTGTGCCAGGTTTAGTACAAACCACATCATGAAGTACGCAGATGACACAACAGTGGTGGGCCCCATCCAGGACGACAATGAGCTGGATAACAGGGAGGAGGTGAAACAACTGGTGGACTGGTGCAATACGAACAACCTGATCCTGAATGTTGAAAAAACAAAGGAGGTCATCGTCGACTTCAGGAAAAACCGGCACAGTCCCACACCATTTCACATCAATGACAGCGATGTGGAGGTGGTCAGTAGCACTATGTTCCTGGGGGTGCAGATCACTAACAGTCTGACCTGGTCAAATAACATCTCATCAACAGTTAAGAGAGCACAGCAGCGGTTGCACTTTCTGCGCCGGATGAGAAGAGCTCACCTCCCCCATCCCGTCCTCACCACTTTCTACAGGGGCACAATAGAGAGTATTTTGACGAGCTGTATCTCTGTCTGATTTGGGGACTGTAAAGCCTCTGACTGGAAGTCCATGCAGAGAGTGGTGAGGACAGCGGAAAAAATCATCGGGACTTCTCTCTCCTCAACCGGGGTTATTGCGACCAAACGTTGCATGTCTAAGGCCAGCAGTATTATAAAAGACCCCACACATCTCCATCACGGACTGTTCACTCTGCTGCCTTCTGCCGTAGCATAAGGAGCAGAACATCAAGGTTCTGCACCAGCTTCTTTCCACGAGCCATCAGACTCCTGAATGCCATGTAATGTGCTGCCAACATTGTCTATTTATCCTTTTATCCATTTTAGCCTTCTGTTTATTATCGTGTGGCACAGGGAGCCAAATGCAACGGAATTTTGTTTGTAATTGCATATATCGATGTATTTCTAAATGACAATAAAGTTTGTTTGACGTTTGATGTTTGATGTGTGACCTTGTCGAAAGCTTTATGAAAGTCCAGATAAAACACATCCACTGGTTCTCCCTTATCCACTCTCTACTAGTTACATCCTCGAAAATTTTTATAAGATTCGTTAGACATGATTTACCTTTCATAAATCCATGCATATTTCTGGGGCTACTTCCTTAATTTCTGGGGCTACTTCCTTAATTTCTGGGGCTACTTCCTTAATTTCTGGAGCTACCTACTTAATTTCTGGGGCTACCTCCTTATAACTATAGCTTCAAGCAGCACAATTTGTGCTGTCAGATAAACTGTCTTTTTCCAATAATAAAACGGAACAGTTTGTCTCATTGTACTTCAGTCTAATTCTGTGAAACCTGACATTATCAAAATGGATATGCATTGCAAATGCTAATAGTAAGATTAAACGCGAACTTACCAGTTTGAACTTTATTTTGTAAGGGGTTTCGATGAGTGATTACGTGAAGAAACCCGCCAGTCGGCATGCACATCAATCTTCAAAGCAGTGGTGTGAAATCACAGAAGAACAACAAATTGAAGTATTATAGTAAGATTATAACTACCAGATGAGCTTTGTGATATGAGGGTTGGGAGCCATGGGCACGTAACCGCTCATCGCAACTCATAAAAATAAAGAGCAAACTTCAAACTGGTAAGTTCTCATTTAATCTTACTATTTTACTTCGGGGTCACATGAGTGATTCCGTGAAGACTTTAAAGGTCTGTGATTTCACGCTGATCCAAATCCAGGCGTATCACTGCAAACAGTTGCCTCGGGAGGAGTGAATTAGTAACAACATTGATTCATGATACTGATTAACATGTTAATGCTTTAATTCACAAATAACAAAAAGTATATACAATAGCGATTCCTCTCTCCCAGGGAGAAGCTATGAAACAACGTTTAACACAGAGTGGGCAAACACCCCCGATTCAACAAGGGGCTTGTTGTAGAACCTCTGAAAAGTTGATTCATTTGATCATCCTGCGGCCGCGAGGGTGTGTTTTAGAGGGGACGTCCATTGCCCTTGCCGCTGCTGATGTTGATGCTGCCCTGGTGGAGTGAGATTTAAAATTTTGAGTATTAAAATACTCAGCACAGCCCAGGAATTGCTTCAGCCATCGTGAGATGTTCTGAGATGACACTTGCCTATGTGGCTTTTTGTGGCTTATAAATAGAGCTACATCAGAGCCTCTAAGGCTTTGTGTGACATCAATATATCGCTTCAAATGCGCCACTACAAACAGCCATGAATCTGTGGGATAAGCTGACAATACAAGCTTGTATCCAGACACCCTGGCCTGCTCTGTTTGAGTAAGTCATAGATGGGAAAAGTGACATCATTTTGTGATGACACCATCCTGTCCAGGCACAGTTTGTGAAGAGTCTGAACTCTCTGCGCTGATGTTAAGCACCATGAGCATAACCAATTTGAGGGTGATCTTTAGTAAAGACAATGATGTGGCTGTTCCCATTGACGATGCACTGCGAGTACCATGCTCACATACCAGATTTGAGAGTACCTAGGCCGAGGAGGATTTTAATTAAACACACCCTTCATGAATCTGGTTATTAATGGGTGAGACCCTATTGGTTGGAGTTTTGACCCCCGGCACAGGTACGCAGACAGGGCACTCCTGGCACTGTTGATGACACTATAACTCAACCTTTCACTGGAGTGTAAGTGGGATAGGAATTCTAGTACATCTCGGATGGAAGCTGTGTGGTAAGTGATGTTACCATGTATGCACAATTTCCTCCCATTTCCTGATATGGGAGAGGTATTGCCTTTTTGTGCTATCCCTCCAGGATGATGTGATGGTATCCACAGTCTTATTGGATAATCCCAGACCCAGGAACGGCCTGCTTAAAATCTGCATATTAACAACTTTGCACGATCATTCAATGGTGTGGATCCCCCAGTCACAGGATGCACCAATACATTTTTCAGCTTTGGAACCACCATAATAGGGTGCGTGGTTATTTCCGAAATGAGCGGGAACCTTGGCTATGTAGGCCAGTCAGGTACCACCAGAACCCCCGTAGTGGTGTCCTGCTTGATCTTAGTCAGGCACTGGCTGATGAGGCAGAAGGGGGGGGGAAGACATATAAAAGCATTCCGCCCCAGTGCAGTGAAAATGCATTCACCGCCACTGCCCCTGGTTCTGGTTCCCATGAAACATACTTCGGTACCTGGTGATTAAGTCTGGATGCAAACAAATCGATATCTGGCTTCCCATACCAAAGGACAATTTCATCAAATACATCCTGATTCAACGTCCAGTCGGTGTTGTCGTTGAATTTGCGTGACCTGGTGTCTGCCACCGTATTGAGTCTGCCTGGGAAGTAGACAGCTGAAATCCAAAGATTCTTTTTTATGCACCAGTGCCAAATAGTGTTAGCCAATCCATCACATGCTTTCGACTTGATTCTAACCATGTGATTGATATACGCCACTGCCGTGGTTTTGTCAATCTGCAATTGGACATGTAAGTGATGCTTAGTGGAACAATAAGCTGTGAGCCCATAGAATGCTCCTAAAATTTCTATATAATTAATTCCATGTGATTGGAGAATCTGTGCCTCATCCATATCCCATCTCCCTCCACAGCTAGACCTGGTATCAGTAGCACTCAAACCTAGTGCACTGGCATAAGTCTGTAAAATAAGTGAAGGCGCATTTGTCATATGTTTTTAATCCACCACTGTACCTCTGCAATGGCTTCAGATGGTGAGTGCATGGTCCAGTTGTAATGGTTAGTATGTATTCTCAGTGCCTGCACCTTTGCCCTCTGTAAATGCTGATAATGCAAAGGGCCATATTGGGCTGCTGGAAAAGCTGCTACCAATTTACCAATTAAGCTCACAACCTGTTTGATTGAAGGTGATTTTTCCTTTAAGAAGTTGATACAGCCTTCAATTAAATCTACTCTCTTGCCCTGGGGCAGAGTTACAAACATGTGATTGGAATCAACTGTGAAACCCAGATAGTCAATAACAGGCACCAATTTCGATTTAACTGGGTGGACAATGAAACCTAGACTCTGCACCATGAATTGAACAGCTGAAACTGATAACTCAGCTTCGTCAAAGGTGTTTCCAATGATTAGAATGTCATCCAAATAGGCCATGATTATATGGCCTTGTGACCTTAATAACCCAAGTACTGGTTTTTGCAATTTTGTTAAATAGGCGAGGGGCTTAGGTTAATCCATTAGGTAGAGCTCGAAATTGCCACAATTGTCCCCATCCAGTTAAATTTCAAATATCTGCGATAGTCTTTATGAACAGGCACTGAATAATACGCATCTCGGAGATCTATACATGCCATATAACACCCCCTGGAAAGCAGTTGCTTGGCAGTAGCAAATGTTTCCATTTTTAAATGTTGATACTGCACAAACAGATTAAGTTCAGTTAAATTCAAGATCATTCTACACCCACCCTTCTTTGGTCTAGGGAACACATTAGACACGAATTGATGGCTCTGATAAACTGTTTTCACAATTACTCCCTTGAGGCATAGTTTCGCTATTTCAGCTTGGATCATCAAATTCTCTTTTTGTGAGAAGATGAGTGCCCGTTTCAGTTTGTGCTCGGTGGGTGGACACAGGTTGGGAATAAATTCAATTTTAAACCCTTGAATACTCTGCAGTATAAACACATTAGAGGTTATTTTATACCATTCTCCCAGAAACCTGTGTAACCTTCCCCCATTTGGTAGGAAATTCTCTCGTAATATGTTTCGACAAGAGCCAGACCCACCTACCTCCATGGTTACCGGTGTTCTTTGCCTCGTTCTGGGTGGAAAGGGTATGTTTGCCCTTGCTGCTGCTGGGGAACGCCAGTTGCGCACATTAAACGGTCGGCTTGGTCCTTGCCCAGCCCCGGTTTCAGCAAAACCGCTAGTAGGGGGTACTGGCATCGGAGGATTCTGCTGGTCACCGGCGCCTTGATGAGCCCGACGGTTTTGGCTTCGTCGTCCAGCTCCTTGACTCTTTTAGCCAGGTCTTCCCCAAATAGCCGGCTCGGTGGCTGGACTGTGCCAGGCTTGCACAGTGCAGCAATTCTGGGATTAATGGTGGGGCGGATGGCGCTCTTTCAGAGACAATTAATCTCAAAGTGCACATTGCACATGAAAGCCAAGGCATCCTGCCGAACTTCAGTCAGGTGCCCACCATCCACCGACTGACCAAACACCGTTATTCCAGATGCCAGCAGCTTGAGCACCCACTGCAGTTTAATTTTGTGCGCTCAGATGCTTAACCCCATGTGGCCCCAAATGGCATGGTTTACTGTCGGCACATTCAGCAGAATACAGTTCTCTGGGGTCTCATATTTTTTGGCAGTAGTAGCCAGCTCCTGGAGCTGGTGGGAGACCAGGTAATTTATGCTGGCAGCCAGCTCCTCTCCAAGTGGCTCGCCAGAGTCTGTAGGGACGGCAAACCTGGCCACCAGGAATGGGACCTCTGGTGCTTGCACCTCATCCCGTGGGGCAGCCTCCATCGCTGAGCCCTCTTAATCGGCATCAGATTCAATCTGACCCAGTATACTCTCCTTGTCCTGGAGGGAGATTACTTGGCAGCCAGTTTAACACTTACTAGGCATTTTTAAACTTACGCTGGAGAAGCGCTGCTCCTCCCAGCTGGTCGCTGCTCCATGCGTCAGACATAATGACGCACATGCTGACTGGCAGGGGCTTCACGGAATCACTCACGTGACTCCGAAGTAAAATTAGAGAAGCAGTACACACACTCTCACACAGCGATTGTCAGTACACAATGAGAAGGCAAATGTGGATATCATAGATTAGTATGACATATGAAAGTATTAAATGCCTCATGTAATTTTATACAATAGCTGTAACATGTTTTTTTAAACTTTAAATGTGTTCTCCTTCATTCAACAGAACCATTTGAAAGTCCTTCAGATACCTTTTCCTATATTAAGTCACAGTTTATTCCCAGCCTATATGTGGTTAGTTACAATTTTAGTCTACAAATGTAATTACTGTAGCAATGAAAGGATGCTGCTCTCTGCAAATCTTGAAGAAAGGATCTTCAAATATTATACAATCTCCAAAATATTGATTTCCTCCATTCTGATGTGACTTTCAAATTGTAGAAACAAAGAACTCTAGATGCTGATCTACCAAAAAAGACACAAAATACTGGAGTAACTCAGCATCCATGGAGAACATTAATAAGGATGTCTGGTCAGAACACATTTTCGAAAAAGTCTTCAAACTAGCGTGATATACTTGGGATCTCAAATATCCAACGACATTATCCCCTAGGCAATAGATTTTCTTACGAGATGGACATAAGAAGCATAAATCAAAAAGTAAAAATCAAGAAATTCTTTTACTTCTTTATCATTTTGCAGAAACCAGAATAAGGATTGGAATATCTGCATGGGATAAACATAAAAGGTGAATTTTCATGGATATGAACAGAAAGAAATATGGTAATTTTTCCTTCTTAAAGTGGGTTTTGGAATCAGAGAGGGTGTTCAATGTTACTTATGATTTGAACTCTGTTGAGCACTCAGAATCACCCCATCAGTGCTTAAAGATTTATATGTTTAATAGTGCAAAAAGAGTGCATAAAATATTGACACATTAATGAATTTGAACTGATTACAGTTGGAAAGGACCATCGGTGGAGGAACAGGGTATCACTGTCAGAAACTGCTGGACTCCTCCATTTAGCTGGAAATGTGCAGTTGTTTGAAGTGCCTGTCAGTTTTACTGAATAATCCAAATTAATGCTGACAGTTCCACCTAAATTAAACTACAATTTTATTCCAGCATGTGCAGCCAGAATTTAATTCCCATTAGGTTTAATTGTAAATAGCAGTGAAATATTACCACTGATCTAACTATGAATTTGCTCATTTTTGTTCTTATTTCTCACTAATCATGAATAGGTTCCCAGGACAATTAGGTATATTCCCCTGGTAGGTAGCTAGCTGACATTCATCCAAAAAAAAAAAAAAAATCACTGTGGGGTACCACCTTGGTCCAAAGGCTCCATCCTTGGTCCTTTACTATTCTTGATCTATATAAATTACTTATCCTATACCTGTAGAGTACTTCTTCCTATCCTGTTTGCCGATTACACCAATCTTATAGCTTCACAGAGTGATCTAAAATCACTGGTTAAATTAGTTAATGAAGACATGTCTCATCTCTGAGCGGTTTGAAGTGAACAGGCTCTCTCTCAATATCAAAAAATGCAATTACATGATCTTCTGCAATAAAAACAAAATTTTTCCCAAAGACAAATTTTTATCAATGGACATGAAATTCCTGAAGTAACATATACAAATTTTTTAGGAGTAACCATTGATCGAAATTTAACTTGGAAAGAACATATCAATATTGTCTGTAGAAGATCAATGAAAATGCTTGGTATTCTGAGAAAGGTATGTGCATTTATTAACCCGTCTTCCCATCAAACAATATATTACAGTTTGATTTTTCCTTATTTCAATTATTGTAATATTGTTTGGGGTTCTACCTATCCTTCCTATCTTTCTAAGCTACTCATCACACAGAAGAAATTTATGAGATTAATTTCTCATTCAAATTCACAAGAACCTTCTGCCCTTCTCTTCAAGAAGTACTTAATTTTGTCTGTAGATAAACTGAATGCATTCCAAATATGTATTTTAATTTTCAAATATCTTAAATGTAAATATGATTGCCTTTTTCTCTTCATGATCTTTTCACCCTTTCTTCTAATATTCACCATTACCCAACCAGAAGAAGAAATGATCTTCATCTTCCGTTTTGTCGAACATCCAAACACCAACATTGCATTACTTGTAAAGGTCCTAAATTTTGGAATACTCTGCCTCTGTTATTAAAGTCTCACACCTCCTTAGCCACCTTTAAGATTGAGCTTAAAAAGTTTCTCATCATGTCCTGAGTTCTGACCTCCAGCTTTTTGTAATGCTATTTATGAGCTCAAACTACTTCTGTTGACTCTTATCTCATACTATACCTTATTATTTTATTTTTTTTCATATTTTTAATTTTCATTCTTAAACTGTATTATTGTTTATTATTGCTTTTTTATTTCTCCTACCCCCTGATTTGCCATTAACGCTCATTTTCAGATGGGAGCGGACTTTGTATAAGCCCTCTGGGCTTCCCTTCCCTCCCAGCACTGTATGGTATTATAAATTGATCGTTTGTCTTCTTTTAAAACATGGTGCAAATAAATAAAATAAACAAATAAACAAATAAACAATATGATTCTCTCTCTGCTCTGAGATTTAAGGTATGACTGGAGCTGATGGCAGATTTCAATGAAGATGTTTTTTTCTAAACAGCAGTCATTATCTCCTAGTGGAGAATTGCACCCTGAATAGGTGGTTCCTGTTGAGATCCCTCCTTCAACCAGCTTCTCCTGCTCTCCATGGCATTTGCATATTCTTCCATTCATGGTATACTGTAAGAAGATGAAATCCCCGGGAACTCTCAAAACCGAGCCACAAACCAACTCGGCCGAGGAGGCTTTGAGGTCCTCCTTAGGTGTTGTTCTGATGCCTAGGAGGATCCAAGGTAACTGGTCGACCCAATCAGGGCCAGTGAGTCGAGCTATTAATGCCGACTTAAGGTGCCCGTGGAAGCACTCAAGCTACCTTTTGGACTCCGGGTGATAAGCGGTACTCTGATGCAGCTTTGTGCCATACAGCTATGCCATACCATACCACAGGGAGGATGTGAACTGGGCCCCATGATCGGTAGTATTATTTGAGGGGACCCCGAAACGAGCCAATTGGAGACAATGCTTGCTTCAGCAGAGGTATCCGTTAACGGAATTGCCTCTGCCCACCTGGTAAAACTGTCCACAATGATCAGTAAGTGGGTAGCCCCACGTGAACACGGCAAGGGACCTACCAGGTCAACATGGATGTGCAGGAAGCTGCCGTACGGGACGGCAAAATCCTGGACCGGCGGGTGCACATGTCCCTGCACTTTGGAGGTCTGGCATGGGATGCAGGAATGAGCCCATGCAGCTACTTCGTTCCTTAACCCGTGCCAGCCGAACTTCGCTTGGATCAAGGCAGAGGTGGCGCGAATGGACGAGTACACTAGGCTGTGGATGCTGTTGAAAATCCGATGCCGCCAAGCGATCGGGACAATGGGACGGGCTTTGTCCATGGAGATATCTCAAAGGACTTGCACGCCGGAGGAGCAACATGGCACTTTAACCAGTTTTAGTCCTGATTCAGCATTGCAGTAAACCTCCATACCAGCATCTGCCTGTTGGGCAGCAGCTAGTTCCTCATGATCAACACCTGGGCTAAGCGCTGAGACTTCGGCAAAAGCCACAACGTTCAGCTTCCCTGCCACATGCCGCGAATATCAGACGTGAATTCGGAAATGTAGGCGAGGTGCCGTTGCTGTCTTGCAGACTAAGGGTCAGGCACCTTGCACAAAGCAAACATTAGCGGCTTGTGGTCGGTGAATGCGGTGAAAGCGCGCCCCTCCAGGGAATAAGGAAAATGGCGGATCGCTAGGTAAAGTGCGAGGAGCTCCCTGTCGAAAGCACTGTATTTAACTTCAGGGCCTCGCAGTTGCCTGCTGCAAAATGCCAGCGGGGATGGCGCCTACCATGACGTCGGAAGTGTCCACGGTGAGGGCCATTCGGGCTGACGCCCTAAGGTGTTCCAGCATAGTGGCATTGGCCAATGCAGTCCTAGCTGTAGGGGTCGAGTTGCTGTAGGGGCGTTGACGGGTTGCGCTGCTTGGCAGGGCATGGGTCCGACACAGGGACCATGCATCCACCTCGCACATCGACTAACAGGGAGAACGCGCGCAAGAATTTCGGCCCCCAGTATCGGTTGGGCGACGTCAGCAACAATAAACTTCCACCTGCACTGGCGGGAGACGAAATCTGGGATTCGCGGTCCGCGTACCGTAGGTGCTAATGTCACTCCCATTAATGGCCGAGAGGACGGGTCCGACCTTACCAGCACAAATGTCTCGAGCACTTGGGGGCAGGATACTGGCGTGGGCACCAGGGTTCACCAGGAAACGGTGGCCGGAATGGCGATCGTGGACGAAGAGGTGTGCGTTGGGGCCAATCGCGTTCACCTCTATGGACGATCGGCTGGGGCATTTCCCGGAAACGGACAGGGGCTCCGACATCTTCGAGCTTCGGGTCCGTATTGTTGGTGGCGATTCCTCTTCGGCGCTGGGCTTTGCTTCCTCCACTTCTCTTTAATGTCGGCTCAGCTGCACCCATTTTGTGACCGGGGGCGGGCGAAAGCAAAAACGTCCCTCTGCCTGTGCGCCCACAGTTTGTCAGCTCTCTCCGCGAGCTGTTGTGGGTCACTGAAATCAGCTCCAGCGAGCATTAGCTGGACTTTGTCAGGCATCTGCTCTAAGATCGCCTGTTCGAAGAGCAGGCAAGGGCGGTGCCCGTCCTTCAAGGCCAACATCTGTGCCATGATTGTTGATGGCTGCCGGTCGCCGATACAGCCCATGGGCAGCAGTCTTGCAGCCCTGTCTCTGTGAGTAAGGCCATAAACGTGGAATAACAGGGCCTTCAACCCTTCGTACTTGCCACTGGACGGAGGGTCTTTGATGTAAGGCAACAGCCTTGAGGCACAGTCCTGTGGAAATGCGCCCCCACCGTGTGGAAATACATGGTGTCGTCCGTGTCGATGCGATGTAGGTGGAACTGTGCCTCAACATGGGCAAACCACACCTGAGGTTGATCAGGTCAAATGTCTTGCAGCTTGAAGGCCGGTGCGCCCTGCCTCGTGCTGGCCGATTCTGTGAGAACACCTCTCTTCCTGCATAATTATTCTTGTCTAACGACGGCTAGACAGGTCGGGGTCATCAATTTAGTGGTCTGAGATGACTACTGGAGTTTTCAACAAATCTTTTTTCACAAGTTCTGTTGCCAGTATGCAAGATCTACAGACACGTCTGCCCACAATGGTGGTCAGCACTGAACTAACGCGCGCAAGTGAAAACCCGCATGAAAACAAACAGCCCCCTCCTGAGTCACGTGACCGCGGCTTCCTAACGCCGGGCTCGATCTCTGTGTGCGCTAGTAGGCGCCGCTACAACATATCATACTCTATGTAGTGGCCATTTGGCTTTATTTTGTGTGTCATAAATTATAGCATTTGCCTTTAAATTTTTGTCTGCCTGTAATTTTGTGGGTGTGATTTATTATGTAGCCGGAGGCGTGTTTGCTGCTGGGGATTCTTGCGCAGAAGCTGTTTGCTTTTTAGCTTAGTTCGGAGGAAGCATGGTGAGAAGGGATATCTTTCGACCATGCAGATCCATGGGGAGACATATGGAGTTGACTAAGGTTAAAATGCACATATCAAGCAGAAGGTTGGATGAATATCTTACTGTTTTTCTTCGACAATAAAGAAACTATTAATCAAGAGACTGTGTTATGAAGATTTATCTTTCGAGAGGCTTTGAATGTCTCATGGAGTGCTCCCATGCGTAAAGGACACTATCTCCTCACCCCTTGTTTTCTCCTAGTGGCTAGAGGGAGCAATTCCTTAAACTTTATAATAACCTGCCACTATATTGAGTTGAAAGATACTTCACAGACAGGAGGTGGTAGAATCCGTCCCAAAGAAGATGAACAGAAGATTGGGCTGGATCTCTGGTGAGAGATTAGGACAGAAGAATTAGTTGCAGAAGAGGAACTGAAGACCGGTTCCTAGGGATAAGAACTGAAGAAAATAGATCTCAGTAAGACAGGGTTCGAGATTTATTGTGACATCTTCTTCTTTCGTGTGGCGTGCACAACCTAAAGTGCGACTTATCTGATGATTGAAGACTTTACCGCGGAATCACGAGTAGAACAACTATTATACAATGCTGAATTCAGAAGCTGGAATGCTTTAGTTTGAACTTCTTCTGAAAAGTGATTAAAAAGCATGTTCTGCTAAGTTTGGAAAGTAGCCAAGAAGCTTGTTTGCAAGTTCAGCCTGGATAGAGATCCAGGTGCTTGTCCTTGAGTTATTTTGGAGTTGAGATAATAATAATAATAATAATAATAATAATAATAATTAATAATAATAATAATAATAATAATAATAATAATAATAATAATAATACATTTTATTTAATGGCTCCTTTCAAGACACTCAAGGTCACCTTACATCACATAATACCAGTAATTGAGTATTGGTGGCCAGTCGGGTACCACCAATACTCCTGAAGCTGAGTCCTGCTTGACTTGAGCAAGCACCAACTGATGAGGCAAAATGGAGGAAATGTATATAAAAACATTCCACCCCAATGTAGTGAGAATGCATCTACTGCTACTGCCCCATGGTCTGGTTCCCATGAAACATATTTAGGTAACTGGTGATTGAGTCGGAATGCAAACAAATCGATATCTGGCATCCCATACTGAACAACAATATCATTAAATACTTCATGATTCAACATCCATTCCTTGTTGTCATTGAATTTGCATGACCTGGTGTCTGCCACCATGTTGAGTCTACCTGGTAGGTAGAAAGCTGAAACCAAAATATTTTTGTAATACACCAGTGCCAAATAAGATTAGCCAATTTATCCCAAGATTCTGACTTGATTCCACTGATGTGATTGACATACGCTACTACTGTAGTGTTGTCAATCTGAAGTTGAACATGTAAGTGACTCATGGTTGTACAATAAGCTATAAGCCATAAAACGCTCCCAATAGCTCTAAATAATTTAATTCCATGTGATTGAAGAATAAATGCCTCATGCATATTCCATCTGCATCCACAGCTAGAGATGGTATCCATAGCACACCAATCTAAGGCACTAATATCAGTCTTTAAAACAACTGAGGGTTCCTCAACCAGAATTTTGCTGGAGCAATTTGAGATGTTCATTATCCACCAGTGCCATTCAGCAATGGCTTCAGCTGGTAATTTCATGAGCCTGTCGGAATGACCTGCATGCATTCTGAGTGTCTGTTCCTTTGCACATTGTAAATTTTGGTAATGCAAATGTCCATACTGTGCAGCTGGAAATGCAGCCACTAATTTGCAAAGGGTGGCCACCTTGTCTATTGAAGGTGCTCCTCCATGAGCTTGTTATAGCCTTTAATTAAATTTAATCTCTTGCCCCTGGGCAAGGTCACTAGCATATGAATTGAGTTAATAGTGAATCCAAAATAATCAATCACTTTAACTGGTATCAATTTGGATTTAAATAGATGAATGGGGAACCCCAATCTCTCAAACAAGAGTTGAACAACTGAAACTGATAATTTAGCTGTTTTCGGATCTTTCCTATTATCAATTATATCATCCAAATAAACCATTATAATTGGAGCTGAGCCCAGAGTAGCCCCAATACTGGTTTTAACAGTTTGGTAAATAATCTAGGTGCTGAGGTTAAACCCATTAGGCAGTGCTCTAAAATTGCCATAATTGCCTCATCCGCTAAAATTTCAAATATCTCCGATGATCCCTATGAACAGGCACTGTTTAATATGCATCTTTAAGATCTATACATGCCATGTAACATCCACTGGAAATCAGTTGTTTGGCAGTAACAAATGTTTCCATTTTGAAATGTTGATACTGCACAAAAGGGTTAAGACACGTCAAGTCAAGTATGATTTGACATCCCCCAACCTTTTTTGACCTAGGGTAAATATTAGACACGAATTGGTGAGATTGATAATAGTAAGATTAAACAAGAATTTACCAGTTTGAAGTTTGATCCTTATTTTATGAGGCGTTACGTTGAGGGATTACATGAAGAAGCCGCGCCAGGCGCATGCGCGTCATAATTCAAAGCAGCAGCATTAAAACACAGAAACAAAGAGCCAAAGTAACATAGTAAGGCTTTTAGAAGACTAGAACAACCAGATGTAGTTCTAGTCTTCTTTGATTATGAGGGTGGGAGCGGAGGGCACATAATCCCTCAACGTAACTCCTCATAAAATAAGGATCAAACTTCAAACTGGTAAGTTCTCATTTAATCTTACTATTTTACTTCGGAGTCACGCGAGTGACTACGTGAAGATTTCAAAGCTCTGTATTTTCATGGCGTAGATGCACTTCAGACGACAATCTGCTTCGGTTGAACAGTAGGGAATAAATAATATATTGAACATTGCTTCGAATTATTCAATAACTATTTTTAATAATAACAAAACCAGGAATAACCCCTCTGTCCCAGGGGGAATTACAAACAATGATAGAAAACAAAGCAAATGAATTAAATGTGACCCAAAACAGCATGCACAAAACCATGGCACTATCTGTACAGGTTTGTCATAAAGTTGAGAAAATGTTGCTTCTCTAGACCAGCCTGCAGCCACGAGGATTTGGTCTAGCGGCACGTCCTGAGCCTTCGCCGCGGAGGTTGATGCCGCCCAGGTGGAGTGAGATTTAAAGACATGAGTGTCGACTCCAGCATAATTGAGAACCTGTTTCAACCATCTAGAAATAGTTTGTGCTGACAGTCTTTTATATGGCTTTTTGTGATTAATGTGCAGTCCTGTTGCAGAACCTCTGAGATATATTGGCTTAAGTGTTTAACTACACATAACATTTGGTCACCAGGATAGGCTTTAAACGTCACCTTGGTTCCTGCCATACCTGGCCTGCTTTGTATGATTAAATCATAAACATAGAAGGTAATGTCATTTACAGACAAATGCATACAATCTATTCGTAACAATTGTAATGTTTTGTACATGTTGTGCTGAAACCAGCGCATTAGCATACCACTTTAAGAGTTAATCTCTGCATAGATAATTAAGTAATTGGAGCCCATTGCCAAAATGCAGTGTGAAGAACAAGACTGATATCCCAGATTTCTGTATATCGAGGTTTCGGAGAGTTTTTATTAAAAATTCCTCTCATAAATCGGGATACTAACGGATGAGATCCGATAGGTTTTTGTTCTGAAGAGTGCCCTTAAATAAGAGGGCAACGCACTCCGAGCACTGTCAATGGCACTATAACTCAGTTGCTCATCAAAAATGCAAACTTAGCAACGAACTCCAACACATCACATATGCTTGCATTATGATAAGAGATATTGGATTGTACACAGAACAGCTCCCATTTCTTTATGTGAACCATATATTGTTTGTGAGTGCTATTTCTCCAGCCTGCAGTGAGAACCTCCATGGCCCTGTTCGACAATCCAAGTCCTTGGAATGGTCTGGTCCGAACCTGCAGACAAACAATTAATACGGTCATGTAAAGGGTGACTTTCTCCTGTAACCGGATGCATCAACAAATTACTGCAGCTGGGAATCATCATGAATGGCTGAACCATCATTCGAAGCACTAATGGGAACCATGGTTGTGTTGGCCAATCTGGGACCACCAAACGCTGTGGCGGAGTCACGCTCTATTTTGGTGAGGCATTTCGGGATGAGACAAAATGGAGGAAATGCATAAAAAAATGAGTGCCCCCAATGTAACAAGAATGCATCCACGGCTACTGCTCCTGGATCTGGCTCCCATGAAACATATTTATTTTCCTGGATCTGGCTCCCATGAAACTGCTGATGCAAGCAGATCAATCTGGATGCAAACAGATCAATCTCTGGCAACCCAAATCGAGTGACAATTGCGTGAAAAATTTCAGAATTCAACATCCATTCTATATTGTCATTAAACTTACACGGCCTATGGTCTGCCACCACATTGTCTATACCTGGTAAATAAATGGCTGAAACCCAGATATTCCTTGAAATACACCAATGCCACATGACGTTAGCCAAGTTATCACATGATACTGATCGTGCTCCTCCCATATGATTAATATATGTCACTGCTGTGGTGTTATCAATCTGGAGTTGACCGTGTAAATCCTTCATTGAGGAGCAATATGCCTTTAACCCATAAAATGCCCCCAATAATTCCAAATAATTTATACCGTGTGTGTGGAGAATCATCCCTTCGTTTTCATGCCATCTACCCCCACAACTAGACTCGGTGTCCGTAGCCCCCACCGAGAGCGCTTACATCAGTCTGTAAGATCAGTGAAGGGTCTTGTATCAAATGTTATTGGTAGCTTGATTTACATAGCAATCCACCATTGCAATTCTGCGAGAGCTGTGGTTGGTAACTGCATAACCCGATCAAAATGGCCTGCATTCGATTTTAGTGCTTGTTCTCGTGCTTTCTGCAAATGTTGATAATGCAAAGGCCCGAACTGTACTGCAGGAAAAGCTGCTACCAATTTCCCAATGACCTTAGCGACTTCTCGGATGGAGGGATAAAGTTTGTGTGTTGAGGCAAGTACAGACATCAACAATATCCACAACCTTGGCTGTTGGTAATGTTACTGTCATATCAACTGAATCAATAAGAAACCCCAAATACTCAATATTTTGGGTTGGCTGTAACTTGGACTTAGTTGGATGGACCAAAAGCCCTAATGACTCAAACACATTTTTGGTTGCGATATCATCTAAATAAGCCATTACAATGTGATTATAGGCCCTCAATAGCCCCAGCACAGGTTTTAACAATTTAGTAAATAGCCTGGGTGCTGAACTTAATCCATTAGGCAATGCTTTGTATTGCCACAGCTGTCCCATCCAATTAAATGTCAAGTACCTGCAATAATGAGCATGAATTGGCACTGAATAATACGCATCTTGCAAATCAATAGTTGCCACATAAGAGCCCTGTGATAGCAGCTGTTTAGCAGTAACAAAGGTGTCCATTTTAAAATGCTTATAGAGAACTGAAGAATTTAAGTGAGTGAGGTCCAGAATTACTGTACAACTCCCATCTTTTTTAGGTCTGGGGAAAATATTAGGCACAAATTGTTGAGGATGATTAATGGCTTCCTCAATCACTCCTTTTTTTCACAAATTTCTAAGCTCAACAGTGACCTGTTCAGTCTCTGGAGCAGAAAACACCAACATTTTATTGGGCTTGTGCTGTTGAGGTGGATCTATCCCTTGGATAAATTCAATGGTAGAACCTGACACAGCATTAAGTATAAACATATCAGACGTTATACAACACCATTCATTATAAAAGAATTGTAATCTCCCGCCAACAGGAGGTTGTCCACCAGAAACCTCATTGTTAACAGAAAGGCCCTATACCTCTACAGTTGGCCTGTAAGCATGTTGTCTGCCCATGTTGGGGTTGTAGCCAATCTGTCTCGGTGGGTATCCTCGTTGCCCCACTGGCCTCGTTGCCCCAGCACCTGGATCCGACCTTCGGTACATAAACCCAGGCTTTCGAAAAGGTGCCCTAGAAATGGGTGGCTTCATTAAGCCAATAGTTTTTGCCTCCTCATCAATCTCCCGAGTTTGCTTCACAAGAACCGTTCAAACAGGAATTCAGGGGTTTGAACATTCGTTGCCTTACACAGTGCAGCAAATTTCTGATTTAGAGTTGGCCTGATGGCGATTTTCCAAATGCAGTTAACCTCAAAAATTGCATTGCATAACTTGGCCAACATATATTTTTGTATTTTTAGTTATCGTTGTCCCTGTTACCATGGTGCCAAATGCATGTAATTGTAGCCACCACCAGTTGGAGAACGTGTTGATATCGAACCTCCTATCCCCTCATAGAAGGACTCATGGGTGCCATATTGCTGGGTTCATCGTAGGCACTTTTAACAAAGCACAGATGGACAGGTGTCTTATAATTATCTGTGGTCTCTTGCATCATAGAATGCTGGAGCTGGCGAGTCACTAAATAGTTGATGTTGTTGGCAAGGTACTCTTCCATTGCCTCACCAGACCTCCGGAACAGCAAAGCTCATTGCTATTTCCGGGGACCACCTGGAGCGTGGCTCTTGTGCGCTGGTGTTTGCACATAAGCAGGGACACCAGAATCAGGGTCAGCTGCATCCTGCCCTGCTTCTCCCAAATCATATTGTAGGAAGGCATCCTCCAGTCCTAAACAAGGTGCTGGAAGGAAATCCCCTTGCTGGTACTCCATATATTGTTTTGGTATGGGCCCTCTTGCACAGCTGTCTGGGTATTCACTGGGGCCTTGGACCTTGTGTGTAATCAAAGTTTGAAGCATCTGCTTCCATCTTTTTCATCCTCCCCCACATTCTTTTATTATCAGGGGGAAGAGTAACCATCTTCGTCAGACTCGGCTGACAACACAGGTCTGTTAGACTTTCTCTTTGCCTTTCTATGGCTATCAGTAGGCTCAGGCTGCTGAGTTCTGGAGCTAGTGCGGAAGATTTGCTCGCTATTCATAACTGCTGCCGGTTAAAACAGGCACCCGGCAACTGAACCGGAGTTGCTGCGCTAATCTCCCGACCGATGGAATTCGTGAATTCCTCACTGGACACACAAATCCTCCTACCTGACCGCTCCATTTCTCCAACTCCTACTGACTGCTTGAGCCAGCTTTACGGAGTTTAAATACTTCTGGGTTAAGTTTTTAAAACACTTACCTGAGAAGTTCCTACTTACCGTGGTGGAGCTGTGCCCTCCAGCCCGCTCAGTGCGACATGCGCCTGGTGGGGCTTGTTTCATGTAGTCAATCATGTGACTCAAAGTAAAATGTGTCTTCTCAATTACCCTTTTCTATATAATTTTTTTATTTCAGCTTGTATCTCAAATTCTCTTTTTGTGAGAAAATGAGTGTCCGACTTGGGGTATGCTGTATGGGAGGACACAAATTGGGAAGGAATTCAATCGAAAAACCTTGTACCTTATACAGTATACACAAATCTGATGTTATCCCACACATTCTTCAGAAACAAGTGTAATCTTCCTCCAACTTGTAAGTGATTCTCACTTAATATGTTACTACAATAACAGACCCACCTACCTCTATGGTTAACTGTGGGTTGTTCTGCCCTCAGTTTCTGGGAAATGGTCATGTTCGCCCATGCTCCAGTCGACATGACGCCAGTTGCGCACATTGGTGAATGGTCCGACTTGGTCCTTTACCTGTCCCCGGCTTCATGCAAGCGATTAAGGGATACTGCCACCGCATGCACTCTAGCACTCAATGGTACTTTAATAAGTCCGACCGTCTTTGCCTCGTCGTCCAGTTCCTTGACTCTTTTGCGAGGTTTTCACCAAACAGCAGATTTGGTGTCTGAATATTACTCGGTTTGCACAAGAGTGGCGAACGTCGGGTTGATGTTGGGGCAGATGGCACTTTTCTTCAGTTTATCTCGAAGTGGGTATTACACATGAGGGCCAGGGCATCCTGTTGTACATCAGACAGGTGCCCTCCATCCACCGACAATGTATTTTTTTTTTCTGTAATGCTCAATGCGAGGAGCTTTAGCACCCTCTGAAGCCTCATTTCCTGAGCTCTCATGCCTACGCTCTTATGACACCATATGGCGTGGTTCACAGCCGGCACTTTGAGTAGGACACAATTCGACGGTTGTCTCATACTTTTGGCTGTTTCATTGATATGAGCTCTTGAAGCTGGTGTGAGGCAAGTAGTTAATACTTGCAGCCAACTTCACTCAGTGGGTCTCCTGAGTCTGTTGGGATGGAAAATTCTTGCTGCCTGGGATGGTACCTCTGACTAGTGCCCTTCATCCCTTGGGGTATGCTCCATGGCTATACCTCAGACTCGGCATCAGAATAACACTGACGCACGCTCTCCTCCTCCAAGAGGGAGACATTTCGAGCAGTCTGTTCCAGGCGATGCTGCTGGCGCGAGCTCTCCATAGGCAACTGACACAACTACTCCACCTGTTTGGTGCATCTGATGGAGCATCCTCTCATCCATTAGGATTTCCATTCTGGATAACCCTCCAAGACGTTATTCCTTCCCAGGGAGGGATAACCCTCCCGACCCGACTAGTCAGTGTCTCGGCCCTGTGCGACTTTTTGGTGGCTTTCAGCCCCATTGGAGCAGCCACAGTGCTGTCAGCAACCTTGTCTGCAGTATGTGGTCGGACCGTGCGACTATGTTGGTGCGCTGGGTGCCGATTGGGGCGGGGACAGGGGGGGTCAGGGGGTTGTGATAGGTGGCAGTGCTGGGGACGGTTGGGTGGGGTGGGGTGTTGGGGGGTGGTGGGTGGCGGGCGGGTGTTGCGGGGAGTTCGGGGTTGGTGGGGGGGGGCGCAGGGGTATTGGGGGGGTTATTTTTTTGGTGTCTGTGGGTGTAGTTTGTGGTGTTGTGTGTTTGGTTGATGTTCTGAATGATTTTTTGTATTGTGTTGGTTTGTGTCGATGTGTGTTTTTTTTTGTTTTTGAGGTGCTTAGTTGTGTTATGTTGTGTTCCTTTTTGTTTGGTATGTGTTTGTTGGTTTCTTTCTTGTTTTTTTTTTGTTTTCGATTTTATTGTGTAGTGTTCTCTTTTAGTGGTTGTGTTTTTTGTTTGTTTGGTTCAAGCACCTGTATGTTATTTTTTGTGGTTGGGTGGTTGGAAGTGTTGGTTACTGTTTGTCTCAGTTGACTGGTCTTGCGTTTGTTTTGTTTCTTGTTTTTTTGTACCTTCACGTGTAAACTATGTATTATTGTGTGATTTTTGCTTGTGGTATTTGTAGTTCTTGTAAAATTTTTGAATTCTGTTCTCATGTTTTGTTGTTAGATTTGCGTTTCTTTTTATGTGGAAATTGTGCTATGTTCGGTGGTTTTTGCGTTTTTTTTTTGGTCCTAGTCGGCCGCCTGCTACCCGCACTTTCCCGGCGGCTCACCTTGACTACCACCCGTGACGTTTTCTCCATACTTGGACTTGCTCCTGAACGATAATTGATCTAGCACAGAACACGACCTCCGAATTAAGTTTCACCACTTTTACCTGAGGCTTTTTAAAATTACCGCTGGAGGAGCGATTGCTCCTCTCAACCGATCACTGCACCATGCATCACGACGTAAAATGACGCGCTTGCGGACTGGGCGGGGTTCTTCACGGAATCACTCACGTGACTCCGAAGTAAACATACGATAAGCAACAAAGCATAGCACGAGTTAAGATTAATATAAAATAAGATGCAGTTAGTTGTTGCAGAGAATTAAAATTTTTTTTTAAACATGTAAACTAGTTTTGAAAAGTGGGTTTTAGAGCGGTTTTAATTCTGTCATCGTGACAGTATGCGGATTGTGAGGGGGTAGTGAATTCCAAAAGTTTAGGTGCAGCGTGGGAGAAGGCCCTGGCCACCATTGTGCTCAGGTTGGGTGGGTAGTGTCAGTACATCCTGCTGATGTAGACTGCAGGGAGCGGGAGGGGGTGTAAGTCTTGGAGGTCTGTGAGATATAAACTGGGGGAAAGGTTATGAAGCGCTTTAAATGTTAATAATACAATTTTAAAGTTAAACCTTGGTGACACTGGGAGTCAGTGTAATTGAATCAGCAGGGGTGTGTGCCATGATCAGTGGACATTGAACGTGTGAGGTTTTGATTTGAGAATTAAGGGACACAAGTTTAGGGGTAACATGGAGTGGGAACTTCTTTACTCAGGGAGTGGTAGCTGTGTGAATGAACTTCCAGTGGATGTAGTGGTGGAGGCAGGTTTGATTTTATCATTTAAATATAAATTGGATAGAGTATATGGACAGGAAAGGATTGGAGGGCTATGGTCTGAGTGCAGGTTAGATGGGACTAGGTGAGAGTAAGTGTTCGGCATGGGACTCAAAGGGCCGAAATGGCCTGTTTCTGTGCTGTGTAATTGTTATATCGTTTATATGGTTATATGGTGTTTAAAGAGTTCTGGATTGAATTGAAGTTGATGAATAAGTTTGTTTATTGGGGGGATGCCTGCCAGGTTCACTTTGCAGTAGTCAATGCGAGATGTGAGCAAAAGCATTGACTAGAACTTCCATGGAGGTGTTGTGTTAAAGCAGGGTGTAGTCTGGAGATGTTTCATAGATGGAAAAAGGCAATCCGTGAGACATAGTTTATATTCACTGGAGAAAAAAAGGGTTTACTGTGCAAGATAACACCAAGGCTCTTAACGAGTTGTGGAGACTGCTATGATGGCTTCAGCAATGGGGAATGAACAGATATTGGTTTTTGAGAGTGCAGATTTAGAGCCAATGAGGAGTAGCTCAGTTTACTACTGTTGAGCTTTAGGTAGTTGTTTGTCATCCATATCTGTTATCATGCAGACAAGCAGTGAGAGTACAGGATTGGGGACAGTAGAAGTGGGCTTGGTGGGACACATAAAGCTGTGTATCATAGCATCTTAAACAATGAAAAATGAATACCATGGTGCCGAAAAAATGGGTTGCCAAGGGGGAGGAGGTAGATAATAAACAGGTTAGGCCCCCATACTCTGAACCCTGTGGAACTCCGTGGTGAACTATGGAACTTTCTGACCGCTAATTCTGAATCTGTATAAAATGTGGCCTATCTGCTAGGTAGAGGCAAACCAATGATTACACAGTGCCACTCAGACTCCATGTTAGCCAGACGATCATGAGGATTGATGGGATATGGTCTCACAAGGCTGCAGTGAGGTCAAGGAGGAGGATAAGGATGGAGAGTAGACCGGAATCAGTTCTGCACGGATGAGGTTGGCGATCTTAACCAGGGATGTTTCGGTACTATGTTTGGGACGGAAGCCAGATATTGGGAATTGTTCAAATGAGTATTATTGTTTTCCCAACTGTAGGTCGTGGAGTTGAGATGAAACTACTCTCTCAAGAATTTTATGAAATGTATTGGTAAGTTGGATATAGGCAGTAGTTGTTTTGGTCACTAGAGTCAAAACTTGATTATTTTTTTCAGGTTGGTCTGATTATGGCAAACTTTCAGTGAAGAGGGGAACAATACCACGTGGACAGAGAGGAGTTAATAATGGTGTTTATCAGGGAAATGATTAAAGGCAGGATGCCTCAACTAGGGAGAGGTTGTGGGGATTGGATCAATGTGTGAATGTAGGCTTACTTAGCTATTGCTATTGTAGTTATAGTTAAGTTAGGTTCATAAAAGATGAAGTAGTCGCATAGGACAATGGATGGGGACAGTATCATGGTGCTGTGAGACACATTCTTTGGGAACTGAGATCATTACTAAACTTCAAAAATATTTTAGATGTTGTCTTTAAGTCCAGTGTTTGTTTTGCTTTCTTATCTGATGTTTAAGAACATTGAACCAAATGGTTTATAAATTTCACTGAAGGAAGCTAAAAGAGTCCCCTGTTTGCCAATTAAAAGATTTGGCAATCTGCCAAGACTGTTTAAATCCTGGAGCAAGATGGAGCAGTAGCGTCAGGACAGCCACGGTGGCAGAGTGAGGCTAAAGTATCTAGAAGAAGCAGATATAAGGCCAATGATGCCTACCTGAAAGAACCAGAAGGAGGAGAACCAAGTTATGCGGACAAGTTGAAAACTGGTGGAAACCCGGCCTATATCGAAATCAATTGCAAAACAGAAGCTATCTAATGAAATCAGATAAGAAACGCGAAGAAAGTACGATCTGACCTGGTTCATCTCTATGCAGATCTGCCATGAGGTTCGCAACCGAGAAACAAAACTGTACTGCTGTGTTCACAGCCACATCAGGAAGAAACGCAAAAGATACACCAGTAGTGGAAGAAAAAAGTGAAGTTATTCACGGAGATTTCATGGAAGAGGTGGAAGGGTGGTTAACTGAATATGATCCCAACAAACTTCGCACTCAACAGTTGAAAGAGCTACACAAACAAGGGTGCTGATATGGAAGAGATTATCCCCACAGATAGTTTATCTCAAATTGTATCTACACAAGATCAAGACATAAATCTGGTTCTATAGCAGTTCAGCATCAAGGGCTTCTCAGCTTGCATGGAAGTTGAAGCCTGATCTAGCTGCTCTTTCAATAAAAGCAAATTCCTTGGAGAAGGTGAAACTTGAGATTGAGCAACAAGAAGGAGAGTGATGAGGCGACAAAACAAGTACATCTGAAAACTAGAAACACAAAGTTGGCGGTTGTCCAATCGAAGAAGGAGATAATGGAAAGTGAGGGTTCAAGATGCAGCTCTAAAGCATCTGTTGCGACGATGAACACTTATTTGAGAAAGGGAACTGCTCAAAGGAAACAAAAACTTAATCAAATCTTACTGGCCAGAAGATATCCCGGCCTCGTGTCTTCAGAACTAGCACATAGCTCAAAGATGAACAATACTTAATTTCAGCAATGAGTGCTAGAGTTTGCTCGGGGACAAACCAACAGCTGAGTAAGCTTTTCCGAGCGTGTGTAATATACAGGCTCGAGCAAGCCAGTATTATTTTATCAGAGAACCTGCCTATCATCCATTTGAGCCAAGCCAACAATCTCAGGATGGATTCCTTTGCATTGGCGAATAGGCAAGCTGAATTCAACAAGATCATAGCTCAACAAAATCTCTCCTTCACCTTACCACCAATAGAAATTCCTACATACAATGGTGATCCTTTGCGATATGAAGCTTTTCATAAGGGCTTTAGATGAAGTAGTAGAAATGAAAATTGCCGATGTATGAAAACGTTCTGCGCTTACGATTTTGGTGCAATACTACGCGCGAAATTGTAGTGCTAAGGCTAACTTGTAGAAAGTTGTGGAAAATAAGCCTGACAGCCAAGGCTATCAATGAGGGCAAGAGGTTACTTAAATAATGTTTTGGTAATGAACAGAGGATTGCTAATGCATACATGGAGAGGCCCATGCTTGGAAAAAGGGATTTATCAAGCAGAGATGTGGATGCATGAATTGATTTTGCAATATTTCTTAGAGGTTGTCGTGCTTGATGGAAAGGGCAAAAAAAACCACAAACTCCCTAAACACACGGAGGAGATGAATCTTGTTAGTAATTCTAGAGCCATCATTCAAAACTGCCCTGAAGCGACTGAGATCAAAAGTGGAGCGATAAAGCAGGCCAATTATTGTATCGGCAACAAGAAGGAAGTGAGTAGCCATATTACCTAACCTGGTTGATTTCTTGGAAAAACAATTCATGTTAGATCACACACATAGGAGTACTAGAAGATCACTAAACAATTGAAACTGTCAAAGTTTCTACCTTTACCAATATCAAAAAGGAAGATCTAGGGACCTAAGAGAGGTAGTTTTGCTACCGCATTAATATCCCTGTGGAAACGCCAACAGGTGGAATGAAAGGAGATGTATCTACAATCAAACAACAAAGGATTTTGTTTGTTATGTGATGTAGTTGGTCACACCATAGTTAGTTGTAGATTCAAGAAGAAAGGAATTTAAAGATAAGGACTGGATTTCTTGAAAGAGAAAGGAAATCTGTTTTGCATGTTTGAAAAAGGACACATGGTGAAGGACTGTGAGTGTCCTCTCATTATCATAAATGCACTCAGCAAAATCATCTGAAGCACTTCACAACTCTGGAAAGAAGCTACCAGGAGCAAATAGAAGAGAAGTCGAGCCGGTAAACAAATAGAAAAAAGCTACCTGAACAAAATAGAAGAGAAGAAGCTGGAGCAAAACAGTACTGAAGGCAAAGAAGCCAGCTACTAGTGATGCTGTCACCTCGCCTAAGTAACTGCTCATTCTTGGGGCGGGGTAGAAGCCTGTATCTTCTCTATCTTACCAGTGCAGTAAGAATAGCCAAGTCACTAAGACTATGACAGTGTTGCAAACATATGCAGTTTTGGATCACGGAAGTTAGGCTACCTTTTGCACAGAAAGCCTGAAGAAAGGTTGGACCACATCACAGGAGAAGAGATTAGATTTCAATTGCATATCATAGAAACATAGAAACACGCTCTATAAATTAGCTCTGCAGGATCAGGCCATTCGGCCCTTCGAACCTGCACCGCATTACCAATATGCATCATGCTGATCATCCAACTCAGTTATCTGATTACCTGCACTCTCTCCATACCCCTGATCCCTTCAGCCACAAGGGCCACATCCAACACCCTCTTAAATATGGCAACAAACTGGCTCACTACCTTTCTCGGTGGCAGAGAATTCCACAAGATTCACCACTTCTGTCGTGAAAATGATTTCTCAACTCGGTCCTAAAAAGACTTCCCTCTTATCCTTAAACTGTGACCCTTGTCCTGGACTTCCCCAACATCTGGAACAATCTTCCTTGCATCTAGCCTGTCCAACCCTTAAGAATTTTGTAAGTCTCTATGAGATCACCTCAATCTTCTAAATTCCAGCGCCAGCTGTACAAGCCAAGTCTATCCAGTCTTTCTTCATATGGAAGTCGTGCCATCCCAGGAATAAGTCTGGTTGAACTTCTCTGTACTCCCTCTATGGCAAGAATGTCTTTCCTCAGATTAGGAGACAAAACTGTACGCAATCCAGGTGTGGCTTCACCAGACCCCTGTACAACTGCAGTAGAACCTCCCTGCTCTTGTACTCAAATCCTTTTGCTATGAATGCCAACATACCATTCTACTCTACTTTTCACAGCCTGCTGCACCTGCATGCCTACTTTCAATGAACTGGTGTACCATGACACCCAGGTCTCGCTGCATCTCCCCTTTTCCTAATCGGGTCACCATTCAAAATAATAGTCTATTCCTGTTTTTGCCACCAAAGTGGACTTAACTCACATTTATCCACATTATACTGCATCTGCCATGCATTTGCCCACTCACCCAGTCTATCCAGATCATCCTGCAGCCTCCTAGCATCCTCCTCACAGCTAACACTGCACCCCCAGCTTTGTGTCATCTGCAAACTTCGAGATGTTACATTTTTAATTCTCTGTCCAAAATCTCATTAATGTATATTGTAAATAGCTGGCCGGTCCCAGCACTGAGCCTTGCACGGCACCCCACTAGTCACTGTCTGCCATCTGAAAAGGACCCGTTCACTCCTACTCTTTGCTTCCTGTCTGCAAAGCCCAGTTCCTCTATCCACATCAATACTGAACACACCAATACCGTCCGGTGCTTTAAGTTTGTTACCAATCTCTTGTGTGGGACTTGTCGAAAGCTTCCGAAAGTCCAGATTACAACTACATCACTGCTTCTCCCTTATCCACCTACTAGTTACATCCTCAAAAAATTCAATCAATAAGATTCGTCAGACATGATTTACCCTTCGTAAATCCATGCTGACTTTGTACCCAATTGATTTCACCACTTTCCAAATGCGCTGCTTATACCCATCTTTTCATACATCCTGACCCTCTAGCAGTTTCCCACTACTACGATGTTAGACTAACTGGTCTGTAATTGCCC
Source organism: Okamejei kenojei (assembly GCA_035221665.1). Lineage (NCBI taxonomy): Eukaryota > Metazoa > Chordata > Chondrichthyes > Rajiformes > Rajidae > Okamejei > Okamejei kenojei. The sequence goes on along the minus strand of CM069136.1, from coordinate 94,395,182 downwards.
CGTTTTCTCTCTCCCTCCCTTTTTAAAAAGTCGGGGTTACATTAGCTTACCTCTCAATCCTCAGGAATACTCCCTCAGATCTAAAGAGTTTTGAAAAATTATCACTGAGGCATCTGCTATTTCTGGGGCTACTTCCTTAAGTCTCCCCTGGGATGCAGCTATCCTGGGCCCTGGGGATTTATCGGCTTTAAATATTCAATTTTACCACAACACCCACTTTCCGGCTAACATGGATTTCACTCAGTACTGCCCCGATTTATTCTTTTGCCAAAACTGGGATGAAAAATTCGTTGTAGTTCATATGCAGATCTTTCAATAATCTTCGCCAATTTCCACGGTCAAAAACCTATTTTAAGGAATCACTTGCCCGTCTTCTATCTGGGACCTTATACCTTCATACCTTCAAAATACTTTCGCCCGCTCTATCTTGCTTCATACCTTCACAATTATCTTCTCATCCCTACAAAATTTACTTTGTTTTAAGTCAGAACCTTGTCTTTGGACATATTCTATGCTATCTCCATCTAATGAAGAACTTCCAAACAATATGATGGTCTACAACCATACAAGGGGCCAGCAACAAAAGAGTGCTAACTAACCCTTCCTCATTACTAATACCAGTCTAGAATAAAACATGTTCTATTGTTGGTTCCTCGACATGCTTGGTTTAGAAAACTAGCCCCTCCATACTTGCCAAGAAATCACTTCTTCAGCACACATGCCCTTTTGCTTATCCCAATCTATATGTAGATTGAAGTCACCCATGATAACTGTTTTTACCCTTGTTGCACGCATTTCTTACTTTACATCGATTGATGCCACACATACTCCCACCTATGACTGTTAGCGCTGGCCTGTATAACACCCTCCCATATCGTTTTTCTGCCAATTAGAGCTTCGCAGCTCTACCAATAATTGGACTTCACATCCTCCAAGACTAATGTCCATCTTTCTATTTGCATTAATCTCCTCTACTTCCATCAGCAACGTACCCCACCTCCTTTCCTTTCTGTTATACTACTGAATATTTGAAATATCACTGTTGTTCAGCCTCCCAGACCTTTAGGTAACCCTCGTGACACTGTCTCACCGGTCGATCCAACTTTTGCATTCAGTACATTATTAGCTATCTGCACATTCATCGACTCAACCTTTACTTACCGTAGGACTCCCTTTCAGTGAGAAAAAAAGCCTTCCAGGCTTGGTTGTTAACAACTCTTTAATCCTTATATATTTGATGTTGACAAGTGGATACCTTTTGATTTTTGCCCTGGGAACCCAACCACCTCTTCCCATTCTCTGTTTATTATTTTTTTCTTCTTTCCTCCCTCTCATGTTGGGTATGAGTGCTTCCCATTCTATGACTCATGCCTCAGACCCGGTTTTAACTGGCTTTATCTATTGGTGTCCCACAACCAAAAGTTCAAGTTTGAAGTCCCCCCTGGTAGTACTAAGCTCACCTCAAGGTGGTCACATTGCTAACTGCGCCGCTCATCTACGGGAACGAAGAGTCCACAGACGTCTGCACAAATGTGACTCGACACATCCACATGCACACAAAACTGCCAACACCATAAACTTTTTGTATTTATGATTAGTAATCCAGAGCAGGGTCCCAGTGTGCCAGGGACAGGCTTGAGTTCTGGCATACCCGAAGATCCATGACTATGTGTGGTAGATAACTTAGCACCACTTTCACTACAGTCAACCTGAGCCTCAGAGCATAGATTTGCTGTACTAATCAGCCACAAAAGTCACACCCATAGGCGTCGTCCACCTCAAAACCATCCTTTCCAGATGGATAATAGAGGGTATGGCACTTCGCAGGTGTTGGATACTGACATTTACAATCTCACTCCACCAGGGCTGCATCAACGTCGGCAGCAGGGGCTATCGGACAGGCCCTACGCACTACATCATTAGCGGCTGGCAGGAAGTGATGGGCAGATTGAAAGGATGTTCCTACGGTTTTTAACAAACCATTTGCCAGGACAGGGGATGTTTGCACATACATTTTGAATTCTCGTTTATAGTTTCCACCAGGTTTGTGCAGCGGTCACTATTGTTTGTGTTTTGCATTAACGCATCCAGTTATGTTACATAAACTATGGTCTATGTCGGAATGCATTAACATTTTTTCTTCAACTCATCTATGCGGACATAGCCGTTCAGGGTGTGTCGCATGGGTTTAGATCGGCATGAAATCACAGAGCTTTGAAATCTTCAATTCGTCATCGCACATGCGACTCTGAAGGAAAATCAGTAAGATTAAATGGAACTTACAGTTTTGACAGTTGTTTGATTTTTTGAGGTGTTACGATGGCGTGTATGTGCACCGCTCCTACCCCTCTTATTTCTCAGGTCTCTCTGGTTGTTATAGTTTCTCCTAATCTTATATTTTTGCTCTACATATTGTGATCGCGTGAATTCCACACCAGCTGCTTTTTGAGATTTGACGCGCATTGGACGTATTTATGGCATCTGACGTATCAGCTCATCGTACCACTCTTGTTATTGTCATGACTCAAACTTCCATGGTAAGTTCTCATCTAATCTTACTATTAAATGTACCTTGAGGTTTCGTTTTTCTATCGCTGTTTTCAAATAACTTCTTTGTTGTTGCTCATGCTTACCTCATGACATCCTTCAAACTCATCATTGAATGAGAATGGACCAGAAAAGATGGATCGAGGAGTCAGTGGGTTATATCATGCTGAGATTACTCCAAGCATTTTGTATATCACTCTCAGAGAACTTCAACAAGTATTCCGAATTAGTTTTATGACAAGTTACCTTAGACATCTGTGATCTCCAGCTTAATCTTCTGGTTCATCCCCAAAATTTAATTGCACCTGGTATGTGAGTGAACCACTGACTATGAGGTAGGGT